>CM024962.1:27980759-28580759 GCA_014282245.1 Rhododendron simsii
TCGGAATGTTCGGTTAACGATAATTATAATCAGCAAAATACCATTCCACAAATTGAGTAATATAACCAAATTTGTTATGACAACACCATAAATTGGCGTTTTCATACCCACAACGTGTCGTATAAAAAAATTCAATCGGAATGTTCAGTTAACGATAGTTATAATGAGCAAAATACCATTCCACAAATTGAGTAATATAACCAAATTTGTTATGACAACACCATAAATTGACGTTTTCATACCCACAACGTGTCGTTTAAAAAAATTTCAATCTGAATGTTCGGTTAACGATAGTTATAATCAGCAAAATACCATTCCACAAATTGAGTAATATAACCAAATTTGTTATGACAATACCATAAATTGACGTTTTCATACCCACAACGTATCGTATAAAAAAATTCAATTGAAATGTTCAGTTAACGATAGTTATATTCAACAAAATATCATACCATAAATTCAGTAATATAACTAAATTTGTTATAACAACACCATAAATTGGCGTTTCATACTCACAACATGTTTTATAAAAAAAATTCAATTGGAATGTTCAGTATACGATAGTTATAATTAGCAAAATACCATACCACTAATTATTTTCAATTCCCGCCACATTATTTTTTCAAAAATTTAAAATTTTCACCATATTATCTTAATTTTTTATTCCCTCCACACTATTTTTTCAAATTCTTATTTGTCCCTATACAATACCTCAATAATTTAAACTAAAAATGAAGTTCTCGCTCAAAATTTTCATCCAAGAATTTCACCAAAAATTAAGTACTATACCCAAATTTTCGAATACAACTACAATTTTCTCTCAAAATATTAGTGTAAATTAAGTTATTTCTCTAAAAAAATTAATTCAAAAAATCAAAATTGCTTCAAATTTTCGTGAAAAAATGAGAGATCACTAAAACAAATAATTATTCAACTGTTTCAAGATACAGATATTTAGGGCGGTGCACTTAACAATTGGCACTATATATTTGACAGGCAGATCGGTGCCAAACCTTCACCCTATGCGTACAAATCCAAATTTAATGGAGGTCCTTGGAACTAGGTTATGAAAGTACAATCTATATACTTTTGTAAATTTATTGTCATTGTACTTTCTTTTTTAAAAAATTATTATTGTCAACATACTGATTTACACCAATGACATAGGTCATAATATGATCTACAAGTGCAGGCCCAGCACTAAGACAACACTACTACAAAATGATATAAAGATCACGGTCCAAAAACTAAGAAGATCTCACTTTTTGTAAAAGCGTAATAAAATGTTATGAACCATAGTTTTAATCTTAGTTATACGAAAAAACTAAGATAGAAATATTTTTTAATCTCAATAATCCAAAAAGTGAGATTGTAACTTAAAGAATGGATCTCATTTTCAAAAAACTGAAATTGTATGTAAAAGAATATATCTCATTTCAGAAAACTGAAATTATTACTTAAATATTTTAGATCTCGCTTAGTAAAACTGTGATTGTTTACTTAAAGATCTCATTTCAAAAAAGTGTGATTGTAACTATAAAATAACCTTGCAGATCAAAAAAAAACTGTAAAATAACCATTGAAAAGAAAATGCCATGCCCAAGTCTCGAACACCCCATCACACACCTGTACCAACAACTTACAGGCTACAGCTAGCACGCACAAGAGAATCTAGAATATCTTAGGATATTAAATATATATATATATATACTGTTTCTTTTTCTTTTTTTTTTGTCAAACGGAAATTATATATACTTTTTCTACCTGTTGCTTATTGAATCAAAGCAACCATGTACTTCCGTTATTTTCTGCACAACAATTAAGTGTCCTCATGTCACACACAGTACGAATAAGTTATAAACTTTATTAATCGGTTATATTTTAATAATGGGCGATCTGAACCATTAGAATTTCATGTCTCACCAATTCCAGCATCGTCACCAAAATCGAAGATCATCGGATATCAGCAATTGTCTGATTGAACTATATTTGATGCATCTTGATGCATTAAAGTATTATATTTCAATACCCGACACCCACTTGATCAGTCTCTTTCTTCCATCCGAACTGTCCATCTTTTACATATTATGAAGTAAATCATTCCTACGAAAATGAAATTAATCGGGTATCGCTACACACTTGATCGGACGGAAAAAATCCATTTTGTTAGTGACATTGTGTCTTGATAAAGAAGCTTTGTAAACCTGATTGAGACCAATTTTTTTCGAGAATGATATAATTAACAAAGAAAACAAAAGCAATGGTTTGGATCATCGTAATGGTGTGACGGTTGAATGACTACAGTATGTTCTCGTAGAGTACAAAACTTAGCTTGTTGACAACTACATTGTATATATAGAATTTAAAGGTCTTTACCAACTCAAATTTTACAGTGGTCGATCCAAACCGTTAGGATTTCACGTCTCACTGATTCCTTCATTGTCACCAAAATTAGAGATCATCGGATATGTGCAATCGCCAGATAGGACCACATTGAATGTGCAATGTAAATGTCGTTAGTGAGTGTATTTTTAGAATGATCGATCAGTACTGTTAGGATGTTAAGTTATACGATATTCAGCATTGTCGCCAGAATTATAGATTATCAAATATCAACAACTACGTAATCTAAAGACTTTTAATGTATCTAGATGCATATTAATGTCTAATAATACAACAATTGAGCCCCGTGTAAGCCATTTTTTTCGATCGGACTAGTTTATCTTTTACAGAATATGAATTAGATTAAATGTACCAAGAATGAAGTTCATCGCTTATCGTTAGACCATTAATCGAATGGAAATATTCTTTTTTTATCGAATTAGTGAGCCGATGAAGAGGCTTTCTAAATCCGATCATAGCACAAAAATTCGTGGATGATTTAATCAACAAAGATAACGCAATCAACAGTTTCGATCGAAATTTTGGACACGTTCTCTTTGTGTGGCCTGGAACCTTGCACCTTCCGCATTTCCTTGGCCTTTTGGGTTTGCCCATAGAAGAGTTCCCTCCCTCGGATTACCTTTGGTTTTGACTATATTAGGATCCCCAATGCCAACCAGCTTGGTCTTCGTATTTCCTTGAACACTGTTGGGGTTATCCTCCTTTGTCATTGCTTGGCGTTTCTTCAACCGCCACAAAAACTGGACGGCTACTTCCCTAGCCTCTTTGAAATCCAAGTCAACGTTTGAGGCATAATACGACACCTCGTTGAAAAGTGAGCTTAATATACCGTAACGTGCTGTCTGAGTTAGTATGGTATCAATTTTGCTATGGCAATGTACCTGATGGTTAGGCCTATGTTGCCTCGCCCACCTCTGCAAGACACAATTCTGAGGAATACACAATAGATGGTTTAATTTCATAACACAAATCATGTGGCAGCAGGGTACGCTAAACGATTCGAATTTCAAGCAAGAACACATCATTCGATTCTCCGCTGGATGATAGTCAACTGTCCATGTTTTCTCAGGGGACCCGTATTTAGATAAGTAATACTTGTGATGGTCTATCCCCTCGATCACAACTGTTTTCTCCACAATGTACTTGCCTGCTTGGACAAGTTCCTCACGAAACAACAAAAAAATATTTTGAGTGAACATGTCGGCTCCATGTTTCTCTAGACGCTTCAGTGGTGTAGTCAAAACCGAAAAACTGTTCTCTGTTCAGACCTCTGCCTTTGCCTCTCTATTTCGAATACGCCCAAGAGCCCTATCATAGTGTACCATAAATTCAAAAAGCCTTAGTCTCTGTTTTAAGAACTTGTTGAAATAGGCATTCATGCCTTCTACCCGTTGTGTACTCGATGCCCCAGCAAACATATAGCCACGAAGATAAGCCTGAGCCCATAAAGAACGTTTGCTATAAGCCTCCAACACCCAAGGTTTTTGCTCAATATTGTACCGTTTCACAACTTGATCCCAAACGTTTTCGAACTCATCTATTTCACAATCCATTTGCATACACCGCTTGAAATCTTTTTGAAACTCGGGTTTGTGGATATTTGTCACGGCATTTCGTGACAGATGCCACGAACAAAGACGATGCCTACAATCCGGAATGACTTTTTGAATTGCCTGGCGCATTGCCCTATCACCATCTGTCAATACGGACACAGGTCGTTTGTTATCCATGGCCTCCATTAAGGTTTCCAGCACCCATGTGTATGTTGCAAACGTCTCATCAACCAACAAGGCACAACCAAAAATAGTCGTAAGAAAATGGTTACTCACGCTAGCTAAAATGACAAACGGTTTCTTATATGCATTAGTTCGATAGGTTGTGTCGAATATCAGTACATCACCGAAAGCAGCATAGTCCATTCGAGACTTCGAGTCTGCCCAAAACAATTTACCTAGCCGGTTCTCCTCATCCACGGTATACTTGAAGAAAAAAAATGGGTCGGCATTGGCTCTCGCAGATAAGTAACCCAAAGCACCCTCTGCATCCCCGTCTTTGAGTTCTACTCTGCGCTCAACTTCAATTTTGTTCTGCAGATCTTTCAGAGTGAAGCCCACATCCCCGTACCCCCCTATTCATTGACCTTCAAATCCATGATCTGACCTGTCTTCACACCGACATTGTGCATAGCTTTTGTTTGAGCTTTAACCGCATCACTCACACACCTATGTGAGAGGAGGAAAGGCACACAACGTTTCTCTATAAATGGATGGTTGTGTTCATCGTCAAAGTGAGTCACCACATATTTTTCAACTCCTTTATCATATCGGATGCTGAAAGTAGCTCGACATCCAACTCTAGTTTCATCCCGGGGGGGGTCTTTTCCGATCCTTACGGTTCAAATGTTTTTGTGCTCTTTGACCTTGCTTTGAACATACCCATTTCCTCTTACGAGGCACATTAGCCTCGTTGACTTTTAACCTATCTTTTCGTATGCTAAACCCCATTTCCTTAACGTATGCGTTATAGAAGGCATGTGCATCATCCTCTGAATCAAATTTCTGCTCGAGAATGTCATTCTTACTATAACTGCTAGAATTAAATTTATCATTGTGGACATTTGCATGACCTCCCTGACTACCATCGGACTGATCCATAATATCTACATACCAAGAAAAGTAAAGGGTTGTAGTTAAAACAATTAAATAAAAACACATAAAATGGATAACTATACCCAAGTGATGATTGGGTTTAACCAGGAGCAATCACAAGAAGCTTTGAGAGAGAGAGAGAGAGAGAGAGAGAGAGAGAGAGAGAGAGAGACGGTTGAGAAGAGGAGAAGAGAAAGAAGGAGAAGAAAATAGGTGCAGAGCTGCTCTTTACGAAATTATTCAAGGTACCTAGAAAGCTTGTTAATTTCTGGTATTTTTACTGAAGGTTCATTAGTGTGTCTACTGTATCTTGTTAAATTCTCAGAATTTTGTGAGACGTGTAGAAGAAGATAAAAATCATAAACCAAATTGTGGTTAGGATCCTATTTTTTAGCAGACAGCTTACAGAGCTGCGTCCTTTATCAATTTTTTTTATAGTTAAGCAATCCTCCTAATTATGGGTCCTTATGAGTCTGAAAGATTGATAATTTGGTGATGTTTTGGCGTTGGAATTACTAAAAAGTATTAAGTATTCGATTTTTAATGAATTTTTGAACACAGACTGTTCTGCTGGAAATTGTGCTTCGCTGCACAGAATTTCTAAGTTTGGAGGTGATTTTGACTAGGTTTCTTCATTGTGAAAAATCTGAGAAAAATCAAGGATGAACTTTGGTGTGTGCCAATTGTGTGTACCAAATTTGGAGTTTATTAGATGCATATTCTAAGTTTGGCAGATTTTACAAGTTGGTGTGTCCCTGCTGAGTTTTGTATTTGCTGCACTGACACATTTTGGAAAAATGGTCATATCTTTTAGCTCGGGTGTCGGGTTAGCGTACGGGTTGTTAATTTTCCATTTAGTTATGTGGGCAAATGCGATTTTCCCCTGATCTTTCTCTCCTCCGGATAAGGGATTCCGTTCCCCACCCTTTTGTGAAAGGAGAGATGCTGCCGGTTCGCGGGAGCGCTTTTTGAAGCTGGACGTCAAGCGCTCGCGAAAAATACAGAGTCGCCACTTGGGTTTGAAGGTCCGACACCCAAGGAACCGTATTTCGAAGCACTTGCCGCGCTGTTTGATTTGAAAAAGGTAAGGAACCAGTCCGTCATAACCATATCTGGGTTCGGGAGCCAGGTTACGAGAGGGGAAGGGTTTTATGGCACCCCTCTCGCCCAATCCGGAGATCGGTCTCTACTTAGGCATTTGCGAAAATGTTGTTTTGTTTGCGATTCTGTTTGATTAATCAATTTTTAGCCAATTAGGGCGGGGGAACAGTTAAAGGGGATTAAAACTGTAACATGTTTGCAGGATGTGATGATAGCATGGATGAGCAGTTAGTATAGGATGAGAACAGACTGTTGTGGGAGTTTAAACAAACTGGAGGGCCCCTGTTTTGGAGTGACGTGCGCAGGAAGAAACCAGCATGCACTGAACAAGTCACTACATGTTGTTTACTCCTGCGCGCACAACTCCAAGACACACGCGCGCCGGTGAGCTTAAACCCACAACTCTTATTCTCAAACCTTCTGGGCTCTGGAAGGACCAGTGCACACCCAGGACAAACCACGCAGTTTATAGGCAGCATAATATACAGTTTAAAGGCTTAAAAGCCCTAGAAATTGACAAAACACCCATAAACAGTGTGGGGACAGAATAACAGCCTAAATCCAAGTTACCCGTGCAAGGCCAGTCACTGGTCGGAGCAGACTATCGCGCGATGGAGTCACACTGTCGCGCGAGGGTGCGCCCTGGCGCGCGATGGTGCGCCCTGGCGCACTGTCGCGCGATGGACTGAGTCTGTCGCGCGATGGTGCGCCCTGGCGCAGGATGGTTGCGCCCTAGCGCGGACAGACCAGTGCTTGGTTCACATTTTCTGGGTTCTGGGACAGATCCAGAATTATCCCAGGGGTATTCCACAATCAGCAGAAATGCAAATTAACTACAAGGCTAACAGTTTATACTAAGAAAAGCAGTAAACTGATTATTATCATGCTTGCAGAGTGATCTATATACACATAAATACAAAAACAGCAAGACACCAATCCCCACGGGAACCGTCGCGCGATGATCGAAATCGTCGCGCGAGAGAGTGGCTCCATCGCGCGCTGGTTCCTACCATGACGGTTTTTGAAACCTCGCCAGCTTTAGGACCAGGACTGGTATTGATTACCAGCCTTGGCCCTGCCAGCCCCCCTCAGGGATCAGAACAAAGAGCAGAGCAAAGGTAAGCTATACCTTCGGCTTCGGGTTTGAAAGAGTATTTGAGCTTTTGATGTTTGAAGTTGATTGAGGTGTTTTGAAAGATTGAGGAATGTGAAATTGGATGAAAAAGCACCAGAGCTTGTGCTAATCTTTTGAATTTTTGTGGCCCTTTGAAAGAGAAACAAATGGGGATACTTATAGGGAAAAGGGGTGAATCTGGTTGGAAACAGAGGAGTTCAGGCAGTCCACGAGGCCTGGCTGAGGTTGCATTGGTGGCCAACTGTCCATCTCAGGAAAGGTCGGTTGTAGGTTGGACCATCGCGCGATGGTGTGAGTCTGTCGCGCGATGGTGCGCCCTGGCGCACTGTCGCGCGATGGAGTGACTCTGGCGCGCGATGGTGCGCCCGGGCGCCCTGGCGAGGGTCAGCTGGGTTTTTGGTTTTTGAAGTGGCTTAGGCTAGGTTAGGTTCAAGGGTTTTGCAAACACTCAAAGCTCAAACACGCTATCATTCCCGGGGTGTTCTTGATCCATTTCATCATCGGGGAATCAAAAACCGTAAGTAAACTAATCTGGAAGCCCAGATTGGGGTGTCTACAGTAGCCCCTCTTTGACGGCACTTGAAGCACCATCGACTTGGTACAAGTAACGTCAAAGATTTCTAGACACCCCTCAAGGCAATCCAGAGCTAAGCATACTAGCAAAGTAGACAAGTAAACTTAAGGAACCTGATCGGTGGAATGGACTGGCTGTCTATTGCCGGGGATGGAAGTAGAAGTGGACGAGCGAATCGCCGCTTGTTGATCGAAGTTGGACAGGACAGGCTGTCGTTGCAGATGTGGACGGGACAGGCCGTCGTTGCTGGGGATCAAGCTATCCTCGGCACGAAGCATTCCAATAAACAAGGGTAGGTCGTGTCAGGCAGGTTGAATTCCATCTGTTGGGAATCAAAGCCAATCTCCTTATCAAAGACCATCCGAGACAGAGCAATAAAGCTGCTGGAAGATGCGTGTGAAGCTAGACTGATGTAGAGGTAGTCATTTGGGGCAGGCCGAGGCGGACTCTCCCGGGGAACAACAAGTTGCGGATGGGTGGACCATTGAACAAGCCATCGGACGATAATCTGATCGTCGTTGTGGATTGTATGAACGATATGGCTAAATACCGTTGATGGATTTGACAGGACCGGCTGTCGTGGGTGCGGACGGAGAGATCAATGAGCCGAGTGATCAAACCGTTGAGGAATTTGACAGGATGAGAGGATCATCAGTATAAATGATCGAGCCGTTGAAGTCTGGATGGAAGGATCATCAGTATAAATGATCGAGCCGTTGAAGTCTGGATGGGAGGATCATCAGTATAAATGACCGAACCGTTGAGAAATGGACAGGACTGGCTGTCGTTGATTTGAGATGGGCAGATCAGTGTGCAGAATGATCGAGCCGTTGGGTTTTGGACAGGACCGGCTGTCGTTGATTTGAGACAGGCAGATCAGTGTGCAGAATGATCGAGCCGTTGAGTTTTGGACAGGACCGGCTGTCGTTGATTTGAGACAGGCAGATCAGTGTGCAGAATGATCGAGCCGTTGAGTTTTGGACAGGACCGGCTGTCGTTGATTTGAGACAGGCAGAAGATTTTATCGCATCCTGCCATGTGAACAATGCCGCAAGAGATTTTCGATCGCATCCGTTGGTAGACAAATCGTGGACTCAAGGAGATTTCTTCGCATCCGCTGACCAATGATAACAATACCGTAGAAGATTGCATCGCATCCTTCGGCAAGCAAATCAAGTGTCAGGGAGATTTCCATTGCCTCCGCTAACCAACAATAACAAAACCGCAGGAGATTGCATCGCATCCTTTGGTAAACAAAGTCTTGATGGCGACCATTCTGGCCACCTTCTTGTTTTCAACAGTTGATATATACAATATGCAAAGATGTATACTAACAAAATGCACAAATTGAAAAACAGATGCAAGCTAAGGGCGGCTCCTAGGAGGACAACAATGCCTAAGGACTACCACTGAGCCCCAGTACTTTACTGTCTTTTGCTTCTGAGATGCGCATCCAGATAGAGAGACGCTGAGCGGGCCGGCGTGCCCAGTTGACATATAGCGATGTGGCATTGGGCTTGCATGCCCTTTCTTCGATGCTTGGGCGGACAAGCCCCAGAGATATGCTTTGCTTGGCCTTGGGCTGACGTGCCCTTGCTGATGATGAGACTCTACTGCTTGTAGATTACCGAAGCTAGGGTAGCAATGTAAAAATTACATTTCCGCAGTTTATGGACAAAAACTGACCGCTAATATCAAATTTGCATTGACAAATGAATTGAGTCGACACAGGGACACACAGACATATGTACAGACGTGCCTAGCTCGAACGAAAAAGGGGAAAGAGCCCCAGGGAACAATGCGAACCCTTAGACACATGGAATACAATGAAATTTTGGGCATTAACGTACCAAAACTCACAATATCCCTTAGGCAGGTGAAACTGACACTTGCGAAAAAGTGCAAAAGGTACAAAGACCTGCACAACAGACAAAATCGGGAAAAACATCCCGATGAGACAAATGGATAGAGAAACTGGAAAAATGTCACAAAAATGGACATAAGACTCAAACGATGACTCGTATAGGCCCGGACTGAAACCGACACCCCCGTGCAGTCACATTAAGTCTACACGGTATGACCAAACTTGGCAAAAGCCCCTTTGAATAGGACTCAAAGGCAACTGCTATCGATTGCTATACGAATTGAAAAAGTGCGCGCAGGGTTGAGACCAACACACATAACTATGAATAAGTGCGCGTGAACCTCAAACTATCGCACATGACTACAAAGCTACTGCAACTACTCACACCAGACTTCGCTGAATTTAGAATAAACTGTGAGCCATTAGGCCTCGCCAGCATTTCGTTCTGTTTTTGATGCTTAAAATCTTTTAAGGCTTTATGCTCAGCTTTGAAATTGAATTAGTAGTTTGCAATAAAACTGAAAGACAAAAGGTTTTCCCCCTTTCAGACGCCTCCCATGCAGCTTGATCTTCGATCCTCTTCGACCTTTGATGTGTACCAAACGTCAACCATGGATCCAATTGATAGATTGCGACCGAGTCTCAAAGAGAGACTGCCTACGTATCCCAAGCTAGGGAATCAGGTCAAAACGTAGTTCAGGCTAAGGTTCACTCGAGTATTTACCTCACCTTTTATGCTCTAACTTTTGCCTAGAACCGCCCATTCGGGTTTTCGGTCTAGCGAGCTTTCAAATTTTGCCTTTATTTTTGCCTAAACCTCCTTCATAGGTTTTGGTCTAGCAGGCTGCTCTAATTTTTGCTTGGAACTGCCCACCCTTGGGGTTTTCAGCCCAACGAGCTTCTCTCAGGGAAAAGGCTTTTGAATTGATCCATGCTGACCAAGGTATTTGAATTTAGTGCCGTCGAGGTCAATGAAATGGCTGCACCCCCAGATGAAATGGATGCAAGGTCCAAAGTGCTTCAGTTGACATGCCTTGCTCCAGGCCACTTTCGAACTTTCCAATTTGTGCTTGGCGGAACGCTGTTCCTGCAAATTTGAGGATGGTATGAGGTGCTGGACCTTCTGAGCTTTGCTTTACATGGTTTGGCAACTGGTAGCAGGGGGATTTGATGTTCCTTTATCTCAGGGTCAATGTTAGGCATGTCATTTGAGAGACCCTGCCAAAACATTGATGAACTCTTCGAGCCTGTCTGACTGGACACAATGCTCCTCTGGGAACAGCTTTGAACCAAATTTGAACCATTGGGAGGTTGTCCTTGTCTTTCAAGTTTATTTGAAAACTACTATTTCAGTTAATATGCTGAGCATGCCTTTTGTCTTCCCTTTCGGCGAGGGAACACATTTCCTTGGGGATGATCCCATCGAAATCTATCCCTTCGTCGTCAGGGACGATACAATTTATTCAAAAACCAGCGAAGTACTTAGAAGCAAGATAATGCATATCATAAGAAAGTCCCTCGGGGTTGCCAAGTATAGCAGACTCAAAACTTGAAACAAAAGCTACGATGTGGAGGGCCAAGAGGCACAACCTTCGACTCAGAGCTAGACGTAGACAAATGCAAATGACTTCGTGTCAGACTCAGACGAAACGCCAATGCAAACTAGACGCGGTTTGAAAATGCAATATTTAAAAAGCTACCCATAGCTTCCACAAAAAGAGGTAGGATCCAGCGGGCGTCAGGCCCAAGCAACAGCACTTCGGCTTCCTTAGCTTCTTTGACCAAACCTACTCAGTGCTCCTTTGAACAATGGACCTCTGCAGGCCAGTCCTTTCCTTTGTAAGCTCCTTATCACTGTCAATCCAGGTGTCGGCAGTGAAGATCTCAATTGCCCAACCTACAGCCATCATGTTAACCTCCGGTTCAAACGGGATGGATACGATTGGTTTGGGTTGGCTTTCTGGGATGATATAGTGGCTAGGGTTGAATATGGTAGAGCTGGGGTTGATTTGAGTGGAGATGATAGATATCTGACCAACCAGAGGGTCAGAGTTGTGTTGAGGCAAGGAGTTAGAAATGACGTTAGGCTTTGGTGGAACATGAACCGTGCCATTGTCAATGAGATCTTGAATCTCATGTCGAAGACGATAGCATGCATCAGTGGGATGGCCAGGCATTTGGTGGAAGGCACAGAAGAGGTGAGGCTTGTAACCAGAAGGTAGGACTTTTGGCGGAGAAGTTGGGGTCAAGGGTTTGAGATGCCCAGACTTGACGAGTTTTTCCATCACTGCGGACAGAGGTGCCTCAAAGGTAGAGAAACTTCGAGGTTGGGTTCGGGCCCGATAGCTTTGGGCGTTTTGAACCTGATTGACATCGGCAGCGCGATTGGAGGAAGCAGCAGCGTTGTCCCCATTTGTAGTTGAATTGGCGTAATCGCTGCCACTAAACAGTGTGCTACTGTTTCCAGAGTAAGCCCTCGGCTTAGCTTTTTGTGAGGAAGACTCCCCCCTAGGCAGAATTCCACTCTGCAGTGCATCTTCAATGGCCAGGCCAGAGTCGAAGAAGGTTTCAAAATTAGCAGATGCTTGAACAAGAACCAGGTGCCTGGCATAATCTGGCTGGAGATTGCGGGAGATGATGCGAAGTTGATCCCTCTCGCTCGGGCGATCAGTCGTCAATGCGGCTTTGGCTCTCCACCTCTTAACAAAATCCGCAAAGGACTCCTTTGCTTCCATTTTAGTGGATTCCAACTCACGGGTAGTCATCTTGAGCAGAGAGTTGTAGTTGTACTGTGCAATAAAGGCAGCCCCAATATCCTCCCAAGTTCTTCTTTTGGAGATGTCGAGCGACATGAACCAATGGAAGGCAGGCCCAGATAGAGTCTGAGGAAAAAGCTGAGACATGGCCTCACTTTCTACACCCAACAACTTCATTGCAGCATGGTAGCCAAAGAGATGAGTCTTGGGATCACTGCTCCCGTCGAACTTAACCAAGTCAGGCATCTTGAATTTGTCAGGAAGCCTAGCATTAGGGTACAAACAGAGACGATCCAGATCACTTCCCCCTGCACTGACCTTCTCAGATTTTGAAACAGCTTCTTCCAGCTTAGCCATCTTGGCCATAAGAACAGCTATGTCAGGGTTTTGAACAGGCCTAACAACAGCGGGGTTTGGATTTAGAGCAGGCACACGAGCCTTTCTAGGGTTGGGCTGAACAATGAGACGCCCTGCATGGTTTGGATCCTCGACAAAGACAGGTTCTGCATGAACATCCTCATCGTCCTCGCCTTCCTCTTCGACTGCTGATGGAAGACGAGTGTTGATAAGGTCATTCAAACGGGAGATAGAGGCATCAGTCTGAGTGGCTCTTTGTTGCATAGCAGTGATACTGTTCTGGAGGTTCATGAACATGGTTTCCAGAGTGAGCGGTTGCTCTGCCATCACAGGTTTTTCAACGGAGCTTGATGAAGAAGCTAAAGATGGGGAAGCCAGCGGCGTGACTTTTTGCAATATCGATGGCGAACCTGACTGCAGGGTGGCCAACAATGAACCTGGAGAAGCCTCCGTTGCGATTGACAGGGAATCTAACCTGACAAGCCTTTGAATCGGATTCTGATGTAGACGTTCCCAAGTAGGTTTGGCTCTTCCTTTCGGTACTCTCTTGTTCGGTGCAATGGTTTCAAACTAGACAGTAAAGTAATTGAAAGCTCAGTGACGTTCCTGCAGCAATTAGAATGCAATGTACATGACATCGTCGGTGTCCTCCTAGACTCTACAACTACAGACAAGTCTGTCTCATGATGTTTGGACGCTACCAAAATCCTCGGAAATCTTTTCGAGGGTGTATCCTTTGAATAGATTGACTAACACTAAGAGATGTCAAAACAGTCTAAGCCTTTGACTATTTCGTTCTCGAAGGTTCAACTTTGGAGTCCGGAACAACTCAGTATTGATGGCATGGCACCTTAACCTTGAACGCCGCGGTGTATAGTGACTTCGCACTTCAACCTGGGTAGTGCCAATGACACAACATCCATACTTTGTGATTCCTTATTTTCAGTTGAAACTTCAATCAGGCATGAGCCAAGGACTTAAAAAGGTTTGATTTCCCAAAGTCTCGCTGATCTAAGGACTTTGAAAATTGATAACGTGCACCATCGAGATGCACGACTCTTCATCGGGCCTAGCAGCGTCCTAATAGGCATAAGACAGACTCGAAAGAGAGACAACCTAGAAGCCGCCCTAAACATGCTTCTACGCAAAACAGTATGTACGTACAGAAACAGAGACGAGTTTGCCTCACGAATTTCAGACGTTGTCAGAATCCTCAGAATTCTTTTCGGCCATGTGTCCCTGAGTAGGTCGTCAGATCTTAAAAGATGTCAAAATAGACTAAATCTTCGACTAGTCCCATTTGAAGGTTCAACTTTGAATTTGGAACAACTCGGTGGTGATGACATGGCACCTTAACCTTGAACACGGCGGTGTATAGTGACTTCGCACTTCAACCTGGGTGGTACTAGTGACACGGCATCACTACTTTTGTTGTTCCATATTTTTGGTTGAATTCTTAACCGGGCATGAGCCAAGGATGTAGTAAATTTTGATTTCTCAAAGTCTCATTGAACTAAGGACTTTGCGATTGATAACGAACATTCGACAGAATGAACGACTCCTCATCGGGTCCAACAATGTCTTAGACTGCGCAAGACAAACTCGAAAGAGAGAACCACTCTAATTATGCTCCTATGCAAAATAATGTATGTACAGTACATGCGATAGGGAAAGTAGTAACACGTAGATAGTATATGGGGGTTAGATGCAAGTAATCTTACCCTGTAGGTACCTGTCCTAGTTTGGAGAGTTCTAGTGCTTTGTATATGCAAAGGCTGGTTTTGGCTTGTAACAGGTTCCTCGGACTAGAGCCAAGATATACCTCCCACTACCGGCGTAACCGCAGAGCAACAGTCAAACGGTAGAATGACTCATCATCGTCGAAGGTTGTTAGTCATTCGGGGTCCCCGGGCTCCGGTAAACCGTGCCGGATTGCCAAAACGATCCAACGAGGTTTATCCCACATCGATGCAAATGAAGAATGCTAAAAAGTTGATTAATGAAACAGAATCGCAAATTCGCAAATGCCTTTTCAAATTTGGCTCTCTTTATTGATCAATACTTAGAAGAAACTACGCGAGAGAACAATCGGAAAAGCCCCAGATTGGATGGCCGGACACGAGGTCCTGTTAAATCACCAATCCTTTCTTCGGCAGCGCGAAGCTCACCGTTTTGACAGGCTTTTGTGGGATTGTTCCCCAGCGTATTAACTTCTAAGTACAAACTAATATTGATTCGATCCCCAGCAGAGTCGCCACTGTGGGCAAATGCGATTTTGCCCTGATCTTTCTCTCCTCCGGATAAGGGATTCCGTTCCCCACCCTTTTGTGAAAGGAGAGATGCTGCCGGTTCGCGGGAGCGCTTTTTGAAGCTGGACGTCAAGCGCTTGCGAAAAATACAGAGTCGCCACTTGGGTTTGAAGGTCCGACACCCAAGGAACCGTATTTCGAAGCACTTGCCGCGCTGTTTGATTTGAAAAAGGTAAGGAACCAGTCCGTCATAACCATATCTGGGTTCGGGAGCCAGGTTACGAGAGGGGAAGGGTTTTATGGCACCCCTCTCGCCCAATCCGGAGATCGGTCTCTACTTAGGCATTTGCGAAAATGTTGTTTTGTTTGCGATTCTGTTTGATTAATCAATTTTTAGCCAATTAGGGCGGGGGAACAGTTAAAGGGGATTAAAACTGTAACATGTTTGCAGGATGTGATGATAGCATGGATGAGCAGTTAGTATAGGATGAGAACAGACTGTTGTGGGAGTTTAAACAAACTGGAGGGCCCCTGTTTTGGAGTGACGTGCGCAGGAAGAAACCAGCATGCACTGAACAAGTCACTACATGTTGTTTACTCCTGCGCGCACAACTCCAAGACACACGCGCGCCGGTGAGCTTAAACCCACAACTCTTATTCTCAAACCTTCTGGGCTCTGGAAGGACCAGTGCACACCCAGGACAAACCACGCAGTTTATAGGCAGCATAATATACAGTTTAAAGGCTTAAAAGCCCTAGAAATTGACAAAACACCCCATAAACAGTGTGGGGACAGAATAACAGCCTAAATCCAAGTTACCCGTGTAAGGCCAGTCACTGGTCGGAGCAAACTATCGCGCGATGGAGTCACACTGGCGCGCGATGGTGCGCCCTGGCGCACTGTCGCGCGATGGACTGAGTCTGTCGCGCGATGGTGCGCCCTGGCGCAGGATGGTTGCGCTCTGGCGCGGACAGACCAGTGCTTGGTTCACATTTTCTGGGTTCTGGGACAGATCCAGAATTATCCCAGGGGTATTCAACAATCAGCAGAAATGCAAATTAACTACAAGGCTAACAGTTTATACTAAGGAAAGCAGTAAACTGATTATTATCATGCTTGCAGAGTGATCTATATACACATAAATACAAAAACAGCAAGACACCAATCCCCACGGGAACCGTCGCGCGATGATCGAAATCGTCGCGCGAGAGAGTGGCTCCATCGCGCGCTGGTTCCTACCATGACGGTTTTTGAAACCTCGCCAGCTTTAGGACCAGGACTGGTATTGATTACCAGCCTTGGCCCTGCCAGCCCCCCTCAGGGATCAGAACAAAGAGCAGAGCAAAGGTAAGCTATACCTTCGGCTTCGGGTTTGAAAGAGTATTTGAGCTTTTGATGTTTGAAGTTGATTGAGGTGTTTTGAAAGATTGAGGAATGTGAAATTGGATGAAAAAGCACCAGAGCTTGTGCTAATCTTTTGAATTTTTGTGGCCCTTTGAAAGAGAAACAAATGGGGATACTTATAGGGAAAAGGGGTGAATCTGGTTGGAAACAGAGGAGTTCAGGCAGTCCACGAGGCCTGGCTGAGGTTGCATTGGTGGCCAACTTTCCATCTCAGGAAAGGTCGGTTGTAGGTTGGACCATCGCGCGATGGTGTGAGTCTGTCGCGCGATGGTGCGCCCTGGCGCACTGTCGCGCGATGGAGTGACTCTGGCGCGCGATGGTGCGCCCGGGCGCCCTGGCGAGGGTCAGCTGGGTTTTTGGTTTTTGAAGTGGCTTAGGCTAGGTTAGGTTCAAGGGTTTTGCAAACACTCAAAGCTCAAACACGCTATCATTCCCGGGGTGTTCTTGATCCATTTCATCATCGGGGAATCAAAAACCGTAAGTAAACTAATCTGGAAGCCCAGATTGGGGTGTCTACAAGTTAGTCCCCTCTGTCTTTCTATCTTAAAGATGCACTACCAATCATGCAGATGGATAGCTCCAAACACCCAGTCACATAAGCTATAGAGTTGTCTAAAAACCCATTCAAAGAATACATACTGCAGAGGGATAGCTCCAAACGCCTATTCGCTAGCAATAAAAGAAAATGGGTGGAGAAACCAATTTCTGTTTCATGGTTCTAAGGACAAAGATGAGTTCTAGAATTGTTTCAAAAGGGGGAAAAAGCCATTAAACTATTGTTTCAAAACAAAGAACAAAGATGGGCTTAATTAGGTTACCAGGTGAAGTTCCTAGCATTGAAATCCAAAAGTTTAATAATCATATTTTTGATACTCAACATGAAAAAGCCAGCACTAGTTCGTTATGCACTCCGCATCTCCGTCATAGGTGCTAATTGTTTGCTTCAGTATTTAACTTGAAAAGTACTTCAAAAATATTTAGCTTCAGTATTTATTTATGTGTGTTGATTGTTCGAGCCCGTGCCATGCAATAGTACATCAATATGCATGATGCAAGCACAGTTTTTTTCCCTTAAGTTTTCTTCGTTTGTCAATTTGATGGGGAAATCTCGAAAAGTAAAGGATACTTTAACCCATTGAGGGCAAATGTACTAAGGGGTATCCAAGCCTAATCTTGCAAGATCATTTCGGCTATTCTAATTTTAGCATCTAGAAACAATCAATTAGTTCAATTTTCTCACAAACGAAGATGATAAGATGATATGTAGTACGTAGAGCTAATGTCCATCATACATTGGAGTCATATAGTTGAGATAAGCATTTTATCGAACACGTGGTTCGCAGTGAAACTACGAAATCAAAATTTTCATTCAACTATGAATAAAGGCACACAAAAACTACACAATCAAAAGGTTGAACCAATTCCTTTATCTATGGAAAAAGCCCTAGTTTTTCCCTAAAGAAAAACCTAATTTCTTGACCCATGAAAGGATTCAATTAAAACGAACAAGATGGAATGAGCACACTGTTGCTCCCTCATCGTTACCAGGCCTGAAGAGAAAGGGAGAGAGACTTACTGCTGTCACGCTAGCGAGGATGTCGGAGTGAGGTCGTCAAACCAAAACGAGCAATGGGAGGGACGGAGAGACAGAGACGATAGTCCTGCGAAATCACGACGGATTGAGATGTGGGAGGATGGCGGAGGAAATCGTCGGAGTGAGGTCTTCGAAGGGTAGTCAGTGGGAGGGAGAGAGAGCCGAGAGGAGATATGGAGAGCGAGAGAGTCAAGAGGGAGAGCGGGAGAGAGAGCCAGAGAGGAGACATGGAGAGCGAGAGAGAGTCAGGAGGGAGTCACCGTTAAACTGTTAAGCCATTTTTTTATTTTGTTAATTGATTTAATAAATGTGTGGTCCAGATTATTTACTCCCAAATCCAAGGGTTTAAAATCATGGTGCGTACGGTACACCCCCTAATAAGGGGTGTGTACCATAGGACTACCCTTCTTGATAACGTAAACTATCCAAACTAGTTTATGGGCAATTTGATTAATCTCCGGTGGTAAATTTCGCCGTCCAATACCGAGGATCTAGTTAAATATAAGGAAAAAATCGAAATGGTCCCAATAGTTTAGTGTTTGTGTCAACTTGGTCTCTGCAGTTTGAATTGGCTCGATTTACACTTTGTAATTTCCATTTTGTTCCAACTTGGTCCAATTACTAACTGCCATTAGCCTCCGTCAACCACAAACACAAATGGGCCCCTTTTCTAGTGAATTATCGAACCCTTTCTTCTCTAACTTTGCAGACCTAAAGCTTTTTTCTAAAAAGCAAAACGGAGTCACTCTTTTCTAAAAACTGGATTCTCTGGCCCATGTTCTTTTTTCTAAAATACTTGAACTATTCTTCCGATATTCAAGAGGTGACCAATCACACCTAAACTCTATGCCCGGTGGAAACTCTAAGTTTTTTTCTAAACCCCTTTTGTGGCCCAAACTGCGGCCGAACCTGATTCTCTTTTATCCGGAGATATGTAGGCAACTTAAAGCTCGGTCCCTTTTTAAAATAAAACCCACTTCAATTTCTAAAATTCAAATATTTTTCAAAAATATCCGAACCGCTTTTATAGAACACAAAACTCTCATTTTTCCTTTTTGTTCAAGAACCATGTTGCAATCCATAGGAACCCTATCACTTATCCAAGCCCTAACCCCTCTTCTTCTTCCCCCGAAAGAGAACGAGACACGTTTCGGTCGAATGTAAAATCCCAGGCGCTACAAATGGAGAATGGAAGCTGTGAAAAAAAAAAGGAGAATGGAAGCCATGAAAAAAAAAATGAAGAATGGAACAACGAGACTCTGTGTTTTGGTTTAGAGGTATATTAGGGCAAGCGGAGAATGACAAATTATGATTTTAACCCTAAAAAAGGGGCTCATTCGTGTCTGGGGTTAACATAGTCTAACGACAGTTAGTAATTGGACCAAGTTGGAACAAAATGAAAATTACAGAGTGTAAATTGAAATAATTCAAACTGCAAGAACTAAGTTGACACAAATACTAAACTACAAGGACCATTTTGGTTTTTTACTTAAATATAATACTGAGACGTTAACCGAGCACAGCTCAAAGCTTTAGGTAGTGATTGCCAATCTGAGGATAGAGGTGGCCTCACTACTCTTCCTGTGTCAAGGGAAAATTATGACCACTCATTCTCAGCATCCAACTTGCGTAAGAAAGGTACTCTAGCACTTCTGCTGTTTGCCCCAAAAATAGAAGTAGGGCATACTCAGGATAGAGAGGGTGGAGAAGCGCTTTTGCAACCACAAGTGTCTAGTTCAACCCTCACGTTACGTCGTCGATTTCCGAAAAAAGTATTCGTCCCCACCAATCGGTGTGCACCGGGTTACAGTGAATCTGTTCTGAGGATAAAACGAAGCCTGATCAATGATCTTCTGCATGCGTCCGCACAAACGAAGGACAGACAGAATACCGAGCCAAAAAGAATCAATTGAACCAAGGACTGTTAATTCCGTTTCTGCAGAATAACGGAATAACAGCACAGAAAATAACGAGACAGAGAGAGGGAGAGTTTCTGGATATTTTTTGGTGTATCGAATGACTTAACCACTGGCCTATTTATAGACTTATAGGCACCCTTACGTGAAAGGTTGTGTCTTTTGTAAACACACATTAGAAAGGGTATGTCTTTTGAAGAAAATTAATCAATAGAAAGGATCATGCCTTTTCGTAGGCACCCTTTCAAGAAAATAATTAATTAGAAAGGGTCATGCCTCTTGGAGGCACCCCCATGTATCATATCCCTTCCTAACAATTACACCTCATTCTAATAGTCACACCCTAAGTTAATAGGTGTTATAACGTCATGTCTCTTGGAGGCATCCCCATGTATCACATCCCTTCCTAACAATCACACCTCATTCTAATAGTCACACCCTAAGTTAATAGGTGTTATAACTATTCACGTAAAGTCATACCCCATGTGAAAAGGTGTCGCACCTTTTCACAAATAGCCTCCCGCACCTTTTATTTTGAAAAACCTCCAACAAAATTTAGGTAATGTCTATGATCAAAGATGGTACAGATTTGGAAGATAAATGAAGAAAAGGACATTTCCCTCTAAATACGGGACAAGATATATGATCTATTTGATTAACATTTAAATTGTACACTTATTCTCACAAAATGATAATTATTATCATTATCTTCGAGAAAAGACATGTATTATATATTTTAAAAGGCATTAGACGAATATTGCACTAGATTTAGGTGAAAAATGCAAATTATTTGATTCCAAAATTAAAATAAAATTAATTTATCCTCTAAAAAATATTAAAATAATATTGTCAGAGTTTTTTTTTTTAATCCGCATGTTGTCAGAGTTCACTCAAGCGCATATGCCCCAAAATCATTTTTTTTACATAAAAAAAGACTCCACGTTCTGACTTTTTTAATTATAAGCATTGGATAATGTTTGCATTCCGGATTCTGGCAGGAGAAATTAACCTAGGAGAATGCCACAGAACAAAAAATAATACTACTAATCAATATATAGTAATCGACTGGTGAGTAGTTCGGGAGTATGGCGACATGAGCTCCGAATCAATTCAGAATCACACGTATGTTTGTGGAGTCCGCAACTTAACATATGGGCCATGCATTTAGGCTTTAGCGGTTCTGAAATACTCCTGAAATGTTTCGAATCACCACGTGGCGATACTTCCCGACTACTGCCGAGTAATTACTCGATGGACTGTCGCTTTGCTTCCCTACCAAGTCTGCCAAATTTCCCATTCCTCCCTCTCTCACTCCACTCCTCTCTCTCTCTCTCTCTCTCTCTCCTCCCCTCCTTCCACACTCTCTCCGTACTAATCTCTCCCTAGGGTTTCACAATTTCTCCATCCACTACGATGAACGACCACCGTCCGATCAGTAGCCGCTCCACCAACCCCCGCCGCGACGCCGCACCGTCGAACCAGCGTCCCTACCACCACCACGGCTGGAAACCCCCCAACCACCACCCCCGCGACCGCCCTCCCGGCCCAACGCTATCATCCCAAAGGCCCGGGCCGCCCCTCTTCACCGTCCAGCTCCGCTACCGCACCCGAAACTTCCCCAAATCGGACCTCGACGACATCGTTTCCCACCACGCCCCCAAGGTCCACAGCCTCAGCGCCCCCGCCTCCGGCCCCCTAGCCCTCCATTTCCGCCACTGGATTGACGCGCTCGAAGCCACCGTCGATCTCTGGGAAACCAAACTCCGCGGGGCCCACTCCTTCACCCCGTGCCTCTTGCCGAGCCGGTGCGACATGAACCGGCTCACTGACCGGCTCAGGATTCTCTTCACCGAGCACGTCGAGGGATTACTCCACGGGGATCTCGTTCAGACCTGGGAGAGAAAGCTAGAGTGTAAAAAGAACGAGATATCGCATGTTAAGCATTCTCTAGGAAAGCATAACAGGATCGGTGTCTACGAGGAGCTTATGAGGAAGAAATCGGAGAAGGAATCGGAAAAGGGGCTGATAGAGAAGAGGATCGACGAGTTTAAGGCCGCGATGGAGTGTGTTCTAGGTTTTCTTCAAGGGAGGTTGTCGGTTGATGATTTTAAGGTGCTTAGGTTGAGTTTGCCCTTCGATTGGGACCGGCTTCATTGCTTGATCAAGAGGGAGTGCCGGCGGCTGGAGGACAAGCTGCCGATTTATGCCTTTCGCGGGGAGATACTGAGAGAAATCTACAACCAACAGGTGAGTTTCTCTCTTTGTGGTTAAACTTGACTTTTTGACTTTTTTTTGTTGTTGTTGATGTGTGTGTCTATCGATACGAACTGAATGATTGAGTGTTTTGTTGGCTTGCATGTTAAAGGTCTATGGTTTCCAATTTGAATTAAATGTTAATTTGGCAAAGGACGATGTTCGCGTAATCTAATGGGGACGATTTGTACACCCCACATTGTAAATCAAAAAGGTTAAAAAATTGGTATTGGGTCCATTATGTGAATTTCATAAGCCTGGAGTTTTGGTGATAGGTTCACTGTAGAGATTTGATAAGCCCGCAAGTCCACTAAACTAAACCCTTGGGTACCTATGAAAGTGCCTAAAACCGTAAACTCTATGAATGTGTCTAAACTACTAAAACCCTATTATCGGACAGTGCACTCTAAATCCTTGTGAAAGTGCCTAAACCCTAGGGTACCCTACCCGAGGGAGTGGACTGGGCTTATTATGAACTTTGTAAATTGGACTTGACACCTTACAAAAATAATAGGTGGACTTGTGTAAGTTAGAGAATTATATTTACAAAGCAAAATGTACCCTACCAAAATACTTGAAAATGTAGTAATTTTCAATACTATGATCAGGTCGGTGGACATCACCAAATACTTGGTGGCGTCACCCTGTCTTGCGCGAATCAGCAGCTCTGATGATCACAACAATGTTCTCACTTCTCAGTTTGAAATTCTTGATGTTCTTCGGTTTTCAGACTTGGTTGGCACTTAAAATACTTCATGGTAGAAGCTTGAGTTTGTTCAAACAAATTTCAGCTATGTTTATCTCTTTTTTCTTCCCCCTCCTCCAAGTTTAAATTAGTATTTGTTTTTGTCCCTTAAGATTTAGTGCAACTAATGGTCTGTTTAGTAACCCTTTCTCTAGCCGTCATTTCAAATGGCACCACATGGCCTGGAAAGTTCTTCTTGGAGATGCTTTCCACATCAGGTGTCCTTTCTGGATTCGACTTCGGTGGGCTACATAAGCCCATATGCTGCAGTATTACTTTTCAGTTTTCAGATGTATAATTTATGGTTCCCCTCATCTCATTGGTCATCTTCCGGGTGCTTACTTTCTGTGTTCAACATCTCATGCAACTTGCTCAACTTGCTTGGCTTTCCTTCGCTTATTTTCATAGGTTGCATATTCTCGTGGGTGAGAAAATAGGAACTTACTCCTTCCTCCCCTTATTGTTTTTTTTTTTTTTTGGATAAAGCTTTAAAATTTTGGATAAGCCCTGCCCTTATTGTTTGTTGATCTTTCCAATTTAGGATGCCCCTCATGCATGTCCACTTTGGAAAGTTAAAAGATCAAAGCTTTATTTTACGAATCTATAGGTCAGGGAATTTGAAAATTGGAGATAGATTGACAATGTTGAGATTTAGTCTAAGCTCCGCTAAGGGCTTTTTGGGCCTTTTCTTGTTTTGTCCTTATTCAAATTTTTTCCGCGTTTCTTAGTTTTAATTATTAATTTGTGATGCAGCAAATACCAGAAAACAGAAAGAAATTGGTGTAAAACTAAAGATGGAATGTAAAAGAGGGAAGACTCTAGGGTTTCAACCCAAGAATGTCTCTAGAATTGAGATTCTGTAATTGAGAGGTAAAAAAGTAGAAAATTAGAGGTCAGTCCTTCTTTTCAGGTTGGGTTTCATCGCAACCCTAATATTTTTTACCGAACCTAAATAGGCTTGGTTATGTTACTTAATGACGTCTTTGCCCACCAAGATCCACTCCACAAACGTGAAAACAGTTCCACTCCACAACCGTGAAAACTGAACACACACTCTCTCTCTCCCTGACACACCAACCCCCCCCCCCCCCCTTCCCTCTCTCTCCACTGATAGACCACCGTCGCCGTTGCCGTCAGCCGAGTTGGGGAAATCTAAGATTCCAGTTGAAAAAAACACGTAGGTGAGATCCGTGCTTCTACGGCGGCAGCAAAGTTCTTCTTTTTCTGGTGTTCATAGAGGTTGAGCCGTTGATTACGGACATAACACCGCATCAGGGCCGCTCCAATTGCTTAAGCGTCGGATCTTCGAGGGTTCCGGTGGTTTCTAGGTTGAAGTTGAGTTGGTAGGTCTTGATTGCCGACTCGAGACCATCGTCGGAGACTCGGAGGGATCCTTGGAGTTGTTGGTGATGTAGCAGAAGTGTTGAAAGTCGTATTGGTTGCTGATTGAGGTGCTGTGATTAAGTGACTGTATGCAAGGCACGTGGGATAATCTAGATGATGTTTTCTTCTGGTATCTTTAAGTTTTCTAAGGTAATTTGTTGATTTTCGAATTCTTAGGTGGTGTTTGACATTAAATATTACGAGTCAGTGAATCTGTTATATTTGAGAGCTGTGAGAATTGTGTATTTTTTATGAGAACTGTGTATTTTATATAAGAACTGTGTATTTTCTATGAGAACTGTGTACTGTCTATGAGAACTGTGTTTTTTCTATGGGAACTATGTATTTTTCTATGAAAACTATGTATTTTTCGTGTGTGGTGAGGCTATTTAAGCTATGTATTTTCTAGTTCACATAGCCAATTCACATAGCCCAATTTTCCCAATTTTTACAGTCTGTTCACATAGAATAGAGAACGGCAGTTCTCATAGCCAGTTCACATAGCAAAGGGTATTTTTGTCCGAAATAATATGGGTCAGGAATTGATTCTAAATTTTTTCTAAAAATGGGCATGTACACAAAAAGTTAGGAAGAATGGGCAAAATAGTAAAAAGTCACATGCTAGTCACATGACTTTAAATAGACTAGGAACTTAACTTCTGTCTATAGGACTATCATAAGACATAGAACAACTCAAAACCCTAAAGATAAACTGAAAATAAATCTAATCAAGACTCAAATAGAGTGACCTAGCGGGCCCACTTGGCCTTGGTAAGTGTGACATATGCTCCTGCATCAATTCGTCTCACTAAGACGAATTTTCCGATTCGTCTTGACGAGATGAATCAATAATTCACAAAAGTTAGGTACAAAACTAATGAACCCAAAAAAAAATAATAATAAATTGAATGAGGACAAAAACAAGAAAAAAAGCCCAAAAATCTTAGCAGAACTTAGCCTCAATGCTTTTTGTTCTTCGTAGAGTGCATATGCATGTCCCCCTTAATCCTTGCATGTCCTGTATTTTGCGTTGGTTCATGCTTTTACTGTTTTGTATGGTTAATGGCTGCTTCCTGCCTTGTTCTCTCCCTGTAGGCCTGTGCGTTTTCTTTCTTTCTTCTATTTAAATTTGTGTTTGAGTCTTATGGGTTGTTCTTCTGCTGAAATCTGTTAGTGTTATCTATCCATCCATCCATCCATCCATCTCTCTCTCTCTCTCTCTCTCTCTCTCTCTCTCTCTCTCTATATATATATATATATATATATATATTTGGCAGGTCGGTGAGTATACGATTTGTTTATCTGCACGGGTAATATATATATATATTTGCCATTTCTTTTTGTAACTGCAATTTGAACAGGTAATGGTATTGATCGGAGAGACTGGTTCAGGGAAGAGTACGCAGTTGGTTCAGTTTCTTGCTGACTCAGGAGTAGCCGGTAATGGTTCCATTATATGCACTCAGCCCCGCAAAATTGCTGCTATCTCATTGGCTCAAAGAGTTCAAGAGGAAAGCTGTGGGTGCTACCAAGATAATTCGATCGTATCCTTTCCATCCTATATACCTGCTCAGCAGTTCAATTCCAAGGTAATATATATGACGGACCACTGCTTATTGCAGCACTTCATGAAAGATAAGAATTTATCTGGGATATCGTGCATCATTGTTGATGAGGCACACGAAAGAAGCTTAAACACCGATCTCCTTTTAACCTTGATAAAAAACTTACTTTGTCATAGGAATGATTTGAGGCTTATCATAATGTCTGCAACAGCTGATGCAAACCAGCTTGCAGAGTACTTTTTTGGTTGTGAAACTTTTCATGTGGAGGGGAGAAACTTTCCAGTTGATATCACATATGTTCCTTGTGCATCTGAGCGTGCTTCAGATTCTGCTAGTGTTGCTTCATATGCTTCTGATGTTGTGAGGATGGTTGCTGAGATCCATAGAACAGAAAAAGATGGGACGATTCTTGCTTTCTTAACTTCTCAGATGGAAGTAGAATGGGCTTCTGAAAAGTTCAAATCTCAGATGGAAGTAGAATGGAATTGTGAAAAGTTCAAATTTCCCTCTGCAGTTGCGTTACCTTTTCATGGAAAGCTTTCTTATGAAGATCAACATCGTATCTTTCTGGACTATCCTGGTAAAAGAAAAGTTATATTTGCCACAAATGTTGCTGAAACGTCATTGACAATAGAAGGGGTGAAGTATGTGGTGGACTCTGGTATGGTGAAAGAGAGTAGGTTTGAACCTGGCTCTGGTATGAATGTCCTCAAGGTTTGCTGGATTAGTCAGAGCTCTGCAAATCAACGAGCTGGTCGTGCTGGGAGAACTGAACCGGGAAGGTGTTATAGACTTTATTCCGAAAGTGACTTTCAATTGATGCCACCTCATCAGGAACCTGAGATTCGTAGGGTTCATCTTGGTGTGGCAGTTTTAAGGATTCTTGCTTTGGGCACAACCGATGTACAGAGTTTTGATTTTATTGATGCTCCTAATACAATAGCTATTGACCTGGCTATTAGAAATCTTATCCAGTTAGGAGCTGTTTTATTGAAGAATGATGTTTTGAAATTAACAACGGACGGGCTGAAATTGGTTAGATTGGGCATTGAACCTCGGTTGGGAAAATTAATTCTTGAATGCTTCGAGCACCGCTTGGGTAAAGAGGGTCTTGTTCTGGCTGCGGTTATGGCAAATGCCAGTAGCATATTTTGCAGAGTGGGTAATGAGGAAGATAAGCTTAAATCTGATCACATTAAGGTGCAATTTTGCCATCCCAATGGTGACCTTTTCACTTTGCTCTCTGTTTATAAGGAATGGGAGGGTGTGCCTCAAGAAAAGAAGAATGTGTGGTGTTGGGAGAATAGCATCAATGCCAAATCCATGCGGAGATGCCAAGATACTGTCTGTGAATTGGAAACTTGTCTTCAGCATGAGCTTAATCTTATTATTCCAAGTTACTGGCGTTGGAATCCACAGGTGTCTTTTGAGCAGGATAAGTATTTGAAAAATGCTATACTCTCTTCACTTCCAGAAAATGTGGCTATGTATTCCGGTTATGATCAACTTGGATATGAGGTCGCATTGACTGGAAAGCATGTTCGGTTACATCCTTCATGTTCATTGCTAATCTTTGGTCAAAGGCCCAGTTGGGTGGTTTTTGGGGATATTCTCTCTATATCCAATCAATACTTGGTCACCGTAACTGCTTTTGATTATGAGTATTTGCCTACCCTTTTCCCTTCTCCTCTCTTTGATGTCTCCAAGATGGAGAGTCAGAAGCTGCAAGTGAGGGTTTTAACCGGTTTTGGGTGTAAATTACTAAAAAACTTCTGCCGGAAGGTCAACAATTATGTTTTGCATGTAAGAACAGTTTGTATGGATGAACGGATTGGTATCGAAGTTAGTTTTGACAGGAATGAGATCCAATTATTTGCCTCTTCACGAGACATGCACACGGTTAGTAGCTTTTTAAATGAGGTTTTGGATTATGAAAGAAAATGGTTACAGAATGATTGCATGGAGAAATACTTGTATCATGGAGGACCTGGTCTATCACCTCCTGTAGCTTTGTTTGGAGCTGGTGCGGAGATAAGGCATCTGGAGCTTGAAAAGAGATGTTTGACTGTTGATGTGTTTCATTCAGATGTGAATACTGTTGATGACAAGGAGCTTTTGTCGTTTTTGGAAAGAAATGCCTTGAGTAGTATTTGTGCTGTCCAGAAATTCTCTGGCATTGGAAAGGATAGTGATGAGAAGGAAAAATGGGGAAGGGTAACGTTTATTACACCGGAAGCTGCTACGAAAGCTTCTGAGTTCAGTCCAATTGAATTTAACGGATCCTTGGTAAGGATAATTCCTTCCCGGAGCACCTTTGGGGGGGATCATAAAATGTTTTCATCTGCTGCTGTTAGAGCAAAGGTTTCTTGGCCACGTAAGTTAAGCAAGGGGCTTGGATTTGTAAGATGTAACAGATATGATGTTGCTCGCGTGGTTGATGATCTTTCTAACTTGTTAGTTGGAGGAAAGTTTGTCTGCTGTGAACCTAGCACAAAGTTCCCAGACAGTGTTAAGATTACTGGACTCGATAGAGGACTCTCTGAAGCTGAAATTTCGGATGTACTAAGGTCTGCGACGGATAGGAGAATCTTGGGCTTTTCCTTGGTGCGAGGAGAAGCTGTGGAAAATCCCTCATGTAGTGCTTGTGAAGAAGCTCTTCTGAGAGAGCTTTCTCCCTTCATGCCTAAAAGGAACCCCCATGGTCATGGTGTACGAGTCCAGGTCTTCCAACCAGAACCTAAGGTTCCTTTCATGACAGCCGAGATCATGTTTGATGGAAGTCTACATTTGGAGGCAGCAAATGCTTTGGAGCAAATTGAAGGGAAAGTATTGCCTGGATGTCTTCCATGGCAGAAGATCAAGTGCCAGCAGTTGTTTCACAGCTCTGTATCATGCCCTGCACCTGCCTATTTGGTTATCAAGCATCAACTGGATTTTCTCCTTGCCAGTTTCAAGCGACGAAAGGGTATCTTCGATTTTCTTTTGTTTGTATACGACTTTAAGTTGGGGTAGTAATTTTTGTCCTCTGCTTTCAATTTACTTTTATTTTGAAAAAGTGGATATAAAAAAGGAGACTGGATATATAAAAGCGGGGTGTGAAAGTCACTCTCAAGTTTAATTTGGCTTTGGGCTGGGTATTCTTTCTGAAGATGCAAGTAGTGCAGTTACTAGCTTATGGTGGAAGATGGAATCGACTAGCTTTCACAAGCTGCCTGCACAGTATGGGAAACCAAATTGTCGATCTCCCACTTTTGGGGTTTGAGTTGGTTTCCACTTGCTTCCGTGCATTTAATTTTTGATCTTTTGATTGCTGACTAAATGTCTCACCTGGATACGTTTGCTTTTTCATGTAACGTGTTTATGGTTGCGTTTTCTCTGAAATCTGGTGAGCTTAGGTTCCTTACCTTGCTATTCGTAACTTCGATGCATATGCCAAATGTTGTGATATAATAGAATTCTTCATCGAAGATCGAAGTGCACTCCCCAATCTCCATAATATGTGTGTTCTTGAAACTGGTGGATATCTGGAGGTCGACTGACCCTCTAATTTGTTGTCTTCACGTTCTTCTTCAAATGTTAAATGGTTTGAAGTACACAGGATGGGTTGGAATATCTGTGCTTTTTTTCCTTTCATCATAAAAGGACTCCATTTCTCATCTTTTGCTTACTGTTGCTTTTCTAATAGCATATCTTTATGTTGTTTGATATTATGATGGGGGTCGAGAAGGTTTTGAGTGGAGAAAAATTCAGAAACGGGAGAAGAAGTTTATTTGGGAGTTTAGTATAACAATTTAATTGTTTGTTATTTTCCTTCTTGTTTACCTTCTATTTAGTTTCCTATTTCATTTTCTTATTCCACTACACGGCACTGGTGGATCTACATATGGTTGAGGGAGATTTTGTATAGTGGTGCATAATTGAAATTGAATGTCAAGACTATGCTATGTGTATGCTTTCTGTTTTTCTTCTTCTAGTAATTTGTGTCGTACATTTTTTTTTCTGTCTATAGTAGCTCTTTCATTTATGTAAAAGGAAGTGTAAATTCTTTTTGCAGGTGCCGAATGCTATCTCCACAAGAATGAGAATGGTTCCTATCGTGTAAAAATTTTCGCCAATGCTACAAAAACAGTGGCAGAGTTAAGAAGACCTCTGGAGCAGCTCATGGGAGGAAAAACCATAGAGCAACCAGGCCTCACTCCTCCAATCCTCCATCAATTATTCTCAAGAGACGGCATAATTCTTATGAAATCAATTCAGCGCGAAACTGGAACATACATTCTCTTTGGCCGACATGCCCTTACCGTGAGGATCTTTGGTTCTTTGAAAAATGTTGATTTGGCGGAGCATAGATTAGTTAAGTCTCTTGTAAACTTACATGAAAGCAAGCAACTCGAAATCCATCTCCGCGGTGGGGCCATGCCTCCTGACCTAATGAAGGAGGTGGTTAAGAAGTTTGGTCCAGACCTTCATGGTCTCAAAGAAAAGTTTCCCAACGCGGAATTCAGTCTCAACTCCCACCGCCATGTTATTGCGATTACTGGTGACAAAGAAGTAAAGCAAAAGGTGAAAGATGCAGTTAACGAAATTGCCCAGGTGTGTAGTGCTGTCCCTTTTCCTTCTGCTCAGGTGGTTGAGAATGGTAGTGGCGATGGGTGTCCAATTTGCTTGTGTGAAGTGGAGGAGGGTTACCGCCTCGAAAGCTGTGGTCACTTGTTCTGCTGCGAATGCCTGGTGGAGCAGTGCGAATCTGCCATCAAAAGCCAGGACAGCTTCCCTATCCGGTGCGCCCGTGAGGGTTGTGGGGCCCATGTCTTGCTCACTGACTTGCGTTATCTATTATCGAGCGAGAAGTTGGAGGAACTCTTCCGGGCTTCTCTGGGGGCATATGTGGCGTTGAGTGCGGGGAATCTTCGGTTTTGCCCCTCGCCTGACTGTCCATCCATTTATCAGGTTGCGGGGCCTGGTACAGAAGGAAAGCCGTTTGTATGCGGGGCGTGTTATGTGGAGACGTGCACGCGGTGTCACGTGGAGTACCACCCGTTTGTGTCATGCGAGAAGTACAGGGAGTTCAAGGAGGATCCGGATTCGTCGCTCAAGGAGTGGTGCAAGGGGAAAGAAGAGCATGTGAAGCAGTGCCCTGTGTGTGGGTACACGATTGAGAAGATTGAAGGGTGCAACCACATTGAGTGTAGGTGCGGGAAGCATATTTGCTGGGTTTGTTTGGAATTCTTCGGTACAAGTGACGATTGCTATGTGCATTTGAGGTCTATACACCAGGCCATAATCTAACCTCCGGAACCAGACTTGTGTCCAGAAATATGTGTTTATATTCCAACTTTGACCTACATAGATGGTATATATATGTTTCCAAGAATCCCAAGTGTGTGATAGACGCACACACGTGTAAAAGCTTGGTAGAGGTAATTTCAGATGCTCGGTTCTGTACATATGGGTAGGGTGCAGTTGGATAATGTCTAATCTCTCTCTCTTCAAAATAATCTGTTTTAGCAGGCTTACTTCGATGTGGGAGTGTCAGTGGATAATTTTACCAGTAATTTAGGGTTCATATGCGGTGAAATCCACTTGTTATTGAACATCTCAGCAACTGACTTGCGTGTAGAAATGTGTTTATATGCCATCTTAGTAGGCGTGTTATATTAGCTTTAAGCTACGGTTTATTTGCCATCTGCTTGGTGACACTGGTTAATCATCTGCTTTATATTCACTTAATTGTAGCTAAGTTGTTGCTGTAAAATTAGCATAAACTATATTAGATGTACACTAGTGAGTGATGACAATATTGTTTGAGAGGTTGGCTGGAGGATAGCCTAAGCTGTTGATAGAAGAGAGGGAGCGGCCCGGGTCGTCTCTGCTCTCATTTTTTGTTATAGGCACTTGTTATCTTGTGATTTTTTACAAGGCGCTTTTGCCTTCACACTTAGGAAAGCGCATTATCTAGGCACTCGCTCTCTTGTGATTTATTGAAAGGTGCTTTTGCTGTTCACACTTCCGCACATGTAATACCCGTGGGATTTAGGAATGGCCGTAGGTGGCGACACGGATGAAGGGAGGTAATCGGAGAGCCACCAGATATGGCTGGAGACAGGGGTTCATTGGTGGATGATTGCCCGATGTGATAGACAAGAGGATAGTGGCTTGGAATGGTTGGTGGTGACCCGATGAAGGTGGAGGAAGGGGAGAGAGAAAAACAGTTTTTAAATATAATGTGAATCGCTTTTCAGAAATAAAATTAATGCAAATCATGTTTCTTCTATATCTTGGATTGAGATTTTTTCGTTTCTTTAGATTTTTACAAGTCGTTCTAATGAATGCATAAATTACCAAACAGAGGAAGGCCAAGAATTTGGACAAGTGGGCTAATCAGAACCTACTAGTGATAGAATTTGTCTGCAATACCACTAAAGGGGGAGCATAAGCAAAGTTCAGTTGTTGAAAGCAGATTATGGGCTAGCTAGCACCAAGGGGCAACGGGTTTCGTCTCGAGCGCAATCGAGACCTAGCCCTTGAAGTCATAATGAGATTAAAATAGCCAGCCCATACAAAGCTTCATTCTGACTTTACTTAGGCTTCCTGCTAGGCTGCTAGTGGATGGTAGGATTGGACCTCTGAAATCAGTCGAGATACACGTAAATTGACATGAACATTTAAATTATCAAGAAAATTTAAAAAACTAAAACACTTATAAATGTGTTAGTATTTGATGTATCGGATGAACCTTCATATTTTTTTTTGACAAGGATGAACCTTCATTGAATTGGTTCTGGACGTACATCTTATGCTAGTTTCACTATTTGGGTTTCCAAAGGAATGTTGTTACGTTGCCAGAAGCCAAGCCATTAATCTTGTCGATCCACCGCATTTCCTTTGTCCAGGGGATGCATAAGATAGCCAGAGCAGTTCTCTCATAAAATCCATCGCTACTCCTTTCCTCCGCCGAGAAAGGTTCCTTCCTAAGCACATAGACGTTGACTACCACTTCCTTTACAATTTTACAAGTCATAGCAATGAAAACACATAAAATTACCATACATCGGCCTTCCTTTTGTGTCTACGGATTAACATGAACATTCGATATTGCACTATAAGAAAGTAAGATTCTCTGTGTCGTAAACCCATGTGCCTCTGTGTCGAAAGAGTTTCTGTACCGAAGAATTCCTTCGCCACAAAGGTTTTTGGAACAGAGGAGATTGGATCCACTACAGGACCCGCGGTCTTGACATAGAAACTAAAGGAAATCAAAAAGATTATATCTACAACCAAATGCAAATCCCACACCAACAACTCCCAAACAAACAACCCAACCCACAATCCACCCCCCCATTCCCCCACCATCACCCTCACAATCTCCTTCCTCACAAAAAACCCCCTCATCTTTCTTTTTTTCCCTTTCCACCCCAACCAATTCAAACTCAAGCAATTTCACCCATTGCCTGTACGCGAACAACTTCAACGAATCCTCCATCAAAGCATTCCGAAGAAAATCCCTCTCCTTCGCCAAACCCACCGCCTTCTTCTCCGCCTCCCTCGCTCGCGTCTGCGACAATCTCAATGCCTTCAATAGCTCCAACTTCTCGTTCCCAATTCCATTAATCTCGTCGCTTTCTTCTTCTTCATCGGCCACCGCTACGTTGTTGAAAATCCGATTCATCGACGTTAAGACCGATTTATCGGGTCCGGTGAAGATCTTGGACGGTGGAGGGAGGTCACAGTTTTGCATTAGGTCGAGTCCGGATTTCGTGTTTGGGTTAGGGTTTTTGGATGCCCATTTGGCCATTGTTGGCGTGCTTGACCGAGGTTACCCCACCAGGTGTTTGATAGAAGTACTCAGAGAATTGGGTATCTAAATTTTGGAAGAAAAACGATGGATTTTACCCCTCCAGGTGTTTGATAGAATTTCTTAGAGAATTGGGTATCTGAATTTTGGGAGAAAACCCAGGTTGAGGAGTGGAAGGAAAAATGGAGTTTACCCCCTCCTAGGTGTTTGGTAAAAGTCCTCGGAGAATTGCGTATCAGAATTTTGGGAGAAAAACCCCTCTAGGAGTTTGATAGAAGTATTCAGAGAATTGGTTATTTGAATTTTGGAAGAAACAGACAATGGGGTTGAGGGGAGGAAGGAAAAGGAGTTTTGGTTTTGTTTGTGGGTGGGTAGTTGGGGGAATATTGAAGGAGGTGGAGTAATCGCGCAAGAAACGGGGGACAGGGGTTGGATTGTGCTTGTCAGTTGTGGTATGTGGGTGGTTGAATGGTGGTTTTTGGGTAAAGGAAGGAAATTCTTTTCTTGCGTGCACAGTTTATACAAGTTGGAGCCGTCAACGTTACAGCCTGTGGGAAGTTGGGATTTCCTTGTACCGGGCAAGACTATTTTGGATCTTTTCTCTAATGAGAAAAAGTTCTTTCCGCATTAACCGAACAAGGGACTGTCCGGACAGTCCCGTGTAGACTCCATTCGCGTATTTTTTTGAAAAATCCAAATTGTACATCTTGGAGGGTCCACAAAATAATGTATTTATGCAAAAAATCAGTTTGTCCGGACATCGATAGGTATGTCAAAAGTTGAGTTTATACACGGAAAAATGGACGACCGTGATTTGTCAACTATTTTTAAAGTTAAACTATGCCCACACGGGGGCTGTCCGAACAGTCCCCCTTGTCCGATTGATCCGGACAGAACTTATTGTCTTCTTTAATTTGTCATCATCACTGCTATGTATGGACACTGACGTTTCGATACAGATGCAAATGCATCTTCTTTAATTTGTCATCATCACTGCTATGTATGGACACTGACGTTTCGACACAGGTGCAAATACGGATGCATTTAGAATAATGCGATGCACCTGAGTCTCATGATTAGGGCCGTTTCTTACATTTTTGGGGCGTGAGACGATTTTCAAGGTTGGAGCCCCACCCTCCTTGCATTTTGGGGCTCGAGGCAAACTTCAATATCGGAGCCCCTTGCGTAGAGTACTTTTACGAAAATAAATAGTAAATCAATCTAAAAACATAAAGAAAAAAACTATACTAAGATAGATTCCGAAAATTGTGATCATTACAAGATAGTAAAATAAACAGTAAATTAATCAAAAAAAGAAAAAGAAAATTACATACACTAAGGTGGATTAGGGTTTCAATCTGCTTAGGGTTACGGTTTTGCTGAGGTGTTGGGTTGGCTGGGCTTGGTCCATTTTCGGGTTGGGCTTGGCCTGCCCTGGAGCTGTTGTTGTAGATCTGGGTTTGAGACCATTAGGATTCTGGGTTTCGTCTAATGGGTGTTATGGGGGTTTTGCCTCAATGAGTGTTCTTCTGGGTTGGTTTCTTGCCAACATGGGGTTTGGGTCTCGAATGGAATAGAAGATAGTTCTTACCTTTGCTTAGGATTTGATGTCATCATCTTTTGTTGTTCTTTTATTTTTTTTGAACAATTTCAAAGATTAGTAATAAAAAAAATTGGTGTTAAAAAAAGGGTAGATTAAATTTTAGAAAAATTGTGATCATTACAAGAATGTAAAATTATTACTTAAAATATCACTATTCTTGTAACTTTATGGGCAAAACTAATAATGAATTAGCATAATCGATCTTTCCCGCAGTCTTCTTCTCAATGAATAGCATAGCCCAACTGTTCTTGTGAGATGGTCGAGCGAAGATAAGTTTTGATCAACCTCAATTTTGAAAAGCTCCTTTTCCCATAAGCAACTATAACGGGGAATAGTCACTAGCATTTTATATGCAATCTATGCATTTGGAAAACAACCATCCATCGATTTCAAATAATTGAGTACCTCAATTTTAGTATTCTTGTTTCTTTGTGTTGATAGTTCTTCAAGACTTTCAACTCTGAAAGTAGTAAATCTTTTCCCATCAATATCGACCCAAGGCGCAAGTTTTGCATGCCTTATATCAGGGACAACCCTGCACACGATGTATATGAGGACCATAGTCATCGTCTCGGATTACAGGGAAAGCATTTGTGTCCAAATTTGTGTTTTGTGTGTCGAAAGCATTATCCTTCCATTATGGTTGAATTACACCATCTGTTCCTGCAGTTTTAGCAAGATTACGTTCATTCCCGCGACTTGGATTAAAATTGTGTTCGGTTTGAGCCTCTAAAATTACCTCTCTCTCCGCACGGTCTCCAAGAAATTTTCTCTCAAGTTTAGAGCATCTGCAACTCTGGCTTCAAAATTTGAAAATGTCAAAAATTTTTTTTTTTGAAGGCTTACAGTAAGTGGCTATTTGACATCTTAAGGATGCCCACCCCAACCATCATGTCATTTTTTTAATTTTTTTTAAGAAACTTTTTGAGAGAGTATTGAAAAATAAATTTTGACATCAATATCAAATTTGACATGAGAGAGGGGATGTCAAATGACACATCAGCATTTCACATTTGGGTTGGAGTTTCTTAACATGCCAATTCTTTCACTTGGCATGCCATGTCATTTTTGACATCTTTGATTGGAGATGCTTCTTATTTCTCTATGTATCCCTCTCCATTCCTTACCCCAAAAACCTTCTTTAAAACACGAGCCAAGTAGAGCCTTAATGTCTCTGTCTTTTTCATATTACGGAAGTCATTAGTGCAAGATCCAAAGTCCATACTAAAGTAAAAGGGAAATCGAAGTGCATAGTGCAAGATCCAAACTAATGTAATTGAAACTATGAGGACCAAAGTGATATCATCAAATTAAGTGAGATTTATTTTGAGGTCTCATACTAATTGACTTTAGAGTGGCAAATGGGTGGGTCTGGACGGATTTGGACGGGTTGAAACGGGTCGTTGGTCAAATATGGTCGGGTAGAATATGGGTCGAAAAGTAAGCAGGTTGAAACGGGTCGGGTCAAATATGGGTCAAGCCAAACCCAAACCCGCTCGACCTGACCCGTTTTCCTCTTCTTTTTTTTTTCTTTCCCCCTTCCCCTCCAATTTGTCTCAATAAGGGAATTCAGAAAAGCAAAATTTTATGATTAAAACTCAATTTTTTTGAATAAAAATGAAGCAATTAATTAGATGCTAAAAAAACTTTAAAAAATCAGGTTTTTACTTCTTGTTTCATTTCCAAACAGTAATGTAACTTCGACGAGGAGTCAGAGGCCGCATCAAAAAATTGTCTAGAAGGTGATGATTGCACCGATTGTACAATTTCGGTTTTCGTTACGTTCGCTGAAGTCACCGCTTAGGATTGGATTAAAAAGTCAAGTGGCTTTTTTTTTTTGATTCTATTCAAATTGTTTTTGTATTTGTTTGTTTTGCGACAAACTATTTATCCCTATTAGTTCATCTCGACGAGAGAATCGAAAAAGTATTTTTTTACTGGAGTATTTTCTTTCCCAATTTTAAAGGAAAAACAAGACACAGTGATTGAAAACATTATATACAAGTAGCTGGAAATGTAATACAGTAAGAAAAACGTTACACAGTGATATAGAAAGGAACTTCTTTGCTGGAGTATTTTCTTTCCCAATTTTAAATGTGCCCGAGGCACATTTTCCTTCTTTTCCCCTCTTCTTCAAACTTTTTTAAAATTCCGTGTTCCAGAGTTCTTAGTTTACTACTACTAGGCACACTGTCACAGTGATAGAGAAAGAAAGAGTATCGAGATTCGAGACAAAAAAAGAATGAGTAGCGAGACATTTGGGTCTTTTAAGTCCGGTCCATATTGAACCCATTTTTAACTCACCTAAACCCATATAAATATGGGTTGATATGGGTTCAACCCATATAAACCCATTATATAATATGGGTGGGTTGGGTTAGGTTATAAGTGGGCGGATTGGGCGGGTTAGAAAAATATGGGTTGAGATTGCCACCTCTACTAATTGTCAAAGCCATCTAATTTTTTAAATTTTTTATTTTTATGGTCACTGCAAAAACTAAGCCTATTCGAATGTTAGTAAGAGCTTGACCAATGTATTCAATTTTTGTCTCTTTCGAATTCAGGGATCAAAATCGAGCAAGTTCTTACTGATATCCGAATGAGTTCTAAAAAATACGCTTTAAACAAATTGAACGGTTCCGATAATCTGTGTGGAATCTCGCGGTTGTCCCATACAATTCAATGTACATTTGATGTACACCAAATGGTGCTAAAAATTTAGGGTCACTACACGGGTCTAGGGACTAGGTGCCAAGAATTTGTTCTTTGACTTTAAGTTAGGTTAGGATCTTTTTCTTGGGTTTATGAAGAAATAGTCCTAAAAGAATAGGTAAAAGGAAAGATAACCGAATTAAAATTTCCGTTAAGTTTGGGGAACCCCATGCTTTCACGTAAAGACCAAGTACACGTTCTATTTAATGCTACACACATTACCCAATTACTCCAAAGTGTGTTTAGAGAGGTTCTCAGTACTTTTGTGTTGAACAGTGTCAAGATTTCAATTTTTACATTCTCAGAAACGATGAATGGTGCTCATTTATTTAGAAAAATTAGAAATTCGTAATTTTCTCTAGGGCATAATGTAGTTAGAGAAATTACGAGTGTTTTTCTGTTGTAGTAAGTGTGAGATCTTAGCTTTTACTTCGAGGAATTCTCAACAATGAAAACCACAATATACAGGTAATTGAAGAGTGGTTTTTTCGGTTTGTTGCCCCGACTGCGATTTGGACCAGCCGTAGAATTTAAATGGAAAAGGAAGTACCTGGCTGAGATTTTAGGAATCAGTTTGAAGATATCCATTTGCAAAGAGAGAGCACCAGACTAGAAGGGTAGTCTGGGTATGATTGCAAACTACAGGACTTCTAGAGCTTGAAAAGGTTGACTGGGTATATATGGTTTCATGTGCAATTTGTTTGGACTTTGGAGGGTGAATTACCAGAAATAAAAAAAAATTAAAATAAGCGAATTTGAGTACCGAATCCTGCAGTAAATTTTTTTTTTTTTTTGGCATATAAATTCCACAAGTTCCCAATCAAATTTTCAAAATTTAAACCTTAAAACTTACAGAGAACTTATAACAAAAAAGCACCAAATTTCCAATCAAATTTTCAAAATTTAAACTTTAAAACTTACAGAGAACTTATATCGAAAACCACTAGTTGACATGTACCTATTTACTTTTGTACTTGTGATTTTGTGCAATTTGATAGCACGGCTCTTATCAGTCCGAGTCTTTTGTGTAATAGTGTGTCTGAAATTATACAAAAACAGAGGTATATAGTCATTTTAGTACAAATGATTTGATCTCATCTAGAAACACTTTTAATAGGTAGAGAGTATTAGTATATTCTCTTTTACGGCATGAAATTTGATATTGAGACCTCACTTTGTTTTTTCAAGTTAATATAATATATTAAGTTTAAATGACTACTTAATCCCTCACTGTGCATATTTATTTATTGTGAAAGAGCAAGAAATTCATTAACAATTAGGAAAAGTACAAGAAACAAGCCAAATAGGGGGACGGTCAGAGCAGAGACCAAAACAAACAACAAAAGGAGAAACATCAAACCTTCCCAAATGGAATGCAAAAGTAACTAAACATGGGGATCGTTCGAGATCAGTTCCTCAAGCACCTGCAAAAAAAACAATTAGAGAAGCATGAGCCGAAAGGATTCTAGTGAAGCACCTGACGTTGCGGTGCGCGGTACACATGAAGATTGTTACAACTATCCTCCATTGTATGCTCTCGTTTGCGCTTATGCCGTGCACATTTTTGAAAGGGTTGAACACAATGGGCCTCATCAAGATCCATGAGCCTTGATTTTCGCTTGTGAGCCCAGCATTTGCTTGGACTTGTCATGTGGCGCTCTCCTTCCTTAGCAATGCTTTCCCGAACAAGCCCGAATTTGCATAGACCTAATATGCCGCAACATTGGCTTTGTTAAGCGAGCCACATGATGACCTCCATCCTTAGAATCATTGTCCCTAAGCCAGCTTAGATTTAAGGTTCTCCACCCTAGAACTCTCCATTGTGGTGGAATTCAGCTCGGAGGCTTGGGTGAGGGTATTCTCGAAAGTACTATCCCTACAAGCCATGATTCTTTTTTTTTTTTGAAGATGTCAAAGTATTTCACTAAACTCAAGAAACGTCTTTACACAAGATGGAATTTAAACCGGGCGAAATACAACCCGAAAGAAATAAAACTTTTCTATCAAGACATTTAGACGCTATCCAATCTGCAGCTTTGTTCTGAAACCTCTTGCACCATGCAAAGGACTATTCCCTTGTCCTAGCCCATTCTTTAACGTCGTTGATCACTGCTTCGATTTCCCAGGGGCATTGTAATTTGGAATCAGTGAGGTAATTCACTAGAGATTTGCAGTCAGATTCAAAGATAACACACTGGATTCCTTCTTGTATAGCTACTACGGAAGCAATTCTTAAAGCCCATGCTTCAATGGAAAGCGCTAAAGAGACCATAGTACGACCACACCGCCACACCTGAGCTGATCCACCACTATCTCTAGCAATAATGCCAAATGCAGCTAAGCTGTGGGAGGATTTAAATGCTCCATCACAATTCATTTTTATAGCAGATGGAGGAGGTGGTGACCACCTCTCCACCTGATTGGCCATAGGAAGGCCCCTTTCCAGATTTTTCCAAACTGCATTCAAGTAATCTTAGACCTGAGGTTCCTGACTGAATCCTGATGCACAATAGAATTTTCTATGCTTGTATCATAGAAAAAGAGTCCTATATATCAAGTGACGATCTCTTATGGCGTAAAATTTAATATTGAGACCTCACTTTATTTTATCAAATTCATATAATCTATTACAATATGTTAAATGTGAATGACTACTTAACTACTCACCGTGTGTAATGCTTATTAAGTGACGATCCTGCATATGATCTCTCATGTGATGCAAAATAAAACCAGTCACATTAACATTTTGTGAACTTTGATATCTTCATTTGTGCAAAAAATTAAGTTGACTGACTATTGTAAAGGATAAATTGAGTTTGATTGAATGTTGGATCATTCATTATCTTAGGACAATATGTTTACCAAATATTGTTTCAGTTTTGATCAACAGAATTTCTATATGAATAAAGTACTTGTCGTGATCTATAAGATTTTCACATTCCCTTTTTTGATTATGACACTCATATTCTTGCCTTTAGTGAAAAAAATACACACAAAAACTTTACTAGAAGACAAAAAATAGAATGTCATAATAAAAAAAACAAGTATGAAAATCATTTCTTGTAAAAGGAACACTTTGAATCAAGAAATGCAGCATGTTACATCATGTTCCGGTTTTATGTCAGTTAAAAAATACTTAACATAAATAAGCGTCGCATTCGGCAATCTTCGCTGGATCCCTGATTCCGCCCATAATGGGATCTTGTATTCGGCAATCGTTGCATAAGAGGATCTTGATTCGTCTGTCATTGAGACTCTAAAAGTCCCAAAGTCTCAAAACGCGAACACCTACTGTATAACCTTACGATAACCTTTTGAGTTACGTGGTTAAGCTAAGGATTAACAGTTCAGCAGGCGTGAGTCGTTACAGTCATCTAGTATACAGGTACCCAATCGTAAGTACCCATTAAAAAAAAGGAAGAATCCTCCTTAAGAGTTATGGTTTGCAGCTCATTATCCTCTTATTTTATTTTGATTTGGAGATAGCTTCTTAACTGGGGAACTGCACACTAAACGAGTTACTATATCTCGGGCCAATACAAAAATCTGAATCATTCACTTTGCAGACATAGTCGAGATTAGCAATTGTGTTAAAAATCATAGTATTGATCAGAGCCTGATCAGTATCCAATCGGTATAAATTTAGTATCTTCATATTGTCTTTAAAAAGTGGGTTTCATCTGGTGAGTTCACTTTTCCTAAATAAATGTCTTCATAACAGGTACTCTTTCCGCTTTCTTTTAAATTTTTTTTTTTAAAAAAGAAGGTAATTTCAAACTTAAATAGATTTTTGAGCTTGAAATTACCTTTATTTTCTAAAAGTCCATTTTTTTAGAATCTAGAACACCCCCTGATTGAGCTCCGACCAATATGATTTTTAACGGGAAATGATATTAGCACTCCAAAATCAGTGTATCTTCAAAGTCACTTTCTTTTGTTTTTTGGAGTGCTTGTATTAATTTTTGAAGTATCAATATTATTTCCTTTTTTAACATTCTTATTGTTCCAAACAATCTCTACAAAGTGAATGAGTCCGATCATCAAACTAGACCTATCATCGGCCCGAAAAAACGGCGAACTGCACAGCGTGCAGTCCCTCCTCTAACTGTTGAGAAGCCATCTCCTAATTTTAATTTTTAATACTCCTACCCCACGATTAGTCTTTGTTTTTTTTATCCGATACCCCACGATTAGTCGATTCCTACGTTAACGCGGCAACGACTCCACGGAACCTTTGACTGTCCTAAACCCAACAAAAAATGTGGAAAAAAACAAACTGATGAACTTTCCCCGAGTCTTCACTGAACAACGAAATCTAACCCAAACCACAAAAACCTCATCAAAACCATATACAATTCCCCCTTTTTCAAGTCCGGTCAAGGGAGATAGCAAGCGGTGGAAAACCCATATCACGATCTGATCTGAACAACCCTGATCCATCTGGGTTCTGATTTCTTCAATCTCCAAAAGGTATCAAACCCTATCCCCTGTTTCTTGATCCTCTGTTTTTCCCGCTGTTTCTTGAAAACAGAGAAATGGCAGTTTATCGCGGGCGTTTTCTGTTGGCTGGAAAAGATTGTGGTAAAAAGGGACATGGTTATGATGATGGTGATGGTGATTGTGTTTTTGCACCTCCACCTGCTCCTCCTTCCAAATCCCATATCCCACTTATTGTAATCCTCTTGTGTTGTGCACTGGGTACTGCTTTCTTTGTTGTTAGTTATCTCTCATACATCAAGAAATACTATACAGTTCCTAACGATCCTAGGAGGAGGAACAGAAACCCACCACCAGTTCTTGATGATCAAGAGGATTTTGTCGACCATAATCAGGGTCCGGTGTTGGACCACCCCATATGGTATATCAGGACTGTGGGCCTGCCACAGTCGGTTATCGATTCGATAACGGTGTTTAACTACAAAAAGGATGAAGGGTTGACTGATGGAACGGGTTGTTCTGTTTGTTTGAGTGAGTTTGAAGAAGATGAGACTCTTAGGCTTTTGCCCAAGTGTAGCCATGCCTTTCATATTCAGTGTATTGATACTTGGTTAACGTCACACAAGAATTGTCCCTTGTGTCGCGCGCCGATAGTGTGTGGGAGTGCCGGTGTGAGTGCACCGGAGCTGAGTTTGGGTCAGTTGGGTCCGGGGGAAGAGACCCTGGTGGAGAATTCGGAGACTGGTGGTGAGTTGGGAAGTGATCAAGTGATGGGAGATTTGCCAAGTGCAAATCTAGTTGGATTGCCCAGTGAACAAGGAAGGTTTCCTGAGATTTTGAGGAAAAATCCGCGGATTTCTGATGCAAAGAATGGTAGGATTCGGGTTCAAAGTGATTTGGCTGATCATCGGGTAAGAGTGGAAGAAGTAGAATTGGAATCAGTGAGGAGATCTATTTCAATGGACGCCTCTCTTGCTTCGATGATTTATCTTGATGTGGCTAATATTCCTCAACTGGAACTCGAAGGGAGTTCGAGTACTCGATTAGTAGAATTCAAGAAACTCAATTCAGAGAAGGTTGGTAAGAGGGTTAGAAGAAATTTAAGCTTATCAAGACTGATGAATGGTTCTTCAGTGCGGTTCTCTTTGCACAATGGCCCTGTTTCCATGAAGAGGTCCTTTTCTTCCAGTGGAAAGTTCTCTTTACCGAGGAAGTACACCAGAAGCCAGGACTCAATTTTGCCATTGTGAATATGAAGCTCAGTCCCTCTACCAATTCTCATCGCTTCGAGGTGAGAAGTCAAATACACAATCGGTAAGTACTAAGTAGCCAGCAAAACACATTCAAATGTGTTACAGCTACAGAAAAGTGTCTAGAATGTACTTGCATTCATCTTGTTAGAGAGTGAATCCATCTAGAATGATTGCAGTGGTGCTAGCACAACATTCTGGACACTTTTCTGCCTCTATATTTGTTTTCTAATATTTTGCATCTATAATAAGACTGGCAATGCACTACGACCTTGATGTTAATGCTAAAAGAGGCTGATTTTGTAAGAGCTTAATAGTGAAAATGGCTCTAGCAATTGTGATATCTATGTCGATGTACACCTGAGTGAATGCAGCCAATATAGCATTCACTTTCCCAACAGAAAACTGGCAATTGGGGTTTTTTTCTTGTAAGTTCAACGAGGTGGGAAATGGTGTAAAGTATCTTGATGCTTTGTCGGCTTCAGTAATCTCGGGATCTATTGCATTTCTGTTTACTTTGGTATGTTCAGTGTGGAATAGACCATTTTGGGTTTGATTATACTCACTTCCATGTTGAAACTCATGAATAATCAGCACGTGCTCTGTATATGGAACTTTGATACCCAAAGCCAAACACTACCATATGGATGTTTCAGTTTTGTGAACTACTTTTTTTGTATTATTCATGGGGTGACCTTGCTCCATTGTGCTGTTATAAATGATGTTTGTTCTTGCATTGTATGTAGTCTTGAAGCGTGCGTATATGGATTCAGAGCTTGTGTGATCTAAATTTTCTCAACCTGTAACAAAGATTTCCACCAATGAAATCAAGCTGAGAGAAATGATTCCTCGTTTGGTGGATCTTTTAGATCTCTAAATCATGGTGTTACTTCACTGTTTTCTGATTTCATTCCATGTGGAACTGTCTAGCAGGAGTATATGTCAGGTTGGTAGTTGTAACTCCATGCAAAAAGGTTTTTGGCTATCGTTTATGGCAAAATTCTACTTTCTCATGCTTTCCAACTTTTCTTGGAGTCTAGATATGCTGCGCTACTTATCCTCTGATGAATAAATAGCCAAAGGAGCAATACTAATGTATCCTCACTTGAGCAATAGTGTGAAACATTTGTTGTAGTTTGTTGGCTGTTTCTGGGAATATACCACATGAAAGTTATACAACTGCCATTTTTTTTGGTATAATTGCCATTCAATGAGCACAAGAAGTGGTTTTTTCTTTTGTAAACGGGAGCCTTGTGCATTATGTACAGCCTTGAGTGAGCACAACAACTGATAGCCAGGAAAACTGTTTATCCCAACAGTAACAACAAAAACTGTCTGCATCTTTTTATCATAAAAGGCTGTGGTTTGCTGAAGGATATTGCCAGATCCACGAGGCATTTGTCTAAAATATTACTGTTCCTGCTCCCAAGGCAGCTGGTCGAAGGAATTTTATTTTGAAGTGGTCTAAACTCTCTACAGGGTCTGTAGACTACATTGATTGATTGTGATGCATCAGGATTTGAGAGGTTTTATTTCATATACCAAATTTTTGTTGCTTGTATCACATGTTTGGTTCAGGGTTTCAATGCCAAATATCCTCTTTAGGTAGGTGCACATTTGGAAAATCAAGATTTAGGGACATCAACAATCTCTTTCAAAGGTGTAGCACCTAATAAATTCAGCCTTCTTTCATGCACAATTGTGTTTGCAGAATTTCATGTGCTAAGATCTGGTCTAGGCAGTAGGCACTAAATGGTTCATAGTGAATGAACCAGAGAAGTCCGAACTCTGTAGGACCCAAATTACTTGAGGAAGACAATTCTTTCCTGTGAACAAATCAACTGCTTATGTCTTAGATATAACGTATATTGAATGTTGAGTTTTCATAATTACGGGTAATAACGGTGTTCGGACAAATAAGTCAAAGTGGCTTATTTTTTGTCCTTATTCAATTTTTTTCGTATAGCGTGGCTTATTTTCAATTTTTTGAGGATTATTGCATCTTCACGACAAGAGGAATCTAAAAAGTAAAAAAATTTGACCGAAATCCAATTTTTTTTGAATAAAGACGAAAAGATTGGCTTATTGAAATTTTTTCGTCTTTATTCAAAAAAAATTGGATTTCAGTCAAAAATTTTTACTTTTTAGATTCCTCTTGCCGTGAGGATGCAATAATCCCCAAAAAATTGAAAATAAGCCACGCGATATGGAAAAAATTTGAATAAGGACAAAAAATAATACATAACTCATTCCGTACCCCATTGTTAGAGCAATCTCATAGGACAGGAGTTTCCCTTCTGTTAAAAGACTTTCCTATTTGCTTGTCTAGCGTTTGGCACGGTCACTTTATGCATTTCGAAGGGTCCATGTAATATGGCTCCTGAATTTTCTTTAGTACTGCAATGTCTCTTAGGGCCCGTGTATGAGGACTGGAGTACTTTTGAGTTTTAACTTCTGCTTTCTTCTACTATCTTCATGGAGATCAATAGCAAAATGTTTTCTGCGTTTTTCTCCGTGACATCTAAAAGAACAATAGAAACATTGGATTTGGCATAATGAGGCTGATTGTGAAGTCTAGGGCGGGCGACTTGCATTTTGTGAGCGTCTTCTGGGAAATTGGTTGCAGTTTAGCATATTAGAGAAGTGGAGATAAGTGCCATCTTATTCTGCCAAGGAAAGCTGAACCATGAATTGCAGTTGTGTCTATCATGCACAGGAATGCATTATACAGACATGAAAAGAGATGAACATGCAGTGCACCATAAATATCTGCATTTTTTAACATCTGATCAATTCAACCAGTCTTTGTCCCGATTACTTGGGTTCGGTTCGTTAGCCACTTTGATCCATTTCTTTCCTTGATTCTACTCATGATATTCTTAGTCTTTGCTAGCTTTAAGACAGTTGCAAGTTCTTTCACTTCATTTTGGCACGAAATTTTTTGGCGGCTATGATCTTAGTCAGCTTATTAGATTAAGTTGCTCTTATGGTTTTAACTAGCTGTATAGGCGACCATTCGATGGTACTAGAAGTATCAATCGATTTGCATGTTGCCAATTTTTTTATTTATCAGCCATGAAAAGAGCTTTACAACAGCAAAACCGTTTGTATTTACTCTGAATCATGATGTGAATTTGCTATGAATCCGTAATTGACCAATACGGAAGCCAGATTCATTCCAGGTTGTACAGGTGGTGGGAGGCAAAACATGAAAGGGAAAAAAAATAAAATTAAACGATAGGTTTTTGCAGAAGGGAGATTTTGGTAATTTTGTCAAAACACCTAGTAATTGATAGTATTGTTGTTGTCCAAGATGTCTCTTTGTAACTCTTCTTCCTCGTTCAAGAGCACAGTGGAATCTGGTGCGAGCCGTGGACGCAGGCATTCTTGCCTAACCACGTAAAACTTTGCGCTTCCTTGTCTCGATTGCTTGATTCTTGTTCTTGCTAGTGTGTGTGTGGTTTCTTGCTCAACATAAAGTTTGCTTGTCCTATACATATGTCTTCACATACCCAAAGAACATTGATGAATCAATAGCAACTAAGAAAGTAAGCTCTTCAGGTGTTTATTCAAGGCAACTGCTGGCCACTTTTCACCCTTCATAGGCAGCTTTACAGCTTCTTGACCATTTATAACCTTTTTAGTACTTGGTTCTGAACCTCATGTGGGGAGCAAATCTACTCAATATTGGCTTTACACGATAGTAAATTGTTTTTGCCATTGGAGTTTTTCTGGTTGTCATTTTGCTGAAACTTTCACAAAGGTGTATTATACTGTCCATTTCTAGTCCATGAAATGTTCATTACCATCTTCTTCTTTTTTTCCCTCATTTTGTACGGAGGTAGATGAACATGACTGCTAGACCCTCAGTTGCTTTACAGGTCCTATGGCAGAGATGAAGCATTCATTGACCAGAAGAGGGAAAAAGAAAACCTGAGAACAATATGGAAGAACTGGGAGATGGTTGCATGGAGCTACTGCTAAATTTATGCATTGCGTTTAAGTGATCTTATTCTTGTGAATAAGATGCCATGTGATCACAAGATGCCATGTGAGAGAGGCTTTGTTCTGCTCGCACCTTGGTGGGGCGTTAGAAATCTATAAGTGACTAATGCATTCGGGTATGTTAATATCCGCTTGAGGGCAGATTCATGAATGAGTCTAGGGTGGGCACGTGACCTTGGACGACTTTTGGTAGTTGCTACGACACCACTAAATATTACTAAGATTTATTTGATCCCTACACTAGTGCCCTCTAAATATATTTAAATTTCTTAAAATCCTCTTACGAATTTGAAAGAAAAACGAAACAACCGAATGTTGATATGTAATCCACCGATTCTTCTGGTGCCGAACACCCCTTATCCATCGCACAATTTTGTGGGGTCCATATACACTTAGTACTGGCCCATATAAACATATGGTTATAAGGGGTCGCTTGGATGGAGTATTAGCAAGGGGCATTAGTTATGCCCCTTATAAGGATGTGGGCCCAGGGCTAAGCCCTTGTTTGGGAAGCCAAATGGCTGTCAGTATTACTTAGCCGCCCCTTTTTACAATACCGGCCAAGGGGGCTTGCGGGGGTATTAGTTATGTATGGGGTTTGCGGTGTTGTTAAGTTATACCCACAATCCCTTTTGAAATTGGACAATTTCACCCCTCCTTATCCCCCTTTCCCCACACCCTATTTGCTGGGTTTTTTTTATTTAGCAGGAAAACAAAAAGAGGAAGAAGAAGAACTGGAAATCGGAGAGAGGGAAGATGAAGTGTTCCAATTTTTTTAAAAATATGGTTAAAAAATTAAGTGTTCCAAATTTCAATCCGTTTGAACAGGTGGAAGGATTTTAGTTTCTGATCATTTTATTCTAAATAGTCATAATTAAATTTTGAATCGAGAGCTTTCGTTGATTAGCCCAAAGAAAGTCGTAGAATCAAGTATCTCTAAGGGCTAATCAACGAGAGTCATAGAGTCAAAATTTAATTATAGCCATTTAGGATAAAATGATCAGAAAACTAAAATCTTTCCACCCGTTCAAATGGATTGAAATTTGGAACACTTAATTTTTCAACCTTTTTAGACAGTTTATATATTAAAAAATATGGTTAAAAAATTAAGTATTTCAAATTTCAATCCGTTTGAACCTGTGGTAAGATTTTAATTTTCTGATCATTTTATTTTAAATAATCATAATTAAATTTTCATTCTAGGACTTTCATTGATTAGCCTTAAGAAAGTCGTAGAATCAAATATCTCTTAGGGCTAATCAACGAGAGCCATAGACTCAAAATTTTACTATGGCCATTTAGGATAAAATAATCAGAAAACTAAAATCTTTTCATCTGTTCAAATGGATTGAAATTTGGAACACTTAATTATTTTTAAAAAACCAAATTTTATAAAAAAAATGTTTAATTATAATACTAAGGGTTTTGCTAGAAAATGCCCAGTGGACATCCACAAGAAGACAAAAATAATATACTTTTTCCCATCGCTTCACCTGGTGTCAGACCCCTGATACGGGTCCACTTCTACTATTACGAAAATACCCCCGCTTGGGCAAACAATATCCGATCCTATTTTATTTTTTCTTTATTTAATTAATACTAATGTTTATACGTTGTATCTTTTTTCTTTTTTATTTATTTAAAATTATTTTAGTGTTTCAATTTTCAATCCGGTTGAATTGGTGGAAAGATCTTGTTTTTTTTTTATCATTTTATCTTTAATGGTCAATTTTGAACTCATCAAATATCTCTTAGGGCTAATCAACGAGAGCGCTAAAGTCAAAATTTAATTATGGTCATTTACGATAAAATGATTAGGAAACTAAAATCTTTCCACTGGTTCAAACGGATTGAAATTTGGAACACTTAATTTTTTAACTATATTTAAATGACAGTTTATATATTTAAAAATATAGTTAAAAAATTAAGTGTTCCAAATTTCAATCCGTTTGAACTAGTGGAAAGATTTTAATTTCCTAATCATTTTATTCTAAATGGCCATAATTAAATTTTGACTTTAGCGCTCTCGTTGACTAACCCTAAGAGATATTTGATTCTACGAGTTCAAAATTTCATAATGACCATTAAAGATAAAATAAAAAAATAAGATCTTTTCCACCAATTCAACCGGATTGAAAATTGGAACACTAAAATAATTTCAAATAAATAAAAAAGAAAAAAGATACAGCGTATAAACATTAGTATTAATTAAATAAAGAAAAAATAAAATAGGTTCGGATATTTTTTGCCCAAGCGGGGGTATTTTCGTAATAGTAGGAGTGGACTCGTGTCAGGGGTCTAACACGGGGTGAAGAGATGGGAAAAAGTATATTATTTTTGTCTTCTTGTGGATGCCCATCGGGTATTTTCTAGCAAAACCCTTAATTAAATAAAGAAAAAATAAAATAGGTTTGGATATTTTTTGCCCAAGCGGGGGTATTTTCGTAATAGTAGGAGTGGACCCGTGTCAGGGGTCTGACACAGGGTGAAGAGAAGGGAAAAAGTATATTATTTTTGTCTTCTTGTGGATGCCCAAGGGCATTTTCTAGCAAAACCCTAATACTAAATTCGTTGATTTGTTAGTAGAAATAAATATTACGACTTAAATTGTGAAAGAATAATTAAATTTGAAATTACCTATAAAACATAATGCACAATTAATTTAGGGACAGCACAAGGGCAAAAGGGCCATTTGACATCTTTTTATATCATCCATCCTTCCTTATACCCCCATTAATCCTCCATCTAAACGAAATATTATTTAAGGGAAAATTACAGTAAACCCCCTTCAACTATACCTCGATAACGAGTTGCCCCCTTCATCGTTTAACTCGGACACTTAACCCCCTTCATCTTTTATTGCGTGACACTTAACCCCCTGCCGTTAGTGAGCCGTTAACGGAATTGCTGAAATTACCAATTTACCCTCTTTGGGCTATTTTTGTTTTGCTTATAACTTTTCATAGGAAACTCTGTTTCAGCCCGTTCTTTTTTCAAAACTCTTGTTTTTTCCTCTATTTTATGGGTCTATAATAATTTTAGTATGGTTACTTTACGCTTTCTAAGGTTAGATAAAATAACCATACTAAAATTATACTAACCTTAGAAAGCGTAAAGTAACCATACTAAAATTATTATACACCCATAAAATAGAGGAAAAAACAAGAGTTCTGAAAAAAGAACGGGCTGAAACAGAGTTTCCTATGAAAAGTTATAAGCAAAACAAAAATAGCCCAAAGAGGGTAAATTGGTAATTTCAGCAATTCCGTTAACGGCTCACTAACGGCAGGGGGTTAAGTGTCACGCAATAAAAGATGAAGGGGGTTAAGTGTCCGAGTTAAACGATGAAGGGGGCAACTCGTTATCGAGGTATAGTTGAAGGGGGTTTACTGTAATTTTCCCATTATTTAATCATTCCTCTCTAATATTTCATCCAAACAATCTATTATTTAATCCACTATATAAATATCACATCAATATGGGTCATCCTTTATTAACTAATATCTCATACTATCTTATCCCCCTAATTAACTAATACCCTTAATTCTTTTTCCGCATCTAAACGGATCATAAGGGTGTAAGGCACCACTTGGCGGTAACCAGAGCATCAAACAATTATTCCCAACATTGGAATCTCATGACAAACTTGTACTAAAGATCATGCTCCCAATCAAGTCCTATCAAACCCAAACTTGATGAAGGAAAAAGAAAAAAAAAACATCAGAAGGAGCAAAAAGCTGTGAATCTGTAAAATGCTCACTTATTGCCACATTGCTATAATTAGAACACAGATTCGGTACAAAAATGCTCAACTGCATGTCATGTCCTTTTTTTTTATCACCTTTCGGGTTACTAATGATTTTTTGGCTTTGGCAGCTTTGCATCTTGACTAATTTGGTACTAGCGATTAGCAAAGGGACGGTGATTTTGATACTCCAAAAATTGATTGAGTGGCTTCAAATTGGATTCTATTGATACACAAAACAACATCATTTTGGAGCCACTCCATCAATTTTTGAAGTGTTAAAATCAATTTCTTTAGCAAAGGTGCTACTTTATTTAGTTTATATATATATATATATATATATATATTCGACGAAATGAAGAAGATTGTGGGATGGAAAAGAATTAGTTTGAAAAAGGGTCATGAGCTGCTTATCTCGGCAATTGGCGGCTCGGATCCTAACCGAATAATGAATAGTTCAGATTTGTATGCGCTTAGTTTTTTCAAAGAAGGGCTATCGGCCGCTTATCTCGGCAATTGATGGCTCAGATCTTAACCAAGTAATGAACAATTCAAATATGTATGCGCTCATATTTAATTTGAGGCGTTCGTGCCGAGATGAATGACTGGATCAACTGTTTGGCGCCGCTCAGGGATATCCTCGGCAGCATCTCCTGTTCACGTGGAAATCCATACGGGTAAAAGAACAATAAAAAGTGAAACCCATACCATACAGAGTGCACTTTTGTATCTCGAGACGTATCAATCAGTATAAAGTTCGTATGTGGGATCACAAACACTTGCAGAGGGCCACAAAATTTCATAACCTTCTTCGCCGAATGTTTTTTGAACCACAAAACTCACAGTTTGCACTACAAAAATTCATATGTTAAGCCACTTAAAGTTCATAAGTTACATATTGGACCACAAAATCTTGCGAACGAGTCGAATGCACAAATTCGTGTATAGGTCCACAAATTATTTCCCGTTAATTAGAAATCATATCTCGAGTCACAAAAATTCATATCACGAGCCATAAAAATTCATATGTAGCGTACTATACACCACAAACAAAAGGTTTGTATTGAAGCATCGTTCGGAAGTATCTCACTCTTGTGTTGTGTCGTGAAGCCCCATGACCCCGCATAGTAGAACCGGTCCACAAATTATTTTCCGTTAGAAATCATATCTCAAAGTCACAAAAATTCATATCACGAGCCATAAAAATTCATATGTAGCGTACTATACACCTCAAACAAAGGGTTTGTATTGAAGCATCATTCAAAAGTATCTGACTCTTGTGTTGTGCACTGAAGCCCCATAACCCCGCATAGTGGAACCGGCTTTGTTCACTTGGGTTTTCGAGAGCCACCCCGTCCCTCCCAGTAAAGTTTTCAGCAAACACACTCTCTCTCCTCTCTCTCTCTCTCCACACCGACATCCATCTATACTATAAAGCATGAGTACAATGTTACTGTTCACAGTCCTCCAAACAGTAGTAAATTATTGTTCAGCCTTGTCTTTCCAAGTGTAGTTTCTCTACCCTCTCCCTCACTCTTTTCTGTTCGTGTGTGGTAAACGTGATATAATCTGCACAAACTGAGGCCAGAGGTCAGTCCCCTTTTGGACCCAGAATCTTCAACAAAAACTAGAATAAAAGAGTTAGCACACCCCAAACGCACACCGAAATGCATAAATAATCCCGTAACACTTTTGATGGAATCTAGCCCAGATGGCACTTCCTTGATCCTCCCAACTAGGAGGTCATGGGTTCAAATCTCGTTATCGGCGAGGTAGTGCTGTAGAGGTCATTTGCACTCCACTCTATGGTGGTTAATTTATACCCCCACGACCCCTTCGGAAAAGGAAGAAAAAGAAAAACATGCGCTCAGTTATGCATAATTGGTACACCGGCGAGCAAGGCCCGCAACCCGCTCGCTAGTTATCCTTAAATCCTAGCTCACTCGAAATCTTTACCAAACAATTAACCTCGGGATTCTACGATCTACATGGTTCGAGGAATATCGGCAACATCCCACGTACAATATATACTAGATTTGTACTCCATTAATTACAAAGGAGCTTTTACAACCACTGGAACACCTGCTACAATTTTTACAAGCTTACAAACATCATAATGTATGAAGGCAGAGGAGTACTGAGAGTCATTTTTGCATTCCATGGCATATATGCTTGACTGCGACTTGAGAAGCAAAGTCAAACAAGAGGGCTTTGGATGAGCTCGAATTGAATTTGGACCCAATATCCCTCCCACCAGGGATCGATGATTGCCCATAATCCAATCTTCAGCAGATTTCCAACACCTTGTCCTTAGCAAAATGTTTTCTTTCACAATACAGCATTTGATGTATCTAACATTTCTTCCTTTTTTTGCCCTTTTCTTAGAAACATGTGTGCTACACCCCGTTGCGCCTCTAAATAAATGTGTCCGGATCGCAAACCTGATCTCTAGAAAGATGCATTTTTCCGTTAAAAAATTTGAACTTTTTTCACAAATCAATAGATATCAATTAGTTTTTTTTAAGTTGTGATAAAGTATGAATTTTCTAAGGGAAAAAAGTACATCTTTTTAAAGATTTAGATTTACGGGGCCAGACATTTATTTAGGGACGGAGGGAGTTCTAATTACTTTCTTGTCCTTAAAAGTTCCTTGTGTCCGAGTGTGTGTGCCGACCAAATATGGTAAAAGAACAAAGGCACGCACGCTTCTTAATTCATTTTTCCCTATTGATTTTCCATTTTTTTCCTGTTTAAATAGCAAAAAGGGACAACCGCGCATGTGATAATAACAAGTTTGAATAATGAGACAATAAAGTGAATCTAGGTTAGTAGCCTGGTGGGGCCCAGTATCATTTTTGGGCCAACTCCTAAGTAGGCCTGGCCCACACTATAGGCCCAATAATGGCAAAATTGGAGTATGTCGTTTACACTAGATCGTGAATCTTGTGTCTAGTACTGTAATAGTCATGCACAAACTTCAAATCCTGTCCCTATGAATCCAAATTCTTCTACGCAAAATCCAAACCTAGCTTTTCATTTGGGAAACAAAAATTGGAAAGAAAAATAGAAGAATAAAAAAAAATATAAATATAAATATAAATATAAACCAAATGACAATAGCAATAGTAGAAATTAATTATTGATCCAATATTATCTACCCAGTCTGGAATGATTTTTTTCCAATTACAAAATACAACTTGCATGGGGATTTTCTCTCAGCTAGAAATGGCCTCCTCTTTTTGGATCTTACCCATCATCTCATGTATTGCAGTTGCTATCTCATTCACTGTATTTAGCTGGCACTCATCTCCAACCTATATCAATAACAAGTATAATCCCTCATCAAAAACGCCTTGCGAAATCCGAGAGATCCGGACTACAGTATTTAGAAAGACGTACTGATCATCGTGCAATATGTACGATGCGGTTTAAGATACTGGAATTTGGGTGTAACGGGATAGAAAGGTTCCATTTACAAATTGCTACAAATACGGAGGTTTTCGAGAAAAGTTTGCAAGAAAGTTGTGTGCCACTGCATTTATTTTGAATGAGCCCTAGAGTCATACTTTGATTGGATAAACGAACACAGAGTTTTTTATTGCTTAGCTACAAAAACAAAACAAAAAAACCTCTATATTCGTTAGTCCAATCAAAGTTGTTAGGCTATATTTTTGGAAAAATTGAAAAATTAGTACTACTATATACAGTAATTAGTTTTCCTGGGGTCTATAACACTCCTTCCCTTTTAATCTCAATGGAGTAGAAAAATGACTTACAAACATGAATTTGCTACACAATTAAGAACTTATTTAGAATGATGTGCTACATATTTCGAATGGGAAAATCTTTCTAATGGCGGAGCTGTGAAAAGTTATTTTTCGAGCCAATCGTGAACGTCCAAAAGTGTTTTGGATGGTCCGAATGTTAATAAAACTTTTCCGGGAAAGAGTTAAACTCATTAAAATCTAGATCATCCAAAACACTTTTGGACGATCGTGATTGATTGTTGATGTAAAGAATTTGTTCACGGCGGAGCCGTGAATAAGCTTCTCTCATTTCGAATATGTACATATGTTAGTTTGAAATGAAAGGAGCAGAAAAAAGACAAATTATTCTGCAGATGAAATTCCGTAACTAACCTTGACACTGAGAGAATGTAGGACCATTTGATCAACAGTAGTAACATTGAGGTGAAGAATGGGAAGTCCCAAAGAGTGAAACCCCGCCACCATCTTCAGTAGCTGTTTTGGTTGCTTCCTCGATAGTATTTTGACATTGGCATGGCTTTCTATTAGGGCCACTTCCACGTCAGCGATCGTGGACCCCTTCTCTGCAGTCGAGTACTGATCTTGACCGGTCACAGAGCCGTTGTGACCGGTCAGTCGAGTAGAGTACTGAGGGAAACTGAAGAAATTGGCAAAGAGAGGAGAGTCGTGGGGCTTCTGCTTGGCTTGTTTGTGAGATTCGAGGAATTGGACGAGTTGCTCGAGTTCTTTCACGAAATTTATGGCACCCCCTACTATTGATGCTTGGTCCCCCTGCTTATTGTTAGAGAAAGATAAGATATGTTAACTTTCAATCAACTCCTCTCAATATAAATCAAATTTTCCAGAAAAAAAAATGAAGCAGAGAAAAATGCCTAAGCTATTTGATGCTTTAGAAATGATTTGTAAGGCGCTGGAATATTTGTGGAAAATTTTCGTAAATTTTAGCCCTTCTCATTTTCTTTTTGTAGCCCAATCCATCCTATATGATTATCTTCATTGAAACAGAACTTGTTCAAGATATCAACTCAGATTCGATAATAAATGATTTCTACTCTCTAAAATAACGTAAGACACAGCTTCAGTAGGGTAGAACTTCAATAATTTACGGTTTTTTGTACTTTTCTTTTATTTGCTTTTGAATATTTACGTATTTTTGTTTAAGTTTGCTGGACATTAATTATACAACTCTTTTTGAACTAGCTCAGAACAAATTAGATTTCTGATTTTGCCCTTGCTTTTGAGTATGAAAACTTGAACTTGGCCACCATGATGAAGGAGAGAGTTACCTTTGAAACCAGTTATATACTCCGATTCATAGTATTTTGAAAAACATATTACTGCCTTTAAGCAGGGTCCCTCGAAAGGGATGGTCTAAAGAAGAACTTACCGAGTTTCCGGTAAAGGTATAATCCAACATAACAACTTCGACTCCTATCAATTGATTACCAAAGCTTGATAAATTTAAGGTTGTAAAATTAGGAGAGCGTGTGCTACTTGACATGAACATGCAATTATAAATGATCACTGTTTTCCAATTATGGTTATCATAACATTTTTATGTTGGAAAATTATGTGTGTGGAGAGAGAGAGAGAGAGAGAGAGAGAGAGAGAGAGGACCCTTTGAGCATAAGAAGGAGGCATCAGAGACCGGAGCACAGCCAGGTAGTCGTTCATCAGCTTCCGGCGGTTTCGTTCGACGGCAATGTGAGTCATCCTCTGGCTCTCCATTTCCTCCTTGTTCTTTAAGCTTTTAGTCCGCCGCCTCTTTCTCTTCCCTTGTGCGGCCACCGGAGCTCCAACAGGAGAAGGACATATTCCGGAGGCCACACCGTCGTTGCCGGTTAAATCAACATCAGGTAAAAACGAATCTGCATTAGAAAGAAGAGAGTCCCAATAGCCGTAGGAGGCTCCTTTTGTGTACAAATCTTTGTGGTCATAGTTGAATGGGTCTTGTTGGAAATCCAAAGTTTCTAAAGCCATTCTCTCTCTCTCTCTCTCTCTCTCTCTCTCTCTCTCCACTTTCCTGTTTCTAAAGGCAGATGGAGAGACATATATATGGAAAGAGTGTGGACAAAGAAATGTCTCTTTCCTGTTTTTTTAGACGGTGACTAGAAAAATTACAATAAATTACTTTCTTAGAGCTAAACTCCAAGAATTGAAATTTGGTCAATTGTGTGGGAAGCAAACTCGCCAAGCAACTGGATTAACCTTTAGATTTAATGTCTTTTTCCTTTCAAAAACTTTTTTTTTTCACTTGAGATAGATATCTAGGGGCACTGCTAAGCGTCATACGGGTGGGGCAAGTTCAAAAAGTATCAACCACCACAATAAGCACTCGCGATCTGATTAGAATCGAAACCTCACCCTCCATATGGAAGAAGTGAGAAAGTGTCGTTGGACTAAAAACCTGTCGTCCTTTCAAAAGCTTTTGAAAAAGGAAAAATGGAGACAACCAATCTCCAAACAATAATGTTTCAGTTACCATACGAAATAAAAGTTATTCCAACAAAATAAATATGAAAATAAATTTTCATCGGCTTAAGTTTTTGCTAGCGTCTATGTATGTTCGATGTATGAGACAAAAAAATCACACCAATGTGATTTTTGGACTCGTGTATCGAACGGACACAACGCTTGTCAATGCACGCTACATTGTTTCCATTTTATGCATGGAAAGACGTATATGTGTGAATAAACGGTTTGAATACATTTCAAGCTACATAAGGGTGTCCCATATTGAGAAAGTAGTATGCTTTTGATCAATAATCGAGCGTCCAGATCACTTTACGTGAATCTCAACTAATCTTAGATCTGTGAAGATAAAGCACGTACACCATGTAGCAAAATAGCTCCCCACCCAATGTTAAGAGTAATTATTCAGTGTCATCAATATACCGCCACATGGCACTCCTACACCCTTCTCCATTATCCGTTTACGTGGAGTTTACAAGCTTAATCCCAAACCCTATTCAACTGTGTAGTGTAGAAGGATATTAAAACACATGTGACGGTGTTATAAGACCACCGATAATTCTTGTAAGCAGAGAGAGGGAGAGGCAGAGATTGAGTCAGCAAGGTTGCGTGGGGCCTCGTTTGATGCAGAAGGGAATCTGGCTTTCCATGTGACTGATCACAAAAACAAAGGGCCGTAGGAAAGTGTAGTGTTCAGTAGCCTGCAAATCATCTACTCCTACTATGATAAAAGACCAACTCCTCCCCTTTCCAAACACTTGTGTCCACTTTTGTGTTTAACCCCACAATTTCACCTTTTTCATTACCTCTTTTTTTGATTAACCTTTCTATGCTAACCCAAATCTCCACGAAACATTCTCATCTTCTCTCTCTTTCTCTCAAAAGATTCCCCCCTTTCTAGAGAGATGGTAGTACATGACATGGCAAGTCTACTACTCTACACAAATGATGAAGAAGCTCTTGGATTTTGATAAGGAGAATAATTTTGCCACTTCTCAAATTATTACAACAGTACTCTCCAGGGGGATTGCCAAAATTAATATGGGTTGATTCTGCTACTTCTCAAATTATTAATTTTTGGAGAGTGGCGAAATCAATAAGAGTAGATTTGCACTCTCATGAGAAGTGGCAAAATCACTCCCCTTTGATAATTAAGGTAATGAAAATGATTTTCATATTCCACTTTTCTTTTCTTTTTTTTTTTTTTTTGACAGAGGATCATCCCATATAATAGAAAACCACGTTACAGTCACCCTGCTTCAAGGCTTCTCGCGCTCAATCATGAGCCGTCTTGACTAACAGTCTTGACACTTTAAACAACTTTGACAGACCATGAACGAAAACTAGACTATCAGTTTTAATACAGATATTAGGAATCCCGCAAATGATTAGCCCATTCTAGAAAGCAAAAACCCTGCTTTGATCTCGACCAACGAAGCTTGGCAAACAGCAGTTCGGAAACGAACCTGCATCTGCACCTTCCCCTTGCATATATGCACCCATGCAGCTGCTCCTCTTCCCGTGACCTTGTCCCATGCGCCATCTGTCACAAAACAAGCGAAGAGCAGCTGGTCTTCTACTATTAACTCCCTGCTTTACGTACCAAAGACAAGCATCCCATAAGGAAAAAAAGTTGTTCCAACAAAATAAATAATTAAGGACATAAATTTTCATGGGCTATGTTAGTACCATGTCTGTGCACGCCGCACGGGACAAAAAAATTCACATTGTTGTGATTTTTAGTTCCGTGTTATAAGACCACCGATAATTTTTTGAAAGCAGAGAGATCGAGTCAGCCAGGTTGCGTGGGGCCTCTTTTGATGCAGAAGGGAATCTGCCAATCTGGCTTTCCATGTGACTGATCACAAATACAAAAGAAAGTCTGTTGACACAGGTTATTAGTGCACATATTTCATTGTAGGGCTTATTACAGATTCCACGCAAATTATTTAAGCTGTTTATTAAATGTAAAATATTTTTTTAAGGATTCACGCAAAAAATCAGTTCAATCGATATCTACAAATGCTCGATCCAATCGTCTTACTTTTTATTCAGATTTCAAGATAATGAAAAGATAGATGACTGGATTGAGGATCTATATATATCGGATTGAGTTGATTTTTATCGAAGAACCTCGAAAAAATATTTTACATTTAATGAATGACTTGAATTATTTGTGTGAAACCCGTGATGAGTTCCTTAGTAAAATTTGTGCACAAATTATTTGTGTGTACGTAGCAGGGATCCAAAAACACCGCAGGAAAGTGTAGTGTTCAGTGGCCTGCAAATCATCTATCTACGGAGATTGATAAAAGATCAACTCTCCTCCCCTTTCCAAAACACTTGTGTCATCTTTTGTGTTTCTCACCTTTTTTTCATTACCTCTTTTTATGATTAAAAACCTTTCTATGCTAACCCAAATCTCGACGAAACATTCTCATCTTCTCTCTCTCTCTCTCTCTCTCTCTCTCTCTCTCTCTCTCTCTCGGTAAAGATTCTCCCCTTTCTAGAGAGATGGTAGTACATGACACGGAAAATCTACTACTCTACACAAATGATGAAGCTCTTGGATTTTGATAATGGGAGTGATTTTGCCCAAATTTGTTAATTAAGGGCACTCCTCTGGGGATTGCTGAAATCAATATGGGTTGATTTTGTCACTTTTCAAATTGTTAACTTTTGGAGAGTGGCGAAATTAATATGAGTTGATTTTGGCACTCCATTAGGGATTGTCGTTTACAATTTGGGGAGTGGCAAAATCACTCCCCTTTTGATAATTAAGGTAATGAAAACGATTTTCATATTTCCCTATTAATTGACACTTTTTTTTTTTGGGTCTTTTATTCATGTGAAGTTACTAAATCATCCTTACCTCTTGAGTCATTTTTTATGGAGAGCTGCTAATGGTACAGCAGTGGGTGTACAGCAGCCCGGTACAGATGGGTTTTGCGCCCGTCTCGGGTCCCGCAAAGATGATCGGAACCGTTCATTTTGTTCAAAACATGTGTATTTACGGTCCCTGTAAAAAATCATCTCAATCCGATGTCGATAAAGCCGTTTACGAATCTTCCAACTTTGCTTCAGAATTTAGCCTCAATTCTGAAGTGATTTTGGGTGTTTTGTTAACTCCTCTAACGATATCGAACGAAACTCATTTTTTACAGAGACCTTAAACGACATATTTAGAACAAAATGAGCGGCTCCGATCATCTTTGTGCAATCCGAGTCGGGAGAAAATGGGATCTGTGCACAGCTGCTTTGTACAAGCTGCTGTGCACATAGCTTTTCTGTTTTTTATGTCTGAATGGCAAGTTCATGTGAATAAAGACGAAAAAAAAAGAATGTCAATCGACAAAAGTGCGGATGTTAAAATCACTTCCCTTTTTGTTTCATTGACATGACTTTCCACCTCTTTTGAACAAGGGTTGATGCCATACAATTGAAAAACACTCATTGAAAATTTGTTCGTTTGGGGACTCAAAACCCTTGGGCACGGTTTCTAATAATTTTTTTTTATATATCTCTCTCTACTTATTACTCTTAAAAACCTTCCTCAAAACCCAAAACGAACGGGGTCTCAACATTTGTTTCTTGTTTCTTATGTGTGCATTTTATTTTAAACTAATTAAAACACTCAACATTTGGCTCTTAATTCTAAATCAACATTTTATTTTAAACTACGTTTTTTTTTAATTTAAACACTCAACAAATTTAATTGATATTCACACTCCTTTTTTGTTATTCACTCACTTTTTTGTCTTTTAGCAAGAAAAATACATATACTTTCAACACTAAAAAACAAAGAAGAGAGTGTGAATAACAAAAAAGGGAGTGTGAATATCAATTCTTTTTTTTTTTTTGTTTCCTTGTCAAGGGATATCGCTGTCAATCCAAGCAACTAGAAAACTTCTAGTGGACCTTACAAAAAGGAAAGCTCTTGGCGATGAAATGCCCAAAAACTGATTAGAAGTGATGAATTTTCTTGAAGCTTCTGCCTAATTACACACTCTAAAATTATTTTATTAGGATAACGACGTTTGTTGAGAAATTCATAAAAAAAAAAAAACGAAAAATGAATCTGGCTGCTTGTACCACTCTAATCAAAGCTTTCAAGTTGAGCTTATGTTTACTGTTAAATTAATTTAATCATTCTTATTCAAGTTGAGCTTATGTTTACTTATAGTGTGTGCGGGCTCCACCCTTATTGTAAGTGAAGGTGTGTAAATGGGTGTGGAGGTAGAATGATTGTTAGCATTTTGCCAAAATATTAGTAGTGGTTAAATATCCGTCTCAACCAGAGAAATTAGAAAATGGTTAAAATTTGGACCGAAATTGGAAAAAAAAATCTGCAGAGACAAACAAAAAGAAAGACATTAAACTATGTTCAAACTTTTCCTTCTTTATTGATCATTTTACAACTTTAGTCTTTTGTTTTTTTAATTTTCAGAATGTTCTTTTTGAGATGAATGATCATTTTAAATTTAAAAAATTTAAAAAAAAAACTACTACTGATAGAAAGATCCTATGAATATTTTAAGCCAATCTTTAATCTCAGAATTAATCAATCACAAATATCGTCATTATGGGGTCATGGTGAGAAGAGAAGGAAATAGATTTAGGGGACAAATTAATCTAGTTTTGTTTTTTCCCTTCCCAATAAATCCAATATATATAAAGGTTTTGTCCCTTTATTAACAACGTTGTCCCCTTGAGGGGACCTTGGGAGATCACATCTAATCTCTGAATTTGGACATTGCCACAATTAAGTTTTGCGTTCCTCCATGTATAGGGATAAAAGTAGGGATCCGGGGTTGTCCTAGTGGAGTCGTTACACTTGCGGAGTTGTTGTGCGCATTGGTGAGACTTTTTGATGTGTCATCATTTACAATTCGAACCGCTTCATTTGTAGCGTTTCTGGAGCTCTTTGTTTGTACCCAAATTAAATCAAGTAATTAATCAGACATCTTTCTAACACATGATCCAGATCGAAGAAGACAAAAAGAAAATGGAAGAAGCTCTGTAGTTACCCACCATATAAAGAGCTCATATGATGATAGAGTCGCATGGGAAAAAGACCTAACATCGAGCATAATTTTTCCGATAGGCCCAGAAAGTGTGGGAACATGGTAATGGAGAAATTGGGCCTTCAAGCCAAAGCTCAGATGGGGGTATAGCCTCAGAAGAAAAGCAATTGGGCCTTCGTCCGAACCGATAGATACCCGAAATAATCCACACCGATTTGGGCGGTTTTTATCCGATTTTTAAACTGCGGATTCGGTTTTCTTCTTCTTAATTTGAAAAAGTCGACGGATTTTCATTTGGGTTCAGTTTTATACAATATCCACACCAAAATTCAAATCCAAACTGCAATTTTATTAACATAAATGACCTCAAACACACACACGACATATACCATCACATATCAGCTCAGAAATTTTCGGGATCCCTAAGAGGAATGCAAATTTGAGGTTCTTCAGGGTCCGTTTGTTGGACGCATAAGGTTTTGAAGGGATAAAGGACAAAGGTGATAAGAGGTCGATATGAGATAAGGGGGGATTAATTAAGAATGAGAGACTAGCTAAGGTTTGTTTGGGTTTCTTAGAAAGAGGATATTAACTTATACTTGGTTTGTTTGGTAGTTAATATGGGTGGATAAGAGTGATGTATAATGAAATAGCAATTCAAATTACTTGATTGCTCTTATGTAATGCTTTAGTGCAAATTTTCTTTTTTATTGTTTATTTAAATTTAATAATGGTATCATCTTTCAAAATGAAAATTACTAAATAATAAATATCCTTTTCCTTTATATTCTCAATATTTATATCATAATAAATTAGTACTAACATATTATATGATTCCAATCATTTTCCTTTGACCATTATTTTTTGATTTCTCAACCTTGAAGAAAATAAATGTGAAGATCAGTTTTTAAAAAATGATACACCACTGTTATAAATGAGAAAATAAATGATAAAAGCCCATTCATTTCTTAAACCCCATTTTTTTTCAATCATAACATTTTTTTTCAGTCATAACATTTTAGTGTGGGAAGGTTATACAACTATAAAAAAATAGTTCATTTTTGAGAGAGAGAAAAATATACTTAGGGGGCGTTTGTACGAAGTTTTTGGTCAAAAAAACGTAGGTCGTTTTACCATCTTGTTCACATTAATCAACAAGTTTTGATATTTTTGCTTGTTATTCACATTAACAATTTCTCAATAATAACTTCTATCTCAATAATTTTTTCACTCACATACTTATCTCATTTATTTATTATCGAAAACAATTAACAACTTTCATTGCAACAAAATTTTTATCGAAACTTTATTCAGAAACTTCTCAAAACTAAATCCCGGCCATTAAAAATTAGGGGGTAAAACTCATGGAGTAATTAGTGGTGCAAGCGGAGACGGTGGAAGTGCTTTTGCAGAGCGAGTCTCTTCACGAGGCCGAAATGAGTCGAAGAAGGAAAGAGGGAAATTGTGGGAGAAAGACGAGTTGTGATTACAGAGGAATTGGGTTTATTATAGGAGGGGAAAGAGGACTTTGGAGGCCGGAATTTGGAGGGTTGATTGGATTTTTCGCAGAGGAGAAGCAGAGAGTGGCTGTGGCCATTTCTGCAGCAGTCGAATCCGGCTCCGGCAACAATCAACTCCATCTCCGGCAGCAATAGGCTCTGACTCCAACAACGGCAAAACAGGTGCGTCTCTCTCTCTCTCTCTCTCTCTCTCTCTCTCTCTCTCTCCCTCTCTCTGTTTCTGATAGCTGTTTTTGATAACTGAGATGGGAAGAAAGAGTAGAAAGGCTGGGGCAAGGGGCAGTCTAATCATTTGCTTCTCCCGGATAACACAACGACACCCCTTGGGGTGGGCTTACCTTATCCCCTTCCGGGGGGGCTTCATTCTCCCTCTGCATAGCTTACCCTAAGTTGGTTTTGCCTAACAAACCATGGATATGGGCGGGCCCGGGATAAGCTTATCCGGGTGCCTAATGCTGGCAAGTTGCAACAAACGGACCCTCAATGATTTTTGTAAAAACATTGTATAATTACTGAGATTGGGACCCTACGGTTTGTTGTGGGTGTAATGCTGAGATTGGGTTCCCCTAATACCCTATGGTTTGTTGTGGGTGTGATGCTGAGATTGGGTTCCCCTAATTCGATCGAGAGAGGGGGTGAGGGAAAGTTCTACATGAACAATATGGATATTCACACTCTGAATCTGATACTGATTCTTGGCTGTGTGGGTTGGCAAGATAAGTAGTAGAAGCAGGTGATGTGGTGTTTGTTAATAGAAAATTGTGTTTAGGTTTGAGTTGGATAAGAGGGTATTATTGGATTAACTTAAAACTTTACATGGGTGTGCAAAGCAAGTGGGGCTAGAGAGAAACATTGGATTCAAACAAAATGGCTAGAACTATATTTGAAGGGAGATTAGATTCTTCAATTTCAGTGCTTTTTTTTTTTTTTTGTTGAGTAGTTGGAGCATTTTTGCTAGCATCACTCTTCCCCTATTGACAAACACGTGAAAGACAATACTTAAAGAGTGGGTTGGATATTCTCATTTGCTTCCCCTCTTTACTTTATAAACATAAATAAATTTCATTACTTGTGTCGATTATTTCTTTGTAATCTATTTTGTGATAGTTGATATTTTTCATTTTTGTATATTTTAGATTTCCATTTTTATGATTACTGCCAATCACAGCAACAAGTAATCATCAGCATCAATTTTTTGAATTATTGGCATTAGAAGCCTTTATCGTGCCGTCGTCTGCATCAAATTGTTAGTTTCCGAATATGTTTCACTATTACCACTCTCCCTGCGCCTCAAATTTATTGTTCATTTCTTTTTGCTGTTAAAAAAAAAGTCAATTAAAATTGGAAAGACTTTTTGGTTGCCTTTACCTCTCTAATGCGAATAGTGAATGGAAGGAGACATGGAGGTTAAGCCTATTTAGTTTAGTGAATGAAAAGAGAAATGGAGGTCACTTAACTTTGAAGAACAAGAGAACAATAGGCTAACAAATGGTCTGGTCTGATTCAGGTGAAAATTTGGTGGAGTGAAGGACAAATGGAGTTTGGCTACAGCACTTCACATCTCCAATTTTTAGGCACAAATGTAACGGCTATAAGCCATTGTGAATGGTCAAATGTGTTCTTCCACTTTTCTAGCAGCTACAAAAGGGCAATTATGTCCATTTTATGTCATTTTTCAATATCTATCATTCAGGTTATGTCAACTCACGTAATGACCGTTTTATGTTGGTGGTGAACATGTATTTCAAACTCAAATGTAAATGTGCAATACTGCCTTGTTTGGATTTGGATTTGAAATTTTTTTTGAAAAATAGTAGAGGTAATAAGTGGAGAGAGATAGAGAGAGAAATGTTGAAAGTAGGGGGAATTTTTTGAAAAATGCTTTTTGAGAAGCAAAAAGAACAAGGCTACAATTTCCAAAATGTGGGAGTTTAATTTGTGTTTGTGAGTAATCTTGAAGTTAGTTATTTAAATTTGCCCTTATATTTGTTCTTGTTCAATATTTTTTTTCTAAAATTGTAGGTAAAGAATTGGACAAAAGAAAGACCAGATATCTTCAACAAAATCAAAGCACAATTTGGCCGTAAGTATGCTAAGCTTAGTTTTTGTTAACTAATTAAATTGTCCTTAGGGTTGGATTCTCCTTGAGGGGATATTCCCCCACCAGTGCATGTGTGAGTGTGAAAGAGAGAGATGTGAGTTGCGTAATTATGTATTTTTATGATTTTAATACAAGTTATTTGGTGTGTTTGTGTGATGATTTGCTCTCTAATTCCCCATCGGTTAGAACTAATATGTTTCAAGCCATATGTTATGTGTATTCAAGTATGAGTATCTGTGAGACTATCCATGCTATGAAGAGCAGAGAAAACATAGAGTTATCAGTGCAACATCTTCTCGATTCGATTCTCGCAGTGAACCGGAGCATTAAGAGGAATATTCCTTATGGGAATTGTCTATGTGCCTTGCAGCATATACAAAGTCTATAGCATATACAAAGTCTGCAGCATATACAAAGCAATGGATTATCCTTGGAAAAGGACTATCCAAATGAGCTTTGGGGCAGAGACTGTGTGGCTCCTGCAGTGGTAAGTACTCTACATCCATTTAATGTATGTGCCTGGAGCTTATGAAAGTGGTTAAGTAGTAGCATGAATTTGATCTTAGTTTTTGAGTTATTTTCATTAGTATATAATTGGACCATCTATTGGTATAATTAGAATGTGATTATAGATTTCATGATGTATCTTGAGTTGAAATAAGTCATTGCCATATGCTGGCTTTATTATACTTGAAACTTAGGGGTAGTCTCTACTCTCTAGAAATACCTGAAATCTACAATACTTTTAGCAAAATAAGAGGATATTACACGAGTTTCTTATTTTGAAAAATGAGTTTTATCACTAGTGGTAGTCATGACCTTGTCTTGAAGTTTCAACTTAAGATAGTCACGCAGTCTCTGTCCCGAAGCTCATTCAGATAGTCTTTTTCCAAGGACAATCCATTGCTTTGTATATGCTGCAGGGCACGTGGCATCTTCTCGCTCCGGTTCACTGCGGGAATCGAATCAAGAAGATGTTGCACTGATAACTCTATGTTTTCTCCGCTCTCCATAGCATGGATAGTCTCACATATACTCACACTTGAATACGCATAGCATGTGGCTTTTCAGACAAAAAAACATATTAATTCTAACCGATGGGACATTAGAGAACAACTCATCTCACACGAAATAAATTGTGATAAAATCCTAAAAATACATAATTACGCAACTCACATCTCTTTCACACTCACACATGCACTCGTGGGGATATCTCCTAAGGGGAATCTAACATTAACTACAATTTAATTAGTTAACAAAAACTAAGCTCAGGATACTTACGGCCAAATTGTGTTTTGATTTTGTTGAAGATATTCAACCTTTTTTTGGTCCAATTCTTTACCTAAAATTTTAGGAAAAATATAAAATAAGAATAAATAATATAAAAATTACAAATATCTACCCTCAAGATTACTAACAAACACAAATTAAACTCCCACGTTCTGGAAATTACATTGCCCTTTACATTTGAGTTCGAAATACATATTCAACACCAACATAAAACGGATGTTATTTGAGTTGACATAACCTGTATGATATCTTTGAATAATTGCCATTTTGTAGCACTCTATGATGCACGGACACGGACACCGAAACAGACACCGGAACACGGGAATTCTTAAAAAATGGGGACACGGACACGGCGGGGGACATGCCACGTGTATAATTATTTATTTATTAAATAATTATAGTTTAACACTTAGTAGCAGGATTCTTCTAGAATGGGTGCGCTCCCAAGACGGGAGCACGAATCGGCGCTCCCAAGATGGGAGCTTGACGGGAGCTCCCTCCCAACTAACATGGGAGCTTATTGGCTGGTTAAGGCAACTATTCTCTTATTCTTAAGGGAGGTATGCCATTATGGAAATAAAAATATGAAAATCTTATCACTCAAGAAGTTTGGCAAATTGAAAATATCTAACTTCCTATAAGTACCCTTTAAGATCATGTTCTCATAAGTAATCACTTTTCCTTCAATGGTTAAGTATTTAAAGATACTTTATATACGTATTTATATGAAATCTATATACGCTTCTTAGACGCTCCCAACCTTAGGAGTTTCTAGGTGCCTCCGCTCCCGCGCTCCTGCTCCCGCTCCCGCTTCCGCTTCGTGCTACTAAGGTTTAACACCCAGAAATTTTAAAAAATTATAATATGGCCCAATTTTTTTAAAAAAATACAGTTTGACCCCCAATTTTTTCAAAAATTACAGTTTGGCCCCAATTTTTTTTTAAAATTGCAGTTTGGCCCCTGCCGTGTCCCCGCCTTTTTCCCCAGCCATATCCCCGTAAAAAATTCAAATTAAATTATGGGACACGCCACGTGGCGTGTCCTGTACGTGTCTCCGCTGTGTCTCCGTGTCCGACACTGAAATACCTCGACCTCTAGAGGTGTCGGTGGTTCATAGGTAGCACTTATAAAAGTGGAAGAACACTTTTTGACCATTGGCAATAGCTTATAGCCGTTACACTTGTGCCTATAAATTGGAGAGATGAAGTGCAATAGGTAAACTCCATTTCTACTTCCATTCACTTCACCAAATTTTCACCTAAATCAGACCAGACCATTTGTCAGGCTATCGGTCTCTTGTTCCTTCAAAGTAATGTGACCTCCATTTCTCCATTCATTCACTAGTCACTACACTAAATAGGCTTAACCTCAATGTCTCCTCCCATTCATTATATGCATTAGAACTAATGCAGATTTGTAATGCTTTTAAGTATAAAAATCTGGAAAAAATGTGCTGGATTGCTTGTTTCTATGTTGTGGTATGGTCAATTTGGATTGGGTGAAATGAGATTGTTTTTTAAACGAAAAACGTTGAATTTGGGGGAAGTTATTGATCTAGCAAAAACAAGGATGGCTTTCTGGGTGAAAGGTTAGTGGCTACTCAATTGAAGATTTCAAAAGGAGCTTGGATGGCGTAAGGAGATTTATGATTCAAAAGTGAAAGGATTGGAAAACTCATTATGGGTGCGTGTGTGTGTTGTGTGGGTATGTAATGTGTGTTTATAAAGAAATCTGGGTTGGTTTTGGGTTTTAGTAAAACATTGTTGCATCTTACATGCGTCTGTGGGTGGTCCACACCAATGGGTCTTTGTTTTGTGGAGTCTTTATGTGTTTTGTATCCTGTGTCTGTAACTCTGTATCGTATCTGTATTGTTTTGGTAAGGATTTGTGTATTAATAAGGGGTCTATTAGAAGTCAGTCTTAGTCTTATGTTTGGTGTCTGCTTATGTTGAGTCTTAACGGAGGGGAGTCTGTCTGAATTGAGTCTTGGTCCTGGTCTTTGAGTCTTGAGTCGAGTCTGTGTCATGAGTCTTACAATGGCCTATTTGTAAGCTTCCCATTTCTGCATATGGGGAAGTTCCTAGCTGCTGATATGAACCATGGGCCTCCAATCTAAGCCCTCTCCACACTTGTTTTGGAGATTCTGCTACTGCTACTGTTATGTTTGGTGCTATTTGCTGGCTGCTGCTGTGGATAATGATATTGCTGGTTTGCTGTTATGGGCGTACACAATGGGCCTCCTTTTTTTTGGCCCTCTCTACTATTGTTTGAAGATTTTGCTGCTGTTAAGGTTACCTTTGGTGCTGTTTTTGCTGGATGCTGTTACTAATGATATTGCTACATGGGAGGCTTTAAGAAACAGATCGAGGAGTGAAGACTCAATAGACTAAAAATGCGTCAAAAATGATCCATCATCCTATGGCTAACCTGTCTGCAGAGATTGTCAACTAAGGATCGTCTCCTAAGATGGGCCATGGAAGTTGATCCGCGTAGTGTTCTGTGTTCCCACAATGCAGAATCAATTCAACATTTGTTTTTTGACTGTTTATTTTCCCGGAGTATTTGGGAACCTATTCTGCGGAAATTTCTGATCCAAAGAAGGGCTGATGTTTGGGATCTAGAGCTGAATGGGGCATGTGGTTTGTGCAGGAGTAAGTCATTCAGGTCTTTGCTATTCAAATTGGCTCTTGCTGCTGGGGTTTACTACATCTGGATTGAGCGTAATTCTAGAGTCAGTTTCCAAACTCCATGGAGAACCAAAGACTTTGTAGTCAATGGAATATCTCCACTAGAGTTCTCGGATCTGCTCATAGGAGTTCGTTTGGTTGGTTTTTAGTTTGTTGTAGGTTTCTTTTGTGTACAGCAGTCTGTAAAGTGGTTTTGTAGCTGAGATTTTTCAATCGGTTGGTTATAAAATGGATCATTTACCAAAAAAATGATATCGCTACTGGATGCCATTATGGATGCTTTGCTTTGGGTCTCCACACTAGATTCACTTGTTTTAAGTATTCTGCTGCTGCCATTGCTTCTTTGGTGCTTGCTAATTCTACAGTTATGCTGGCTTGCAGATATTCCCAAATTGGTTGCGAAGCCCCTCTAACATTCTACCTGCCGGAACAACCATGTTTATGGAGAAGCAAGTAAAGATATACTATAACTAAAGTGGATCAAGCCAACACATCATAAAACAGAGAATCAATACGCATGAGTCATTACATGTATGCTATGCTTGCACATGGAATCTGATAGTTTAACAACAAACGTACAAATGCAATCAGATATTCTATGACCTCTTAATCATGTATGTATCAGAACAAAGATGAAAGATATGGGCTTCTGTGGTGGTAACGATCAATTACTGATCCGTTCAAGAAAACCAATACAATATACTCCTTCCTAACAAGAATGATCACTATTGATCAGTACATTCCATGAACAGACAACTCATGGTAAAAGCAATGGAATTAGTTAATAAATGAATGTCAAATCTTAATTAAAAGAAATCGGCCGGTGAGGAAGATCTGTTTCTGTGAACGGCAGGTTAATTATATATATACAGTATTTTTTGGAAAATGATATTGGCACTCCAAAAATTGTTGCAGGCACTCCAAAAAAAAAAGGAAAGTGGCTTTGGAGATACACTAATTTTGGAGTGCCTACATCATTTTTTGGAGTGCCAATATCATTTCTCTATTTTTTATGCTGACAAAAAACAACTTTGTGAGAGAGAGAACTCCATTAATTTTAAGAAACGGTATGCCTATGGTTGAAATTGAGAGTGATAGTCATTTAAAATTGACAGTCAGCGGTGTTCCAAGTGCAAGTCAGTTCTGTTTGAAAGTTTGAGAGTGTCAATTATTTCTAAATACTACTGCTCTATCATGTGCTAGTGTAGGAGTCTTCAATTATGACCATAGTCACCAAAATAATAAACTTTGAAATATATTAATTCTTGTTTTGTGTTATTTTTTTTCATCTTATCAGGACTTATTTTTTTAAAACTTCGGTCTATATTTTATACTTTCCCAATTTCTCTCGCGAATACAAACAATTAATCTATAAATTTTTGGCAAAAAGATAAAAAAAAATCACTAAACGTTAATAATGCCCACTGTCTTTCTTAAAAAGAAAAAATTAATTTTGTCCAGACACATTCTTAATTTAGAAAAAAAAAATCGATCAAATGTGTTGAAAATTTTGAAGAAACAAATTCAGGTGAGAGAGGGGTGACGTGTAGGGGGAAGAGGGAGAAGAGTGGGTGAAGACTGAAGAGAGAATAGTCTTCAAAATTGTGGATGGGTGGTTAGAGAAAGGGGTAAGCAAAAGTTGTAAAACTGTCTAAAGCCATACCTTATTTACTTGTTGAGATTATATTCTTTTCGGATGAGGAGGAAACCTAATGGTTTCCGTCACCCATTGTGGGCCCTATTGAACATCCACTATAGTAATCTGAACCGTTCATCTTTAGGATCCGAAAAGTTATATGTCCACATAAAAAATCAGCTTGATCGGACATCAAGACTATATCAAAATTTAAATTTTGATTTATAAAATCGACGGTGATGGATAGTTTAACTTAAAATACTAGTGATAGAATCAGGTTGTCCATTTTATAAACCAAAATTCAATTTTTGACATAGCTATTGATGCCAGATTCAGCTAATTTTTGCGTAGACATATTAATTTGCGGGCTCTACGAGATGAACGGTTTAGATTATTACAGAAAATGCTCGGTAGGGCTCACAATGGGCTGTGGCGGAAACCGTGGGGTTTCCGCCTCATCAGGACATAACACGTTCTCCTTATTTCTTCCCATCATTACCATGGTTTGTGATAATTTCTTGGGCCACAAAAGTGGGCATTACCATGTTTGTGACGCTGTACATAAATGGGAAAAAACAAAACAAGGTCACTTTCACCTACTGCGGTGGTTAAGGCATAGCAGAGTATAGAATTTCCAAGAAAAACCAACATTCCCATATATGGGAATGGGAGTAATGATCGATACAATAAAGCTTGGCGCTGTCACGCGGTGTTCCAACATCTTTTTTTCACCACAAATTCATGTAGAATTCCTATATACTTAATTGAATCCCACACGAATTTATGATAAAGAAGGGAGTTAGGGCACCTTATGGCGGTGTCTCAGGACTAGGGGCGGATCTACACAGGGGCACGTGCCCTCACTAGAACGCATGCCTCCACTCAAAATTAATTTTGTTTAGAAATATTCAGGTGTAAATTAGCATAATTATGAAAGTGTGTGAATATATAAACATACATACTTGTATATATCCCCAGAATACACATATAGAATTAGTTTTATGCCTGAATTTCATTATATGGTGCATTTATACTTGTTACTTTAAGAGCTGTTTATCTATTTAGAGTTATTCTTTATATTTAACCGTTTCAGAGAAATATTTTAAAATTAAGGCATTAACAAAAGTAGCTTGATCATTCTAAAATTTGTTGATATTCGTTTAAAACATACTTTAAAAATTTTGTCTGAGATTTTGTACTCATTTTTACCTAATTCAATTTAAAGTACTCGTTATAAACTTTTGTAATTAGTAATGCATGCTATAATTTTGTATGGTCTTACTATGGTTGACTAAAGAAAATGAACTTTTGCCATTATGATTAATAGGTGCCCCCACTAGGGTATATTTCTGGATCCGTCTCTGTCAGGACCACCTGATAATTTTTCCACAGTTGTGTTATGGAGAAAATGGTAAACTTTTGGGAAGGAATTAACATGAATTGTTGACTTTGTGGTTACATTTGGAACAACTAAATTAAGTATTGCCATTTACCACTTTTGGGGTGGAGGATGAATCATTGACTGTTTGGTTGTAACAATATGAAGTTATGAACAACCACTGAATTAAATAAATAAAAAACATATGCCATTTATATAGCAAAAAAAGGAAAATAGTTTAAGAAAACAAGATCCCCTGCAAAAAAGGCCCAAACATGTGAAGGTTTTGTTGCTAGATCCAAACTGAATAGCTGGTCTCCTTTTTTTTCCCTTTCTTATGGGGAAGAGGGTGTTTTCCTTTTTACGTTTTGATTCATTTGTAATTTCCTAGACTATAATGTTTATAATTTTTATGCAAAAAATAAGATTCAACGGACATTGATATTCACCTAAACAAAGTATAATTATACAGGAGAAGAAAGGAATGGAAAGTTATCGTATGAATTATGACGGTTTATTTCTCTAGCTTCAATCAAGCTCTTTATCCGACCGAGGTAAATTTTTTCATCTGATCAGGATTCAGGTACCCCGTAGTGAGCAAAGTCACTATAGGGTTGTAGTGAGCATCTCAGCCATCTAAACAATTAACGGTTCGAATTTAGAATAAACTCTTCCAGTGAAGAATTATTCTCTTCCATGGAAGAGGTTTTTTAATCAGAAAGTCTACTGGCACAGCAGATTGCTGTACAGATTATGCACAGATTTTTATGTGGGGTCCACTACGGATCCCATACAAGTGATCCAAGCCGTTCATTATGTTTGAAACATATTTTCAAGGGCCCTCGTAAAAAATCAGCTCAATCTGATACCTATAAGTACATGATCTAATTGTCTAACTTTTCATTCTCTAAAAACTTGAATGAAAAGTCAGATGATTAAATCAAGCACTTATAGGTATCAGATTGAGCTGATTTTTCGCGGGGGCCCTTGAAAAAATATTTTAAACATAATAAACGGATCGGATCATTTGTGTGGGACCCATAGTGGGCCCCACATAAAAATCTGTGCACAATCTGTGCACAGATTGCTGTGCCAGTAGACTGGTTCTTTTTTAATCCGAACCGTTGAAAACACTTTTGGACAGCTCAATTTGCTCATTGCAATCCTGTAGTGACTTTGCTCACTACGAGGTCCCCAGATCCATCCGATCAATGTGAATTTTTTGCATTGAATGATAAACACGTTGAGACTTGCGCTACTTACAGCTTGATTCGCCAAGTAAAACCTTGTCAGCCTTATATTGAATTGTTGAGAGCCACTTTTTTTTTTTAATCTTAATTATTGACAGCCACTTGGGCTACCTTGCATAGATTCCAGAAATAACTGTCAGGATTATTAATACCAGTATTATTTTTTATCTCTATATCCGGGTACTAATAAATATCACACCAATTAGTAAAAAAGCACATAAGAGATAAGACAAAAAAAAAAAAAAAAAAAACCCCACTAACAAACATAAAGCACCTAACCGTCTTATGAACTTGGTAGTTGAGACTGACGCTTGAGGAAGAGGGAACTCCCACAGCAACAGAGAGACAAAGACAAGATTATTAAAACTGATTCTCTCTCTCTCTCTCTCTCTCTCTCTCTCTCTCTCTCTCTACCTTCTATTCAAATCTTCAACCCCCAAAAACCATGCGTTCAATCTGTCTCTCCAATTCTAATACTCTTTCCCGTCGTATGTACAATCCCTCATTTATCAGTCCCCAATTAGTCCACAGTTTTCAAAGGAATGTCAAACGGTTTCAAATTCTTCTCGGGAAGTAGCCAAGGAAACCCATCATCTTCAGACCCAGTTCGCAAAAACCTCGTTGAACAGAATGCGCAACAGAATGGGTTCAAGACTTCTGTGTTTCGTATTCTCCAGCGATTCATGTCTGCAAGTAATAACCGATTGTGTCTTTCTTTGACAATTATGTCTGATTAGTGTTTTCCTTTTGCGGGTGTAGGCCATGTTCTTCTTAAATTGTAATTTCTTTGACTTTTCTGAATTTTTGTTAGATTCACTCTTTTCTGAATTTCTGTTAGATTCACATTCGCGGTAAATTTTTTGAATTGGCTGTTGGTGAAAAAATAAAAAATTAAGACCTAAAGCAAACTAAGGATGAAAAAAGATTGAAACGTAGTAGCAGTACTATCAAAATTTTTTCAAATTCAATCCATTTGTGTATATTTTTCTGATTCCTCTCGTTGAGTCAAATGATTACTCCTACAATCCTTTTTACGAGAAGCTAAAAAAATTTCACAAAATGACATTTTTTTAGTTGAATTTGTGATGGGTTTGTGGTATACATTTCAAATGAGTAGATAAAATTGATGGTGGATCGCGGACCGAAGCAGAAGAGAAGGTGTACTCATGGTTATATGCGTTGGCACAGTCGGAAAAGGACATTGTGTTCGAGTATGTTCGATCTACTGAAAGGGGTGAGTGATTTAAATCAATGCTTTTCTGTTTGTTTGATTAATCGTGGTTTAAAGAATTGGTGGAGATAATGTCTTGAATGGAATTCATTTTATTATTTCTATTCCAAATTGAGGTGTTTTGGCAGAAAGGTCCACCCAATGTTTGATTAAATGTTTTCTGTCTACCAAGGATAGATAAAGCATTCACTGCTTGATCCATAATGATATCACAGGCTCAGTTTACCTAGGGAACACCAGTATTAGATACATGGACAATTGAAAAAGAGTAAAGTCCCGGGAAAAGGAGCTTTATATGTGCTAGGTTTGATGTTATGCTTCACATGTGAACGATTGATCACGTAATGGAAAGTTCATTAACTTCGTTAGCTAGTAAAAAAGAAAAGAATCATCATTTTTGAAGTATAAAAATGACTAGACCAGCCCATAGATGATAAAATCATCATTAAACTGTCATGCCATTCATGACATATTGACATGAGTTCAAATTTGAGGTTCCGGAACTGGTACTTTAGTGAGAACGATAAGGATTTTTGTCTTGTAGAAGTAAAGAAGAGTAAATAGGAAATGTGAAAGATGGGCCTTCATCCAGTGGGTGGCCATTCATGGTAGACTGTCTACAAGAGATAGATTGGCTGCTAGGGGGATTAGAAATGACAGGAGCTGTGTCTTGTGCCTTGGTGGAATGCTCTCATAGCCACTTATTCTTTGAGAGCCAGTTCGCTACTGAAGTATGTGAGGCAGTTAGGCTCAAATGTGGTGTTGGCAGTAAAGCTTTGAACCTGGTCTCTGGAATCTCCTCCGGGATTCAAAACTGCATAGTGTACTCCATGAGACATTCAATCTATTAACTAGGCTTAGCTGCTACCATTTACTACATATGGAAGGAACGAAATGGAAGGATATTCAAGAAGCTAGGAATGGACTCCGCAGCTTTGACGAGGACGATCTTGGACAAGATCAAGGCTTGTCTGTGCTCATGGAGGAATATGCCTTTGTTAGCAGATAATCATATTTTAAGTCTGGACTACGTGGTCCCTCAGTGTGTGCGCAAACATGTTTAGACTTTAGGCTAGCCTTTTCTTGATGGTTTGGGGATTTTCTCTTGTTCCTGTTGTGGTTTTTGATGTATGGATTTTCAAGGATGTCCCCTTGACCCTTTTGGTTTAGTTTCTTTTTGATAATTTTAGTGCGGAAATAGGTCACCTGTTAAAACCTACTCCAAGTGCCATTTATTGAATCTGATACTAATTGTTTTGCTTTCCTGCAGGCTTGAGCTTCACTGAAGCTGAGAGACGATTGCAGGAAAACGGCCCAAATGTTCCTGTTGAATATACATTTCCGAGCTGGTGGCATCTTCTGTGGAACGCATTTTTTCACCCTTTCAACATTATTTTGATCGTTTTGTCAGCACTTTCCTACATAGCTAATGATGCTACCAATGGATGCATCATGCTCGGGTTGGTCTTCATTAGTGTGTCCCTCCGATTTTACCAGGTACTTCCTACTTTAGCTAGTCCAATCAGAAAGATGCTATAATGTCTGTGGCTCAAGCATTGTTTTATTGTGTTCTCCGTTTGCCTATCAGGAGTATAGCAGTTCAAAGGCAGCAATGAGGCTCTCTGAATTTGTAAGATGCCCAATTAAAGTACAAAGGTGTGCTGGAAGAGTTGTTCAAACTGAATTATTGGTTCAAGTTGATCAAAGAGATGTTGTTCCTGGCGACATTGTCATTTTTGAACCGGGCGACCTTTTTCCTGGTGATGTTAGGCTACTAACTTCGAAGCACTTAGTTGTAAGGTATGGCACCCAGATTGCATTTTCCGTTTTATAGATAAGTGAGTTCTTTCGTGAATTGTTTACTTTTGCCTAATAATCAATTTTAGATCACATGATCACATATTGCTTCTTGAACAGCCAGTCCTCATTAACAGGAGAGTTTGGAACAACTGAGAAAACAGCTGACATAAGAGAAGATCAGAGCACACCTTTGTTAGATTTGAAGAATATATGCTTCATGGTAATATCAATTATTCTGAGCATTGTCCTCCCTTTGCAGTTTGATCTATAGCTTTCGTTCTATAACCAGTATTCCTACTATCACAGTTAACAAATTAACAAGCCAAGATTTTTTACTCTGTGCTACTCAGTGTAATTATTATTTTTTTTTTTGATCGGCATGCTACTCGGTGTATCTTGCAACTACTAATGTCTCTCGGAGTCTCTTTTGAACAGCTATGGTGAAGGACTTGTGACCAAACACCAATATTAACTAAAACCACACCTTTATCTCGAAAGATAAATGTCTCTCGGAGTCTCTTTTGAACAGATATGGTGAAGGACTTGTGACCAAACACCAACATTAACTAAAACCACATCTTTATCTCGAAAGAGAACATAAGGAGATAGTGACACCATGCAATGAGCTGAGAAACACAAAAAAAAATCTAGTAGCATCCTTGTATGATTGTTGTGTGGTCACATGTAGAAAATCCAAACGTAAAATGTTAAGAGAGATTTCTGGTACTCGAAGTGTCCACAAAAGTATCTGATGTTATGACTTCTGAATAAGACATGTAGAAGAGTGTCGGACATGCTTTTGCGAGTATTCAAGAGGTGTCAGTGTCCGACATGGGTGTCTAATGTCCGACTCTGATATGAAAACGGCTACTTTGTAGAAGTGTTTGTGTTTCTTAATTGTCCATGTTAAAAACTATCTACTTCTTGAAACTTATGAAAGGTGTCTCCGAGGTTAATATTATGTCATCTTCTAGATGATATCTCCACTTTGAAGCTAATTTAAAAGTGGCTACGATGTCATTTTTGTGGCATCTTCAACATGTTATCTGAATATTTGGGGCTCTGAAATTTTTGTTTGGCATATGGTTGCCTTAAAACTTTGATATATAGTTGGTCTTATTTTGCAGGTACACCCTCTATTCCTTTTTAACTGTCCTTTACAAAAAAGACTTGCAATTTTTTTATTACAAAATAAAGTATTTCTGTGCATAATTTTCATAACTTTTTTGCACCAATTTAAAGAACTAATTGAGATCTTTAATTTGGTGCAAAGAAATCAAAAAATTATGCGTGGAAGTACTATATTTTTTATCCAAAAATTGCACGTCTTGTCATAAGGTACACTTAGAAAAGGGACAAAGGGGGTAACATATAGTGCTCTAATTGCTTATTATAAGAAACTAATGAAAAAAATAATCTTTCCAATATTCTGCACTCTAGAGTGAGGTCGTACATCATAATGTCTTACCTTATGGTATACGGCATGCCCTAATTTTTATTCTCTGCTTTCCTTAGATATGAATGAGCAACATTTTTTTAAAAAAGTTTTTTACGTTTAATTTCAGGGGACAAGTGTAATATCAGGTAGTGGAACAGGTCTAGTTGTTTCCACTGGACCCAAGACTTATATGAGTACCATGTTTTCAAATATAGGGAAGCAGAAGCCACCAGATGACTTTGAGAAAGGGATTCGGCGTATATCTTATGTTCTTATCAGTTTTATGCTCGTAGCAGTCACAGTTATAGTCGTAGCTGATTACATTACATCTGATGATTTGACTGAGAGTATTCTTTTTGGGATCTCGGTTGCAAGTGCACTCACTCCTCAGATGCTTCCCCTCATTGTGAACACTAGTCTTGCCAAAGGAGCACTTGCTATGGCCAAAGACAGGTGCATCGTCAAAAGCTTAACTGCCATACGAGACATGGGATCCATGTAAGTTCCTAGTAAGCTCATTGATGTAGAAGCATATTGATGACAGTGAAATAAACAAACATACATATACTGTCAATTGATGAAAAATACTCAAAATATTCCAGTAGTCTGTCATGAGATTGAAAAAGTGCGACACTATGTGCGATAAGTGCATTGAGTGAATGTGAAAGTGCATTTGTGTATGACATGTGCATCGAAAGTTCCATTTATTTTGGCCTTCTTTTTTTACCTTACTGACATTGTAGAGGATTGTGTTTTAGCCACATCCTTAAAAATAAAGGATCCTTAATTCGGAAATGGATTCACTTTTCCTGACCCCTTTTTTGAAATAAGAAATGACCTCCCCCACTTATGTCTACTGTATTCAAGATGTATGTTAGTAATATGTTACGATTAATGCAATGACATCCCTTGAGAAAAACGGGAAGAAGGATTCTGCGGATGAAAAGGGAACGCACAGTTAGAGTTTCGATTGTTTTGTGGTTGGGAGGTGGAGTGGGGAAAAAGACATTTCTTTTACAATTTTGTCCTTCAAACACCCAATTATCCTTAGGTGAGGCAATAATGCTAAGATGAAGTACTCCGTTCCTTCCTTTACTTTCATGCTTAGTTACCTTTACCATACTTCTTCCCTTGTCATCCTGCAGCTACCGCTGTTCTTGCAAACGAATGTGTCCTTTGGGTTGCTGGCTATATCGGTTCATCAGCATTCCCCTATTGTTGATGGGTCAGATTAAATAGAGAATCGGATAGGTTCGATGAGTTAAGCCCGATTTCAGTTGGGGTTTGGAAAATTTCAAGAGTGTTGCAGAAAACAAAGATACTGGTAATAGAACAGTCAGGAAATAGTTGACACTAGTTAATCTTCTGAGCCTAAAAATCGAAAAAAGAAGTAAACGATAAAAAGAGATTTAACCAGTCCAAAGGTGCCCTGATACTACTTTTCTGATGGCTGACATAGTATTTAGTTAGACAGCCTGAGAACTTTTCACGAGGCGTTGTTTTGTATGTTAACACAGCATTTTAGTATGTAATCCATAGAAGTTAAAGGACACTGGCAAGTTGCATCATAATTGCATAGGCACTTCCAGGACTCCTAAAATTCACTCTGCACTTCCACAGCTCCTGGAATACTCCTAAAGCTCTTGGCAGACAGACTGACAGAGTGTTAGTGCATGCCTAAGAAAACGGATAAGGACACGAACACAAAATGTTAAATGACAAAGCGACATGAAAATTCTGAAAAATTGTTATATAGATACAGTGGGGACACAACAAAAGTTATCTTTTTTATGCGTTTATTGTTATTTGTATGATATTGTCTCTAGAAACAACAAAAGCTATGAAATTTATCACTAATTTACATACATGATTGATACAAGATCCATCAAACAGACAAACTACGAGGCATAAGTGACAATTCAACGTATCAATAGTTCGTTACAACATTCAGAAACTGATAAGCAATTGAATTATCCTTAAGCAATAAGTAAATAACTATCAATACAAACCAAGCAAAGCATCAAAACATATAAGCATCCATTCCTAAGAGATTAGGACAAGCAAGTGTTGTTTGGAGAGGGAGTGGAGAAATTGAAGTGGGCCTACTTGATCAATTAGAAAGAGGGTTTTATAGGATTGAAGTTTTTGTATTCGCACTTCTTGCCTTTTACTTTTTAATATAGAATTTAACCTCCAAACTAAGTTCCTAATTTATGAACTGACGCTCAATGTGTTCCCGTTTGTGTCTTACTTGAGTCACATTGTCCCCGGTGCCTCCCCAGCATGTCCCCTACTCAAAATCAAGAAAATTAAATAACTTGGCATATCCGATATTTGTCCCGCCGCGTCCCTGGCTTGTCTGGCATGCATACGGGGATCACTTTTGTATTTCGGTACTTTCATAGATTGATAACCTAATATAGCTCACAATCCATGGTATAAATGGAAAAGAAAAACAGAGACTTGAAGGAATGAAGATCATGTGCTTTGCTGTGTCCTTGCACTAGAAATGGTAAGGCCAAAGAACAGTTAAGCTTTTACTGCCTACCCCTTAAAATGAAGGTCGAGTTTTTCAAAGAATGGTAGTACGAGCTCAAAAATTATTTTGATACCATTCACCTCACAAGTAACCTGCGTTATGTCAGGAAAGATTTTAGGAGGAAGTGGGCCTTCTGATTATTGACTGGATACATGGCATCTATAACATCCATGAACATCGAAAAGACATAGTTTTTCGGGTTTGTTTGATAACCTAATTTTAGCACTTAAAACTGAATCACTTAAGTAATAAGTGATTCGGTAGGTTTGATAACGACATTTTTATATTGCTTAATAAATTAAGTGCTACTTATGTAGGCTAAAAAGTTGAAAAAAATTAAATACCTTTAAGCTACTTAATTTTGGCTGAATTCTTGTGTACTTGCATTTAATCACCATACCACCACCACAACCACTCCCACCACCACCACTTGGCTACCACCACCACTACTACTACCACCACCACTTCGCCACCATCACCACCACTCTACCACCACCACTTCTACCACCACCACCGGCCACCACTCCACTACCACCACCACCTCTACCAATCCACCACCACAACTACACCACCACCACCATCATCACCACTCCCCTATCACTCCATCACCACCACCACCACTACCACACTGCCACCACCACTACCACACCGCCGCCGCCGCCACCACCACAATGCCACCATTGCACAACTATCACTCCACCGACACAACTCACTGCCACCATTACACCATCATCACTCCACCGCCACTACCACTCATTGCCACCATTACACCACCATCACTCCACCACCACCATTACACCATTACTTAATTTTCAGCATTCAGTTTTATCATATAGGCCCTTCTTCATATACTCTTTCGGTCCAATCAAGCACGATTGTTTTTTATTGCTCAAAAGTGAAACATACTGAAATTTGATGCTTAACCCTGCTGGAATTATTGTTCAAGCACTTATCGTTTCTTAGCTTGAAGTTGGAATTAATTATCTTCTTTCTGTTCTTTTTTGCTTTTTTGCGCTTCTATTGTAGGGATATCCTGTGCATTGACAAGACCGGTACTCTTACCATGAACAGCGCAATGATGGTTAATCATCTTGATAGTTGGGGCTCAACCAAGGAAAAAGTTTTATGCTATGGTTTCCTCAACTCTTACTTCAAGACTGAACAGAAATATCCTTTGGATGATGCAATTTTGGCCTACGTATTTACAAATGGATATAGATTCGAGCCATCCAAGTGGACAAAGGTGGATGAGATACCTTTTGATTTTACACGAAGAAGAGTATCTGTCATCTTGGAGACTGATTTGAATGTCAAACACAAGAGCAACCATACCCTCAACAGGATTTTGATAACTAAAGGAGCACTAGAAGAAGTACTAAGAGTTTGCACCTATATTGAACATGTTGATAGGGGTGAAATTGCAACTTTCTCTGAAGAAGACCATCAGAGGATTCTGAATATGGGAGAAGATTTAAGCAATGATGGACTGCGGGTTCTAGGAGTTGCAATAAAAAGGCTAGAAACGGTGAGTCTGATTCTCCTTCTATCACCCTCATGCTTTTACTTTTAGCTTTCAGTTCTTTTTCAGCTAATACTTTCCCATTCCATGAGTTCTAAAATAGACATATGGACAAAAGTCGAGGAAGTTATCTATTTAGTTGTCCTTGCAGTAAGACAGAAAACGGATCTATTGCTCTAAGTATGGCCAACTATTGCTGGGCAATGAATCTATTGCCTTTACTTTGTGTTTGCAATCCATAGAGATTTAATATGCATGTTTGTGCTTTCAGGTGTCGTCTAGCTTATTCACACTTGTTAAGAAACTTGATGTAATTACTATAACTTTTCAACATGAAAATTTAGTTCATTGTAGCAAATCTTGTATGCAAGTATGTACAGGTAGGAGGATATATTCTTGTGTGCTGTATTTTATGCATGTGTATATTCGTTAAGCAAAACGTGTAGGCACCCTATAATATGCTTGGATTATCATCTCAGTTTCTAACTACATATTTGTTGGTGCAAAACTTCTGGAATGCTTGGAATGGCACCATAAACAATGACATCGAATTTGAAGACTCCTCAATGCTTTGGTCAAGTTCACTCAGAGTACCAACTAGAGGAGATTCCATTTACCTTAGAATTGCGTACTTTAATGTTATGTAGTATGTAGCGAGATAGTGCCATAGAACTAGACATGCATGTCGCAGATCCAAGTCTGCATGACTTAGCCGAGGGCTACGGATACTTGGGTATTTTTTAACAGACTTGTAACCCTTACCATCTAACCTTTAGCGACAGGACAACTTTAATGCATCTGTATTCTTCTTCTTCGTCGTAGGGAAACAACAGTAAGGTAGATATAACCTACATTGCTGTATTCATAACTCATAAATACTGTGTTAGCATTGGGCAAATTGGTAACATATGATTGTGTTCTCCCTGCTACAGAAAAGAAGTAGTACTGGGATCTATGACGAGACTGTCGAATGTGACATGGTTTTCCTCGGCCTTATATCTTTCTTTGACCCACCAAAAGACTCTGCTAAGCAAGCACTTTGGCGGTTGGCAGAGAAGGGAGTAAAAGCTAAGGTATTGACAGGTGACTCGCTCTCCCTAGCAATACGGATTTGCAAAGAAGTCGGCATCAGAACCACCCATGTCGTAACAGGACCCGATCTTGAGTTACTCAACCAAGACTCCTTCCATGAGACTGTCAAAAGATCAACAGTTCTGGCCAGGCTCACACCCACTCAGAAACTTCGAGTAGTGCAGTCACTGCAGACAGTTGGAGAACATGTTGTTGGGTTCTTGGGAGACGGAGTGAATGACTCTCTTGCCCTCGATGCTGCCAATGTGGGGATAACGGTGGATTCAGGAGCATCAATTGCTAAAGATTTTGCTGATATCATCTTATTGGAAAAAGACCTCAACGTCCTTGTCGCTGGAGTTGAGAGGGGAAGGCTCACTTTTGCAAACACGATGAAGTATATAAAGATGTCTGTCGTAGCCAATGTTGGAAGCATTCTTTCTCTTCTCATCGCGACTCTGGCTCTTGGATACGAGCCATTGACGCCACGCCAGCTTCTCACGCAGAACTTCTTGTACAATGTGGGTCAGATTGCGATTCCATGGGACAATATGGAAGATGATTACGTGAAAACACCGCAGAAATGGTCATTGAAAGGCCTAGCCACTTTCATATTATGGAATGGACCTGTTTGCTCTCTCTGTGACATATCAGACCTTCTGTTCGTTTGGTTTTACTACGGGGCCCAGTCTGAGCCACTCTTCCGTTCAGCTTGGTTTGTCGAAGGGCTTCTCATGCAAACCCTGATCATACATTTGATCAGGACGGAGAAGATCCCCTTCATTCAAGAGATCGCCTCGTGGCCTGTGATTTGTTCCACGGTCGTGATATCTGCGATTGGAATTTCCATTCCGTGCACATCTATTGGATATGTGATGGGTTTTACGACCTTGCCGCTGTCGTACTTTGGATTTTTGGTTGTGCTTTTTATAGGGTATTTTACGGTAGGCCAGATAGTCAAGAGAGTTTATATTCTTGTGTACAAGACGTGGCTCTAGATAGAAGATCAAATTCACATTAGAGAAACCACATGCAAAATTTCTTCCTTGTATTATTTGAGAATGTAAGAAACTGTAGCCCCAATGCTTTCATAGCATCATGCAGGTTTTGTGTGAATAGCATCTCTTTGTTCTTACAACATTACGTTTTCGCAACATAAGAGAGTGATGGTCGAGTTGCCGAGGCCAAGGAACATCTGTATTTAGATTTTCTTCTTGAATCGAGAGGCGACGTCAATCTTTCACAATATACGCAGAAAGATGCAGCTGCACACCAGTCCAAGCAACGCTAAAACATTTGACGTTTTCACATTGGATGAATGCACTGCATAGAATATGTTTGATACAAATGGTCACAAATCGAAATAAACCCAAAGCCTGCTCATTCTCCAAAGAAGATCAACCAAAAGTTGACGTGATGATTTAGTAGGGGAAAACCAATAACTAGAAAATAACACAAGTACGCAAGAGACTGTTCAGACTGTGCAAGTGTGTGTACTTTTTTCCGGAAGAGAATGACGGGAAATCCTAGAAAATTACCCAGTTCAAGATAATTGTTCTGAACGTTCCATTCAAAATCCCAGTGCTTTCTGTCATTTTTTAGCGTCCAGTAAGCCCATCCGAAGGAAGCTGCATTATAGACCTCTAATTGGGCTCGCCCGAAATCTTGATAATCCCTTTGAGATCCATTTAACACATTCCATTCATTCACCCACTCCCCTGAAATGTTGAGCTTTTGTCAAACTAAGCAATGTTTGATGCTGAAGGAATGAGTTTGAAATTATAGTCAATAATCTGGTGTAGAACATCAGAGAAAGCTCAATTGGAGAGAATAGAATTGAAATGGGAAACTTGGCTTACCAATAAAAACAAGTGGACCATTTGCACCGTTTAGAGCCTGTACTTGTGCTTCTCTGCTCTTATAAATGAACTGGATATTGTCTATAGAGCTCATGTTGACGAAGAAAGTGTCAAAGAGATTGTAGTAATGCAAATCCAACACTATGTTTGACGAGCCTATGTTAGCCTGATAAATTTCGAGCGGATCTGCATTCCCGATTCTTTGGCAAACAATCACATAAGCTGTTGATGAGTATTTCCGAACAATTTGATACCCTTGTTTGTAATATGAAATTAGGATATCCAGCGGAACATTGGCTGCCGATGGTTCGTTTAGTAGTTCAATTCCCAGCAAGGCAGGATGTTTGGCAAACCTGCAAAGAAAGTTCTCCTTTTCCTTTACCTTAATATTTTCTATACTGGAAAAATAAAAATAAAAGATAGAAAACTGCCATTGGAAATAACTGGACTCCCTAAAGAAACAAACCAATGGTGTTCAGAGAGTGAAACAAAATTCACTGATTTCAAGATTTCTCATTAACAGGCCATGCAATAACCAAAAGACATTAAAGTACCAATGACTGAGATTTGGAAGGCATAGTTCAGTGATGGCTTTGGTAATGAACTACAGCCACTATATATTAAGTGCTTCATTGCTACAAAGTGATCAATCAAGAAGACATGTACTCAGGTAGCTTTATACTGTATGGCTATGTCATCCACCAAAAACCAAAATTGTCTTTAAATTGTTTATGCCAAAAAGATTTCGAGGGTCAAAACGACTCAAGTTTAATTTTGTCTTGCAAAAACTCTGCTACTACTAGATTGTTAGTTTATAACTTTTGATTTGTTGGAAAAACAGTGAGAGATCACTTTGGATTGCTAAATTTTCTATTTGAGAAGTTGTACGGTGATCCTGAACTTATGTTCCCAAACATAAATTGCTGGGGTGGTAGCAGTCCCTATTTCCATAGAAGCCTACCGAGGAGTCTTGATCATCACGAAAATTGCCTGCAATATTACCTGGAAGCTAGAAATTCTATAACTTCCAATGTTTGTGCGATGCTATCTGGAGATGTAGACCACCCAGTTGAACCATCTCTACTTGCACTATGTTCATTCCCATTTTGAGAGCCCGGAGCCGCATGAAGGTCAATTATACACTTTATGTTATAAGATCTGCATACAAAATCCAAGTTTAGAACTAAGAATGAAATACTCCTCTAAAAGCCAAGCAATCTGTAATGGGAAGAGATCAAAAGCAAGACCTACTGTGCCCATGAGAACGCACTATCGAGAGCTTCCAAACTACCACTAATAAAAGGAGCCGGTGGATTATGATCGAAAGCTATCCACCAACCAACGGGAATCCTCACAGTATTTATTCCGTTTCTATTCAGAAAATTGAAGTCTTCCACAGTGATAAAGCTGTTTCGGTGCTTCTGGAATGTCCAACCATATGCGTTAAATAGAGAAATTGAATTGCACAAACTAAAAGTTGCTCTTTCATATTTAACGTTGGAAAATGATACCCAAAAGGTCCACTCTTTTTAGCCAAGGGCAAAGGCAGTTAGGTAAATACAAAATGGGGCAGAATAAGAACACTAAATGAAAGCAACAATACCTTTACAATCAAAAGTTATTTCAGGTAAACAAAGTCTTCAAACAAAGGGATGTTTTATACATAGTTAAAAAACATTTGAAGAATTTTATCTCCTTGAGTCACTCACTCTTGGTAGAACTGGATAACAAAAAACTGGCCTAATGTCATTCGCGGAATAACCTCCCAGCTGGTTTGGTATTCTTATTTCAGTGCAGTTGTCCTTCAGAGAGTACTCAAAAGCTCATTTAGCGATTTTTCCTGAGGTTGACGAAGCTTGATAAAAAAACATAGAGGTGGAAAAATGTTCACCTTTAGCACTTCTTTTGCCTTATCATGACCATAACCATTGGCAAGCTGGTAATCTCCATGCAAGTTATTTGCTACAATCGTCATTTCAAAAGTGGCTGCATTATCATCCCATCCCGGTGTTCCTGGATAGTCTGCTGTGAGTTGGTTTGCTATTGAAGTAGCCTAACAAGTAAAGCATAAAAGTATCATGTTCTATAACTTAGCAATTTCAAGGTCATAAATGGATTCATGTCAACTATGCAACTAAAAAAATGCCAGCTGAAACAGTTAGAAGGTCTAGTAGGCAAGCATTTGGCCCAGTTATCCTGTATGTTTAACCTAAATAACTGCTTAGCGGCTTGATGTTTAACCACGGCAGGACCTTTTTGTTTAAGGTAAATAGTTGTAGGATCGCCATACCATATGGCATAATAAACAAGTTGCTGCTCAAGCACAAACTGTGCAACTCATATTCCAGGAATCATATGCTTCCGCAAAATTTCCCAATTGCTTCTGAATTTCACATTCTTCAATACACCAAGTACCTGAAGCGAAATTATATTACCAAAGCCAGTCTTTGTGTGTCTTCAATATAATGAGTCAGAGATGTTGAACTAAGCACTAGTCTAACCTTTGGCCTTATTCGAAGAAAGTGGCGGCCTATAGGCACAAACTGCCACAAACTTCCATTGTTGTGTTTAGAAGTCTTAGCGTTGCCATGGCATAAGCTTATGTACCTGGAATGTGAATCCTTTGAGTTCGAGTAACGTGACCAGCTGTAGGCTGGTATAACAAACATGCATATCTAATTTCTATTACATCTCAATTTGGGAGCATAATTTACTTAAGAATTGGAGAACCGAATAATAATATGGTTTCTTATTCTTCAAATGAACCATGAAACACCAGCATAATGGCCCTTTCGTTCGCATTTTTTCATGCCAAACTCCACTCCTTTCAGATTTGATCCATTATGTCCCCTTCATTTGTTCCTTCCTAAAGTTTTTATATGAAGCCATCAGCAAAAAATTTTCGGACCTCTCTCAATAACTTAATTTGTCATTTTGGAATGAAAGTGTACCAAGGGGTCGGTGTCTTATTCTAACATTGGCATAAGCAATGGCTTGTTAATTGTCCTACAGGAACAAAACATCTCATCATTGGTAGCAACCATTGCCACAAAATAATATTCAGTGGTTTTTCTCACTTGAACCACAGAGAGCTAGGAATATCAGGTGGTTAAGATAGTGATACGACATGATCCTTATCTATGTCTGCCAGGCAATAAGAGCTTTTCCACACAAAAAAAAAAAAATCACAAAACTAAATGGTTAATACATTGTACCTGAAGATAGATCCCACTCATAAGTTTAAGGTGAATTCTACCCTTGTTATTTTGTTCAACATAAAACGTTTCTGTCCTCGAAGGTGATTCTGCTGTAGCAGAGACGGAGCCCCCATTGCCATCACAAGTCAGGAATTGTCCTTTAGAGGTGCGAAACTGAAATTCTGTCTCAGATACTCTCCACAACTGCAGAAAACATATTAATCTATAACCACTCTTTATAAGTAGAAACTTACATAAGTTAACATTCCATATAGTGACTCCTAATAATCAATCTTCATATCATGTTTACTTAGACGCCATATGGTGACTCCTAAATTAAGACACTGCAAGTGCATGTGGAAGGACATCATTGTGTTAGCAAACTTACATGAATTCATTGATGGAAATGAAACCTCTGGGTAAATTGCAAGGCGCAGTCATGCTTCATGGTCTTTCAGTAAATTCAATGGCCAAAGAAGAATCCATTACCACCTACGTGATTTAACTAAATAGTGGAATTTCACAAAACACCAATTGGGTTTTTACAACAATGCCTCCTCAAACACCTTTGATTCATGTTACATAGAACTGAGACGAGATTTTTTAAGAAGGCTGGAATAGAGTTGAATACTTGGCCAGAGTTGCAATTTTCAACTGACAGAAATGATATCCCGCATTATGCTTCTAGATGCACAAAGATATACACAACTGCCTTCTAAAATAAGATCCCACATCATGCTACTAGATACACAAAGATATGACTTCTAATGTTGCAAAAACATTGAAAATTGAAGCAGCATTATGTGCAGTTTTTTGTGTGTGTGTGTGTGTGTGTCAATGCACAACTTTCCTATTTTAGATATACTAGAATCAAACACACACACACACACACACACACACACACACACACACACACACACACAAAATTGGTACAGAAACAAAAAAGGGACTGGTGCAGAAACAAAATATGGATTGGTACAATACTACAATCAAACCAAATTCCAAGTAGAATGAATTGGTACAGAAAAAGGGTAGAATGAATTGGTACAGAAACAAAATATGGATTGGTACAATACTACGATCAAACGAAATTCCAAGTAGAATACTAAATCAACCATTTAAAACAGAAAATAAAATTTGAGCACCACATCGTAAGCATGAGCAAAATGGTTAGGCAATGCTAAATCTATTGGATAGCTTGATACAAATTGTTGGATCCATTTCCTAACAACTTAAGCTTTAGGGACAACTGGTAACAAAGCAAGATACCGGGGCTGCAGTTTTGAGAGGTCTTGAGTTCAAGTCTCTTGATTGTTCCCCCCGTTTGCATTATGCTCCACCATGTGCATTCTATTTCTCTCTATGTAGAAATGCTTGCATCTCCACTTGCAAGACAAGTTGCTTGTATTGATAAATTGATACAAAATGTTGCGCCCATTTCCTAAGAGCTTAAGCTTTCGGGACAATTCATCACTTAGCAGAATCAACAGTTGTAAAAATAAAAGAAAATTTGAGCAACACATCATAAGCATGAGCAAATTGGTTAGGCATCTCACCCTAAAGGTTTCCCATGAAGAAGGAATGTCTCTGTCAACTGCAACATTCATCCCGCCCCCGTTCTCTGCACTCACATACGTCTGCAACGTCACTGATTTGAGTTGGACCTCCGTTCCATCCTTCATTTAGATTTGATCGATGAATTATTAGCCAAATCGATAAGATAATAAGTCAAAAAGACGAGAACCCCAAAATTAGCAACCAAAAAAATGAGAACAAGAAGAGCTCACAAGCATGTCTCCATTGGGAATACCATCAAAAAGAGAAGGCTTAATCCATCCTTCCACAACCAACCATCCACCCAAGTTCACTCCTCTTACTTTTGAATCTCCATGTACTCCCTCCACTTAAAACAGATATAAAATAAATAAATCAAGAATCCAAATTGAGTTTCTTTAGTATCACCTCCAACAATGCAATTAAAGCATTTCTCTAGCAAAAGAAAATGGAGTGACAGAGCTAAGAATCAAGAAAATGGAATGATAGAGCTAACCTGAGCATGCAACAGAGAAGATGAGCCAACAACTAAGAACAAATGCAAATACCCATTTGCAGAGAACAAGTTCCATGTAAAATGCAGGCCACGATAACATCAGAACAGCCAAAATATGCTATATACCTGCAGAAAGAATGATTATTCAAACCCTCTCAAAACCGCCAAGAGAGAGAGAGAATAAGTAATGCCTTCCTTGTGATTGAATTAATTCCAAAGAGAACCTTGTAAAGAAACCATGAAGAATTAATTCAAGATCTTGATGGGTTGATTTCTCTATTATATTGTTAAAATGTGGAGGCAATCTTCGACTTTAGACAATGGCAAAACATAGGATCAAAAACAGTATTAAAGGACAGAAAAAATGAAGAATAAACTCCAGGTGCAAGTAATGGAAAGGAAAAAGTGTTCATGGGAACAGCAAAGGTGGCTTTGGTTAGGAGATTTTGGGGTATTCCGGTATTCGTTTGGGGCTATGATTCTTGATTGGTTGAGAAAACGAAAGTAAGAAAAGGGATGCTTTTATGTTTGGCAAAATGGGGGGAAAATGGTGTAAAGCGGTGGTGGGGTTCCATTCCACCACCCCTTATCTATTGGTTTGTCTCATGCTGCTGCTTCACAGACAGGATCGCCTGGGATTCCTCTGTGCCGTCTGTGGGTTCACATGTCATGCTAAAATGGTAATATGGTACAGAGCTCATCTGTACGAAAATATACAGGTGCTCATTCAATGACTAGAGGCAGGTTTTTGTTCTCCGAAATGAATATAGTTCACATATTGGTGAGGAAGAATTGTCCTCCGCACAACACAGTCATTGCTGAAAGTAGTTTCTTGTGAACTCTTTAATCCCGTTGTGATTGGCTTGCCTTTAACTAGACCGAGAGGGAAATTAATTGAGGTGTGCGTAAACTGACCCGGAAACTCTTGACCATCAAACCATAAAAACTTAGCCATAGCTAAGGAGATCAGGGACTGATGCAGAAGTCTCATGAGTGCTAAAGAATGGGTTTGCCCCACCAATTGGCCTTGTTCGTTTTGGTGTTTTAAAATCTTTGGGAACAGTTTTCAATAAATTTTCTCTATCTATTTTTTTTCATTCATTAATTTAAAAAATCTTTCTCAAAACTCAAACCGAACAAGACTTAAGAACTAGACTTGAATTCAAATATTGAACGATAAAACGTCAATTATTAACCAATTGGATCACATTGAATGGAAATTTTTTTTGCCGCTATGGAGTGAGAGGGTCTACAAGAAGAGCTAGAGGGTGAGAAAAGTGCGATGGGACTCCAGGCTAGATGTACGACAATGCAAACCGAAAGACCTCTGAAACATCTCATCAAAATGGCGTCGCGACGCCCCACTGACCCGCTTATGTATAAGAAAAGAAAAACAGAAAAACGGCATTGCAACACCCTTAAAAATGGAAAGTTTTTAAATGCCAAATTACAGCAATGCAAATAATTATCTCACCCCTCTTTTATCCTTATTCACTCTTTTTGTAATTTACGTGAAATTGCTAAACTATCTTTACTTGATTTGGATTGAAAAATAGAATAGTAACTTTTTTTGTCTTTATTCAAAAAAAATCGTATTTGTTAGTTTTGCATTAAACTTTTGTAGCTTATTGATTTGTTTCGGTGAAATGAATCGGAAGAGTAAAAAAATTTGATCGAAACTTTTTACTTATTTTTGTCTTTTTCAAAAAAAATTATGAGTTTCGATAAAAAAAATTTTACTTTTTCAATTCATCTCATCGAGACAAATCAATAAATCACAAAAATTTGACGCAAAACAAAAAATTAAAAAAATAAATAAGAACAAAAAAAAAGTCACTCAACGTTTTAAACCAAACCCACAACAGGGTAATAATTTCACGTGCATAAAGAAGATAAAAAGAGTGCGAATAGATAAAATTTATAATCATTATTCTTAGGGCAAATTTCACTCAAACCCCCTGAGGTATCTGACAATGACAGAAAGTATCCCTCAGTTTTCAAAAATGACAGAAACCTCCCTTATTTTACAGTTTGGGTTTCATTCCGTTAGTTTCCATTAGTTCCGTTAGTTAAATGGACGGAAAATGTACGGAAAATGAAATTTTCAATTTTATTTAGTTCTACACCTATCTTAGGGCTCTCATTAAAAGTCCTAGAGTTAAAAATTAATTATGATAATTTAGGATAAAATAATTAAAAAAATAAAATCTTCGCACCGATTCAAACAGATTAAAAATTGGAGCACTTAAGTACTTACTCTTCATTTGGTTCTATGGTTTTCTTAAAGCTCTCATTGAAAATCCTAAAGCGAAAAATTAATTATTTTAGGATAAAATAATCAGAAAAATACGATTTTCGCACAAATGCAAATGGATTGAAAATTTGAGCACTTAAGTATCTCATCTTCGTTTAGTTTTACAGCTATCTTAGAGCTCTCATTGAAAATCTGAAAATCAAAAATTAATTATTGCACTTTAAGATAAAATAATAAAAAAAATAAGATCTTTGCGCCGATTCAAATAGATTGAAAATTGGAGCACTTAAGTATTTGCTCTTCATTGAAAGCTCTAAAATCAAGTGAAAAGCAAAATTTTTAAATGCTCCAAATTTTAATCCCGTTTGAATCAGTGCGAAGATTTTATTTTTTTAATCATTTTATCCTAAATGATCATAATTATTTTTAACTCTAAGACTTTTAATGAGAGCTCTAAGATAGGTGTAGAACTAAATAAAATTGAAGATTTCATTTTTCGTACATTTCCATACATTTTCCGTCCATTTAACTAACGGAACTAATGGAAACTAACGGAATGAAACCCAAACTATAAAATGAGGGAGGTTTCTGTTATTTTTGAAAATTGAGGGGTACTTTCTGTCATTGTCAGATACCTCAGGGGGTCTGAGTGAAATTTGCCCTTATTCTTAAGCCAAATGGAACAATAGAATACTTCTCCGGGGGAGATTCTTCAAACCCTGCTCTTTTTTCTGCGCACCCCACCCTTCATTACACCGGCCGGCCCTTCACAGCTCCCCCTCCAAAAGTTCCACTCCAGTTTGTTTGTTTGTCTGCTGATAATAGCCTAGAATTGCATGATTTGTCTTCGTATTAATTTATTGGCTATATATACTTGTTCTATTTAGTGTTGAGCATCCGCAATGTAATAATCAGAAGTGAATAATCAAAACTTGCCACATTAGCTTTTGATTATTCATTTAGAGGGTTGCTAAAGTTAACAATGTGAAATCCCAAATTGTTACTTTTGATTATTCAAATGTCCAAATTTGATTATTAATTAGGAAGTTGTTAATTTTGATTATTACAATATGAACATTTTTTAAGCACACATTGCTAACTTTAACAACCTTTGATTTTGATTATTACATTGTGGATGCTCTTAATCTTCTCTATTTAATAGATGATGTGTGCTAACATTGGAATTTTTATCATCGTAGGACTTTAAACGTTAATGGGAAAATGACGGTTCATGACATGTTTTTATAATTAATATCCACCAAAGACATGCTGAAAACATTTATTAATACTGAAAATGTCCTTGACAGGTATAATTATCAAAACACGCCTTCGCCGTCATTTTCTCAAGGTTATTAATTGTGGTCGTGATTGCAAGCTTGATGGAGAGAAATTGAAGCCCAATTGGATGGATGATTTTTAGACACTCGGCCCGGATGATTGTGGAGATACCAAAAATCATCCCCAATCCAACTAACCCAATTAACTAGAGCTAGTTTTGTGGTCCCCATGAATGGGCTGCTCTTGGCTATCTTTGTGTGCCGAATTTCGGCCGGCAGCCTTTCCAAGATCTCATTCGAGCGAGGGGCTGGCAGTTTGTTGCTTCTAGTTTGTGATGTTGTTGCTGTTGAAGATCGTGAAGATGGAAGGGATTGTTCGGGTTTGTTTTGCTGTTGATGGTGGTGGTTTGGCCCTCTTGCCTTGTCTGCTCCGGCCTTCACTGTCGTAGGCCGGTTTCTGCCGCCGATCTCTACATCTGGGAGAGGCCGGCTTGGCTTAACGGCGAGGTTGGACTCTGGTGGTTTGTACGGCGGTGGCTGCCGGTGTAGTTAGGGTTTTTTGGTTTGGTTTGGGTGGGCCGGTCTAGGCTTGGGCCGGATTTGGGTTTGGGGCTTTCTTTGTTTTATTTGGGTATTGGGCTGATCTTTATTGTTTTATATGATATAGACCCTGGTAGACCTTTAGGTGTTCTGGGCTTTACCCTTATGGTGTTTTGTCCAACTTTTTGTTGGATTCCCTTCCCCTTTTTCCGTTTTTAATAAAATTCATCTTTTTCCGATTAAAAAAAAACTAGGGCTAGGTCTGAAGGATAATTTTTGTTTTGGTGGCTCTACTCAAGAAATAGACCCTATGTGAGAAAGCAATAAACCAAAAAATTGAAGTTTTCTACAAGCGGACTAAACTAACAGAAATAGTATAAACTCCAGGTGCAAGTAATGGAAACGAAAAAGTGTTCATATGAACGGCAAAGGTGGCTTTGGGTGATCAAAAAAAACAAAAACAGGCAAAGGTGGCTTTGGTTAGGAGATTTTGGGGGATTCCCGTATTCGTTTGGGGTTATGATTCTTGATTGGTTGGGAAAACAAAAGCAAGAAAAAGGACTGCTTTTTTGTTTTGGCAAAATGGGAGAAAATTGGTATAAAGCGGTGGTGGTGGGTTCCATTCCACCACCCCTTATCTATTTTGGTTTGTCTTGTGCTGCTGCTTCCCTGACAGGATCGCCTGGGATTCCTCCATGGGTTCACATGTCATGCTAAAGAGCTCATCTGTACGAAATATACAGGCGCTCTTTCAATGACTAGAGGCAAGTTTTTGTTCTGCGAAATGAAATATAGTTCACATATTGGTGAGGAGGAATTGTCCTCCGCGTAACATAGCCATTGCTTGTGAATTCTTTAGTGTTAGGATCGACGCACTCACACGCACGATTTACGAGTATAAAACAGTAAAGGAATCAACACAGAGATATACGTGGTTCTCCAAAACAGGATACGTCCACGGGATCGAGAGCAGCTGCTGTTCTTTTTATTATCACAGTACTGAATAGGGTTTACAACATAGAGTATTTATACGTCCGCTACGCTCCACTCGTTCCGCTCCGGCATCTGGCCTTCTTTCTAGAACTCCTTAGTATCGCTTCATATTTAACATATAAGCCACTGTTTTAACATTGAGTCCCGCCATTGTTGGCTTGTCTTTGACTAGTTTGGGAAGGAGATTAATTGAAATGCGCGTAAGTTGACCTACACCCGTAATTGTCAATCCAAATCAGGGACCGAAGATGAAGTCTCACGAGTGCGAAAGAATGGGTTTAGCAGCTCCACCAATTGGCCTTGTTCATTTTGGTGTCTCAAAATTTTTAGGAACGGTTTTCAATAAATTTTCTCTACGTATTTCTCTTCACTCATTATTTTAAAAAACCTCTATCAAAACTCAAACCGAACAGGACTTAAAAACTAGACCTGAATTCAAATATTGAACGATAAAACATCAAGTATTAACCAACTGGATCACATTGAATGGAAAAAAATTTGCCACTATGGAGTGAGAGGGTCTACAAGAAGAACTAGAGGGTGAGAGAAGTGCGATGGGACTCCATGTACCTTAGAATATGTCGAGTCGAAGTCTCATCCATCCTTCTAATGGAGAAAGGAGTGGCAGAAATGCTAGAAGTACGACAATGCAAACCAAAAGACCTCTCAAAGTACTAAGGATGGCAATGGGGACGGGTCGGGGACGGTGGGTACTACCTCCACCCCCGTACCCCATCCCCATCCCCGACCCGATCCCCAATGGGGATTTATTTTTTTCCTCCATCCCCTACCCAAACGGGGAACGGGGATCCAAAACGGGGATTCGGAGATTCGGAATTCGGGCACTTGTATTTCACAATTTCAGCACCTAACAACATATACTAGCATGTGAAAGCTGAAAGGACTTGAATTGTTTTGTATTTTTTTTCCAGGGAAAAGGGTTGAGGAAATAGTACTAATAACGGTTGTCGGTTGGCCAGGAAGTTAGAAGTCAACAAAGCTCCACAAATAGAATTAGAAAAGCCAACAAAATAAAATAAAGTAAGGTGTCAAGAAATGAATGGAAAAGAAGAGTGGACTGAGTGGTGCACTGGTGCGGCGGAACTGAATGGAAAAGAATGAGATTATGAGAACCCTAAAAAAACATACTACTGAAGGGGTATGTTTTGATACAGTCATTTTCAAATGAGGAGGTCCTTATTTTAACTAAAATAAGAACCTTCACATTTCTCTCATTTTCCGATCAAATTTCAATGATCCGAGCCGCTCAATGTGTTCAGAATGTGATTTTAATGGTATCCGTTTGAAATCGACAAAAAAAATGACCGGGAAGGGCTTGATTTGAACAGTTTTTATTTGAACCGTTAAATAAAAAACAAACAAAAACTGCTCGGATGAAACCTTTTCCGGTATTTTTTTTGCTGATTTCTTGCGGGTACCCTTAAAATCACATTCTGAACACATTGAGCGGCTTGGATTATCGAAATTTGATCGAAAAATGGAGGTCGTTATTTTATTAAGTTAAGGTGGTTCTTAGGAGAAGGAGACTCTATTTTAATATAGTATATGTTTATTTATTTTTATATATAAATATGTATATTTCGAGGATGGAGCAGGGCGGGTAACGAATGGGGAACGGGAACAGGCAGGGTTCGGGGCGGGGACAGACCTATCCCCGTCTCCAACCCGATCTCTGAATTTTTAAAAAAAAATTCCCCATATCCTACCCAATCCCCAAAAGAATCCCTGAAGTTCGGGGATTTTCGGGGCGGGGAACGGAGAGGGTTCGAATGGATCGGCCGAGATTGCCATCCCTATCTCAAACACCTTATTAAAACGGGTGTTGCTACGCCTCATTAACCTCCGCTGATATATATATATATATATATATATATATATATATATATATATATATAAAATATTGGAAAAAAAAAAAACCGGCATTGCAACACCCTTAAAAATGGAAACTTTTTAAATGCCAATTACAGCAATGAAAATAATTATCTCGAACCTCTTTTATCCTTTATTCACTATTTTTTTTTTTGCAATTTACGTGAAATTGCTAAATTTGTACATTCAGCTCTTATAAACAGTGTAATAATTTCACGTGCATAAAGAAGATAAAAAGAGTGCGAATAGATAAAATTTATAATCATTATTCTTAAGCCAAATTGAACAATCGAATACTTCTCCGGTGGAGATTCTTCAAACCCTGCTCATTTTCCTGCGCACCCCACCCTTCATTCCACCGGCCGGCCCTTCTCTTTCGTTGCCGCCGTCGCACCGCCATCACGGCTCCCCCTCCAAAAGTTCTAGTCTAGTTTGTTTGTTTGTCTTCTGATAATAGCCTAGAATTGCATGATTTGTCTTCGTATTAATTTATTGGCTATATATACTTGTTCTATTTAGTGTTAAATCTTCTCTATTTAATAGATGTTGTGTGCTAACATTGGAATTTTTATCGTAGGACTTTAAAGGTCAATTGTGGTCGTAGTAATTGCGAGCTTTTTTTTTTTTTTTTTTTTGTGGTTGTAGTAATTGCGAGCTTTTTTTTCTTTTTTTTCGATCGCTAGAAGAAATCATTTCATATCAAATATGAAGTATATAGCACAAACCCAGGATACTATACAATTGTGAGAGTCCACGAGACAATCAAATCCAACAACTCAATCAATACAAGAAATATGCCCATTATAGGGTAGAAACAAAGAAAGAAATGAAAAGCATTATAAGAAAAGAACACCCACATACAGGTAGAGAGATTCAAACTCCTAACCTCTTAATGAAATACAAGAGTCTTGACCAACTGAACTAACCCCAGTTGGTTAGTAATTGCAAGCTTGATCGAGAGAAATTGAAACCCAATTGGAAGTTTTCTATGACTGGAGTAAACTAGCTAACAGAGATAGTAGCTAGTACTCCAATAAGAGTAAATGAATGAGCTGATTCATACGGTTAATTAAAAAACAGTATTGATTAAACAAGCACTTTGTGTATTTTGCTTTAATTGTATATGGTCAAAAAAAATCAAGAAAGATTATATTTTGCAGCATTCATTAGCCTTCCCAATAGCCGACCCTATCTCTCTCTAGTCTCTCTCTCTCAACCTTAATTAGCCACCACAACTCCTCTTCTCCGCGCCCCCCAGGGTTTCATACCCATGTGCGGCGTGAAACCCACGTGCGGCGGCGGGAGGGGAAGGCCATGGTACTATTCCAACTCACTTTCTTTGTTTTTTCCCTTTTTTCTTCCGTCTCTCCAGATCAATGACTTGTCGTCTGATCTGTAAGAGTTTTGTCTCTCGTTTTACAAGAATTGTTAGTTTCGTCTTTGGATGAATTTTGTCTACAAATCAAGTTCTTCAATCGAGGTTGCTTCCCAACAATATATGTACTTCAGCGTTCTATCCCTACACGATATCTTTGGCGGGTCAACTCGTGGCGGCTTGGCAGATCTGTAGTTGTTAAGAGTTCATTAGTTCGTTCATCCTTAATAGGTTGGAGTGCATCTGATCGTTTGGGTATTTAATGTCTCTATCCTTAACTTTGCACTTTTTTATCGTTTGAGACTTCTAATTAGATATTAGGCAGTTTAAAAGTGTCGTTGTTGCGTCAGGTCTTTTCTGGGTTAGAATGAAAGATATCGATTGCTTACTCATTTGGTTTTGTCCAAGTTGTTTGTATTGATTTCCGTTTTGTAAGTGCCGCTGGGAGTTTATATCAATACAATCTTGTCACTTTTGACAAAAAAAAAAAAATATGGTCAAGATATGCTTAGGTATTTATGGGGAATCGGGATCCTCTCAATGTGATGATCCCTCGTGTCATTTCTTATGTGACGCAAAACGAGACTCATCGCGGTCTTATTTCACGATCCAAGCCATTCGTTGTGTAGATCTTAAAGTGCATAATGTCCCTGCAAAAAAATCAAGTTGATCGAAGCTCGGTAAAAGGTAGGTGTAATCATATTTGTCCAATAAATTTGATTTTTTGCATTACCGTTAATTACATCAAGACTATTACAAAATGGAATGTTCCGATCGTTAAAATTTTTGTTTAGTAAGGTCAAATACATAGAATCGTAAGTAGTTAAGGACAATTCTAGTATATATTTTGTACCAAATTCTACATTCAAAGGGTCGATTATAGAAAATGGCTTTTCAATGTCTAGAAATGCCAAGTGATTTTCTGAATTGCCATTTTGTTGACATACATTTGCATGTGGTCCATAAAATCTCCTTTCGATTATCTTAGTTCTTGATTTTGTAAAGCTTGGTTGTGGAACAACAATCATGCAAAAAAATAGCGGGAAAATTAGACATAATGACGGTAAAATAGTTTTCATTTACTAGCAAAATAGTTTTCAGTGAAAGATCCTTCAATTTTTTGAGTTTTTAAGTCATAAGGCCAAAACATGTTTAGGTACTTTCATAAGGTTTTAGGGTGCACTTTCCTATTATAGGGGTTTAGTAATTTATGCACTTTCATAGGGTACCCTAGGGTTTCAGGAACTTTCATATATAGAGTACTCTAGGGTTTTAGACACTTTCATAAGGTATCCTAGGGTTTAAGACACTTTTATGTGCACATTTATCTTTATGTTAATTGCAAATTAAAAGTGATTATTCTTAAGCTTAAAAATGTAAATATGAAGGATTTTTTGCTCAATCTCCCGAAAATAGCTCAGTTGAATAATTCTCGTAAGGAGTTGATCAAATTATTTGATTCACATTGATACAAATTTCAAGACTAAATTAATCTTTGAACCAAGACAATTAAGTGTTATCCGAAAAAAGTACTTAGAGCCCGTTCCACTTTCTTTTTAAATCTTCATTTTCAAAAGTAAGGTAATTTCGAACTCACATATTATGAAAATGAAAAATAATTTTCCAATTTTTTTTGCATTGTTTAAAAGATCTCAATCTCGATCTCAATTAGGGATGGCAATGGAGAAGGTCGGGGATGGATACCACTATCCCCGTCCCCGATCCCCAAACCCAAATCTCTCCCCATCCCCGCCCCGATCACCACCGGTGATTTATTTTTACCCTCCATCCCCGCCCCAAACGGGGAATGGGGATCCCCCTGAGAATCGGGGATCAAAAGATTCCAAAACTTTAAAAAAAAAAAAAAAAGTCACCTACCATTACAAAATACAAACCATGAAACCAAATTCAAATAAATAAATAAATAAAAAATCTAGGTTGCCATTACAAACCAAATTGAAATGAAAACAGTCACATATCTACTGTCATAGTGCCATTACAAACCAAATTTAAATTAAAAAAGTCACATAGCTGCTGGCATAGTGCATTACAAATCAAATTGAAATTAAGTCAATCGATTTTTTCTCCATAACAGCAAACTGTTCGGATTCAGAGAGAACGACTTTAGTCTGAAGACTACTGAAGCTTTAAATAAGAACACGAGCAAAAATGAGATGTAGAGTCGTAGAGATGGTGGGGAATGAGGATCTTGTGTGCATCAGTGCGTGTGGGTGGCATAAATAAATGAAACCCTAATTCCTTAATTCTTATGTATACATATAACGGGGATTCGGGGCGGGGATGGGTCGGGGATCGGGGCGAGGACTAACTCACATCCACTCTCTACCCATTCTCCACTTTTTTTAAAAAATAATCCCCATACCCTACCCGATCCCCAAATAATTCCCAAATCCCCTACCTATTTGGAGCGAGGAACGGATCGGGTTGGGTCGGATCGGCCGAAATTGTCATCCCTAATCTCAATGAGATCTATCAAACAAGATTCATATTTGTAGAAAAATTATTTGCATAAACACATAAAACTATCTTCCTTTTTCCAAAATTCTTTTTCCTGTTTATCTGGAATAGCACTTTACAAAATTCTATTAAATTGAACTTCCGTATGATTTGATTGAATCATTGAAAAGTAAATCCTACAAAAGGAACCGATCGTTAAATTCATAGAAAGAAGTGAGTAATATTCACGTCTTTTTATGGGAACCTCTTTTCAAGTGGAGGAATTGAAATTCCAAGTGGATGCGTTGGTTTCACCAATGAATGGTTGGAAACTCGAACTTAGTCGGACAATGTTCATGTTTGAGTTTCCATAACTTCTTATGGAGGCTAAATCTATATAATAAGGGAGGACTGTGTTTGAATCCCAAAGACAACCAACGGTCAGATTTGTCTCCTACATAAATCTACACCCTCCATTTTACGATGGCATTTTGGTGAATGCTTTACATTTTTACGGCAAAATTAGAGAATGGAAATAGGTCAACAGCTCATCGTCCACTCTCTTTCAAAAAAAAAAAAAAAAAGGACTGCGGCCACCGATCCACTCTAGCTCCATCGTCTCTCTCTCCTCTCCAAAAATGACCTCTCCGTCGTCCAAATCCCGTCAACGCCTCCTGGACCTCTCCGTCTGCCAAATCCCCTCAACGTTGAGCCGTCAACGATGTGAGTTCATCTACAATCCCTTTTTTTTTTTTACATATCTATATATCTGTTCTCTCCCATACCTTACTCTCTCCACTCTCTCGACTGGGTAGCAGCAGTCAGAGGGATCGACGTCGCCCGCCAATCCACAAACCCCAAGAACTCCAGCGTCCGGTCGAAGGGCCAGATCGACCGGAAAATCGGGTGAGCAATGTTGAGATCGATGCCGAGGCTGCAAAAATCAGGATTTACCCAGGTTTTATGCACTACTATGCATTTAATTTTCCTCTTCTTTTTCTGTAGTGGTTTTAGATTTTCAGGGTTTTGGTTTATGTGTTTGAAAATAGTTATAGTTATTGTGGGGGGGGGGGGGGGGGGGGGGGGGGGGGGGAGAATTAGCCATACTGGTTGATTGTATGAATTGCGGATGCTTTACTTTTGGATGTATTATTGGAGTAGGTCAAGTAACCAAGTATGGTTGTGGTTGTAGTGTTGACCTGTCTTCTCTGTGTTGCAGGTTATGTAATAGTGCAGGTGGATAGTCTTCCTGTGCTAATTGTGATTGGTTTCAGGTATCTTTTTTGTTTTGCAGTGCTATCTCTATTTTGTTTGGACACGATAATTGGTTAGTTGTTTCCGATTTGGTTGACAGTCAATAATAAGTTAGCATAGTTATCTCATCTTATGATCTTCTTCACCTCAAAAGGTTTGAAATCTCAGTATATTCGCATCTTTCACTATAAAAACTACGAGTCTTGGGTTTGTTCATTCCCATGGCATAGACTGATAGGCACCGATTACATACGTTATTCATGTTGTCGTAGGTACGAGTGCTTCTCAGGTTAGGATTTTCTTTCTCCAAGGGATTTCTTCTCTTTTTGAGCACCACCAATTGTGGCCAATTAAACATTGCGCTCACCCAAGTAGCGGGAATAACCGAGGTCAAAGGTATCCACTCTCCCACCATCACCTGTAAACAAATGGGTTTCATATGGATTTTGTTTTTCATTATAGCTTCCCATTTGCGCAAATAGTTGAACAACTTTACCTCTTGCTGGAAAGTGAAGCTCTTAGTTTGCTATGCTTCGTCCTTAAAAATAAGGAAACATGTCAAATGAGCACATGTAAATATCAAATGAGCACATGTAACTATAGTTGCTGGGAGAAATCAGCCATGAGGTTGTGCCCAAACAGGAAAATTACTTGAAATTGGTATATGCAAGGGTTAGTCGCGTAAAACTAATTGATAAAATTGATTCATAGTGGTCCAAGCCCCCAAGCTATTCAAATGTATGCTGCCATTGTTTTCCTTACTTTTTGTTTCCTAATTTAGAAACTCAAACTACCCTGTACATGCTAATTTTTTTGTGACACCGAGCTTATAAAAACAGAAGTTATTGGTTAATTAAAAATATACCCCCAATAGAAAAAGGGTTTCATTTCTACCAAAAAAGTTTTACAAAGTTGTGGTGTAGTGGATCTAGGATATGCCTAAATTTGTGTAGTAGAATATTATGGTGTGAGATCTCTAATTTTTCCTGGGTCATTTGGCACTTGGGTGAAGCCATGAAGGTGATTGTGTTTACCATGTGTACTCGACTACTTTTTACAACACAACCAAGGCACCACAGTCATTATGCTTGCCACATGTTCATGATCAATAGGATTCAATATGTAAAATCTTTTGTTGGTATGATCCTATCCGACCTTTTTCCTATATCGGGACATGGTAATATTTTCTTCAGGCCTATCATTGGTGCCATCGGTAGTGATGTAAAGAAGTTCATGGTTAACCCATTAAAAACCAAGTTCTGTGTATCTGTGGGGTATGGCTTAGTGGAATAGATTGTGGGAAGTTACGAGATTTACTGGTGTAGGTATTAAAACATATTCATTGACAAAGTGAATTATAAATATTAAAAGATTTGTGGTGTAGTAAAATTCATTTGTTGTGTCCTTGGTCATATTAGATCAAATATAAAATCTTCGAAAAATACGAGTTTACATTCATTTTGTAAGATCCTATAACATTGTTTCCATAGCTATGTACTTATTTTCAATTTCTGCTACAGTTCCTAATTATTTTTGATAAATTGTTTTTTACTTTCTATGGTAGCAGGAAGGAGGTGATGATTGTGCTTTTTGAGGGAGCCCTCAGAGTTGAACAAGAAGTATTCTTGGTAGTGTTTTTTTTTTTTTGTGTGTTTCTGAACAAAAGATTTTTTCTAAACAAAAGTCGAATGATCCTATTCAATCATGTTGCGTCAACGTTTAGATTCAATATGTAGGTATCCAAAGATGGAAGGCGGTGGTGGAGATCATGCTGTAGGCTATCCTCTTCTCAATGACTCCCATTCTTTCTTCTTCTTTTTATAGTGTTGGCTGTTAAGGTCTACATCAACTATGGTGGTTTCAAATTTTGGTGGGTAGGCCCCCACTATGTACTGAATTCGATAGTCTTTAGTGATGAATACTCTTTTGATTGACTTAGTAAATGTTTGTGATTTGAATAGTTGCTTCAAAACGGTTTTGATTCCGTAAGTAATATTTTTGATTAAGAGTAGGCAATTGTATTGTTGATAGTACAAGAAACATTTATATTAGGTTAATGCTTTTTAATAAGTGCCTTTTGGCACGGGCTCATTTGTTGAGAATGTGTTGCGTCCTGTCTTAAGGCACCGACACAACCGGCAGGGATTGAAAAATTAAGTGTTTTTTAATTGCTGATTCAAGTTAAATAGATCAATGAATATGTTTGGGTTATTGTGTTCTGCATAGTTGGATTCGTTGAGTGGAGGTTGATATATTGCACACGAGTCCAGAGTTTATCTGTGTGTGCTGATCATTTGAGTCGTGCCTTCAGACGCGGGTATGCACTAGATCACATTCTTTTTAACTTATGTTTATCAAGAGTATTATAATTTACTTGGTTAAATTTGTTGTTCAGTATTTATTTACGTGTGCTGAATGTTCGAGCCGTGCCTTCAGGCACGGGCATTCGCTAGTATATTTCTAACACCACACGCACGTGTTAAGACTTGAGTTTCGAGCCCGCCATAAGTACAATAAGGTCCCCTACGAAAACTGATATAATATAACAGGATAATATTCTTTTACAGAGGTGACGTATTAAACGAGGCTCCCGCTTTCAATCGCTGGGTCCGTTAAGCCGTTTTGCATTTAATGGGCCATCGCCGTCGGCGGGTTACTCCGTTAGCTGCGAAAGAAAGCTAATCCACACCCTTCTAGACTCCCCCCTCAACACTCTTCCTCAGTGTCGGCTCATATATTTTGGAGGCCCGAAGCAAATTTTCTATATTGAACCCCTTATATATTCATGAATTTCTTTAAAAAATGATAAAAGTACAAAAAATAACAAAAAAAAAATCAAACTAAAAGGATAAAATTATAACTATAAATGCAAAAAGATTTGATTGAAATTGGGAAGGTGCATGGGAGTCAAACCACACACTCCCAATAGCATGACAATATTATGTGACCATTAAACCTAGTATCTGATTTGTGTTTTTATTTGGAAACATTCTAATATTAATATGTAAGTTACATTATAGTGGGGCCTCAATTTTGAATCAAAATTCGGGGGCCGGAAGCGGTTGCTTCCTTCGCATACCCTATAAGCCGGCCCTGCTCTTCCTACCGATCTTGTATTCCATCTTGGGAGCTAGAGGCTTACGATTGGGATCGATATTAGACGTTTTCTTTGGGAAAAATTTTCAGTGCCGGGTGCATACCACGTGGTGTGGTGCCCCCTCGGTTCCTTTGCATTTTCAAACGGTTTGGATTTTGAGAGAGAAAAAAGAAAGAGAAAGTGTTGGAATGAGAGGAGAGAGAGGGTTTCTATCCAAGCCGTCCAAAAGTGCATAAGACGGCCCAAATGTACCGAACGGATACCACGTGGGATATATCCATCCACTACCGAAAAATTTCTCGCCTTCTTTGGCTCGTTGAGTTTATCTTTGGGACAACCCATGTATGGTTTTACACCTTCATTGGTTGAAGACCAAAGTCTCAACCAATTCTAAAAGTAAACCCCACACTTGTAACCTGAGTTATAACTTTTGAGGCCATTTGGTTAGGTCGAAAAGTTGCTAGGGGGCCAGTTTGTGTTGTGCTTGGAGTGGATCAAACAGAGTTAAAACACACACACACACACAAACAGGGGTGGAGGATGTAGGAGTCCGGCCCCACCTCTTTGAGCGCCCGAGTTTTAAAATTTTTATTTCATATATACTTGATTTTAAATATTATTGATAATTATTCCTGTATAGTTACTTATAATCTTAATAATTTTGCTTCGATTTGATAAAAAATTGGTTATTTTACATTCTCATTTCTCAATTTCTTTCATAAATAAAAAATAAGCACGTGACAGTTAAAATAGCTTAAAAAATCAATTCAACATATAAATATAATGAATTGAAAAGCAAAAACCTTATAATATAATAATTATACGTTCCGATAAAAAATATATTTCTATTAAGTCGGCCCTCAGCAACAAAATCCTGGCTTTGCCATTGCACACAAACACAAACACATGAGATATACGTAGTTCTCCAAAATTGAGTACATCGACGGAGGTAAACGGAGCAATCACACTAAAACCGGAGATTTACAAAGAGCTATTTCACTCTCTACACTCACACACTGTGATTTACTACATTGCAAATACACAGACCTCACATCTCTCAGATCGAGAGATTCAGAATACAGAGCTCAGCGGCGCCCGTTTTATAGGCCAAAAACTACCCCTGTTCCAACCCCATGCTTAGACAAAGCATGTACTCCAAATCCACGCCTGGGATCTTCAAAGCACATGGCAGAGTGCTAATGAAGAGGAGAATGGATAGCTGTCGGCTGTCCTTGTGGCGCGCTTGGCAACAGGAGGATGGAGCCAAAAAAGGCCCCTCAAGTCAACAGTTTGGGCGGGGGTCGTTTCAATATCAGTAAAGATATAGGTACCGACCGGCCGGTAGAGAAATTGTACCGATCGGCCGCACCCGGCCCTCTCCGACCAACGGACGGTCGATCCGAGCCGTCCAAAAATGACAAACTGCTAATGAAGAGGAGAATGGATAGCTGTCGGCTGTCCTTGTGGTGCGCTTGGCAACAGGAGGATGGAGCCAAAAAAGGCCCCTCAAGTCAACAGTTTGGGCGGGGGTCGTTTCAATATTAGTAAAGATATAGGTACCGACCGGCTGGTAGGGAAATTGTACCGATCGGTCGCGTCGGGCCCTCTCCGGCCACCGGACAGCCGATCCGAGCTGTACAAAAATTTTAAAAAAAATAACCGAGGGGCTTAACGCGGGAATCAACGGCATCGAGGTGTGTAGGGTACTTGATCCGAGCACCTCTTTTTCGTGTATATATATATCGGCCGTCCGGTGGCCGGAGAGGGCCCGGTGCGGCCGATCGGTACGATTTCCCTACCCGGTGGTCGGTACGAATAGCAGTACTCTTTCAATATAATTAGTTCTATGTTTTGATTCTTGTACATTTTTCCAGTGCTACTACTATTTGTTTTCCACGTTTAAAATTATAATTGTCTGTTTAGATTCTAGGCACAATAGTTTCAAAATGGAATTTTGATAATGTATTTTTTTAAATTTTTAGTGACGTATATGTGGTCGGATAAATATATCTGATCAATAAAAAAAGAGAGATGCGAGGGACAGATAAAAAAAAGAGGACAAGGTTGTATTGAATGTCCTATTCATATCAGATTTGGTGAGAATTTTTTTCTAAAATGTCAGCGAATTTACATTAACTAGATTGTTAGAACGTGTCGTCGATGACACCACTCGGAACAGAAAGACTCTTTTGATGATACGTGCATCGAATCAATTACATGTACTGCTGTTGAAAGTCACACACATAAAAATAAAAAAAAAAGTGTATAGACATAATGTGGCACTGCCACGTGATGCTCAACCAGACAACCAGACATAAGTTTGTGGCTCACAAATAAAGCTTCATTTCTTGTCACCTTTAAGTTAGATTTTAATGATTATCATTATACTACTTATTTGCTTAAAATAAGTTTGCATAATAGTTTATTACAGTTGATAAGCACCCAATATTGCTAATATTTGGTGCTCTAGTCCAGTAGTTTGTAGGTTGTTTACGTTTGAATTATCATTTTTACTCGATTTTGCGCATGAGGTATTTTGTTGAGTTTTGTAGGTGAAACGTGCGAATAAGGCACATTTTGACACCAAGGATAGCCCTTGAGGGTAACCGAGTACCCGAGGTGACGAGGTTTTGTGCCACCAAGTCCAAAATGCCAAGTGACGATGCCCCAAAAGATGCCCGGAGTTACCTAGGCAAGGAAGGCAAAGCATCAGCCTGAAATCTGCAATTTTTGGCATGGTTATCGATAACAATCTGTATGTGATCGATACCATTTGCCTCTTTTTGGTCTAGAAGTTGTCCAAAAGCAAGGGTATCGATAACGTTTGTTTTGAGTTATCGATAACTCTTTTCTTTGGGGAAATTCTGACTGATGTTATCGATAACATTGTTTCTAGGTATCGATAACTTTGATCTCCTGTAGATATTTTTGTTACTTTTTAGACTTTCCATTTATGAAATATTTACCACTTTTGGCAAGTTCATGGATAATTTGAGGAGAGAAAAGACTGAGTTGTATAAATACCCCTCCTCTCTCTTTCTCCCTTAGTCATTACCTAGATACAATTTCACTTTAAGTCTTTTAATCCAAGAGCTCCATTTTCAAGTTTGAAGCTTTTTATTGTAATTTCTCAATAACAATCCCTCTCGAGTATTGAAGTTGTTTGTATGCATTGGATCTTTTATAATATCAAGTTTATTTTCAAGTTTATCGGTTAAATTTTATGGTTAATTTTCATACTATGTTTAGCTCTTTGATTATGTGTGAGTAGTCAATTAGGCTCGGCCATGGGGTGAATAATACCTTGTGACTCAGGAAAATCTTGCCTTTCTCAACTCAAGACTTGAGGTTCGGTTTGGAAAATGAGAAGGGTTCGCTTTTATGTAACAAAACTTGTCGATGTTAATCTCCGGTGATCATGTGCTTGCTCACATAGTTCCGGAGCAATGTCTCGGTTTGTGTTTGCAAAGAGAATGAAAGAGCTCACTTGTTTTCCACACCACACTTCTAGTCTTTAAATGATCTCATGGTTAAATCTTCTGGTTGATAGCCTAAGCCGTGCGATTCAACCGAGTTTTCGTTGAGAATAGTTAGATGAGTTAAGTTACGAGTGTTATGAACTTATGTGCCTTGCCGCTTGTTTAATTTAGTAAAAACTCATTTTCTAATCTTTTTCGTAAGAGTATTTCTCACCTTACAAAGGAAAATCAAAAGTTGGCCGTCTAAACGCCACAAATTCTTACTTCTACAAATCCTAGCAAGTTATAGAGATTCTCTCTGTGGGAACAACTCCGGACTTCTGAATATTATGCTGATATCAACCTAGCCCTACACTCGGGGTAATTCAACATATTTTAGCAGTTAGGTTGTGGTGAAGCAACAGTATCAATTAAATGCTTAATTAGGTCGCCCTCAATAATTTTATGAAAACACTCTTAAATATGGAAAAATATACAGCTTTAAATAAGGAAAAGGATACAAATTAGAGCTTAAAATAATCTCTCTTTTTGTTAAATGAACAAAACAAAATAAAAATAAAGAAATTGTTTTGGCTCCCTTAATTTCCTCATGCTTAAGGTTTGCGGAATAAGATGGATTGAATTTACTCATATTAGCGAGTTTATCGTTGTCGATCTCTTGTTAATCTTATACTGGTCAGCGTGCTATTTTAACTATTGAAATGATTGGTAATGATATCGATCTATATCTTAGTACCGTTTTAGATTTTATCGCAATTAATATTTAAATATATTCGATATACGTCTACCTGGTCGCAAAAAATTTCCCAATGTTGGAATCCTATTGTTATGGGTCGTTTGGGGTAGGGCAAAACAAGAGAAAATCACATATAAGCCCATTAGTTTCTTTTAATTAGTGTACAACCCCAATACTTACGGCACAGAAAAAAAAAATGTCATTTTGTATCGGACAATACTTCAAAATATGTCCAAAACAGTCTGGTATTATCTGGTACAGTTGGTATCACCCGAAACAGCCCAATATTCCAAACGGTATGAATTGCCTAGCATTGTGTTTTAGTATTTTTAAGTCTTAAACCCCTTCTTTCTTCTCCGAAGTCACAATTACAGACTAACATCGATCAAACATTTGATTAGTATTTTCGGAATCAAACGAGTTATCTAAGTTCGGGGTATTTCAATTAATAAATAAGTTTTGAAAAACAATTTGTAGCAATCAAGTTAAGTGTTTTCAATAGTGAATAAATTGTTGTGAAATGTCAAGTTGTTTTCGGTAGTAAATAAATAGTTTATGGATTCGAAAGTAGAGTTACTGTAGTAAAATAAATGTTTTTGTTGAGAACTTTTTTGTTAACGATATTTAAAATACTGAAATTTATTGATTAACGTGAATGATATGCAAAAAAAGGCCGAAATTTTTTCCGATTTTTGCCGGTGGAAACACCCCCTGACGGTAAGTGCCAGCAAACGAGGCGTTCAAAAAAAATTGCCAGCAAACTACAGTATACCTAAGCTAATAGCTAATGACTCTTGTGTACGAGACGAGTCACAAATGATCAATTGTATGGTCCGGTGTGGGGTCTCTCGTTGCCTGGCGGCATTTACGTGTCAAATTTCCATTCCACCACCAAACTCTAATCCTTCTCTTCTTCCCCAAGCAAGTACTGCACCGTCCCCACCTCCTTCCCCGCCCTATGTGATAGGTTTTAGTATAAAGTGGGTATCAGGTGATGTCCGTTTGTTGTATTCGAGTTGTCCATTTCGATTTTAAACTGTTCGAATTTGAAGAAAGAAAAAAAAGGAAAGAGAGTAGTGGGACGAGAGAAGAGAAATGGTTTTAAACTGAATTGTTCAACACACTTTTGAACGATCTAAATAAACTACTAGGACACCACGCGGACTCGGCCACGTGCTACCCACCTTCTTCCCCGCCCTATACAAAAATCACCGATGGAAACTCCTTTTTCATTCCCACCTCCTTCTCTTTCCCTCCTAGAAACCAAAGTCCCCAGTGGAAAAAAGTACGAACTTCAAACAGAAACCCCGCCCATGCTCAGCAGTTAGATCATCCACCCATGACAAAACCCATCAGTTCGATTCATTACGGTGCACCAGCACTGCACGGAGACTTCCACCAATTCCTCCGCCTCCTGTTTCTACTCTCGGCGGCGGCGGTGCCTACTGCCACCGCGCAAATGAGCGCCAATTCTTCTTCCTCGTCGGGCTCCTCTTACACGAATGCCAATCCGTCAATGGTGATCATAATCGCTGTGTTATTCGTGGCCTTCCTCTTCATGTTCTCCTTATCTGTCTACATCCGCTACTGCAACCCCGACGCCGCCAACTCGGGACTGTCCCGCCGCGGCACCGCCGCACGACAGCGGCCGTCAAAGCCGGGCCTGGATCCCGAAGTAATCGAGTCGTTCCCGATCTTTCAGTACTCCGATGTGAAGGATCTCAAATTCGGCAAGGGAGGAGGAACGCTAGAATGCGCGGTGTGCATAGCCGAGTTCGAATACGACGACGCTTTGAGACTGTTGCCGAAATGCAACCACGTTTTTCACACCGAGTGTATTGACGCCTGGTTGGCCTCCCACTCCTCGTGCCCAGTCTGTCGGGCGAACCTCGCACCGAGTCAGAACGAACTCGATCATGGCACTGAGTTGCCTCAGTCGAATGACTCAGATGGAGCACAAAATCAAAATCAAAGTCAAAATCCACATCATGAGACACAGATTTCGGTAGACGTTGAGGAACGTGGGAACCGAGGGGTGCAACAGGTGAGAGAAACGCCGAAGAGGAAGTTACCGAAGTCACACTCGACGGGTCACTCACTGAGTCAACCAGGGGAGAATTTGGAGAGGTACACGTTGAGATTACCGGTTGAATTGAGGAGGGAAATGATGAGTCGGTCCAGTGGAAATTTAAAACGGACGATTAGCTGCATCGTCGTTTTGCCGACGGAAGCGAGTTCGAGGAGAGGAGGGGAAGGGAGTAGTAGTAGGGGCCGGTCGGACCGCAATTGGCGATCGGACCGGTGGGTGTTTTCGATGACGCCGCTGTTTTTTTCGAGGGCGCGTTCGGTTGCATCCCCAAAGGTCGTTTTTGACGACTGTGAGGACGCCGTTTGATTGTCTTGCGGTGAAGAGTGACGGAGTTGGGCAAACGTCAACCCGGCCACCTGTTTAATGTATTACAGTACTATTCTCTATTTGATCTTTGTGATTTTATTGTATTGGCATAAAGCCTCCTGCTATGCACTGGTTGAGTCAAAAAAACGCACAGTCGAATATGCATTTTTCCAAGATCGCGACATGGGTCTATAACTTTAATAGGTGTACGAAATTGCTCTTTTTGCCCTAATCCAAGCGATGAAAATAGAAACTTTCCAGTATGTTTGATTTTGTTAACCGCCGCATTACAAACACGGTATTATAATGTGAGTGTCCTCCACGTTGAAAAACAGAGGAGGACCGAAGTAATATCAAATCAAAGTTCAGGAATTATAAAAATAAGATAATGTACTTTTTATATGTCCTTTTTTTTTTTTTGGTTATTGGCAAAAGAAAATTTTCATTCATCACAAGAAAAAAAAACAAAAAACAAATGAAACCAATAATAAAGAAAAGCATTGAGAGAGTCTCGGATAGTGCAATCAACCCCCAAGCAACATTTCAAATCAAACTCTTTAGTCAGTTCCAAATATTTCCAAAATAGCACAAAAATAAGACCCCCAAAAATGCCCCAAACAGACCCTACAATAGCTCTATATAGCCCCAAACCACATGCCAAATCTTCCTGAAAAACACCTAAATCAGACCCCAAAAACTCCCATTTGCCACCTAATCAGCCAGCCTCCAAATGCAGACCTATTGTTTGCTGGTGCTGTTTTTATACCTCCTTCGATTGTTGCCTGTAGATCGGCTTTCAAACCAGACCCAAAAAACCCTGCCACCTGAATCGATTAATTAAAAGGATTGTGCTAAGGTTTCCATTAGAAATTACTTAAAATGGTTATAGATTTTTGTCAATTATCCTTACTTTTGTCAAATTATTTTAGAAAAAACATGTATGTCAATTGTCATCACGTAAGGCCTCCTTACTAATCACCCCTCTGCTTTAATATATAAGATCTAGACCAACAACGAACCCGTGCATAGCATGAGTATCGCAACACGCAAAACAAATTCCAATAGTAAATCCGTGCAATGCACAGAAATACGATCAGATAAAAAAAATTACTACATGTCAAAAATTGAGTTGAGAATTAATATTTTTCATAACCAATCACGAATGGAGTGTAATAACGATGTTAGAACTGCAAAAATTTCATTTCAAATCAAATTCCTCTCCACCCCATCCATTATGAGAGGGTGACATGCAATTCAATATTCCTTCAATAATTTAAGCACATGTAACACCACGTGACATAAGGAAACATTTACCAATTAAATACTTAAGTGATAACAATGGGTAATCCTTTTTTTTTTTAAATGTCATATGACCTAATCTGTATTTCGGTGCTAATACGTAAATGTTGTATGACTTTTTTAAATGAATGTACTTCTTCCACTGCACAAATGACGGATGGGCACATTAAAGCTACGGAGTACCATATATATATATATATATATATATATCAATCAACAAAAAGAGCACTACACTAACAGTAAAGATTGAGGTATAGCAGCCCAGTACAGATGGGTTTTGCGTCCGTCTCGGGTCTTGCAAAGATGATCGGAGCTGCTCATTTTGTTCAAAACATATTAGGCTTAATTGCAAAAACACCCCCTAAACTATCACTTTTTGGCAACTTTACCCCCTTAAGTTTAAATTTGAGCAACTTCACCCCCTTAACTACCAAAATCGAGCAAGTACACCCCCTCCCCCATTTTCCGTTAAAAAAATGGACGGTGAGCAACAAAATTACTTACGTACCCTTTTAAAAAAAAATACGTCGATACCTTCTCTCTCTTCCTTCGATCAATATTTTTCATCTTTTCTCTCTCTCTCTTCCGCCTCTGTCTCCCTCGTCTCTCTGGAACCCACCCACCCACCCACCAAGAAACCCACCCAACGCTCCTCCCTCCAGGCGTCTCCTCCAGACGACGGTGATGACGGCCTGCACGACGCCGACGCCGACCTGATTCCCCAGTGAACGACGACGACGACCTGCTTCTTCCCCATCCGTAAGTTCTCTGTTTAGTTAAGTTGGTTTAGGGCAAAATAATTGGAAAGCCGGCTGTTTATTGACATGCATAAGGGCTAAAAAATTGTTTATTGTTGTTTCTTGTTTTCGAATTTAATAAGCCCTAAATCTCTGAGTTGAATATGAGATCTGGAATTCATTTGATGCTTCTGGTTTCTCTTCCAAATATTGAGTGTTTTTGGTTTCTGAGGGTGATTTCTTGTACATAGTTCAGTTGATTCTTCTTTTTAATTCTGATTTTTGTTGGAATAAATGGGTTTAGTTCACACAATTTTGGGCGAGTTTGAGCCAAAAATTAAGTGGGACCCGGACACCTCGAGAGGTGGGTCCAAGTGGATTTATTATCTCCTTTGTTAGGGGAATAATCCACAAAAGAAGTGAAAAAAAAATCATTGAGGATTGAATGAGAAATTGTCAATCAAAATAGGGCCAGTCCGTTTTTTGGCTTCAACAGTGTGCTATTGAATGCAGTTGCTGTTGCAACTTGCAGAACCAAGTTTGGTTTTTGCTGCAAGAGCTGGAGCACCTTCCGTCAGTTTTCAAACTATATTTATGGAGCTTGTCTGTCCACCTATTGCCCAACTGTGGAAGAAGGGGGTCAAGCATTGAATTCTTGTTTCAATTCCTCGGTTCTCTTTTGCCTATAAATAGGCATCTTCTACATGAGATGAAATAATATTCCAGTGGAACCTACCACTTTTTCTTGTAAACCTTTTGATGTTTTGGTTTTTTCATCCGAGACACATAAATATGTTTGCAGCAAGTTCAAGTGTGGTGCACGCTTAAACTTTCATCCGGTTAAATCCTAGGTGATAGACGTCTACTAAAACCTCTAGCACCCCGGTGAGGCGGCGAATCTGTTTGAAGGACACCGTGTGTAACACGGGTGTTGGTCTGTATCCAATATAATTTTAGATTCTATATTTTCCTTACGTTTTTCAGATTTGAATAAAAGTTAGCTAAACTGTTTTTATACTGCATGCGAGTAACAATCTTAAAACAGATTCTAGTTTTGTCAAAAACAGTTTCGGCTTTTATTTCTGCTTTGGTAACAGGAAAAAGATTTTGGTAGTAAGTGAAAATACATCAAAACTGTTCCTTATTCTTTTGGTAATTGAAGGCAGTTTTAGTTCGAACACAGAGGACTATTGAAGTTTCATAATCTGTGATTTTAGAAAACAAATAGTTAGTCCTAGCACTTTTCTAAAAAACAGTGAGTTCGGTTGGGAAGAGTAATTAAGTACGTGACTTTGTTTTTTGATCCGCAGGTACGTGACTTTTAATCAAGTAATTTTGCTAGAAAGGAATGGAAAAATTGTTGCGACTTTTATTTCTTACAAAAAAAAAAAGGTTTTATGCGTCCTTTGAAGTTAATACATCTGTGAACAATCACCGAAAGTCTGTCAAAACGACTAGCTTCGCGCTGTCTTAGAAAGGAATGGTGATTCTAATTGGACTCGTCCGACCATCCGGCTCGGGACTTTCCCTTTGATTGTTCACTTATGTAGTATTTTTCAAGTATGGGCGCGACAGCTTCTATATTACCAGCTAGAGTTTTCATGTTTTGAAATTGGATTACTAACTTGCGGTTGTGTCTAAATTTCAGAAAATGACAACTCCTGAGAACACGGTTCATGGTGTGCGACAGGGGTTGCTGCGATCCCTTTGAATGTTCCTTGTGTTCCAATGAGTCATACTAAGGCGCCGGAAAAATTCCATGGTGTGAATTTCAAGAGGTGGCAACAGAAGATGTTGTTCTATCTCACGACCGTGGACTATGTGAAGTACTTGGAGGAGGATGCCCCCTATCGTGGCTGAACTTGAGCACGATCCTCAGATTTTATCAAATGCTGATATTTGGAAACTGGTAGACTACATGTGCAGATTTTATCAAATGCTGATATTTGGAAATGGGCAGACTACATGTGCAGGACCTATGTTCTGAACGGGCTTCAAGATTCACTGTACAATGTTTATGGGATCAAGAAAACATCCAAAGAGCTGTGGCTATCTTTGGAGAAAAGGTTTTCAACTGAGGACGCTGGAACGAAGAAATTCGTCGTCTGCCATTTCCTTGATTTCCTACGCTTGGGGCGCTCTTTACTACGGCACACTTCGGTCGCGCAAGCAATTATGGACTAAATGTGTAATCTGAAAATACATTGTGTAATCTGGAAATACATTTGTGTAATATGCAGGCTTTGAAGCTTAAAAAGAGCAGTTTTTTTTTTTATGAAATAGTAGGTATTTTGTGCTTAAAAATAGCAGGTTTTGTTCTCTCTCTCTCTCTCTCTCGATGAATATCTATCAATTATTAACATCAAAAGGATTACATGAGTCATACACTCTTGTAGTTACCTGAAGTTTTCGTTCTTTGAAATGATGGCTGCAAGTATACTATTTCTAAGGAGTCGTCCAAATGGAACAATTGAAGACGAGTTGTCCAAATGGAACAATTGAAGACATCTGGTAACACCAAAACTCCAAAATATATCAACCTTGGATTGAAACGGGCATGAAAACGATTGCAAAATTTTGCTTCAATTCAGCATTTTCTTATTAATGGGGTCTTTTTAAAGCTAAATTCTGATTCAATTAACATATGTTCATTGTTTGGAGGGGTGTTGGCAAGTGTTTTAAATGTTGTGAGGTGGTTTGGGACTGTTACGGATGTGGGAGAAATTGTTGGAAGATCCGGGGGATGCAGAGCAAGAATCAAATTCTACCCAGTCGCTACCCGTAGTATCAAAAAATTCCTACCCATAGCCACAGATCAGAATCTGTGCAATTTTACAAATTTGGGATCGCTGCCCGTAGCCTAAAAAATTCGCTACCCGTAGCCACTGGGAAATTTTTTCGAAAAAATAAATGGAGGAGATTGTTGGAGAGGAAATGGAGGAGGAGGAGGAGGAGGAGGACAAATTAATCAGTTCCAACAGGAGGAGAGGAGGGATAATCGGGTGGCAAACCTGGGTGGTGAGGGGAGGACGAGGACGAGGTTGAGATCTCCTGGAATTGGTGAGTGGAGGTCGTGCTAGTGGTGTGACAGGTGAGAGTGGGTAATTCTGGGGTAGGGTTGGAGGAGTATAAATGGGTTTTAAATTTGGTGTTACATAGGTGCAGAGGAGAGGATAGGAGGGAGAGATCGTGGGAGCAGAGAGAGAGAGAGAGTTATCTGGTGTAGAGGTGTAGAGAGTAATTAAAAAGGGTGTAAGGGCATTTTTGTAAATTCATTTACTTTTCCATCCAACTTTGAAATTTTCCATCCAAATTCATGACAGAATTGGACGGAAAATGGGGGAGGGGGTGTACTTGCTCGATTTTGGTAGTTAAGGGGGTGAAGTTGCTCGAATTTAAACTTAAGGGGGTGAAGTTGCCAAAAAGTGATAGTTTAGGGGGTGTTTTTGCAATTAAGCCAACATATTATTTACAGTCCCTGTAAAAAATCATCTCAATCCAATATCGGTAAAGGTGTTTACGAACAAAATCCATCTATACTGGGCAGCTGTACAGCAACTGCTGTACCATTAGCAGCTCTCCTGTACAAATCATATCCTATCATTCTAACTTAAGTATGTCACGAGATGCCACATATGACGTGATGTATAATAAAAGAAAAGAGTATTAAACGTCAAAGCACCGTCAATGCCACTCTCATTTCCCCAATAGGAAAAAGCAATTACCAACTCCTAATAAATTCTCAATGCTTAAAGCAAAGAATTACCTTCAAATTGAGAGAAAATCCACACTTGTGGTACAATAACCAATCTCTATCACCACCAAAGCCATTTTTATTCTCGGAAAAACCTGAGATAGAATAACAAAATCGATAAAGATATCAAAAACTGAAAGTAAAAATTTGATCACTAAAGATAAGTACACTATCTTGTTACACTACATTTCATGTGAGGTCCATTTCGGGTCGTACAACAATTGAGAAAAATACCTATAAATTTTAAAATACTGTTTTATGTGATCCTGTAAAATATTAGCTCCAATAGATATTAGTAAATATTACTTCTGGATTCGTAGGGATGAAACTGCTCAACTGCGCAGTTTTGCCCTTACAAATCCATAAATAATACTTCTTGATCTCTGTTGGAGCTGATTTTTTACAAAGTCCCATAAAACAATATTTTAAAATTAATGATTTTTTTTGAATCCAAAATGGACCCTGCATAAGATATAGTGTAACATGTAGTGTATGTAGCATTTGCTTTAATTTCCTCCAATTTGGCTCATTTCCATATGCTAATGTTATCATTTTGGGGTTTTTCGAGCCCTGCTATTCGCAAAAAAGATTTGCAGAGAACCACGCAAGAAAAAATACGTGGGCCCATTCCGAATCCCACAAAAATCTAGAAAAAATATTCACAAATTTTTGAATATTATTTTATGGGACTCTGTAAAGAATCAACTTCAACGGACATCAGTAAGTATTACTTTTAGATTCATAGGGGTGAATTGAGCAGTTTCTGTAATGACCCTAATTTCCTCCCTAATTTATTTTACGATAAAGATATAGGTACCGACGGAATTCCCACAGAAATCGTACCGACGGGCGTCGGCGGGCCGTCTCCGGCCACCGGACGGCCGATCCGAGCCGTCCAATAATTCTAAAAAAAAAAAAACCGAGGGGGCCCACGCGAGAAACAATGGCATCCGATGTGTTTAGGGTGTTGGATCGAGCACCTTTTTTTCGTGTATATACGTTTCGTGTATATATGTAAACATATATACACGAAAAAAAAGGTGTTTGATCCAACACCCTACACATATCGGATGCCTTTGTTTCTCGCGTACGCCCCCTCGGTTTTTTGTTTTAGAATTATTGAACGGCTCGGATCGGCCGTCCGGTGGCCGGAGACGGCCCACCGAGGCCATCGGTACGATTTCAGTGGGAATTCCGTCGGTACGGATAGCAGCACTCTTTATTTTATGAACATTCAAAAAATTTTAATTGGTTTAATTATAACAGTTAGTAAATAGCTTCTTTGTTAGTTTAAATTTTTTTTTAAAATTTTTATAATTACATATACTAGTAATTATTACTAATCTAAGCAAATTTATAAAATGTAATATATAGCATATAGCATATAGGTAGGTACGTGTATGCATACATGGGAAAATTTCCAAGTACACAGAACCCATGTTCCCATCTCCTCTCAGCTCTCTTGTGCTGACTCTCCCTCTCTCTCCGATTATCTCTCTTCCACTTCCCCACTTCTCCCTCTATGCCCTCAAACCACTACAACACCCCACCTCCCCACTACTCATTCTCTTCCATTATATACACCCATATAATTCCGAAAATGAAAACAAAAGTTACTACTTTTCATTTTCCATTCTGATACTCAGTCCAGAGATAGAAAAAGAAAGAGAAAAAGAGAGATTTTTGAACTCCAACAATGGTGGTTTAGAGAGAGAACGTAAAAGTGGGTTTTCGGTTCTACACTTATCGAAGCACTTATTCCGGCTGCCCATCTTTTAGAACGACCCTGAGCACCTCCGAATCAATCCCCAACTATTCGAAGTCATCCCCGGCGTTCCGTTGCTCTATCGTCTTCTCCGATTTTTCCAAATCCGTCCGAAACAGTCCGAACCCATTAATCGCTTTTTCAGTCGGAATCGAGGTAGGATAATCGCTCCCCTACTTTCTCCTAAGTATAAATTAATCCCTGTATAACGAGTTTATGGAGTATTTATGGTTAAAATCGTGCTACGGATCAAAACTACGAAAATACAAATGATACTCTGTTTTCCGAAAAGTGCACTGTAGCATGCACGTATTGGTTTTAAAAGTCAGGTTCTAAAACTTCAGTTTACTCCCAATATTTATGTTAGTTCTAAATTCAATTCCTGTGGTAACTAGTTTCGATTTCGGCCGTAGACTAAGTTTTGACTAGATTTCCTTGTTCTACATATCTGTTGCATGGAAATGTTTAAAATAACTAGTACTAATGGTGTTGCTGAATGGGAACGTATTATAGCATGTTTAAACAATAACTATACTTTATTATAATAATAATAATAATAAAAAGATTATGATACAATATTGATAAATGGATTGTACTTAGTTTATAGTAAGACAGTACACAATATAAGTTGTGAAAATATTACCTTATTATTATTTTTTTTGAATAAAATAACTCTTAAGAACTTAAGCTAAGAAGTTTTCCTTTGCTGAACTAATGAACTAACTAAATTATTGGAGCAAATGGTAAAATACCAATATAGGTGAAATTGTATAGTTGAAACCTCGTTAAGTACTGGTAAAGGTCTGGAATAAACTAAACGTTACAGATTGCATAAGAAACTACATTCTGATACTTACAATTTTATTCCTAATCTTAATAATACGTTGAACTCTAAGAAAATATAAACTACTAAGTTACCTAAGTAAGGTCAGTGGAGTTCATGAAACGTAACTGGAAGCTGGTCGTAAAATTTAAAAATCTCGAAAGGCATCGGCCCAAATCCTAATTTTTACGTGTTTACTTATTAATTCGCACTTATAAATTGTTATGCTTGTACTCACAATGAAATGTATCATGTTATTGATTGTGTGTTATTGGAATTACTATGTTTTGTTGGTTAGATCGGATTTAGGTTCACTGGGTGGTTACGTGTAGTGACTCATGTAGACGGTGTTAAGTAAAGGAAAAACGTAAAGTGTTGGAAGTGCGAGTGTGTGAATTGTGATTTAAGCCATAGCTATGGCAAGGGTAACCTATGGGGCCCTGTGTTAAAATGGGTAACCAATGGGGCCCAATGTTGAGAAATGTTGTGACGTTAATGTATGATACGTCATGGGAAGTTTCTCTTGGAAAAGAGAATGGGTCTCATGAGACGGTTATAGTTAGCGTGGGGTAGGGATGTCCGACCCTAATGTACAATGCGTCATGGGATGACTCGATCCTCCTGTTATGGTCTTAAGTGAGAACATGCTAGATACATAATTTAGGTGCGCTCACCAAGGACCCTGGTACAGGATAAGCAAGAGGAAGGGTGGACCAATGAGACGGTTGTAGTTAGTGGATGTGGGAAGAAAGGATTTCGTGGAGAGGATCCTTAGATTTCATATAAGAAAATGGATAGTAAAGGAAAAGATAATGTGCTTTTATGTTGTGCCTACTATCATTTGTTATATCGTTGATCTGTTAACTGTAGAGTAAGGGGTTAGTAGGGTTGGGATTATCTACTGAGTTTCAAAACTCATTATGGTGTCGTTGGGCTGGCGTTTTATTCCAGGTAATCAAGAGACCGAAGAGCAGAATCCTTTTCAAGATGATCAGTATCAGAGTGAGGACCTCCCAGCTGAGGAAAGGGAGTTTGTCGAGCCTTGGATGCCTTACCCTTAGAAGCTCTGTTAATTTAAAGTATTGTTATTTGAATTTCCAAAAGTGTTATCACATTTGTCAAACTTTATTTTTATTTCATTGGATTGTAAGACAGTAAGTAATTTTTTTTAATTTGGTATTTGAGATTTCCGCTGCTAAACTCTGTTTAATAAAATTTTACTTCTTAAATCAGTTTTATGGATTTTTAAATCAATTATAAATGATTTAATTAACGTGTCCGAAAATCGGGGCGTTACAGTTTTGCCCTACGAATCCAAAAGTTATACTTATCGATGTCTGATGGAGTTGATTTTTTACAGGGCCTCATAAATTAATATTAAAAAATTTATGAATATTTTTCTAGATTTTTGTGGGACCCGGAATGAACCCAAACGCCTTTTTTTCTTGCGTGGTTCCTTGTAAATCTTCATTGCGATTAGAATTTCTGTAATCCCGCAGCAGCCAAAAAGTGCTTGTCACGGAACCTACAATGATATGGCTGAACCGAGTCAAGATCTAGCAAGAACAAATAAAAATATATAATCATTATATATAACCGGCTTTGTATTTAACAGGTATTAATTCATGCCATGTAATGAATTGAGAAGTACATACGAAACCAATTTTTTAAACTTAAAAAAAAAATTTGATTATTTCCCTCCTACTGTGACTTGTCGTTAATATGACGATACAACTCTTTTGACCGCAAATCCATATATATATACATTCATCTCCGTATACATTCAACGTATTCTATTCCTTTTTTTTTTTTTTTCAAAATTATAACAGCCATATATTGATATCAAATTAAACAAAACTTCAAAAAAGATGATCATCTCGCCCTAAAGAGCGCAATAACCACGAAGGTGGTTTTACTTCTCAAGTGTTAGAATCATAACCTCGCACACCATAAAGTAATTACATATAGATTCAACGTATTTTATTCATTCATGACTTTTCTCCTACAAAAATTACATAAAGCAATTTCCTCAAGGATGGCTGCTTTATTAGTTTGGATGTAATATTCGTTCTATTATCAATAAAGATTTCGATCATTTTGACAAAAATAAAAAATAAAAAATCCTCAGTGTTGCTTGGTCTACCTAACTTCTTTTAAGCATGACGAAAAACCGCAAAAAGAAGATGATCAGATTGAGATGCCTGATGCCTAAAATTAATGAGCAGTATGCAGGTCCTTCGTTAGCACAAAACAACAATGGAAACAAAAGCAAAAAGAACCGAAGCCGTTCATTTTTCTTTCATGTATATTTTCATGTTTCGTTATCATGGACCCTATCAAGTCTTACTGACTAATCAAGAGACCTACAACCACCAACCCATAGGGTCTCAATTCTGCACCGACAGGCGTCTGGGGCCCACTCCGAGCTTCACACTGATGATCCGAATCGTTCAATAATTAAAAGAAAAATTGAGTGGGCTCGTTGAAAATCAACTCAATCCGGAATGTGTAGATACTTGATCCAATATTTCTATTTTTTTTTTCGATTTTTCAAAAATGAAATGATTATATCAAAAACCTAAACATATCGGATTAAGCTAATTTTTACGAGCCCACTCAATTTTTTTTAAATTGTTAAACGACTTAAATTATTCGTGCGGAGTACTGGGTGATTCTCACGTGCCCATCCATGTAGAATCGGGACTGATGGGTCCGTGGGTCGGTGACTGTAGCAAGGTCCATGGACCATGACTAATGTGTAGGAGTCAGGTTGTGGGCCTGTGGCCCTTGTGGGAGCCTCTTAATGACGGGTGGCACTAGCCAACTAGTTTCATAATCATAATTTTACAAACATTTAAATCAACATTAAAAGGCTAACGTGTCGAATTTGCCTTCTCCAATCGTCACTGCTTCCATCCTCTCATTGCCACCAAAATTCTTCCGTCCCTTCCGCCCCAAGCCATCCCACCCCGGATCGGACCCCACCTCTCCGCCTCCCTATATAAAACCACTGACACAAAAGCCCTTTCTCTCTCATTCCCCACCACTTCCTTCTCTCTCTCTCTCTCTCAACACGAGAAAACAAATTTGAAATTCTTCACTGCAAAAACCCCAAGTTCAAACACAATCCCAGGCGCATGCGCAGCCGTTAGACCATCCCCCCATGACGAATCCCAGCCGTTCAATTACCGCAACTAGCCCGGCAGTACTCCTGTCACTGCTCCTCTCGGCGGCCGCTGCTGCGCCTACCGCGACTGCGCAAACGAGCACGGATTCTTCTTCGTTGTCGGACTCCAACTCCTCTTACTCGAACGTCAATCCGTCAATGGCGGTTCTCATTATGGTGTTGTTCTTCGCCTTCTTCCTCATGGGCTTCTTGTCCTTCTACATCCGCTACTGCAACCCCGAAAACTCAGGAGACTCGGGCCTAGCCACCGCCGGACGTCAGAAGCGGGTCAAGCCCGGCCTCGATCAGGAAGTGATTGATTCGTTTCCAATTTTCCAGTACTCCGATGTGAAAGATCTCAAATTTGGAAAAGGAGGAGCAACGTTAGAATGCGCGGTGTGCATAGCCGAATTCGAAAACGACGACGCTCTGAGATTGCTGCCGAAATGCGACCACGTTTTTCACCCCGAGTGTATTGACGCCTGGTTGGCCTCTCACTCCACGTGCCCCGTCTGTCGCGCGAACCTCGCCCCGAGTCAGGAAGAACTCGGACAAGTAACCGAGTCGACTCAGTCAAGTGAGTCGGACGGAGCACAGAATCAAAATCAAGACGAGACACAGATTTCGGTTGACGCCGAGGAAGGCGGAAACAGAGAGGCACGGGCGAGTGAGTTCCCGAAGAGGAAGATACCGAGGTCGCACTCCACGGGTCACTCACTGAGCCAACCAGGGGAGAATTTGGAGAGGTACACGTTGAGATTACCGGTGGAATTGAGGAGGGAAATGATGAGTCGTCGGTCCGGTGGAAGCTTGAAACGGACGATTAGCTGTGTCGTCGTTTTGCCGACTTCGGAAGGGAGTTCGAGGAGAGGAGGAGGGGAAGGAAGTAGTAGCAGGGGCCGGTCGGACCGGTGGGTTTTTTCGATGACGCCGCCGTTTTTATCGAGGGCGCGTTTTGTTGCGTCGCCGAAGGTGGGGTTTGAAGGGGATTTAACGGCGGTGGTGGGGTCTAACAGGTCGTTTTTGGCTAATGTGAGGGCGCCGTTCGATTGTATTGCCGTGAAGAGTGACGGAGGTGGGCAAACGTCGACCCGGCCACCGGTGTGATTTCATACTATTCTTTCTTTATTATAAATTTTTGTAATTTATTATTAATTGTAATTAACAGCAATTTAGTTGTATTGCCAGCGTAGCTTTAGCTACTCTATTTAATGCAATTAATATCAAGGTTTGGTGTACTTCTCGTTTTGCTAAAATTCTTATTTTATATAAATATTTATATCTCGCTTTATGAGATAGGTCATTTTTTCATAATACCTTGTAATTCAAAAAATAAGTTTAGTTAGTGGAACACACCCTTAATTGTTTTGCTGAGTTTGTTAATGTTGCTTTGGCAATACATTGGCCGTGTATTTTCTTTTTGTCATTTTCTGAAATCTTTTCAAAAAAAAAAAAAAATCAATTAATTTCGATAGTATTTGATGGGATTTTTGCAAAATTAGACTGTATTCAATGTCGGAACTAGATTGGGCCATAAAACTATGGAGGTGATGGTTACTTGAAGCTAGCCAAGTTAATTAGTAGATGAAAAGCATTAGATGGAGCTAGTTCAATTTCCACCATGGACGCATTCCTTTGTTAAGAACTTTAGGCCATGACGATAGAGAGGACACAATTTGGCAGCCATGCTAGAGATAGAGCCTGAAACATATATATACGGATTTGGATTGAAAAGTCAAATAATAACTTAATTTTTATCTTTATTCAAAAAAAATTACATTGGTTAGTTTTTCATCAAATTTTTTGACTTATTGATTCGTCTTGGCGAGAAAAATTGAAAAAGTTTAAAAAATTTATCGAAACTCGTAATTTTTGTAAAAAAGACCAAAATAAGTAAATTATCTTTTTGATTTTTTTCTTTGTATTTATTCAAAAAATTATGAGTTTCAATCAATGTTTTTTACTTTTGTTGATTCTTCTCATTTAGACAAATCAATAAGTCACAAAAATTTGACGCAAAAGAAACAAATACAAAAAAAAAAAAATCAAAAAAAGACAAAAAAAAATTATTTAACTTTTCAATCCACACCCACCATAATACTATGTAGAAGCACCTTTTTTATGGCTCCAAATTCATTGTAAGAGTCAACAAAGAACTTTAGCTTCTTGGATGAAGCTAGAGGCTAAAATTCAATTAGAAACGAACTACTACAAAAATAAAGGGTCGGAATTGGAAACTTCTGGAGTGGTCTAGCTAGTTCGTTGCTCGTTGCACTTTAAAGCTTGACATGGCATAAGTGTGTTCACCCTTTCAAGACAATTTTGGCTTTGGCCAACGTGGCACTACACAAAAGAAAGCAATTATCACTCCGTTTATTTCGAAGTAAAAATGTTTTTACAATATAAAATATTTTTTTACATATTTTTAAAAAAAAATTTAAATTTTATTATTCTGTGTGTGATTGAAACATGAAAAGTATTTTCAGAAATTGATAAAATAATGTAGAGAGAGAAGTGGAGCTTAACGGTGGAATTCATGGGAGAGAGAGAGAGAGAGAGAGAGAGAGAGAGAGAGAGAGAGAGAGAGAGAGAGAGAGAGAGCGGAGGGAGGGGGGTTTGGGAATTGAACGTGGATCAGAACTGACAATCGAGGAAATATAACAATGAGAATTATAGTAAAAGGCAGTGGATTCATTTTGAAAAATAACTTATAGAAGATTTTGAAGTAATCATTTTCATCTAATTAATGAAAAATATTTTGCATGTAAAATATTTTTCTCTATAAAACCAAACACCAAAAAATAGGTAAAATAGTTTACTGAAAAATATTTTATGCCCAAACAAACAAAGCCAAGTTCCCTTCTTTTGTAGGGAAAACTACTTTTATTTCTCTTCTTTCATCATTTTAATATATCAATTAAATTTTCACTTACCTAATTTTGGATTTCCTATCTACTAAGGCAACGTCCCGCTAATGTTTTTATTTTTAAATACTTATTTCTTGATTTATGAGACAGGTTATTCCCTCGCAATACATCACCTTTAATTCAAAAAATAAATTCACAATACATCACTTAGTTAGTGGAACACACCCTGACTAGATAGCAAGCACCATTCCGTTAGGCATTAGTGATGGCTATGTAATTTCTCGTAAGCCAACACAAATACAATAAATACAAAATCAAAATTGGACGCAAATACTGATTGACGTTGATGAAATTCAAAACAGAGAGGCACAAAGAAAGTTCATGGTTTGCATCCCTTTGATTGTCTTGACGGAGATGGGCAAACTCGACCGGGCCACCTGTTTAATTTAACACTATTTATTATTTGACTTTTGTGAGTTATTGCATTGCCAGCGTAGCGTTAGGTGTTGTGAATAAAAAAGGGAAACTTATGGCAATTAATGCCATGGTTGTTAAAAATCCGGGGTGTCTGTTGTCCATAAGAGACAACATGCATGTTGTTCTCATTCGAGTTGTCCGTGCTCGACAATAAACGGTTCAGATTTTATCTCGTTGAATGATCGAGATCAATTCAGCTAAGATAAAATTTAAATCGTCCATTACCGAGCACGGACAACTCACGGCTTGTATGGGCACAACAGGAGCCCCCATGGAGGCTCATATCCATGCCACGGCAACTCTTAAAAGAAGTTTGTAGTTGGTAAACCATAAACCATGGACTAAGATTTGATCCTATTCACGGTGATTCCGTTACTATTTCATTCCAAAAATAGAAAGTTCGAACCAATTGGGATATTTTGAAAATTGGATATGGTTACTAATTCCTGATCTAAGATGTACAAAATAGGTAAACTGTCTAGAAAAGAGAAAAAATTGTGGTCGGGAAGGTTAGAGCATATAAAAATCGAAATATTATATACAATAAGATATATAATCAAAAATTTCAATCGACAGAGTACAGGGTCTGATTAGCATGCGTACAGCAATTAAGATCGATCCCGAGAGGAGGGAAGTTAAAAAAGTTGAGGACTCAGGTTGATGAATCCCCACTCCAACCCATCAAAAGCTTTCTCAAGATCAATCTTAATTGCAGCTTGGTTATCGGTTTCTGGGTGGGGGACTTTACGGATGAGGCAGATAAGGGTGGTGTTGATTGATGGATCAATGTAGCCACTAGTGAAAGTATTACTAGTTATGACTGAGATGAGAGATAGGTGAGTGATATCCCGGGATTTTTGGAAGAAGCAGGGCCGGTTTATAAATTTTGGAGGCCGGAAGCGAACCTCTTGAATGAGGTATCCCTATATTTTCCATACAAAAGTTGGTCTACACAAAGTTTCAAAAAAAAAAAAAAAACATTACAAAAGATAGAGGTAGAGATGGTAAAAGAGGGGCCTCAAGGTATGTCATATGCAAGTATTTTCCGTCTACGGTCGTCGTGAGATTGACGTCAAACGTTTACTTCTTCATTTTTTTTTTTCCGCCTCTAGTGTTTCTATCATGCTGTAATGGCGTAATGGGTATGGGAGTTTTTTTTTTTTGTCCCACGGGGGTTTATGGGAGTTGAGTATTAGTGCTTCTAATTAATAATTCCACCGTTGGGCTTATTTGTGGTTCTTAAATTTTAATTGAACCTATTTTGCGTAAATGAAGCTTACTGTGGAAAAATTTTTGGGCGATATATACCTATATATAGGATTCTAGAATTTTGGGACCCTCATATTTAGCCTATTTTTGGGGCCCAAAACCCATGTTTCTCCCGTCTATTCTCTCAGCCGGCCCTGGAAGAAGCCTGTCTGGCCCCGGAGCTTTCCACGGTTTGAAGGACCATAAGCAATTTGTCTTTGGATTTCGTCAAAAGATGGTGCGCTGGGAAGCTGAGAGTGGAGGTCGGGATCAATTAAAGGGAAGAGAAGGCAGTTGAGTAGGTAGTAGTGGTGCGTGCGTTGGTCCGAAATGTGGTTGGACAAGAAGAGTTCAATTCGTTGCTGTACGTTTGACTTTTAAAGCGTGACATACTAGCAGTAGCACAAAGTATGTTCACCATTCAAGGCCGTTCAAAAGAAAAAGAAAAAATGTTCACCCGGCTTCAACTCAATTTGGCTTTTGCCACTAGAAATTTTCACCTGAGAGTTGAGAGAATTATTGATTTATATTTATTATTCTTTGGGATAGCCAGATGCATGGTTTCTAGTACCACCATGTGACACTAACTAATAAAAGCATGTTTTATTAATTAGTGGTATTGTGGCACTGTGAGTGTGATGTTTCAACACCTTTATCAATTACACATTTTTTGTGGAATTCGCACATTTATATTAGCTCCACAGAAATGCGTGGTTGATGAAGATTTTGGGAAACAACCCTGATGTGGACACCGACTAGGTGTGCGCCGACTGTGCACTCCGCATGCGGAGCCCACTCCCGGTCCAGCACGGATAATCCAAGACGCTAAATTATTTTAAAGTAATTTCTTGAGTGAAATTGCCAAAAAATCAGCTCAATCCGATACGTGTAGGTGCTTGTTCCAAACTTCTTATAATCTGAATGCAAAAAATAAAAGATTGGCTCCAGCACCTACACGTTTCATATTGAGCTAATTTTTCACAGGCCTACTAAAAAAATTATTTTACAAGCTTTGAACGAGACCCGGAGTTGCCGGGGTGTGCACAGTTGGTGCACACACCCGGTTGGTGTCTTGTAGGATTTCCGTTTGGGGAATCACCAATTAATTTTTCCTTCAAGACAGGGAAATCCATTTAATTTTTTTGAGTAAATTACAGTAAACCCCCCTCAACTAACCTGAATTTTCACTTAACCCCCTCCGACTACAAAACCCAACAGTGTGCACCCTCTAACTATCCAGAATTGACACTTAACACCCTTTTGTTAGGTCTCCGTAAGAAAAATGCACCGACGGCCGTCTCCGGCCACCGGGCGGCCGATCCGAGCCGTCCAAAATTTTTTTAAAAAAAACTGAGTGAGCTTACGTGAGAATCAACGGCATCCAATGTGCCAAGGTGCTCAATCTAAACACCCAATTTAAGTTCTTGGGGTGTTTGGATCGAGCACCTACGCACGTCGGATGCAGTTGATTCCCGCGTTAGCCCACTCGGTTTTTTTTTTTAAAATTTTTGGACGGCTCGGATCGGCCGCCCGGTGGCCGGAGACGGCCGTCGGTGTATTTTTCCTACGGAGACCTAACAAAAGGGTGTTAAGTGTCAATTCTGGATAGTTAGAGGGTGCACACTGTTGGGTTTTGTAGTCGGAGGGGGTTAAGTGAAAATTCGGATTAGTTAAGGGGGGTTTACTGTAATTTACTCAATTTTTTTTATTATATAATTTTTTGATTGTTGGCCTTAAACCCCAGTTTGGATTTTGAATTTGACTTTCTTACACTACAAGAAAAAACACCATTCCCGACTAACAGTTTAGTCGGCAAAAAGGGGGTATTTAGTCGGCAATAGTCATTCCCGACTAAAAAATTTGGTCGGCAATTTAGTCGGGGTATTGCGGTTGGCAAAGGTAATGACCGACTAAAACACATTTAGTCGGAAATTTGTTGTTTTTGCCTACTAATTATTTAGTCGTGTAACGACCCTGATTTTCGGTCGTTAAAAATTTCGTTAAATATTTGAATTTCCTTAATTTCCTTGTAGCTTGTCATAATTACATTTTTGCCCCTTGAAAAATTATTTCTTGACGCTTTAGTCCGCTTCGCAAGCCTAACTAGTTTTTAACCATCCATTTGGAGAAACTAAGGTAGGAAGCTATCTAGTTACTTTTCCCTAACCGCAAAATGACCATTTTGCCCCTCGTGAAACTTTTGACCCTTTTGAACCCTAGACTAAGAATTTAATATTCTTTTTCATTTAATTATTTTGGTTTTAATCTTTGTCCATTGGACAATAAATGTTAGGGAAACTATTATCCATTGGATAATAGAAACCCCATTTGTTTATATTAAATGTTTACTTGGTTAAAGTGCTATGAATAGTAAAAAGTAACTTTTTGATTACTTTAAAGTACCTTTTTGATTATTTTAATATTAAAAGTTACCTAATAACTATTGTCCATTGGACAATAGAAGTTAGGGGATTTATTACCCATTGGGTAATAGCATTAGTCTTTCACAAAGTACAAGGATTTTATTAAATAATCAAGTCTTGGATTTTCCCATGTGATTTTGTGCATTAAATTATTGGGGTAAATCAAAACCCTAGATTTCCTAAAGTACCCTTGGCATTATTTTATTGGGATTTTGATCTTCCTAGATCACATGAGTACATATGTATATATTATATAAGTACTTGGATGACTTAAATATTGCCATGTGCCAATTCATTTGTTGTTGAGCAAATCCTAGCTTTTAAAGTCTACTTGGATCCTTGGTACAAAAAGTACTTAGATTTTATTGTTTGCTTGGTTGTATATATACATATATGTACTTGAGAGAGAGAGAGAGAGAGAGAGAGAGAGGCCGGAGAGAGAGAGAGAGAGGAAGGAATGAGGGAAGAAAGGAGGGAAGAAAGGAGGAAGGAGATTTGATTGGTACTTGCTTGATCTTTCAAAGTACTTCAAATCCTTGGTGTATCTATTCTTCCTTGCTAAGAAATCACCTCCATTAACCTCCATTGTACTCTTGTATACACCTTGCAATGGTTTAAACCCTTGGATCTTGTACCAATCTCTTTCTTGCCCACCAAGGATCAATCCTAGCCATTCAATTGATCCAAGATCAAATCTTGGTACAAAAGTAGCCATGCAAGCCTAGGATTTCCTTTGATCTTCCAAGATTCATGCCAAGTGTCAAGGTGAGACTTAGAGAGAGAGAGAGGAGAGGACCAAGCTCTTGCCTATAAATAGAAGGCCATTCCAAGCCTTTCAAAGCACACCTCAAAGCATTTGCTCTTCCTTCTCTCTAGAAAACCATTTCCAGTTTCTGGGCAGCCTACTGTCCCGTCGGAAATCCTCCATTTTCTCCTGTTTAGAGTAGTTTTTAGGATCAACTTTCTTCTGAAAAGTTGTTGAGCACTTCGAAACCTTGAAGTTAGGCTCAAGAATCACCCCAATCGGTTAAGAAATGACAAAGATATTGTCATCCGAAGTTCAGTAAAATTTCTGGATTTCCAAATTCCAGACAGCTTACTGTCACTTTGTTCATCCCCATTTTTCTCCAACCTAAAGTCGTTTCTAGGATTAACTTTCTTCACGGAAGTTGTAGAGGGATTCTTGAGCTTCGATTTCGACTCAAGAACGACTGTATTCGGCCAAGGATTGACTGAGTTACTGCCGTCCGAAGTTCGGGCCAGATTCGTGAGTTTCACCACCCATGGAATTTTCAACTAGCTTATTCGGCCCCGACTAGTTTCGGATCAAGGTAGGATACCCTTATCCCTATCCCTATGTATAAGTATGTTATCTTGAATTACTTTTCATGTTAATTAATTGTGTTTTGATCTTTAAAGATGAATATGAGCATGCATATATGAATTGCTTGCATTACTTGTGACACGATAAAGCATAAGTGATTTATCACTCCAAGGGCGTCCGAATATGTGGCGTTATGCTTTAAGCGTTGATTTGCATATGTTTAGCAACATAGAGTTGGATGATCTTGCTTGTTTGTTTCAAGATTAAAATGAGTGGTTTGTGTTTACTTTGTAAAAGTCCTACCGCGAAGTCTTGCATGTAAACGAGACACGAGAACCGAGAAATGTAGAAACATGGCACCTAGGGTGTGGTTATCAAAAGGATAAGTTTTTCCGAGGAAGGAAATATTTTAGAAACTACATAATGACCGTTTTTGGTGGCATTATGTGTGTGTGTGTGTTCCAATGGGAATCCGGAATAGCGGAACCATTGTGAGGTTGTGTGTGTGCGTTCCCATGGGATCCCGGACCGGCGGAACCATGGTGAGGTATAGCTTGGTTATCCGCGGAGAGGAGCCAATGCAATTGTGTGCCAATGGGAACCCGACGCGGCGGAACCATTGTGAGGATACTCGGGAACCCGGCGCGGCGGAACCGAGGTTGGGTGTGTGGCTTGGTTATCCGCGGTACGGAGCCAATGTCAAATGATTTTGAAAAGCTTGGTTATCCGCGGTACGGAGCCAATGCAAAGGATTTTGAAAAATGGTTTTGTAAGTGGAAAACGTTGACACGGTCTACGATGAGTCGCGTAGGAGAAATCGGGAAATCTTGGACACCAACGTTAGATAGTGAATGTGGACGAATTATCGTCATTTATGTGATTTCTATGATCGTTTGTTGGTAAGCTATGGGTTAGCGGGTAAGGATTTCCTATTGAGCGTTGTCGCTCACGGTGTTGCCTTTTGGTGACCCTGGCATATTATACTGGTGGCAACGCCGGTATAATGTGTCAGACTTCATAGATGAGCAGGGCGAGATCTTCAGCTTGGAGGCGTGCAGAGCCGAGGAGCTGGCCAGGATGGAGGAGCAGGCGGAGCTGTAGATAGGAACCTTAGTTTCCCTTCCTTTTGTAATATTGAACTCTTGTGGGAGTTTTGTTGTAATAAGGAGCCAGACTCCAGTTGATTTTATCAATAAAATGTTTTATTTAACGTACCCAAAATTCGGGGCGTTACAAGTCGGCTAATATCAATTATCCTCGACAAAGTATTTAGTGGGAAATATTATTTAGTCGGGAAATATGTGATAAATTACCGAATAATTATTTAGTCGGAATATATTTAATTAATTATCGACTAATTATTTAGTCGAAAAAATTTAATAAATTGCCGACTAATTATTTAGTCGGCAAATATGTAATTAATTATCGACTAATTAATTAGTTGAAAATTTTTATTAAATTACCGACTAATTATTTAGTCGGCAAATATTTTTCAAATTACCGACTAATTATTTAGTCAGTAAATATTTGATAAATTACCGAAAATATTTTGATAAATTACCGACTAAATTAGTCGGCAAATGTGAAAAAATTGCAATTATAGGGCATCTTTTACCAACTACTTTAGTCGGCAAATTTAATATTAGAAATTTTAATACTAATTCTTAAATCTGCTTTAGATTTTTTATTTTTTTGGTGATTCACAAAAAATTAAATTGAGCAACATTTATTCACCAATCTACTGTAATCAAATATTAAAATTCAAGAACAATTCATTCATAGCTTTCATAAAAAAAGGATGTTCAACAAAATGTATCTGAATTCGCGGAATACAAAATAACAAAAAATCGTACCTTGAAAAGTTTCCATCATACATATCATATCCAAACCCTAGAGCACAAAATAATAAAAAAGTTCAACAGCGAGAAAACTAAATTACGGTAGAATCCACGGCAAAAATCCAACTTCTTCATATATAGTCTTTAACGAGAGGCCAAGTTCTCCAATATCTGTGAAAAGAACAAAACACAATAATAAAACCCATGATATTGATACAAACTTGACAAGGGTACATTAAGGGAAGAAAAGAAATCTAACACCAAGATATGACATTGATACATGCATGCACATACAATAACATTTCTCGAGTATGGGTATAAGAATGAAGAGAGCCATCTAAGCAAATCTAAGCATCTGAGTACGAGTATAGAATTCAAAACCTCAAAAGAAAAGTAAAGAGTAAACAAGTGACTTAAGTTCAGTTGTTCAACTTCCTCATACAACCTGACTTTACATGAACTATGATTTATGCTTTAACATTATTTATGTGAATTCTATTTAGGGTAAAATTCAGATACACTCCTTGTACTTTGACCCATTTTCATCTACACCCCCTCCACTTCATTTTTAAACACTCACACCCCTTGTACTTCATTCTACTTTGAAACTGTTTGGAATTCCGTCAAAAATAAGGGGAAAATAGCTAATGACGTGTCGGCAAGAACTCTCCCTCCAAAAACATACTGTAGAGAGAGAGAGAGAGAGTACCTAGTATTTGCGAGCGAGAGAGAGACACAGCAACTTGACCACGGCTGGAGATGCAAAGTCGGAGGAGAGTGGCTTTCGTTTGGGGGTTTGATTGAGAGGAGCAGGAGGATCTGAGACCACAGTCGGAGGAGAGAGGGGTTTTCTTCGGGGGTGTGGCAGCGGCGGCGGCGGCGCTGAACGGTGGAGACCGTGGCTGGAGAGAGGGGTTGAGCAACCACGGCTAGAGAGAGGGTCGATTGGGAGGGGATGGACTGATTAACGATGTGAAGGAGATGGGGAAGCGTATAACTGGATGGGTTTGATAAGGTGTAACGGTGCCGTTTCAAAAATAATAAAAGACTTGCCGACTAAATAGTTAGTCGGAGATTACCCAAATCCCGCCACTTTTTTCGTGAAAATTTCGGATTGGCGCAAAACTTTGTATCATTCCCAACCAAAAATTAAGTAGTCGGTGATATTTTGTCTTGGCAGACTAAATAGTTAGTCGGGAATAATTCAATGAGTTGACAAGCCTTTTACTGCGTCCAAAAAGATTAAAGTCTTATAATACACTACCCAAGCCCCACTTGAAATTTTTTTGCGCGATCAGAACCATTTATCTTCTCTAATATTATTAGTTAGATCATTCTTACTAATATTACAGTTGATTGTTTTCTGTTAGACAACTGATTAAACAAAAAATACTATTTTTCTAATGAATTCACGTATCGATAAAAGGATATTCTAAACCTGATTGAGCCGCAAATTTGCGAGAATGAATAATTCAACAAATGCAACAAAATCAACGATCTTGATCGTCAAGATTGTCTCGCGATCTTGTGGCTACTGCAACAACAAGTATAAGATAAGACTTAGTTGACTATCAAATACATCATAACATATATATAGTTAAGGTAACTACCGAGTCATTTTTTATAATGATCGATCTGAATCGTTAAGATTTCACGTCTTACTTATTATAGCATTGTCACTAAAATAGGAGATCATTTGGTATTGGCAACCACATTATCGAAAGACATTTAATGTGTTCGGAAACATTTAAGTGTTATAGTGAACTAACCGAGTCCCGCCTAAGGTATTTTTTCACGATCAAAATCATCTATCTTTAACGTAATACGAATTTGAACATTTGTACCAAGGATGAAGTTAATCGCATATGGATAGACACTTAATCGGACAATAAAATTCTTTACATTTAAGAATTTCTGCGTTGATAAAGGGGCTTTCTTGGCCCGATCGAGCCAAGAATTTTTGAGAATCTCATGATTAAGAAGGGGAAAAAAATGAGCGGTAGTGATCGGAAAGGTTGCATCGTGATCAATGTAGTTGGAACAAATATTTCGTTTCTTTGAAATTTTTAAAAAAAGGGAAAAAAACTGATATTCCACAACTAAAACATATTTAGTCGAAAAAATGTAATTTCCTTTACTATTTTATTAAATTGGGAAAAATGATATTTCCCGACCAAAATTCACTTTTAGTCGGCAAACAAAAACATTACCGACTAAATTTAGTTTAGTCGGCATGATTTTTTTCCCGGATTAAATGTATTTGATTTTTTAATTTAGATTAAATGATATTACCCGACAAGAATATATTTAGTCGGCAAAATATAATTTCATTTTTATTTTATTAAATTAGTAAAAATGATATTTCCCTACTAAATTTACTTTTAGTGGGAAAAAAAATAATTACCGACTAAATTTATTTTAGTCGGCATTATTTTTGTCAATTACCGACTAACTTTTAGTCGGCCAAAAATTCCCCCCATCACGCGCGAAATTTCTTCCTTCCCGCCACATGCTTACCGACTAAAAAATAATTTTAGTCGGGAAAAATAGTTTTTCGGAGACCAAAAATAATTAATCGGTGATAGTTTTAATATTTTCCGACCAAATATTAATTAGTCGGCAATGGTATACATTTTTCCGACTAAATTTTATTTAGTTGGGAAAATTAGTCGGGAATTGTGTAATTTCTTGTAGTGTTATCATATGTTAGTACTATTGTTTTTCTTTATCAACCTCTCCTCAAATTCTTGATTTCGACACGACTTATTAAACTAGGTCGACCAACACTTTTCCTTGTGCTGATAGGAATGGCTTCCGATGTTTTCTTCTAGCCCACTATTCTTTTTTCCTTTTCGTTGGGCTCTTCGGCTAGGTGCTCTTCCAGCCCAGTTCAAGATTACTGTTTCGATCTGGCTTTCAAATTCTAAAGTCATGCATTAATAAGGACATGTTCATTTTAGATTGATCTAATTGGTTTTTTTTTTAGAAAGGACGTACTTTGATGTGACGCTTACAGTATGAAAGATTGCGATCACCATTGCGAGTCTAGGGCAAAACAGAACCAAACAAGAGGATAGCTAAATGGACGAGAGCGTGGTCCTAGCTTGTGTTGGATCTTGAGATGATGTCGAGTCTTTTTCATATGTGATTTGTTCATGTAGGAGAGAGTTTAATAGATTCTTCAAATTTTAACACTAAATGTGGATTTTGATGTATCTCATATCATAGCTTGAAGGATAAATTCTTGTGGTGCACTGTACTAGACCCTTTAAATTTAATTTTCTTAATACGAATGATAGTAATTTACGTAAAAGGAAATAAAGCACAAAAAACAAGAAGAATAAAAAGTAAAACCATGTAATAATATTAATATTGGAGTTTGAAGGGTGCTACTCACACTTCAACTTAGAAAGGAAGGTGATAAGTAAATTAGAAGGGTGGTATAATATATCAGAAATCTATTAGAGAATACAAAAGATACCAAACTCTTTAAATTGTTTGACATTTAGATCTGGTTTGGCCTAATAAAAAAGCTGGATTAATTTTTTCCCTTATTCAAATTTTTTCCTGCATTCGTTAGTTTTGCGTCAAAATTTTTTTTTTTTTTTTTTGTGGATTTATTATTAGTTCATCGCAACCAGAGGAATCTAAAAAGTAAGAATTTATGAACCAAATTAAAATTCTTTTGAAAAACTAAAAAAATAATACAAAATGTTGTTCTATCTTAAATTAATTTTTTTACTGAATTTTAAAATTTTGAACATAATTTTTTACTAATTGACGTGGCCTATTTGCTGCAAGAATTCTAATTTCTAAGCAATAATTTCTGCTGATAGATATGGGTTCAGTGTTTTCTTCCAGCCCACTATTCCTTTTCTCTTTTCTGGGTTGGGCTCTTGGGCTGGGGTTTGAGGCCCTTCGGTCTTCCAGCCCAGTTCAACATTTTATTTTTTATTTTTCTTCTGGTTTTCATTTTGCAGCCAGAGATTAATAAGAATAAGAACATGTTGAATGAAACAATAAGAGTGCATTCTTTTTAACTTAATTTTTTTTTTGTTTTGTATGTTTTGTCCATCTTTTTCTGAATTTTTATTAGATTCGTATGATATTTTTTGGATTAATCATCTGTCTCGTCGAGAGAAGTCTAAAAGTACAAAATTAAGGCCAAAAGCAAAAAAAAAATTCAATAAAGACGAAAAAAGTATCAAATAAATGTCTTATTTGTCAAAAGTGCCGTCTTATTTGAATTCTTAATTTCAACATTGGGTCTATACTTTTATACTTTTTCGATTCGTCTCGTCGAGATGCTCGAATAATTCCAAAAATTACGACGAAAAGTTAAACAAAAAATTACAAAAAATGAAAGATATCAAAATAAGTTCCAAACTTATATAAGTTAAAAAGAACACAACCTTCAGTACTATTCAAAAGGGTGTCCAACAAAGAAGAGTAAAGCCAGTCCAACAAAGAAGAGTAAAGCCAGAGATTCAGAAGAATATGCTTCTTCAATTTTCCAATTTATTAAATCCTTGACCTGAATATTTTTTTGGGGGGATTTTCTAAGAGCTGACTTGAGCACAAAGTAAACTCTAGATAATTGAAATCGTACTTCTACCATTATTATAATGACACTTGATGATGATTGACTTTCAGCCAATTGATCTATAGTAATACCTCCATAGGAGAAGAATATGATGATTAACTTTCAACCAGTGTGTTATAAGGGATGTAAATCGCGCACATCAAATAAGATTGTGCATTGCTGTGTTTTTCATTCTTTTAGCAGATTGAGAGAGAGAGAGAGAGTCTATTGGTTGTCTTTTTCCCGATAACTCGGTGTATTCAAATTAGCTAGCTTATGTTTCTCTCAAATAATTTCTAGAAGATCAATTTTATCGTTAATTAGTGGAGACTTCGATTATAACGGAAACACAAGCTCCGTATAAACTAAAACCACCAGAGCTAATAGCTCCAAGGAAGTTCGAAGAGTCGGTTAGTAGATCAAAAGCTATACACTAGTGGATTGACGGGTAAGCAACTGCCAAGAGGGGTAAGAAAAAAAAAAAAATGCTAATTGGACAGATAATAAAGATTTAATTAAGAAAGTTGTACAAGTGTGTACATGTTGAGTTGCTTTCAAAGTCACAACTTGTATTATTATTTTATTTTATTTTATCATAACACAACTTGTGCTTTAATGATGAAAAGTTCTCTCTTTTGGGGCACACATTTCTTTTTCAGTCCAGTGAAGCATGGGCTTATATATTAAAATTCTACAAAAACAAAATATATAGCTGGAGTCTAATTTTTATAAATAAAAAAAACATGGAAGGTAACTACATTCCCAAACTTGACCTAATTAAGATTGGGGGCTCCATCAAAATCAATTAAATAAAACCAACTTATCAACTCCAAGGCTACTCCAAGGATGGACTAGATGGACCAAATGACAGATGAGTTCGGGCGACTGTCCTACTCACATTCGAATTTTTACTAGAATTATAGTAGTTCAGGTATAAAAACTGAAAATTTATTCATGTTTGACCAATCCACATCATTTTGAACAATTCACTGCCTGCCCAACTAAGATTTTGGGGATAATAATGTTATCAGAAATATTTTGCCTATTTTTATGTATATCAAATAATAGTATTGTAGTATTTTTACAACTTATATTGATGAAATTAATATGACCTTACATTTGTCAAATTCTTTTTTAATATTTTCTTATCCAACCTTGAAATCATGCGTCTATCCCTGACAGTAGCTCACATCTGTTGTCATATGGCAGGGGAAACAAATGTTTACCACATATATTTCATCAACCTTGTATGCCCCGCACTACACAATCCGGCCGTCCATCTCGATAATAGACGGCTCGGATTTTTATCCGAACAATAGACGGCTCGAATTTGGCAGAGTTCGGATTAAATCCGAGCCCTTCATATCGAGATAGACGGTCGAATCTGCCAATGTAGTGCGGCTGCCGCACTACAACAACTCCCAGCCAATCCCATTTACTCTAACTTATTTGTTTCCTTTTCGTTTTCCTTTTCCTTTTTTTTTTTTTTTCAATGATTAACAAGAAAGTATATACTCCCAGGGCAGGGCCGCCCATTTCTATTTTGAGGCCTAAAGCTTCACTAGCTTATGCTCTGACCACAGTAACATGGTAAACGTTGAATATCATGCAAATCATCAAGTGGGTAGGACCTTGAAAAGGGCCTTTTTGTTAGAATGATGTTTGACATTTTTATGAAAATGATGTCAACATTCTTGGACAGTGAGATTGAGAACGGTGGCGGAGCAGTAAAAATTGAGCAGTGGACGTAGATTTTATTCTAGAGGACTGACAACTATAGGGAATAGGGATGACATTTGAACACATCCTGTCCATCCCCGCGCCCATCCCACCCCACCTCAACCGAACCTGTCCCTATTGGCGTGCTTCCTGGATTTATTTTTTGGATTTGGTCAGGTTTGGGGAAGAAAGAGTAGTATACGTTTTTCTCCGTAGGGATTTGGGTTGAGCTTCGTGTTATGTCACCCATCACCATTTCGCGGGATCAGGTGTTTGGTTCTCATTTCCAAAGATCATAACGACAACATTTCCGGGGGCTTCTTTCTTCGAGTAATTATTCAATGGTCTTGGGGCTAGTGGTGCCCAACACTCATCTCTATCACACATTTTGTGGAGTCTGTCGACTTATTATTGGACTCAAAAGAAATGTGCAGTGGAGAAGCGTGTCGGGATATCACGGGACGGTGCCCAAGATCACTCTATAATTTTTCTCTTTCTTCCCAAAAAAATCCTTGCCTTTTTCATAGTGTGAGGCGTGAGCTATATATTGCCCATTACCTGACCAGAATATAACTATTACAATTAGCAAAATCAAATAGTACCATGTTTATTATAATAATACCACCCCTTCCTATATTCCAATAGTTTACTGTTAATTAAATATAATTTTTACAACTACCCAGTAATTTAAAATGATTATAGATGATCATATTTTATTCTCATGTGGCTTGTCCAGGATTGGCCAATTATGTGTTATTTGTAAGTTGCATTAGCGTATCACTACATGGTTTCTGTTTTGTATTATTTTTTAATGAGATGGAAACCTTTCTTTGCTGATAAAAAAATAAATTCAACGTATCAATTTTCTAAGCCTAAAAAGAAAAAATAAATAAATACAAGAAAGTAATTAACATGGTGAAACGAGAGACTGTAAGAAAAAAGGTAAACTGGCCCAGACCATTGGATTTATTTTTTTTAGATTTTTGAGATAATAAATGAAAATAGATAGATAAAGAGATGAGAGTAGTAATTAAATTTTTTAATTTGAAAACCGTGCTGAGAGAGATTGAGCGGTTCTCCAAACTTTAATTTATTGCACAAGTCAAAAGTAAACTCTTCTTAAACTTGTTGCTTCATATGGAATGGAAGGAAAATGTCAATAATTGATGGAAGTAGGTTTGAGAAGTATGCTCCCTTTTTAATTTTTCCAAATGGAGTAAGTAAATAGGTACAGAAGAAAATTATGTTTTGTCAATGCACATGGCGATCATAGTCTAGAAGAGATGGATTAATTACTCCAATTTGTTAATTAGCAAAATAGATTAAGGGTCTATTAAAAGGGGATGAAGCCAAATAAAATTCATTTATTGAGGTCAAGGGATGAAAGTGAAGAAGACCTGTTTTATCTCGGTGAAATTATTTTTGCGCTCCCCTTTTATCCTCTTGAACTCCATTTCGTGAGTGGAATTACATACAAGCACTTGCACAATCATTTTTGTGAGGGAAGAGACATGCGTGTTCTAGCATGTCGGCAAATGTGTATTGATTCTACACTTTTTATATTTTTAATTTCTGTTGAAAAAATATTATTTTTGTTTTTGTGTTTATGGGATAAGATTATCAATTTTTTTTTATTTTCCCTCTTTTATTAATGGGATGAACAACCTTGACGATTGCCACATACATAGGAAAAAAAAGAAGAAGAAATCCTTATGCACAGATTATACGCGAAGCGGTATGAATAAAGTAGAATCAATCATTTTAACTTCGAATATACAGGGCTATTTTGGCTTAATAAGTCAAAATGACTTTTTATTATTATTTATGTTTATTCAATTTTTTTTCATATTTTTTAATTTTGCGTCAAATTTTTGTGACTTATTGATTTCTCTTGTCGAGAGGTATTGGAAAAGTAAAAAAAAAGATTGATCGAAACTCATCATTTTTTTAAAAAGACAAAAAAAACTGTCGTTTTGACTTATTTTTGTTTTCATTCAAAGAATTATGAGTTTCGATCATATTTTTTATTTTTCTGATTCCTCTCGTTGATTGTCAAAGCGGACGGCTGATAATGCGTGAAGCCCTGAATAACTTCTTCATGGCAGAGTCTTCACGGAATAAGTTTCTCACTTTGGAAAACCTGTGCTCATATTATTTACTTTTACGACCTATGAGATGAGGCCCGGGGTGCTGTAGTGCACCCCGCGCTACATATGTAGTGCAGCCAATCTGGCCGTCCATCTCGGCAATGGACGGCTTGAATTTTCATCTAAATAATGAACGGGTAGAATTTATAGAAGCTTAGACTATATCAAATCATTCGTTGTCAAAATCGGTAGTCCACGTGTGCCTTACAGGATCTTGTACTACAGAATTTCCCAATACTAAGGCTTCTCTATCTTGCACAACCATTACAGCATATTTATGTCATGATCCATTAACCAATAATGTCAAAGAAAGAAATTCACCCTAATTATAGTTTAACCAAATTCCTCGTCAACCACTTGAGTTTCTTTATGATCATGAGGGACCCAGAAAAAGAAACCCTATGATTCTACCAATATAACATGGTCCTGCACTGCCTTCAAAACAGATTCATCCCGAGCTCAAAATTTTTGCTGGAACCGTTAATGTTTTCGATCTCGTCGAGTACAATATCTTTGCGACAGATAGTTGATCGAATATTTTTAACCATAGGATTGATTATAATTGTTTTTTTTTTTTTTGCATATATTTCAATCATTGAGTTCTCAATATCCGATCAACTTCATTTTCTGGAAGGGAAATTAAAAATGCTTCACTCGTTAACTTTTACAATGTGTATAGTTTGGATCAATTTTTCGAGCTTTAGAAAGAAGTCCATTTGGAATTGGGGGATGATTTTGTACAGTGGTGTGCGCAGCACCGTGCTGCGCACCTTCAAGCTGTCGAATCGTACATCCAACGGTTTGGATCTCATCTCAAAAATAAACGATTGTACACACCACTGCAAAGCACCAACCCGAAGTCCGTCCATTTGGGACTCTGCGTCCTTGGTCCATAAAATATCTAAAGCAATTATTACGTTATAACATCTCAAGTGATTTCTCCAACCACTACAAAGGCAACCTTCCATTGGTGTAACGTCAATTATATAAGGCTGATCAACATTCTTGTTTTCTAAATTACTCCTTTAACTGCATCAATAAATAAACTGCCAAGATTTTAATAATTTCGAAATTAATTTTCTTCTCGCCTCTCTTTCTACGAAAAATTTAGTTATTACTCATGTAACGGTGCTCCAAACTCTTTTTAAACTATGCGTTTGTGTAGCCCCCACCACGTAATGTTTGATGCTGATTGCCAACACAAATGTAGTAGAAAAGAGTTTAAGACACTTTCACGTATTGTTCAAAAGACATTGAATAATTACTTATTTTGTATGCAACTTTCACACTCACCGCGTATGCCTCTTCTCTACACGATTAGTAATCCGTACGTACCTTGCATATTACTATTTCCTATGCAATTTCACACGCATCGCATTTGCCCGGACGTCTAAATAATAGTAGTACTAATAATAAGCCATATATAATCAGCCCCCATTTGCACATGATTTGACTCTCTCTCTCTCTCTCCTTTGTTTTTGGTAAACCTCCTCAACTCTCCCTCTCTCTCTCTCCTTCTGTCTGTCTCTCTCTCTCCTTTCTAGTTCTGTATCCATGGGAAAAGTAATCAGAGATCTAATCGGAGTAATCAAAGACAAGGCCTCAGCATCAAAGGCAGCCATACTCTCCAAACCAAACACCCTCTCTCTCCGCCTCTCAGTCCTACGCGTCACCACCCACTCCCCCTCCACGCCGCCCGACGAAAAGAACCTCGCCGCGCTCCTAGCCCTCGGCGACTCCTCACGCGCCACCGCCTCCGCCCTCATCGAGTCCCTCATGGACCGACTCCACGGCACCGGCACCGCCGCCGTGGCCCTCAAATGCCTCCTTACCATCCACCACGTCATCAGGCGGGGCCCGTTTATCCTACAGGATCAACTTTCCGTGTTTCCCGCCGCTGGTGGCCGGAATTATCTTAATCTCACTGGGTTTCGCGACGGCGCCACTCCGGCCACGTGGGTCCTCTCTGCTTGGGTCAGGTATTGGAAATCAAAATCTATAATTTTCTTGCTTTTTTCTTCGCAACTATACAAGTCTACCGTTCTCCCTAAGTTAGTGGTTTGGTATTGTTTCTTTCGTTTTCGTATTTGATATTTTTCGATTTATGCCAAAAATCTTAGATTGATTATATTAGTATAAGAGATTAAATTCCTTCCGCCAACGCCGAAACAATGTTATGAGCCTTGACCAGACCAACCTCACTCGGATTACCGAAATGGTCCCATACAAAATCGTATACAAATGTTGTACCCATAGGCCATAGGAGGGCTCTATTTGATGAAGGGTTGGAGATGGCCTTAGAAGCCTATGTTGTGTTAATTCTTTTTATTACTCCATTTTAATTTCACGTCCAAATAGCAAGATATGCTTCTGTTTAATTGTTTTCTTAAAAAATTTTCCATATGAAACCTATAACAAGTATCAAAATGATTTTCATACAACCATTCAATAATTCTATATATTCTTATACGACTCTCTAATGATATACTCTCCCCGTCCCAATTTATTTGTTTAATTGTCGAAATTCGTGTCTGTCAAAAATATACTTATATATCTTACATTTTATAATGTTTTTTTTTTTGTGATTTTGAAGATTTTGTATAATAAAACTAATTGAGATCTAACAAATAAGATCCATATTGAATATTAAAAATATTAAAAATTGAAAATTATAGACAATTCTTTGAGAGGTCAAACGCTCTCAAAAAATAAAAAAGTGGACAAACAAATCGGAACGGATGGAATAGTATCTCTGAAAATCTATAACATTTCTCGTTGGACAGTGATTTTTGTACTCCATCTGCACTCCAAAAGTGGGGTGCGTTTTGATTCATTTTGGCACCCATTACTTCCACCAAACATACCGACCAATAACGATGTCAAAATTTGTACTTTGGAGTGGTCAAGATGACGGCATCCTAGGGAAAAGATTGTCTACCTCTGAAATTATCTAACAATAAGAACTGAATAAAGCAATTGTTTAAAATGAGATTAGAAATTTAGATAGAGTCCTATATGGCACGGTTTTTTTTTTTTTGGGAAATACTCAAAAAAATAAAAAAATAAGGCCATTTTTCGAGAGTTTTCATAGTTTAGGGATTATATGATGAATACCAAAACGTTGAGGGGCCGCTCCGGTATGCAGGGGCAGAGCCAGGAATTTTGGTTAGTGGAGTCAAAAATTAGAATCATATGCACTTAAAACAAGTTAGGGTAATTTAGAAATTTTTTGTGAGGTCAAAAAGCTAAATTATACCTATTCCTATGAAAATTTAGGGTCAAATTAGTAAAAATGATGTAAAAATTATACCTATCCCAAGGAAAATTTGACAGCAAGTGGGGTCGGCCGCCCTCTCTTGTACCCATATGCCTCTGCCTCTGCCGGTATGTGTTGGATGGATTGTACGGTCTTCAGTAAGATTTTATACTTGGAAATTGATTTTCGCGCTCCATTTTTTTTACTGATGGCGCTCCGCTTTTAACATGAAGTTACTAGTAATTTCATGAACAAAGTGGAGTGCTATCAGTAAAAGTGGAGCGCGAATATCAAAATCTTTATATTTTTATTTCGAAATTATATCCCACCGACATAAGTACACGTGCTCGAAACGAGTTTAGAACGACGACTTTGTCGCGTCTCTTCTAGATCTCAAGAGGCATATTTGTTTGATCTAATATAAGCGTTGAATTGGATTTATTACAATTCAGATTAACTATACCCACAAAACGTGCATGTGTAATACCGGGGGTATGATATTATTAATCAGGTCACTATTTATCCAGTGATATCAGATGTTCGGCGAGATTTTTCCTTTAATTATTAATCCCGTTACTCCGGTTAAATAAAATCAATTAAACAAGCTACAGACTATTTTATACTTTTATCACAATTCCCAGTTAGCCTCGTTTCACTAACTAAAACAATTACTTATTGTGAGAGAATGACTTGTCTCGTAAAGAGGGAAATAAGTATTTAAAACCTTAGCGGCACAGGTAAGTTTCTAAATTATTTTGGTGCGTTCCTATTTCAAAGTTCATGAGGTTTCAGAAGTTTCTTGATTCATGAGGTTTTATATTATTTAAGTCTTTTTTCTATATTATCCCTTTTATGACTAATAATAAATCTGACCTCAGGTGGTATGCTCGTTACCTAGAAACCCTTTTGTCCACCTCAAGAGTTCTTGGATTCTTCCTCTGCTCAACTTCATCCACATTAGAAAAAGACAATCAAGACGACAGACTCTCGTCGTATCTCAACCTAGATTTGATCCGAGACGTCCATTCTTTAGTTGCGCTGATCGAAGAGACGTGCGACGCGCCTGATTCCCTCCTCGTTGAAGGCAACAATATATTGTATGAGGTCACGGGTTTGGTGGGCGGCGACCATCTCTCGGCGGTCAACGAGATCTTGTCACGACTCGGCGAGTTGAGCCAGAGACTGAATTGTCTAAGTTTTGACGAGTCGGTTGAGTTGACGCGTGAGTTGAAGAGGTTAGAGGATTGTAGGGAGCGAGTGGAAGTTTTGTTTAGTGTAAAGAAGCCTTTGGTTGAGGGTTTGTGGGGTTTGGTGGGAGAGTTGAAAAATGGGGTTGGGATGGTTAATGTGTGTAGAGAGAGTGGGAAGTTAATGAGTGAGGGGAGGAGAGAGCAGGGGAGCGAGTCGGCTCGGTTTGGTGACCGAGTTGTGGAGCGTGGCAACTCGGTTCGGTTTTCTTCGGCGAGGTTTGGGTTTAACAAGTTGTCTTTGATGGTTTTCGATTCCGTTGAAAGAACCGCTTGATTGTTAGAGTAGTTTCAATGTTTCGTAAGAGTGTTGTGGTGTGAGTTTTGCTTCATACCTTTTGTAGGAATATATTGGAGGAGGTTTTCGGAGATTTTAATCCGAGTAATGAATGGTCCAAATTAATAGGAGTTTAGATTAAATTCGAATCGTCTGTATCGTTCCTGTAGTGTGACTGTGCACTACAGGATTTTCAATTTTTTTTCGGAGAATGATGTACTTGGAGAAAGAAATTGCACATAAAATATAATTTTAAGGGTTGTTTTGTTTTTACGAGACTAATTATTAATTAATAATTAAAGAGATCTACAATCAGAAAGGATATAATATTTGATCGGAGTAATAGTGATTGGACTGATAATTCCATCCCTTCTGAATTTTTGCGATCGATTATCTATCCAAGGGTTGTTTAATTCAGACAAAAAAAAAAAAAAAAAAGGATTAATAAGTCAAAATCGAATAAGCGATAACTATGAATATGTAGAGTCCAATTAGAAGCTCATATGTGGCCAAGCAAACAAACTCTAAATGGGGAAAGACTATAATACATACCGCTTATTTGGATGTGTATCATATGCACCTTCTAAAATGTTATGAATTTTAGAGAAAAATGTTACGAATGGTATTGTTAAAAAGTTACGAATCGTATAAAGATTACGAGATACTCCAAAACATTATGAATCATAATAAAAATGTTATGAATCGTATTACTGAAAGGTTATGAATTCTAGAACAAAAATTACGAAACAAATTAAAGTGTTATGAATGAACTATAAAATAGGTGTATATGATACACCTTTTTAATGAGAGTGTATATTGTAGACTTTCTCAACAATCTAACATATTAACCACTAACGTTTTTTATTTATTTATATATGCAAGCTAGTTTACGTGCACCTCGATCAATCTTGGGGTCCAATCCCAACAATCTAACATATGAATGAAGTTGACATTGTTTGTGATATTTCAAACCTGAGACCACAAGAGAAAACAAACCCCTAAAAATAGCAAAATCTCAAGCCTTCAACACCAGACCCAAGTGACCAACCTTTGATTTTTATTTATTTTTTGTCCCTAGCCATATGCATATGCATATGCAATGTTGGTTGGAAAGGTGTTTTGATGCATGGGGCACGCCACTTTTATGAGGTGTTGGGCCCGACATCACCTATGACTAGGCAGTGAAGTGATGATCCAAAATTTAATAAGTTGGCGGCCAGTGCTATACTTTCTTTCCCTGCTCGGTGATTAAAAGATGTGTAGTACTCTTCTATGTAGTACGAAAATACGATACGCGACGGTAACATTTTGCGGTCCAAGTCGTTTATTTTATAGCTCTCAGCTCGACGTGACTTTCGTCTATGCAAAACAAATTAGATTGATTGGACATCAGTAAAGATTTGGTCAAATAAATGTGATAAATATATTTTCATAGGATGAATATATACTAATGGAGATTACATTATTTATATCGCCGGTGTAAATAATACTATTGTCCAATTAACTTATTTTGTTATTGAGTTATGAAGACTTTGATACGTACTTACAAACAGAAGGATAAACGCTTAGGGCCGTAAACAAATCGAGTAGCTTGCGAGTTTAGCTTGGCTCAGTTTTGCTCGCTAATGCTCCACTTGGCTCGTTTGACAAAAGTTCGGCTCATTTTTTTTTTTTTTTTGCTAAGCAAAAAGCTTGGCTTGTTAAGTGAGACTTTACTCGAGCTTGGCTCGTTCAATAAAAGTCTGGCTCGTTAAGGGAGGCTCGACTAGATTAAAGAGGTTTGTTTATGGCCTGTTTGATAAAACTGAAACTGAAAGCTGAAAAAATAAATACTGAATGCTTAATTTTTTAAGCTAAAAACTGTTTGATAAACATATAAGCACTGAATTAAAAAAAATAATGAATTAATTTTAGTTATGATTTCCTCTTAATTTACTAATAGTTGGGGATGGAGTGAGAGTGGTGGTGATGGTGTTGGAGTGGTAGCGGTGTAATGGTTGGGTGGCAGTGGAGTGATAGTGGTGTAATGGTGGTAGTGAGTGGTGGCGGTAAAGTGGTAGTTGTGCAATGGTGGCGTTGTGGTGGTGGCGGCATGGTAGTGTTGGTGGGCTAGAGTGGTGGTGGTGGTTGTGCAATGGTGGCGTTGTGGTGATGGCGGCGGCGGCATGGTAGTGGTGGAGTAGTACTAGTGGTGGTGGATTTGTGGTGAGTGGTGGCGGTGGAGTGGTGGTTGTGCATTGCGGTGGTGGTGGTGGTGGCGGCAGCGTGGTGGTGGTGGAAATGGTTGTGGTGGTGGAGTGGTTGTGAGTGGTGGTTATGCAATGGTGGCGTTGTGGTGGTGGCAGCGATGTGTGGTAGTGGTTGTGGCGGTCTGGTGGTGGGCTGGAGTGGTGGTGTTGTAGTGGAGATGGTGGTGGTATGATCATTGATTGCAAGTACACAAAAATTTTGCTACTTAAAATGTGATTATCAAGCTTGTTGAATCACTTAGTACGGAGTATTACTTAATTGATTCAATTTTAAGTGTTGAATTTATGTTATCAAACAAGCTAGCCCTTAGTAAATGACAAAGCTCCATCGGCTCGTTAAGGCTCAAGTTTTTAGCTCGTTTAGTAAACAAATCGAACTCTATCTCGACAAATTAAATTCGGCTTGGCTCGTTTACAACTCTATTTAATACATACGCTACAGCAATTGATTAATTCTGACAAAATTAAAAAATTCGACAAAGGGTTACAATTTTGTTTCTTTTAACTGAAATTGATTAAAGTATCCTTCCCCCCCAAAAAATCATGAAATATATATTTTTGCTCGTCTACGAAAATGTGAGTATTTAAGCAGACAACATAGAAAAGATGAGAGTGAGGTGGTCTCTCTCTCTCTCTCTCTCGCTCGCAAAATTAATTAATGATTGAGACATATTGAAAGTTGTTCCTCACATGTTTAGACTGAATTTGACATAACTCCTACTACTACTTTTATTATCGATCTCACTGTCATTGCATTAGAAATGACGGTGAGAGAGTCAAGGCTTTAGCAGTATATCATTTCTTCACGTAAATTCTATCTCTTGGTGTAGTTCAGGGACGTAATGCATAATTAACACATAATACAACAGTAATAACAATAAATAAAAAAAACGAGGATTAATGGGGTACTTGACATAACGATTGTGTAGTTTTTTTTTGCCAATATTATATACATTAACGAGGATTAATAGAGTGTTAATATGTCAATCCGCAAAGAGTTTCAGAGACTAGCCATAACTCTAAATTCCAAAAGTTCACCACGGGGCTCGATTTTGTAGTTGACTTGCAAAAAGTTATTATTCCTATGGAGGGGAAGTTGACATTCTTGAGAATCGGTAGGTTGGGAAAATCGAGGGTATATTGATTATTGTAAGAAGAATAGAAAAAGTTTTCCCGAAGGAAATGTTAGTGGCTCGAACGCAAATTCTCTGCAAAGTGTAATACTCCATCTTTTGTAGCGAATAAGCTACGAGCTGAAGTAAAATTGTACATCAATCCAAACAAATTTTTTCCTCTATGTGAAACAAAATTGGAGGTTTATTTTCTAGATGAAAGTTCATCCTCCAAAAAGGATGCTTGGTGGGGCTAAATTAACAAGTCGTTTGCTGGACGTATAAAGTTTTGGGTGGATAAAGAAAAATAATAGATAAAATGTGCAAATGGTATAAGGGGGATTATCTTATACTCCACTTGATATGATCAGTAGTTGACATTGATAGATAAGAATAGATGGATAGATATTCCGAAGTACTAGAAAAAAAAAAAAAAAAAAGAGAGTAGATGGATAGTGGATGGTGTATTTAAAATTACTTGGTCACCCTCAAGAAATTATTACACTCAGAATACAAAAAGGTTTGAGGGACAATTTGGTCTTTCTCTCTACCCTGATTAGCTTCTCCTAAGGTGGAGGGTGGGATTAACTAACGCTTCTCCAACAAGATAAGCTCTCCCCCTCTCCTTTGTCCCCCTTCCTTTCTCCCCTTATCCACCTCTCTCCCTCATCCACCTTCTTAAGCTTTTGAGTGTTGAACTCAGCTCGTTTAATAAACTAACCTGAAATTGGAGCTTGCGCTCGGCTCAACTAAATTAGACAAATCGAGCTGAGTCTTAATGAGCCGAACCACAAGTTGCTCGCTAGCAACTCGGCCATTTTCAGCCCTAGGCTAAACATACTATGCAACGGCTATAGTATACGTTGGGACCTTAGCACCGGTCTCCAAATGTTGGATGTTGGCATTTGCAAATGACCATGTGGTGTTAGAGCATCTACAGTGGTATAATCAAAACCAAAAGATTGCTAAGGTTAGCAACATTTGCACAAAAAGAGCTCATGTTGGAATAACCAAACTTAGCAACCTCTTAGTAACTCATCAAATTTTGGCACTTGAATAATCGAAACTTATAATCTTTTGCCAATAACCAAATTTAGTTGTCCCCATATTTTCTCAATTAAGTACACCATTATTACACAAAACCCTTCCGTCTCTTTCATTTTCAACATGTTTATAAGAAAAATACTTTTAAAAATACTTTATTTTTTTTGTAAAAACTATTTTTCTCAAAACAGTCTTTTATTGAAACTTTTTTTTTCTTCAAAAATTGATCTTTTATTCAAAAACTGTTTTTTAAAAAACTTTTCCCTAAAACTGTTTTTTTTTTTTTAAAGCAAAGTTTTCAAAAAACTATTTTTTATTTTTCTAATAACATGTTTTTATTAGTTTGAAAACTATTTTAAAAATTTTGCTTTCTATGTCACAATTTTTAGATTTTTATAAGTTGAAAAGGTGATGTCGCAAGTTTTAGTTATTCAATTTTAATTATACCATTGCTAACCTTTACATTGCTAACCTTAGCAACCCCTTAAATGAATAATCAAAAGATGATTTGGTAACTTTTGATTATTGAATTTTGAATATTCTACTGCGGATGCTCTTATGACATTACTCCTTGACGAATGCGTGAATAGCCTGTATGCATATCCATTTAGCGAAGGAAAAAAGAAAAATCTTCCACATTGGGTTGTACATTTATGGTTCACCAATGCCTGTCCTCTTTGTGGGGTCCAATTCATTTTGGTAATAAAAAGAATTTATATGGGACGGGCCACTTCATCCAGCCATATGCTATATCTCTTTCAATCAAGGCATGGTCAGTTGGGCCTGTGAAACTTTGCATTTAGGGAGGACGAATATGACAAAAGGAAAGTGATGGCCAATGATGTGTTTTGATAAATAATACTCACCAAGAACATAGTGAGAACATTTTTTAATGTTAAAAATGTTTTTGGCAGGAATAAATTATCAAAACACGTCTTAGACCGTCATTTTCCCTTTGACATTTTGGGCCCTAGAGTGGCAACTCAATTGGGCCTGTGATCGGAACAATTTGGGCCCGTGGCCGAGGTACATTTGGACTTGCCCAAAAACTATGAGCCCAAGGGGAAGAGGAGAGGAAGAGGTTTTTCATGGACCTACCAAGGGGAACAGGTTTTTCATTTCAATTGATTAATTTTTTCATTTCATGAACAAAAATGAACTATAATACAGATCTAAATTGAAACATGACAAAGAGAAAGGGAAAGCTCCTTTGACCGGATCGGAAAAGGAAATAATTGAGGTGGGCGTAAGTTAGTTTGAACACCCCTGACCGTCAGAGAAAAAAGGCACGAGACCTAAACCACCAAAGAAGAACAATTGCAGCCTTCTGTTTTGGAAATTGATATTCGCGCTCTTTTTTTTACTGATGGCGCTCCATTTTGTTCATAAAGTTACTTACTAGTAACTTTACGTTAAAAAGGGAGCGCCACCAGTAAAAAAGGGAACGTGAGTCTCAATTCCCTTTGTTTTTAAGGACTCAAATGGGAAAACGACAACCTTTTGCGAAAGAAATGAATGAGCAAAGGACAATAGGAAAGATTTTCCACCTTAAAATTTTGCAAAGGCAAAAACACGTGAATGCATACTCTTCCGTATATGAAAAGACAAGATTGTAAATTCACATTTCAAGAAGGCAAAAAAGAAAGAGCATGGTTCTACAAAGAGGGGGCGTGTGAAAATCACTATCCATGTTCTTTATACTTCATTATAATCGCTTTTTCGCCTTCCAGAAAAAGATCAAAACATGGAGCCGGCAAGACAAAAGTAGCAGCCGGGGCACTGCGCGGTGATTGTGATAATGAAGGTTTCTTCTTAAAAGATTGTTCATGTTCATAAAAGAATGACATCGAGTGAACATGATTTGGTGGGAATCCCAAGGGATTTACGACCCGGCAGACAAGATCGGTGATTTAAAGGTTTGCTTCATCTTAGATCACCTGAATAATTTTTTTTTTAAAGAGTTATCGACTACTTCGAGGTTAATTCATTCATAACTTAAGCTTGTTCGTTTGGGGTCTCAAAATCCCTGCGCATATTCTCTGATAGAGTTTCTCTATCTATCTCTCTCCACTCACTACTCACAAAAACTTTCCTCAAAATCCAAATTGAATAGGGTGAATTTGTCCTTATTTTAATTGGGCCCACCTCCATTGGATGATATGATTGGTTCTCTAGAAATTAGGAGAGGTCTCAGCTCATTTCGCGGAAGGTAATCCGTGGTTAGCGGAAGTGAAAAGCATATTTTACCTTGTTAATTTAAACTTATCTAAACTATTATTGGCACTTAAATTATGAGCTAAAATTGTGCCAAACACATTTGTCTTTGCGCTTTCTCAGGTTTGAGCTGGGTCCGTTGGGATTCTCTACCACCTGATTCTAGATTGCTTCCTAATTCAACGTTTCGTTGGTCTTGCTTCTGCAGGGGTGCCTGTGTCGAAGTCTTGGTAGTTTTGGTTCATTCTTGTGTCTTTAATGGAATCTGTATTGTCTTCGAACTTGTTATGGAATGAAATTGACATTTTCATTAAAAAGAAGAAGAGATTCTTGGATCGATTTAACAACCACCATCAAGAGCTACTTAATTAAAAATTTCAACAAACATTTACATCATTAACTTTAAGCTGCACTGTCGCAATAATCGTGCGGCTTTATTTTCCACCGTTCACATTAGAACATAAGGGGTAATTCTGCATGAAACACATTATAAATCAGTACATATTGAGTGTATGATCATTCCGATATTCCATAGTTCAGCATTTGGATCGGGCACCAACATCCCTCTCTCAATCTGACAATTGATTTTCGTTGACATTTGTAATATCCTGTGAAAAGATTTACTTGTGAACATTTTTTCTTTCACCAATGGAAAATGCATTGCAGACTGAAATTTAGTTTATACTGAACGATATGAATTTTCGTGTTTTTCTAAACTAATTTCAGTCCAAGTACCATTGATCTTTGTCTACAAATAACCAAGTACCATTGCTCCGATCTTAGTCTAAAAATAGACGATTGCAATTATTATATCCTATTTGCCCACTTATTCACATGCGCGGTCGCTTTCTCGGCCTGCAATTATAAAATAAAACCATCAAAACAATAAAAACTAGAGTAAAAAAAAAAACTGATTTACCATCTGAACGTCAAAATCAGTGGAAATAGGGAAAGATAATAGTTTCTTAATTACCTCTTTTTCCCAGTCACATCTCATCGTAATGATTGCCAATATCAAAGTTTGTACTGCTGTTCCTCCAAAAATCATTCCAGCCCATATTCCCTGATTATGTTACTAATCTTCAACCATTCAAATTTTTCTAAAAACTATATTATCGGATATATGTGGTACTATCAGAGTTGAGCAGACTAACTGTCAGATCTTGAATCTAGCTATTCCTAATCATTTTAAATTGGCTAACTTGGTTTTGTTTGGCCCGTGTTTAGAAAGGGAAAAACCACTTGATCGAAAGATTTATGCCTAAAGGCTCTGTTTGTTTGAACAAAAAATGCATGCTTTCTTCGAAATTTTATGTGTTCGGGTGGAAATTGGGTCATTCAAGTTTTTGAGTGACTAAAATAGTGGCAAATATATATATATATATATATGTGTGTGTGTGTGTGTGTGTGCGCGCGCGCGCGCGCTTCAAAATGTTGCTAAAAATAACTTTCTGATAGTGAAGGATACATACCATGACTCCTAGATCGAAAACCCATCCCATTAGAAACCCGAGTGGCACTCCAATAAGATAATAGCAACCTAGGTTTATATACGCCACGTATGCTTGCCATCCGGATCCAATAGCCACCCCTATCAATAATCAACATTGACAGAGTTTAACACCAAATTTTGACAAATCTACACAAGGCGAAAAATGAGAACAAATTGGACACAGTTCTCTGCAATTCAATCTGCACCAGGAAATGAACCATTGGTCCACCACGAGTCCTGTCCCGATGGTCTTAGTTGTACCACAAATTCTATTTAGCTGTTTAACTTGTTTTATGTTTTCAATGCCTCTCGTTGAGACAAATTAAAAACCAAAAATACTACATGTTAATACGGCCAAACTCCGACTTGAAGGTGTCTCGTCCGAAGGAATTTACACCCAAATTTTTTATTTAGAAAAAAAGAGAGGAATTAAGAAGATATTTTACCTGAGAGAACTGGTTGGACACTGTTGAGGAGAACAGTGAAGGCCAAAAGGACAGAGAGCTTGTTTACTGCTTCCAAAACAGTCTTACTAAAGGAGAAAATTAAGGCAATTTCGTTGTGGAAAATCATAATGAAAATCCAGAAGAAGAGGCCAATCACTGCGGATGTAGTCACCGAGACCGTGGTTGCAAATTTGGCCCCTTTTCCATTCCCTGCTCCTAGCTCATTTGCAACCCTAACTCTGCAACATCATCACAAATATTCATTAGCACCTACCAAGTCATGAAAATTTAGCAGGACAATAGTAAATTTTGGTGTGTCGGTAGTAAATAAGGTGTGGTAATATAGTTCATGAAACTAAGCTATATCAATGAAAAACTGTTGGAGAAAGGAGTTCAGAGTTTGACAGCATTAGGTGTGCACTTTAGGTGCGAGGAGAAAGGAGAAAGAAGCCTTCGGCTTGACGGCATCAGTTGTGCACTTTAGGTGCCAGGTGAAAGGAGAAAGAGGCCTTTAGCTTGACCGCATCAATTGTGCACTTTCGATGCCAGGAAAAAGGAGGTCAGGAGTTCAACTCCTCTTTCAAGATGCTAATATATAATTATTCTGACACTGACTTTTCGTTGATAAAAAAAATGAATAGCCCATTTACCCATTTAATCTACCAAAGCCGTATTTCACGCAACCTTAGTCCTTAAAATCCTTGGGGGCCACGAAATTGAATTGAGACGATCTTCCTTCTGTATCACGTGATCTTCAAGATTATAAAATACTCCCCTTAAATAAGCACCGAAAGAAGAATATTCTCTAAAAATTGGGGTGGGCTGGAGCCTCCCTGGAGTGCTAGCAGGCAAGTGTGCACCCCTATCTCAAATTCCACACATGATGTGCAAAAGAATAATAGTGGCCATCAATTTCGACCAGCCCCAAAAGAGAAATTCTAATCAATGTTGTACTGAACAGTTGTTTTGGTTGATTTCTTCCCTTTCCTTTTGACAGTCGATGACCTATGATTGTCCTCGACCTAAATGCCAATATAGTTGAGAGGTAGGTTGTTGGTTTGTGATGCCATATCTTCTGTTTTCTTTTAATTTATGTAACTTCGATTCGTTGATTAATAAATTATTTTTTCTGATAAAAAAAGAAATTATTGTACTGAATAGTGGAAGAAAAGTAGTTCTTTCACTTTCTATGTTTTTTCATTCATTTCATTTTTTATGTTTCTTTATCCTTTTATTATAAGTTTCCAGACAAACACTGAGAGATAGTGAGATGCGGTCCCTAATCTTTGGGCCACAAATTATTCTACTATTTTTTCTTTTATCCTCTTTGGCCCACAAATGAAAAATGGTATTCTTAAAATCACGTTCTGATCACTTTGAGCAGCTCGGATCATCGAAATTCAATTGGGAAGGGGAGTCCATCATTTTTTTAAAATGAGGGATCCCTCACCGGAACCTAACTATATATATATATATATATATATATATATGATCCTTTTAAAAGCTATTTACAGTCCCGCGGTAGGGCAGTTAAGGGTTGGAGGCAACCGTCTGGGTGTTGGGTACGAGGGAGTGGGGGAACAGCAGCTTCAAGTGATTAGAAGTATTAGGGTAGTTCTGTTAACACATAAAATCTAATACAGAAATACTGCAGTGTCTGGATTTTGAGTGTAGATGAGTTTAATCCCCATACAAATCAAGTATAGAAAAACTGCAGAGATTATGAATGATAAAAAGGATTTTCTTTAAATTATAAATTTTTAAAATCCATTTCTTTTATGTAAAGGAATATCTTATTTAGTAGTCGTTCATCCACCAGTCCCTTCCCTTATTCAGGTACGGATCCATCCACCAATCCCTCTATTCACTCCAAGGCTCTATTTAAATCATGGATTATGATGATAATGATAATAATAATTACAATTCTTTTGATAATAATGATTATGATAATTCATTTGACATAGTAAACACAGAAGAACAAGATCATGAATTTGATCATAATAACTATACAGAAGATCAACATTTTGATAATGATGAACCTGTTTATGATGGAAAATCTATTTTTTCATCTAAAAAATATGATTACTTTTATACTTATCATGGTTCTTACAATAACTATTCAACTACTTCTCCTAGGGAAATAGGATTAGTACCCATAACTGATAAAACAACCATGTTAAAACAAAGATTAAAAGAATCAACCATTGAAGTTAAAAATGCTGAATTAAGAGAAGAAAAAATCAACAGATTATATGATAATTATAAATCAGCTATTAATAAACAACGTAGAAGAGAATTCAGAAAAAATTACTCTTCCAGTAAACAAGAAAAATTCTTTGCTAAATGGGAAAGATATGTTGATAAAAATGATATTGAAATACCGTTCTTTGATTATTTAGATAAAATCTATCTTAATTCAAAGACGGGTAAAATAGTCATTAATTCAGAAGATCAAATGATTACTAAATGGCAACAATTTATGAAAGATAAAAATGTTCAACTTCCTTTTAAAAGCTATTTACAGTTCTACGAACAACCTGCTAAAACCAAAATAAAAAACAAAATTCAAACAGATTTAAAGGTAATTACTAAATCTACTTGGAAAATAACAGATAATACTACTACTAAAAATAGTCATCCTCCTTTAGAACCAATTATTATTGATTATAAAGGATCACTCATAACTGCTTCTCCTTTTAAATTACCTAGTGACAGGTCTGAATGTAAACAGATTGTTGAACAAGTTAATTGTACTAATCAGTGTTTACAAACAATAAGAACAGATAATAAGCTTAATGAAGAAACATCTTATTGTTCTTCAAGTAAACAAATGGAAAAACCCCTTATTAATCCTCCTGAGCAAAGATCACAAGTCAACTTAGGACAAAATCAAAATATTCAGAAAATTGTTGATCTTAAAACTCCACAACACTTAGGAGTTATTAATCAAACTAATAAAAGTTTTAGTCAACCAATATCTTCTGATATTAATCAACAAATTATTAAAAAAGATGAGATTGATATTGGAATGCCAGATGGCATCACATTAATTGCTAAACAACCACTAATCCTGTTGCCAGAAATAGGGCCGCAGATTACATTAAAACCACAAAATAATATTCAAAAAATTGAAAAAATAAATCTACAAGTTAATGTGCTAACTAAAATAAATAATTCTAGTCAAACCTTATTTACTGATGAAGAGATTTCTAATCTCCAAGATCAATTTACCAGTCAACCAGGTAATCCAGGTAGTACTAATATTAAACGTTTAATTTATCCTTCTGCTAATTCTATTAGTTGGTATTCTAGACCAACCCCTACTGATTTCCAATATGAAGAAAATAATAATCAATTTTCTGTTAATCCTACTAAATTGTATACATGGAATATTGATGGTTTTAGTGAACATCAAATTCTGAAAAAATTAAACCACATGTTTATGGTTGCTAATAGTTATTTAAGCAATACTAATCTGAATCAAACACAGATTGTTGATCTATTATCATTCGGTTTTACTGGAATGCTAAAAACTTGGTGGGATAAATATCTTAGTTATAATGATAAACAAGAAATTAAACATGCTATTCAAATTAATGACAATGGTGTCCCCCTATTTGATCATGATAAAATTATTCTTGATAGTATCAATACCCTGATTAACACTATAATAAAACATTTTATTAATCAACCCAGTAATATTACCTTTAAAATATATGATCAATTAAATAACTTACATTGTCCAACACTAAATGACTTTAGATGGTACAAAGATGTATTCATATCTAGAGTTATGTTAAGAGATGATTGTACTAAATCTTTTTGGAAAGAAAAATTTATTAATGGTTTACCCTACTTATTTGCTCAAAAAATTAGAGACATCCTTAGTCAACCTACTGGATCGATTGAATATAATAAATTAACTTATGATGATTTGGTCAATATTATTCAAAATGAAGGATTTAGAATGAATATTAATATGTCAAATATTAAACAAACTCAAAAGGATAATCTTAAACCTAAAAATCAAAATACTAGAAAGAATTATCCTACTAAACCCAATAATGCTGAACATATTACCTGTTTTAACTGTGGTAAAAAGGGTCATTACAAGTCCCAATGCAAAATTAAACAAAAGATTAATCAAATGCTCATATCTGATAAAGAAAAAATATTCAAAATGGAGAATTTAAATGATTCTAATAATAAAGAAACTAAATTCTTTGATTACCAGTCTCTTAGTAAAATTGATAACCAATTCTCTAGTAATTCTTCTAGTAAATCTTTTGATAATCCTAAGGATAATCTCATGTCTTTACTTTCTAGTCAAGAAACTAGTAATCAAAATAATCACAGGATTAATCTAATAAATCAAATTCGTATTCAACAATGGCAAACCAATAGTAAACTTGTAATTAATAATTATAAAATTGAACTCACTGCTCTTATTGACACAGGAGCTGATTTAAATTGTATTCAAAAGGATTTTATCCTTAGTAAATTTTATGAAAAAACTAATGAAAAGTTAAAATCTGCCAATAGTAGCAGAATGATTATTAAAAACAAATTATATATTGTTGACATTATTCAAAATAATAATTGTTTTAAAACATCTTTTGTTTTGGTTAAAAACTTAATTGATAAAGCCATTCTTGGAATGCCTTTTATTTATCTGTTTACAATTAACCCAATTGACCATGATCAGATTACTTCTATACTCTCTGGTCAACAAATAAGTTTTGGATTACTTTCTGCATTGGATCAAAATAATTACCGTAATTTCAAGATTACTCTATTAACCATTTTGATGTGTTTGCAGATGAATCAAGGAAGCCTAAGCTTCGGCCAAAACAAGTTACCAGTGATCCCTCAGGGATCTAGTTTAAGTTTTAAAAAATTAAATCATTTACAAAATATTAATGAAACCCAGCAATGTCTTCTAGACGCGATCTGGAACTTGTGTGGGGAATCTTGGTATAATCAACATTTAGTTAACAGTTTAAATTGCTTGAATCACTATTTTTGTGAACAAAATTTAACTGCTAAAAACAATGATCAAGCTTATGCTTTCATAACCTCTGAGTTAAATCATTTATCTATAAAATTTAATAAACTATTTACAGAAAAACTCCAGATTCAAGCTAATTATCAAATCATGCATCATGAATTTAAAACTATTAAAAAGGAGTGTTTCTCATTGAGGGACTCTAAAAGTAAGGCTTTAGTAAGCACTGATAAAGACCATGACTTAGGAGCTAGCACCTCTAGAACTAGCAGATACATTAGTTCTAGGAATAGGGATCATGCTCATATTAAATCTGTTCAAAATTATTTTAATACTCTTTTACAGAGTATTCCCCGAGCCCCAGTCTCACTAAAAAATCAAATAATATTCCCTGTTAATTTCCCTAATAATATTATTAAAGATATCCAAAAAATTGCTCAAAATAATAGTCATCGATTTTTGGAATTTTTGTTCCAAACCCTTACTGATTTATCTAATAAGTCTATCCCTGGTTTTGAAATATGTTGGGATACACTTTGTGAAAATGATGACAGTAAAAGAATTATTTGTCCAAAAATTAATCCTATTTGTTCAAATTATCCTTTAGACAGGGCTGAATGTTCCTGCAACTTAATTTATAGTATACAAAAAGCCTGCATTGATATGCAGCATTTTCAACCTTTAATTGAAATAACTCCAATGACCCTATTGGATCATGGATTGTTAAAACAACTTATTTTTATTAACCCGGAGCAGACTGATAGTACCAGAAAACTGGCTGTCTCCATTTCAAACCTTTTTGCTAAATATGGTTCACTGAGATGCCAAGTCTTGATTAAAAGCAAAATGCCAGAATGGACTTGGACTGTCAACTGGCCATTCAGCCGTATTCATCTCCCTATTCATCTCATCGGGGATGAAGAACCGTGGCCTTGCTCAAAGTCAATCCATAGTCAAATACGCCACTACAGGGCCTATTCAATTACAAATAAACTTGGAAATGCTTATCAAGATGATGAACTCCATGTTCATATTAATCCCAGCTCAATCTATTTAATCTGTGAAGATTCTATTCAGAAGATTCGCTGCATTAAACAAATTCAAGAAGACCAGTTTATTAGTCAATCATTATCTTGATCGATTGACGAATGATCACTTGATTAATTCACCAGTATCCACTCCAGAAACTGAAAACCCCATTGATGATGAAGAACCTGGATAATATGATAGAAGATTAAAAGCTATTGCACTACTCTGATCAACCAGCTCTTACAGGCTGCTTACCAATCAACTGCTAAAAGACACAACCATGATTCTTAAGTGATAACCAAACACAGTCAACAGCTGATCTCTTCAACATCAGCAACTTGTTCAAAAGTCAACATTGATTATAATTCGAACCTATTCAAACACAATACAGCCCTTGTCTATCAACTTTCCTACACAGGAAACTATTCTTTCATCGGCTGAGTAATTACCCGCAATAATTCTCGGGTACTATTTAAACAGTAATAACTTTTACTGTTCATACAGCTATTCAACTCCTTTTCGTTCACGGGAAAAGGACTAATCAACTATTCAATTCACTTGCTCAACTGTTCAAATACCGGAAGATGAAGACAATCTGCATCAAATACCGGAAGATGAAGACAATCTGCATCCTTCCAATAGTATTTAATTGCTGTTCAACTACTGTTCAAACAGTACTATTCAGCCGACAGCACTGTTCACTCATGTCTACTGTTCATACCTTTTACTGTAGAAATTACAGAAAAAGACTATTTACTCACATGCATAGTTACTTTCCACCGAAAGTAAACCTAATAATTCTATTTGTACACAGTCTTCGGTCCTTAGTCTATAAAAGGAGTCGAATGACTTAGTTAGGGGGATCTCAGAGCTCTTAGCACCTCTTCCCACTTCTCTCTCTAAATTCTCTTCTCTTCTCTTCTCTCCACCTAAATGTAATACTGCTTACTGCAGTACCCCTTCCCCCATTAACCCTGTTCACCACCTTCTCCGAAGGTACTATTAAATGTTCTTCCTCTTTGAGGACTACTCAATCAATGAGTTGATCCTCTCTGATCTCTATCAATGATAAACTGATGTTTATTATGTTTTCTGTTTAATGGTTGGCTTTGCCACCTACTGATTAATGTTTTGATTTCTGTTCATGGTCGGCTCAGCCGCCTTATTAACTGTTTAATTTTCTGTTCATGGTCGGCACTGCCGCCTGTTTACTCTGATTATGTCTGTGTTCTTCTTACTGTGTCTCTCCTTCCGCCCCCAAATGGTATCAGAGCCAAGACGGGAGTAGTGAGGTAGGTGGTTGGTGGCATGGGTTGTCCCTGAGTCGGAGGTAAGAGTCCGGTGGATGAATAGTTACTAGGTAAAGTATTTATTTATATAAAAGAGAATGAAATTAAGAAATTATTTTGGCAAGTGATCTTGCTTATTATTCATAGTCGATTGGACAGAGTTTGTACTTGATTATATGTTGGTATTAAACATATGATTCTACATCCAGAATTTGACAAGTAAGAGTCTGTATTAGATGTTATGGACATGAGTTCATGTTTCAATGGTTTCGGTGCCTGTAAAAATACTTCTGGTAAATTGGAGTAACTGTTTCTGGCTGTCCCCATTTAACATCCTGGTTTTCTGTAAAAGGTCCCGTCGAGTAAGTCCCGCGGTAGGGCAGTTAAGGGTTGGAGGCAACCGTCTGGGTGTTGGGTACGAGGGAGTGGGGGAACAGCAGCTTCAAGTGATTAGAAGTATTAGGGTAGTTCTGTTAACACATAAAATCTAATACAGAAATACTGCAGTGTCTGGATTTTGAGTGTAGATGAGTTTAATCCCCATACAAATCAAGTATAGAAAAACTGCAGAGATTATGAATGATAAAAAGGATTTTCTTTACTTGATTTGTATGGGGATTAAACTCATCTACACTCAAAATCCAGACACTGCAGTATTTCTGTATTAGATTTTATGTGTTAACAGAACTACCCTAATACTTCTAATCACTTGAAGCTGCTGTTCCCCCACTCCCTCGTACCCAACACCCAGACGGTTGCCTCCATTATATGTTGGTATTAAACATATATATATATATATATATATATATATATATATATATATTCCAGCAAATTTAGCTATACATCAGGGGGTTAGGATATGTCTATCTACAGGAGTACTATTTCTATGTACACAAATGCAGCCAACCCTTCAATCGTTCTTATCGACTCATGTTCTATTTTACTACTTGTTAATGATGGGATTTTTGTGTACGAACAATTATGGACGAAATTAGAATTTTGTATTTATCGGGTTTGGCAATTGATATTGGAAAGACCTCTCGATTTAACACACGTGAAGTAGTGGCAATACATACAAAGCTCCATAATCAAAAACATATATATTTAGTCCATTGGTTTAGTGAAAGTTAACAAATCAATAGGACTATGTAATTCCAATTTTACTAGTACTAGAATATATGGTTCAATTAAGAATCCTATTTTAAGATAATGAGTTGATTACAATGACGTCCACAACACGTCGAGCCAAAAGACATTAGCAACATTTGGGGAATTACATTTTCTTTTACACGTGGTGGTAGGGTTGGAAAGGTACCGAGCAACTCACGAGTTTGGCTTGTTAACGCTCAGCTTGCTTGTTTACTAAACGAGTCGAACTCGAACTTGAATTTTCAGCTTGCTTAGTAAACGCCCCGAGTTCGGCTCGTTCGATAAAAGCTCAACTCGATAAAAACGACTCGGCTCGATTAAAGAGGTTCGTTTAATAAATGACTAAGCTCGGCTTGTTAAGGCTTGAGATGAGCTTGAGCTCAAGATTTTGGCTCGTTAATAAACAAGCCGAGCTCGAGCTCGAACTCGACAAAACTAGGCTCGTTTACACCCCTTTCATGGTGGTACCCACAAACAAGATTCAACTTCAAGATTGTTATTGATAGAAGACAAGAGGCAATAAATAAACATAAAATTGAAGAAGGAAAGGTTGATACCCAGTTCCAGCAAAGAAGGCAAGAGGAATCATCATCTCCCAACCATTAATATTCATGCTGCATAAAAAGACAAAAAATAAATTAAAAAATGAATACGTTTATATACACGTCAAAACAAAATGAACTTTGTCGAATTTGTGGGCATGTCAGATGAAAAAACAAGTTGTGGGCCTATAGTCCAAGTAATGTACAGTCTTGAAGATGATAGACTTTGGCTTGGCTCAGTTCGCATAGCAAACAGATCGAGCTTAAACATTATCTTTTGCTCGTTCAGTAAACGGGTCGAGAGCTCAAGTTATAATTAGCTTCAACTCGGCTCATGTAGATAAGCTCGTTTTGTTTGTTTGGGATCGAACTCAAGCTTACCTCGAAGATTCTAAAGCTTAGTTCAGCTCAGCTCAGCTAATTCATCTTCTGCATACCCTAGCTTCCTCTATATCAAAATAGGGATTGGGGGATGGTGCTATGCAGTAGTGTGTGCAGCACCATGCTGCACAGCTCTAAGCCGTCGGATCATGCATTCGATGACTCGGATCTTATCTCGACAACTAACAACTGAGAGCCATTCATTATCGAGATGAGATCCGCGCCTTCTGATGCACTATCCGACGGTTCGAAAATGCGCAACATGGTGCTATCCACACCACTGCACAGCACCAACCCACTAAATAGGCCTTTGCAAGCTTGCCTTTTTCTTCTGTTTTTGCAGGAGAGAGAGAGAGAGAGAGAGAGAGAGAGAGAGAGAGAGAGAGAGAGAGAGAGAGAGAGTTGTACGAAGTCCACAATTCTAGAGTGGAGATGCATAAAAGGTCACAATCAATGATGGTTAGACTTGTAAATTTCGTGGGATCTTTGTGGCAAGGTATTATGTTTTAGGGCAAAATTACAAAATACTCTTCCAAACTACACTTGCTCTAGGCCCTATGGGTTTTTTGGAATTCAGTGGGGTCAGGTGACTCCCCTTGCCTATGCTGCGTCCGCCCATGGCTTTACTATTAAACTTTATTAGGTTTTATTCGTTTTGGGGTCTCAAAACTCTTGGGCACAATTTTCAATAAATTTCATTTATCTATCTCTCTTCACTATAATGACGAAAATACCGGTAATGAACAAGCTAGAGATATATACTAACCATATGGACAAAGCATCCACAGCAACTTCTGCATTCTTTAGGTTTCCGGTCATCAATATCAGAATTCTGTAGTACCAATTCTCCAAACTGATTTAAGAATTAATAGACAAAAAAGCCAAAATAATTAATTAATGTTGGTATAGGCACTGGCTGAAAAAAAATGCACATTTGAGCGACAAAATAGGGCGTGACGTCATTATTATGTCCTAGTAAAATATATTGGTTCACCTTTCACTTTGAAATCTGACCTGCATGATCTAAATGACTACTCTTCATTGCTTTAATTGGATGCATTTCCATTGCACCGGAAAAAAATATAGGCCGTATTGAGATTGAGAGAGAAAGAGTACCAAAGCATGATCCCGGAAGAAACCGAGAGTTTGACGAACTCCCAAAGACCGGAAAATGCCTCGATTGAAAACCCGGTCCAAGTAAGAGGGCACCCCCCGCAAACAGTGTAACCAAATAACCCAAAAACCAAAACCCACCACGAGAAATTCGAAGTAACCGCCACCCCCACCACGTCAAGCTTCAATTTATACACAAACAACCAGCTCACTGCGATGTGCACCACCAACGCCGCTAGAGAAACCCACACGATCGCGGCCATCTTCAGCTGACTTTGCAAAAATCTTTTTTTTTTTTTTTGAATCGGCACAGAAGAATTATTATTAACTAGAAACACAAAGTACAACGACTTAGAGTAGTTTTAAAAATCTCTTTTTCATTTGTTTTTAGGATCCGGGGGCTCTGCTGCCCGGGGGCACAGTAGCCCCTACCTAGCCGGCTAAACCACACCGTTTGATTTTTAAAAAAAAATCCTAACCACCAATTTGCAATCCTGTAGAGCAGAAATGTGATTATGAAAGCCCTAGAGACAAAATTTGATTATGACTCTTGAGAATAATATGATCAGAATAATAAGATCTTCACACCCCTACAAACGAATTAAAAATTAAAGCACTTAATTTTTTAACTATATTTTTTAACATATAACAGTCTAAAAAAATTAAGTGTGAAAATTTTCACCCCGTTTGAATCAGTGCAAAAATCTTGTTATTCTAATCATATTAACAAGAGATGTCAGATCTTATATGCCCAACATGAATAGGACTATCCAGGAGCGTTGCATGTATATGCCCAACATGTGGTATTTTTTGGCCCCGAATGCTTGACCGCATAGCGTTTCCAATGCACTTGCCATCCCCAGCTGCTCATAGTCCAAACCAACACCACATTAAAAAAATAAAATAAAAATTTGAACGCTTGAAAATATTTAGAAATAGAATTGTTTTTAGGCAGAAAAAAAAAATGGTAAGAAACACAATTGTAACCCTGTTTTTTAATTAAATTCGTCGTTGTGTAATGGATGATGACGATATACGACTCTGGAACTTTTGGAGCAGTAACACTATAGTGAAATCATATAATTATTGATGTCTAATCAAGTTGGTTTTTCACAAAGAGTAGTTCGATACGAGCACTCTAGATTGAAAGTCAAAATTATACTTCCGAACTCAGGCTGAGTTTGTTTCATAAGCACAACAGCCCTTTTTCGTTGACTTTTAGAACTTAAAACATTTTGTTACTCCTGTCAAACTTATAAATGGAAAATTGAGTGATTTTATCAGGCACTTACTGATATTCAATTGAACTGGTTTCTCGTAGAGAGAGTTAATATATGATGTTATAAGAGATGAACCGTTTATCGCAGTGAAACCGGGAATATGTTGGGCAATGTGAACAAAATTGAACTCTTCAAAAACTGCAAACGATCGAGGGAGTGAAGGAGTACCAAAAAGCCGAAGTTGAAGCCAACGACGACGTTACTAGCAATGGAGACGGCGGCGACCGGCAAACGCTTGAGTAATGACGAACATGGAGTAGGTGGTGAGGCGGCTGAACATAGAAGGTCCCACTATGTGCCATAACTTCTTCGATTCGATCCACGCCCTCTGCGCAAGATCAAGATCATGATCATCTTCTCTGTCTCCGTATTTCGACCGGACGGCGGCGGATGAGTAGTCTAACAAGGGTTGTTTAGCTTCCTCCGCGGCTGCCGCCTTCGTGCTGTTGGTCGGCATCTTTATTTTTGGGCTAGTTTTGGTACGGACGAGGAGGAGTGGTAGTTTCTAGTGGCTTTAAGCTTCTTTTGGTAGCTCGGTGTGGAGAGGTGGAGAAGATAGGACTTTAGATGGTTTGCGGTACAAACCAAATTAATGGGCATTCATTTTAGGGAAAATTTCAAAAAAAACCACTTAATTTACACGGCAATGTCTTATAGGCCTCCAAACTGAATATATTTTCAATTTAATTAACCTCCAAAGTTTACAAAAAACTTACAATTAAGCTTTTGCCGTCATCTTTCGTCAAGTTACAAACGGAATTGTGAAATGTGTATTGTTCATCCAACGTTTAATATTTATTTGGACCTATTACGGATCCTATAAAGATGATTCAAACTGCAAATCATTTTTAAAATATTTTTTTATAGGTTTCTTAGAAAAATTAGCCCAATTCGATATAGGTAGGGCTCTCATATGAGTTAGGCTTTTTTAGGGTGCTCATTGAAAGGTTTTAGAGCCAAAAATTCATTATCACCATTTAGGATAAAATTATTAGAAAAATAAAATTTTCATACCGGTTCAAATAGATTGAAAATTGGAGCACTTAATTTTATTTTTTAATTTTTTTATTCTGTTCAATTTGTTTGTGAACTTTATTAAAAAAAATACGTTTTTTTTAAAATTTTTTTTGTCTGGTTCAATCTGTTTGTGAATTTTTTTTAAAAATATGGTTAAAAAGTTAAGTGCTCCAATTTTCAATTTGTTTGAACCAGTGCGAAGATTTAATTTTTCTGATAATTTTATCCTAAAATGGTTATAAAGAATTTTTGGCTTTAAGACTTTTCAATGAACACCCTAATGGAGCCCTACCAATATCGAATTGGGCTAATTTTTTTAAGGAACCTGTAAAAAAATATTTTAAGAATGACTTGCAGTTTGAATCATCTTTATAAGATACGTAACAGGTTTAAATAAATATTAAACATTGGATGAATATTACACATTTTACAATTCCGTTTGTAACTTGACGGAAGGTGACGGCAAAGGCTTAATTGTAATTTTTTTTTTTTGGTAAACTTTAGAGGCTAAATTGAAAATAGGTTAAGTTTGGAGGCCTATAGAATATTGCGGCGTAAGTTCAGCGATTTTTTTTTTGAATTTTTTCCTTCATTTTATTGGCTTGTGACATATTTATGAGGAATGATATACAAAAGAACAAACATTTCAGAATCAACTTTTTCCAGCGGGCCAGACCCTGGGAAAGAGTTTGAAGCTAGAAAACATTATCCATCACTCCCTTCTTTTATTGACTGATATTTGGAGTCAGAATCAACTTTCCAAATATTTTAAGAAAAGAAGTGATTTTTGCATTTTCTAAATTGTTAAACAAGCCGTGTTCAATTGGAAAGTACAAATAGAAGGGTTTCCTTCATTTTCAAATTTTTTTGCCATTCTATTGATGAAGTAGTATTAAGTTGAATTGGTCAGTGAAATTCCCTTGTTCTTTTCATTTTAGTTTTTTTTACTTCTTATGATAATAAAAAATAGGGGTGTCAAATGAGTGGATTTGGGTCATATTGGGCAAGTTATAAGTGGGTTGGATCTTTAATGAGTGATTGACCCATTTATAACCCATTAGTTTTGAGCCTAATTACCCATACCTAGCCCGATCCATTTGTCTAAAATCAAACCCGACCCGATCATTAACTCAATTACATATATATTAAAATTTTAAAAATGACTAACATACTCAAATACACTAAAATGACCATATTACCCCTATACATCTAAGTGACTAAAATACCCATGTATACTAAAATTACCATATTCTCCCTATATACTGGGTATTAAATGACCAAATTAAATGTGTTTTTTTTTTTTTTTCACTCTTCACATCTCTTAAAAATGATAGAATATGTAAAGAATATCCTAAACTAGAAAAGTCTCAAAATGGAGTCAATTTTTTTGTATGTTCTTCTTACACTAAAGGTTAAATTGGTTTTTTAAAATATCTCTCACCACGTTTATCACACGTCTATGAGGGGATTAGTTTAGACAGTCATACCTAAACAGTCCAAAAGTCAGAAGACTCAGGCTAGTTTTGGATTAAAAAGTCAATTTTACTTCTTTTTTTTGTTGTTATTTAATTTTGATATTTGTTACACGTACGATTATAATAGTAAGGCAAACCTTATAAATATTTCAAGATTGATGTCTTGCCCATCAAGTAGTTTCTCATTCATTAGCGGTATGACCTTTTTAGTGAGTCATCAATTTTGAATGTTTTGCATTCTGTAGTGTGAACAAATTTTCCCACCCTCCTTAGAGGAGTATGTTATTGTAACGCCCCGAATTTTGGGTACGTTAAATAAAACATTCTATTAGAAAAACGAAGTGAGTCCAGCTCGTTATTACATCATAAACCTTACAAGAGTACTTTTACTCAAATAACAGAGGGATCTAGGGTTCCTAACTACAGTTCTTCTCGCTTCTCCATCCTAGCCCGCTTCTCAGCTCCGAACGCCTCCAAAGTGAATAGTTCGTCCTGTTCGTCTATCAATTCTGACATATTATACCGGCGTCGCCACCCATATAATATGCGTCACCACAAGGTAACACCGTGAGCTACGAAGGCTCAGTATTTTTACTAGCATCGATTTCCACATGATAAGCTAAGCAGTGAATATTTTGCCGATTACCGTTCGACTCATCGTAACCCAATTACATAACTGGAAGTATACAATGGTTTGGCATTTGCAACGGATAACCAAGCTATACCTCACCAAAAACTCAGTAATTTGGTCATTACGTAGTTTCTTTTTTTCCAACCGGAAAATGGGTGCCATGGATTTTCGTGTTTCTCATTACTTTACATACAGCATTCAATCAAGCAACAACAAGATCATTTAATATAATTGAGGATCAAGGAAAATAAGTCAAGTAGCTCTACTTATCGGTAAGGACTTAGGGTAAGGATCACTACCAAATAAGAACGGCGTCTAAAGCATTCCTAGTTAAGCTACTTTACCGCTCATTAGAGCCTTATTGCAAGTTCAAGCATGAGCTCTCTGTCAGGCTAACTTGGCCCTAGGGTTGCATGGCCTAGATTCATCCAAGATCTAAGAAAGAGCAACAATGGACATCTCTCAAATGCTGCGGCAAAGTACATACCAATAACACTTAAGATCATCTAAAAGTCTAGGAACCAACTAATAAATAGGCATAGGGTAAGATACTAACCATCTAAGTAGGGAGAGAACCCATGTAACCACATGGCTTAAAACCCAAACTACAATCCAATGGGTAATAATTCCCTTAAATTAGGATAATAGTTACACCTAGAATAATACAAACTTTAAAGTAAGTATACCGGCCGTCCAATGGATGCCAATGGGTTGGTTCCCAATGAAGGTCCGCCAGTCTAGTTCGGATCCTTGCTCGTGCTAGCTCATAAATTGCAGCAAACGGAAATGCAGTGTAATTACGACCAAAGCCAAGTAACCACAAATGTTCGACTGAAAATCTCGTTACACTATACTAGGGTATGCGAGCCCATTACGCTTTAACCGGCCGACCACAAGCGGGGAAGTAAAGAGAAGGAGAGCGGAGCTAATTGGCCATGACCGGAAGATGCGGCAAAGGAAACGAGGGAGGGTGGCCGAGGATGCTGTTGCCACCGGGATCCGTCGGCGTGAGGTGGATCGGCCCTAGCAAGGCCGAGCACTGGAGGCGGAGGGTGGAAAAGAGCACGACGATTTTTATCAACTATTCCGAGGCTAATTGATACTGGAGGAATTTTTGTCCTGAATTTAATTTGACCCGTCCCCATTCAACAATGTGATTGGTTCTTCAAAAATTAGTAGAGGTGTCAGATCATTTCGGGGAAGGTAATTCGTGGTTGGCTGAAGTCAAAAGCATACTTTACCTTGTTTGAACTTATCTAAACTATTATTATTGGCAATTAAATTATGAAGCTAAAATTGTGCCAAACACACTTTGTCTTAGATTCTTGGATCGATTTAAAAACCATAAACGTACAGCTACTTAAAAATTTCAATAAACATTTACATCATTGACTTTATGGTGCACTAGTCGCAATAATCGTCTTTATTTTCCACGATTCACATTACAATAAATGGGGATAATTTAGCATGAAAGACTTTACAAATCAGTACATATTGAGCGTATGATCATTCTGATTTGAGAACTTTAAGAATCCAATTCCATAGTTCGGCATTTGGATCGGGCACTAACATCCCTCCCTCAATCTGATAATCGTTTTCATTGACATTGATAAATATTCCCTATGAAAAGATCTACTCGTGAACTTTTTTCTTTCACTTATTTTGACAATGGAAAATGCAATGGAGACCGAAATTGAGTTTATACTGAACGATAAGAATTTTCGTGTTTTTAAAACTAATTTAGTCCAACTACCATTGCTCGTCGTCTAAAAATAGACGGTTGCAATTATTATGTCCTATTTGCCCACTTATTCACATGCGTGGTCGCTTTCTCGGCCTGCAATTGTAAAATAAAACCATCAAAACAATAAAAACTGGAGTAAAAAAAAAAAAATTGATTTACTATCTGAATGTCAAAATCAGTGGAAATAGGGAAAGATAAGAGTTTCTTAATTACCTCTTTTTCCCAGTCACATCTCATGGTGATGATGGCCAATATCAAAGTTTGTACTGCTGTTCCTCCAAAAATCATTCCAGCCCATATTCCCTGATTATGTTACTAATCTTCAACCATTCAAATTTTTCTAAAAACTATAGTATTGGACATATATGGTACTACTGGAGTTGAACAGACTAACCGTCGGACCTTGAATCTAGCTAGTCCTAATCATTTCAAACTGGCTAACTTGGTTTTGTTTGGCCTGTGTTTAGAAAGTAAAAAACCACTTGATCGATAGATTTATGCCTAAAGGCTCTGTTCGTTTGAACTGAAAATGCATGTTTTCCTCGAAAATGGTTTCCAAATTTTCTGTCTTTGGTTCGAAATTGGATCATTCAAGTTTTTTTGTGTGGCTAAAATAGTGGCAATTTTTTTTCATGAAAATGTTGCTAAAAACAACTTCCTGATAGTGAAGGATACATACCATAACACCTAGGTCGAAAACCCATCCCATTAGAAACCCGAGTGGCACTCCGATCAGATAATAGCAACCTAGGTTTATATACGCAACATATCCTTGCCATCCAGATCCAATAGCCACCCCTGTCAATAGTCAATATCAACAAAGTTTAACACCAAAATTTTGACAAATCTATGCAAGGCGAAAGAATGAGATCAAATTGGAGGATACAGATTCTCTGTAATTCAATCTGCACCAGAAATGAACCATTGGTCCACCACGAGTCTTGTCTCGATGGTCTTAGTTGTTCCGCAAAATCTTTTTAGTTGTTTAACTTGTTTTATGTTTTCGATGCTTCTCGTTGAGATAAATAAAAAACAAAAAAAAAACTACATATTAAGACGGCCAAACTCCGAATTGAAGGTGTCTCATCCAAGACTATAAATACTCCCCTCACATGATCTTCTTTCCGTATCACGTGATCTTTCTAAATTTTTTATTTAGAAAAACAAGAAAAAGAGGAAGAAGATATTTCTCTTACCTGAGAGAACTGGTTGGACACTGTTGAGGAGAACAGTGAAGGCCAAAAGGACAGAGAGCTTGTTTACTGCTTCCAAAACAGTCTTACTAGAGGAGAAAATTAAGGCAATTTCGTTGTGGAAAATCATAATGAAAATCCAGAAGAAGAGACCAATCACTGCGGATGTCGTCACCGAGACCGTGGTTGCAAATTTGGCCCCTTTTCCATTCCCTGCTCCTAGCTCATTTGCAACCCTAACTCTGCAACACCATCACAAATATTCATTAGTACCAAGTCATGCAAATTTAGCAGGACAATAGTAAATTTTGGCATGTCGGTAGTAAATAAGGTGTGGTAATATAGTTCATGAAACTAAGCTATATCAATGAAAAACTGTTGGAGAAAGGAGAAAGGAGTTCAGAGTTCGACAGCATTAGGTGTGCACTTTAGGTGCGGGGAGAAAGGAGAAAGAGGCCTTCGCCTCAACGGTATCAGTTGTACACTTTAGGTGCCAGAAGAAAGGAGAAATCGGCATTTAGCTTGACGGCATTAGTTGTGCACTTTAGATGCCAGGATAAAAAAGAAGGTCAGGAGTTCAACTCATCTTTTAGGATGCTAATATATAATTATTCTAACAACGCTGACTTTCATTGATTAAAAAAAAATGAATAACCCATTTACCCATTTAATCTGCCCATTTAAAAGCCGTATTTCATGCAACCTTAGTATTTCAAATCCAAGGGGGCCACGAAATTGAATTGAGACCATCTTCCTTCCGTATCACGTGATCTTCAAGAATATAAAATACTCCCCTCAAATAAGCACCGAAAGAAGAATATTCTCTAAAAATTGGGGTGGTCTGGAGTGCTAGCAGGCGAGTGTGCACCCCTGTCTCAAATTCCACACATGATGTGCAAGAGAATAATAGTGGCCATCAATTTCGACCAGGCCCAAAAGAGAAATTCTAATCAATATTGTACTGAACTGTTGTTTTGGTTGACTCATTACCCTTTTCTTTTGGCAGCAGGCAGCTTATGGTTGTTCTCGACCTAGATGCCAACATAATTGAGTGGTGGATCGTTGGTTGTGATGCCATATTTTCTGTTTTCTTTTAATCTATGTAACTTCGATTCGTTAATTAATATATTTTTTTTCTGATAAAAAAAGAAATTATTGTACTAAAAAGTGGAAGAAAAGTAGTTCTTTCACTTTCTATGTTTTTTCACTCATTTCACTTTTTATGTTTCTTTATCTTTTTATTATAAGTTTCCAGACAAAAACTGAGAGACAGTGGGATGCGGTCCGTAGTTAAATCTTTGGCCCACAAATTATTCTACTATTTTTTCTTCTATCCTCTTTGGCCCACAAATGAAAAATGGTCTTCTTATATGTATTCCAGCAAATTTAGCTACATATCAGGGGGTTAGGATATGTTTATCTACTGGAGTACTATTTCTACGTACACAAATGCAGCCAACACTTCAATCATTCTTATTGATTCATGTTCTATTTTACTTGTTAATGATGAGATTTTTGTGTACGAACAATTATGGACGGAATTAGAATTTTGTATTTGTTGGATTTGGCAAGTGATATCGGAAAGACCTCTCAATTTAACACATGTGAATATTGTGGCAATACATACAAAGCTCCATAATAAAAAACATATATATTTAGTCCACTGGTTTAGTGAAACTTAACAAATCAATAGGACTATGTAATTCCAATTTTACTAGTACATATGGTTCAATTAAGAATCCTATTTTAGGATAACGAGTTGATTACAATGACGTCCACAACATGTCGAGCCAAAAGACATTAGCAACATTTGGAAAATTACATTTTCTTTACACATGGTGTGAGGGCTGTAAAGGTACCGAGCAGCTTGCGATCTTGGCTCTGCTTGTTATCGCTCAACTTGCTTGTTTACTAAATGAGCTCAAGCTAGAGTTTTCGGCTTGTTTAGTAAATGCACCGAGCGTGGCTCATTCTACAAAAAGCTCGACTCGATAAAAGCGACTCGACTTGATTAAAGAGACTCATTTAGTAAATGACTATATTCAGCTTGAGCACAACATTTTGGCTCGTTAGTAAATAAGTTGAGCTCGAGCTCAATAAAGCTCGGCTCGTTTACTGCCCTTTGATGGTGGTACCCACAAACAAGATTCAACTTCAAGATTGTTATTAATAAAAGACAAGAGGCAATAAATAAACATAAAATTGAAGAAGGAAAGGTGGATACCCAGTTCCAGCAAAGAAGGCAAGAGGAATCATCATCTCCCAACCATTAATATTCATGCTGCATAAAAAGACAAAAATAAATTAAAAAATAAATACGTTTATGTACACGTCAAAAGAAAATGAACTTTGTCGAATTTGTGGGCATGTCAGATGAAAAAAAATAAGTTGTGGGCCTATAGTCCAAGTAATGTATAGTCTTGAAGATGATACAGACTTTGGCTTGGCTCTGTTCGCATAGCAAACAAATCGAGCTTAAACATTATTTTTTGATCGTTCAGTAAACGGGTCAAGAGCTCAAGTTAAAATTAGCTGCAACTCAGCTCATGTAGATAAGCTCGTTTTGTATGTTTGGGATCGAACTCAAGCTTACCTTGAAGATCCTAAAGCTTAGTTCAGTTCAGCTCGGCTAATTCATCTTCTGCATACCCTAGCTTCCTCTATTTCTAAATATGGATTGGGGGATGGTGTTGTGCTGTGGTGTGCGCCGCACCTTGCTGTACAGTGGTGTGCGTAGTACCATGCTGCACACCTCTGAGCCGTCGAATCGTGCATCCAACGACTCGGATCTCATCTCGACAACCAACGACCAAGAGCCATTCATTGTCGGGATGAGATCTGTGCCTTCTGATGCACTATTCGACGGTTCGAAAATGCGTAACATGGTGCTGTCCACACTACTGCATAGCACCAACCCACTAAATAGGCCTTTGCTACTTGCCTTTTTCTTCTGCTTTTGAGAGAGAGAGATACAGAGAGAGAGTTTTGTACAGAGTCCACAAATCTAGAGTGGAGATGCATAAAAGGTCACAATCAATGAGGGTTACTTGTAAATTTCGTGGGATCTTTGTGGCAAAGTATTATGTTTTAGGGCGAAATTACAAAATACTCTTCCAAACTACACTTGCTCTAGGCCCTAGGGGTATTTTGGAACTCTGTGGGGTCAGATGACTCCCCTTGCCTATACTGCGTCTGCCCATGGCTTTACTATTAAACTTTATTAGGTTTTATTCTTTTTGGGGTCTCAAAGCTCTTAGTCACAATTTTCAATAAATTTCATCTATCTATCTCTCTTGACTGTAATGACGAAAATACCAGAAATGAACAAGCTAGAGATATATACTAACCATATGGACAGAGCATCTACAGCAACTTCTGCATTCTTTAGGTTTCCAGTCATCAATATCAGAATTCTGTAGTACCAATTCTCCAAACTGATTTAAGAATTAATAGACAAAAAGTCAAAATAATTAATTAATGTTGGTATAGGCACAGGCTGAAAAAATATGCACATTTGAGTGACAAAATTGGCGTGACGTCATTATTATGTGTCTTAGTATAATATATTGGTTCACCTTCACTTTGAAATCTGACTTGCATGATCATGTCTCAAGATTCGTATACGTGAGCTTGTGAAATATGTTTAAATTACTACTCTCCATTGTTTTAATTTGACGCATTTTCATTGCACCGGAAAAAAAATATAGGCCAGATTGAGATTGAGAAAGAGAGAGAGTACCAAAGCATGACCCCGGAAGCAACCGAGAGTTTGACAAACTCCCAAAGACCGGAAAATGCCTCAATAGAAAACCCGGTCCAGGTAAGAGGGCACCCACCACTAACAGTGTAACCAAATAACCCAAAAACCAAAACCCACCATGAGAAATTCGAAGTAACTGCCACCCCCACCACGCCAAGCTTCAATTTATACACAAACAACCAGCTCACCGCGGCGTGCACCACTAGTGCCGCTAGAGAAACCCAAGCGATCGCAGCCATCTTCAGTTGACTCTGCAAAAATCTTTTTTTTTTTTTTGAATCGACACAAAAGAATTATTATTAACTAGAAACACAAAGTACAACGACTCAGAGTGGTTTGGGTCATAAAGATCTCTTTTTCATTTGTTTTTAATGTACTTTTCTTACCATGCGGACTTTTCTATGTTAAATGATCTCAAGAGAAGAATTTTTAAAAATGGCAAAAAAATTTGATGTTTTTGGTTTTTTAGATTTATAGATTTTGTTTTTTGAAAAAATTTTAAAAAAAATAATTTTGGAGCTTTTTTATTTTTTATTTTTTATCAAAAGGAGAAATATCTAGCATGACCCAAAAAATCCGAGTTTTTTGTGCTTACTTTCTTCTTTTATTCTTTTCATTGGAAACGAATCATCAAATGATCAAGAAAGTCTTTTCACCACAAAATCAACAAGAAATCACAAAGAAAGAAAGCGAAAAAATTTTAAAAAAATTGTATATGTAGAAACCTTTGGAGGGGGAATTGGAAGGCGAAGCTGAAGTGGAGTGGGATCATCCACAGGGAAACGACGCCAGATAGCTCGGCGATACCGGATGGTTGGCCGAGGAGCTTTAGGATCGGAGAGGCGAAGAGGTAGAGAGGGAGCAAGAGGATGCAACAGATGAATAGGACGATCCAGGAGCGTTGCATGTATATGCCCAACATGTGGTATTTTTTGGCCCCGAATGCTTGACCGCATAGCGTTTCCAATGCACTTGCCATCCCCAGCTGCTCATAGTCCAAACCAACACCACAATTGTAACCATTGTAACCATGTTTTTTAATTAAATTCGTCGAATAATGGACGATGACGATATACGACTCCGGAATTTTTGGAGCAGTAACACTACAGTGAAATCATATAATTATTGATGTCTAATCAAGTTGATTTTTCGCAAAGAGTAGTGCGATATGAGCACTCTAGATTGAGCGTCAAGATTGTACTTTGGTTTCATAAGCACAACAGCTCTTCTTCGTTGAATTTTAGAACTTAAACATTGTGTTACTCCTGTCAAACTTATAAATGGAAAATTGAGTGATTTTATCAGGCACTTACTGATATTCAATTCAGCTAGTTTTTCATAGAGAGAGTTAATATATGATATTAGAGATGAACCGTTTATTGCAGTAAAACCGGGAATATGTTGGGTAATGTGAACAAAATTGAACTCTTCAAAAACTGCAAACGATAAGAGGGAGTGAAGGAGTACCAAAAAGCCGAAGTTGAAGCCAACGACGATGTTACTAGCAATGGAGACGGCGGCGAGCTCATGGTCGCCGAGGTGGCCGGCGAACGCTTGAGTAATGACCAACATGGAGTAGCTGGTGAGGCGGCTGAACATAGAAGGTCCCACTATGTGCCATAACTTCCTCGATTCGATCCACACCCTCTGCGCAAGATCAAGATCATGATCATCTTTTCTGTCTCCGTATTTCGACCGGACGGCGGTGGATGAGTAGTCTAACAAGGGTTGTTTAGCTTCCTCTGCGGCTGCCGCCGCCGTGCCATTGCTCGGCATCTTTATTTTTGGGCTAGTTTTGGTACGTAGGAGGAGTGGTAGTTCCTCGTGGCTTTAAGCTTCTTTTGGTAGCCCGGTGTAGAGAGGTGGAGAAGATAGGACTTTAGATGGTTGTGGTACAAACCCAATTAATGGGCATTCATTTTGGGGAAAATTCAATAAAACCACTGAACTTACATTGCAATGTCCTACAAGCCTTCAAACTTAACATATTTTCAATTTAATAAACCTCCAAAGTTTACAAAAAAACTTACAATTAAGCTTATGTCGTCGATCATCTTCCGTCAAGTTACAAACGGAATTGTGAAATGTGTATTGTTCATCCAACGTTTAATATTTATTTGGACCTATTACGAATTCTATAAAGATTATTCAAACTGCAAATCATTTTTAAAATGTTTTTTATAGGTTTTTGTTAAAAAAATTAGCTCAATCTCTTCACACTGGTTCAAACAGATTGAAAATTGGAGCATTTAATGTTTTAACCATTTTTTGGGGAAATTCCATGTTGTATTATTTTATTTTTCTATAAATTTATTCTAAATGGTCATAATAAATTTTTCGCTCTAAGACCTTTCAATAAGTACCCTAAGAGAGCCCTAACTCATTTGGGAGCTATACCAATATCGAATTTGGCTAATTTTTGTAAGGAACCTATAAAAAATATTTTAAGAATGGTTTGCAGTTTGAATCATTTTTATAGAATATGTAATAGGTTCAAATAAATAATAAATGTTGGATGAACAGTACACATTTCACAATTCCGTTTGTAACTTGATGGAAGGTGACGACAAAGGCTTAATTGTAAGTTTTTTTTTTTTGTAAATTTTGGAGGTTAAATTGAAAATAGGTTAAGTTTGAAGGCCTATAAGACATTGCGGCGTAAATTCAACCATTTTTTTGAATTCTTCCCTTTCATTTTATTGGCTTGTAATATACTCCGTACCACATTTATGAGGAATGATATACAAAAGGACAAACATTTCAAAATCAACTTTTTCTAGTGCGCAGACCCTAGGAAAAAGTTGAAGGTAGAAAACATACTCCCTGCTTTTATTGACTGATATTTGAAGTAATCAATGCATTGTTTTCTTTACAATTCATAAAGAATTTTTTTTAAAGTTTCTCTTAGATTTCACTTACTTTCAATATTTTTCTCTTTATCTTTCTCCACTTATTATCCATACTATTTTTCAAAAATTTTTTCAAACATCAAGAAAGGGAGTGATTTTCACATATTTCAAATTGTTAACCTTGCACTTCCCAAATAAGCCGTGTACAATTGGAAAGTACAAACAGAAGGGTTTCCTTCATTTTCAATTTTTTTTGGCATTCTATAGATGAAGTAGGATTAAGTTGAATTGATTAGTGAAATTACCTTGTTCTTTTCATTTTAATTTTCTACTTGTTATGATAATAAAAAAATTAATACTCCTACTACTTATGATTAGTTTTGATTTTTCTTACCTAATCATGGAGTCAAGTTATGTTGTTTATTTGCTTGCATAAAGAAGAATACAAAAGAGAGAAAGAATGGCTAATCACGTAAGAATAGACAATTGATTAAAGAAAAAGTACCACCTTTATCTTTTAAATCGTTACGACTAACTTTTTGAGCTTTTCTTGATATTGTGAACAAATGCGAATTCTCCACCTCCTTCCACCTACTTCTGAGTTTGCACGAGTCCACGGCAAGGTTACATCAATTTTTTTGTTTTTAATAACGACATGTCCAAACCAGTTGGCACCGTTTTAAAAATCAATTGCATATATAATACATAGTACTCTTGAAACAAAAAATAAATAAATAAAGGTAGAAATTTTTAGTTCAAGCCCAAAGCTTAAACTGGATTATGTTATTGATTAATTTGAATTTAGACACGGTTAAATGAATCCAATAAAAAAAAAATAAGCAAATGGTCTACAGTACTATTCAATTTTTGTACAAGTCAGTTGTTTTTTAGTTCTTTGTCTTCAAACATCGAATTTTTATTCGTTACGCAAGACACCAAAATCCATTTGTCATTTCTCAGTGTCCGCAATAAAAAAAATGCATCATGATAATTGGAGATCATCCCCGGAAATACTTGGTACATGGGATAGTTTGCAGGGACAGTTTGCAAGGGCAAAATGAGCAGTTTCGCCTACGAATTTAAAAGTAATACTTATCGATATTCACAGGAGCTAATTTTTTATAGGGCTCCATAAAATAATATTTAAAAATTTATGAATATTTTTCTAGATTTTTCCGGGACCCGAAATGGGGCCAAACGCGTTTGTCTCTGCGTGGTTCCCTGCAAATTGTCTCTGCTGTTAGTATTTTTATGGGTACACTATATATAATTTCGGTGTAGAGGACCTGTGGTGCGCATTTGTTTCAGTGTTGTCCACTTGATTGTAGACACCCCAATCCGGATCTCGGAGGTTCTTTGAACGCTCCAATGATGAAATAAAAGGAAACAATACATTTGAGAACTTGAATAAGGGACTTCCCTAACTCAAAAGCCCAGACAAATCAAAAAACTCAGACAAGCCAAAAGCCCAAAGAAATCGAAAACCCAGATAAGCCCAAAAAGCCCTGGACTGGACCTATAATACCGCACGGAACACTTCTACACCGCACGGCGTAACAAAACTTATTACACCGCACGCGGTCATGAGGTCAACCGCACGGCATTTTATGGAAAAGTTCTGACTGGCTCATTAAGCTGTCGGTCACGCCTGTTTGAGTCACAGCTACAAAGTGGCTTAGCTGAAAAAACACTTCTAGCCCGCCTAGAAAGAACCTCCCTCATTTGAATTCAAAATCTATGGCTCTTGCCTATAAATACACCCCTCCACTCAAGAGAAAAGGATCATGGGGCTGCTAATTCCCAATCTCTCTCTTAGTTTGCCCATTTTCCATTTCCAAACCTTGAGAATGTTGCTCCATTTTTCTCATCATCAAAGTTAGTTTTTTACTCACTTTGATACCTTACCTATCAAAATATCCAACAACCACTCCCACTCATACTCATCCATACTCACCCAATCCCATCCACACTCATCTACTAACACCCATCCGCATTCAAGCACAAGATCATAGGTAATAACAAGTTTCCTTAGGCTAGGCTCTGTCCTGGCCCTGAGGGGAACCTTTTCTATAGTAGTCAGATTTAACCCACTTTGGGTCAAAAACTGACTTAAAAACTATTTTCAAAAACCAAAGCAATTACTGTACTAGACATATCACGTCGTGCGACGTACTTATGTGTCGCACGGTGTAGCATGTTCAGACGCACGGCTTTTTATTTGTTATTGTCTATTTGCTTAAACAGTCTAGATCGTAGCCATTCTTCATCAGGCCTTCTTGTACTGCTGAAAATAATGTTGTCAATACTTTATAGAATAAGACCATATCTACAAGCCATATTTTATAGCTAAAAGAGGTTTTTACAATGAAAATCATTTTTACCATCCATGGCTTGAAGAGATGGTACTATTCTAAGACGGATAAGCGGTGGTGTATCTTCTGATATTTTTAAAGAAAAGGCGCACAGGGAATATAACATGCCGTGCGCTGTCCTGGGTATTGATGACAGTCTAAACGCGAAGTAGGTAAACCGCACAACATACTGAAAGGCCGTGCTCGGCATTATGGTAAGCCGTGCGAGAGTGATTTTGATTTGAACAGTTTATTGATTAGTTATTTCATCTTATAGCATCATACTCTTATCATTTTTGTGCAGACAGCACAACGTGCACGCTAACATGATATATCTTCCCATGTTCCTTCCCTTCTTACTTGTTTATCAAAGAGTTTCATTTTCCAAAAGATGTACTAAATTTTTTCCCTTTGAAAAAGTTTAGTAGAGACCGACTTTGCCGAGCAAGCGAGGTGCTTTTTGTTTTATTTTTAACGTGGCTCCCGAACCCAAAATCTCAACATTTTTCGCTAGACCAAAAGCCTTTCTTTTCAAAACAAACTTTTAGTTTCTCGGATCATCCATCTCAAAAATCCGGATAGTGAGTTATCAATTTTGAATATTTTGCATTCTGTAGTGTGAACAAATTTTCCCACCCTCCTTAGAGGAGTATGTTATATTCTATACTCGGGTAATGGCACGTGCTTCGCATGAAAATACCATGTCCATTAGTTTAATTTTATTTTTTTGTTTGGCTTTATTTTCCACCGTTCACATTACAACATATGGGGATAATTTTGCATGAAAACACATTACAAATCAGTTTTTTTTTTCCAAAATGGTAAGAGTTGTCTTATAATCAGAAAACAACTAAATATATTGAGGTTGGATATCGTCCCAAGGGGAGTAAATAACCAAACAAGAGGCCTAGCTACCTAAGATCACCCACTAGAGTCTCACAACCGGGCTTTGTCGCTAATCGGCCATGACTGACATCCAAACAGAGAGAGCAACATACATCCTCAACTGCGGCAAAGACAACCAAAACAATATCAGAAACCCAAAAGAGGGAAAACTCCCATTAAAGGGAGAGAACCAAACCAACAAAACCCAAAACAAAGAAAACCAAAAGAAGACAAGAAAATAAAACAAAAATCCGGCCGAGGATGCTGTTGCCAGAAGCCGCCACATCGGATCCGTCGGCTTATTCGCCGAATGAGTAAAGCCAAACCATCACATGTTCAAATCTTCACAAGATCGGCCCTAGCAAGGCCGAATAAGCAGATAAAGGAAGGAGGCGGAGGGGGGAAGATGGAGGCCGAGGGTGGAGGGGAAGGGGAGGCGCAGGTGGAGCACGACGAGACTAAGAGTTGAAAAGAAGAATTCATCAAATATTTCGAGGCTAATTCATACTGTAGGAAACTTTGTCTTGATTTTAATTTGATCCGCCCCCATTGAACAGTATGATTGGTTCTTCAAAAATTAGCTTGCAGTGCTTCAGTTCCCAACGGGGAAATCCCGACCGGATTTCCGACGGCCCATCGGGCCCACTCCGGCCACCGGACGGCTGATCTGAGCCGTCCAAAAATTCTAAAAACAAAACCGAGTGGGCTAGCACGAGAATCAACGGCATCCGACGTGTTTAGGTGGCCGATCCAAACACTCCATTTTTGTGTATAAATACACACAAAAATGGAGTTTTATACACACAAAAATGGAGTGTTTGGATCGGCCACCTACACACGTTGGATGCCATTGATACCCGCTAAGGGCCCACTCGATTTTTTTTTTTAGAATTTTTGGACGGCTCGGATCAGCCGTCCGGTGGCCAGAGTGGACCCGAGGAGCAGTCGGGATTCCGGTCGGAATCCCCCGTCAGGAACCTCAGACTCTTCGAAAATTAGCAGAGGTGTCAGATCATTTCGGGGAAGGTAATTCGCGGTTAGCGGAAGTCAAAAAGCATACTTTACCTTGTTTGAACTTATCTAAACTATTATGATTAGCACTTAAATTATGAAGGTAAAATTGTGCCAAACACATTTTGTCTTAGATTCTTGGATGAATTTAACAACCATAAACGTACAGCTATTTAAAAATTTCCATTAACATTTACATCATTAACTTTAAGGTGCACTAGTTGCAATAATCGTCTTTATTTACCACGATTCACATTACAAACATATGGGAATAATTTAGCATGAGAAAGACATTACAAATTAGTACGTATTGAGCGTATGATTATTCTGATGTGAGAATTTTAAGAATCTGATTCCATAGTTCGGCATTTGGATCGGACACCAACATCCCTCCCTCAATCTAATAATCGATTTTCATTGACATTCATAAATATTCCCTATGAAAAGATCCACTCATGAACTTTTTTCTTTCACTTATCCTGACAATAGAAAAAGCAATGGAGACCGAAATTGAGTTTATACTGAACGATATGAATTTTCGTGTTTTTAAAACTAATTTCAGTTCAAGTACCATTGCTGATCTCCGTCTAAAAATAGACCGTTGCAATTATTATGTCCTATTTGCCCACTTATTCACATGCGCGGTCGCTTTCTCAGCCTGCAATTGTTAAATAAAACCATCAAAACAATAAAAATTAGAGTAAAAAAAAACTGATTTATCTGAACGTCAAAATCAGTGAAAATAGGGAAAGATAAGAGTTTCTTAATTACCTCTTTTTCCCAGTCACATCTCATGGTGATGATGGCCAATATCAAAGTTTGTACTGCTGTTCCTCCAAAAATCATTCCAGCCCATATTCCCTGATTATGTTACTAATCTTCAACCATTCAAATTTTCCTAAAAACTATAGTATTGGACATATATGGAACTATCAGAGTTGAGCAGACTAACCGTCAGACCTTGAATCTAGCTAGTCCTAATCATTTCAAATTGGCTAACTTGGTTTTGTTTGGCCCTTGTTTGGAAAGTGAAAAACCACTTGATCGATAGATATATGCCTAAAGGCTCTGTTCGTTTGAACTGAAAATGCATGTTTTCCTCGAAAACGGTTTCCAAATTTTCTGTATTTGGTTCGAAATTGGATCATTCAAGTTTTTTTGAGTGGCTAAAATAGTGGCAATTTTTTTTTCCCTTCAAAATGTTGATAAAAACAACTTCCTGATAGTGAAGGATACATACCATGACTCCTAGGTCGAAAACCCATCCCATTAGAAACCCGAGTGGCACTCCGATCAGATAATAGCAACCTAGGTTTATATACGCAACATATGCTTGCCATCCAGATCCAATAGCCACCCCTGTCAATAATCAATATCAACAGAGTTTAACACCAAAATTTTGACAAATCTATGCAAGGTGAAAGAATGAGAACAAATTGGACGATACCGATTCTCTGCAATTCAATCTACACCAGAAATGAACCATTGGTCCACCACGAGTCCTGTCTCGATGGTCTTAGTTGTACTGCAAAATCTTTTTAGTTGTTTAACTTGTTTTATGTTTTCAATGCCTCTCATTAAGATAAATATTGAAAAACCAAAAAAAACTACATGTTAAGACGGCCAAACTCCGACTTGAAGGTCATCCAAGACTATAAATACTCCCCTCACATGATCTTCTTTCCGTATCACGTGATCTTTCTAAAAATTTTATCTAAAAAAAAAAGAAAAAGAAAAAGAGGAAGGAGATGTTTCTCTTACCTGAAAGAACTGGTTGGACACTGTTGAGGAGAACAGTGAAGGCCAAAAGGACAGAGAGCTTGTTTACTACTTCCAAAACAGTCTTACTAAAGGAGAAAATTAAGGCAATTTCGTTGTGGAAAATCATAATAAATATCCAGAAGAAGAGACCAATCACTGCAGATGTCGTCACCGAGACCGTGGTTGCAAATTTGGCCCCTTTTCCATTCCCTGCTCCTAGCTCGTTTGCAACCCTAACTCTGCAACACCATCACAAATATTTTTTAGTACCAAGTCATGAAAATTTAGTAGTACATGCAATAGTAAATTTTGTATAGTTCATGAAATTAAGCTATATCAATGAAAAACTGTTGGAGGAAGGAGAAAGGAGTTGAGAGTTCAACGGCATCAGGTGTGCACTTTAGGTGCCACGGCATCAATTGTGTACTTTAGGTGTCAGGAGAAAGGGGGTCAGGCGTTTGACTCCTCTTTTAAGATGCTAATATAACAATTCTAACAACGCTGACTTTCGCTAAATAAAAAGATGAATAACCCATTTAATCTACCCATTTATAATATTATTTTAGAGATGAGTCAAATTGGGTGAGGATGAATAATGACTCATCTCATAAGCTACATAAGGCCGGATTAGGTCAACATTGATTTTTTGAATGAGTAACAACACATCGATGGTACTATAAGACACTGTTAAATGAGATTTATTTTAACGTATTTCGCGCAACCATAGTCCTTAAAATCCAAGGGGGGGCATGAAATTGGATTGAGATTATCTTCTTTTCGTATCACGTGACCTTTAAGACTATAATTAAGACTTCCCTCGATTAAGCATCGAAAAAAGAATACTCTCTCAAAATTTGGGTTGGGCTGGAGTGCTAGCGGGCGAGTGTGCACCCCTGCCTCAAATCCACACATGATGATGTGCAAAACAGAAATTCTAATCTACATTGTACGGCCCAAACTAGTACCACAACTGGTAGTCCTCTACAAGTAGATGAAAATGAAAAGTGGAAGAAAAGTTAGTTCTGTCACTTTCTATGTTTTCCTCTCATTTCACTTTCTATGTTTCTTTAACCTTTTTTTTTTTTTTTGTAAGTTTCCCCAGACAATGCGGTCCCCAACTGCCTTGTTTTCTTTGGAACTTAAAAAGAATTTTTCAAAAAATTCTTCCTAAATTCCCCCTACTTTCAACATTTCTCTCTCTATCTCTCTTCTTTTATTGCCCCAATATTTTTCAAAAAAAATTTTAAATTCCAATCCAAGCAAAGCATTAAAATCTTTGGCTCCACAAATTATTCTATTTTCTTTTATCCTCTTTGGCCCACAAATTAATGGAAAATGGTATTTTTGTGTGCAAGTAAAGTTAGATATCAGGAACTGCCATGCTAATTTAGACGGTAAGTTCACCCTCTCCCTCAGTGGAGGTAAGGGTTAATTTGAGCCATAACTAATCAATAGGACTATGTAATTCTAATTAATTTTGCTACTGTATTATATATGGTTCAATTAAGAATCCTACTTTAGGATAATGAGTTGATTATAATGATTTCCACAACATATGGAGCCAAAAGACATTAGCTACATTTGGAAAAATTGCTTTGGATCCCTTTTTTCTCACTTTTCAAAACAATTTCTCAAAAAATGTTCCAGCCTTGACACCACTTCTCTTAAAAAAATAATGATGCTGACAAGAGCTATAGGTAAAAAAAAAAAAAACTGATGGAAAAGATGATAAGATGAACAGAGGTTAGATGTTACAGCTGGCCCCACTCTCAAAAAATGATACGGTTGTGTTTCTGTGTTCCGTAAATGAGGAAAAAGACCAGAGGTAAAGTCAACGTTGGAAAAAATGAGAGGATGAACAAAGAAAATTTGGAAACTGATCCACCACTATGGCCCACCCCTTTTAAAAAACTTACTTTCTTCCAATCACATTTTTTTAGTTTTAAGTTCGAAACACTCTTTGAGAAAACAGATCTGAACACGGCAGGACCATTTTTATTTTTCTTGGTACCCACAAACAAGATTCAACTTCAAGATTATTATTAATAAAAGACTAGAGGCAATAAATAAATATAAAAGTGAAGCAGCAATTCAGGTTGATTTACCCAGTTCCAGCAAAGAAGGCAAGAGGTATCATCATCTCCCAACCATTAATATTCATGCTGCATAAAAAGACAAAATAAAAATAAATAAATAAATAAATACGTATGTACACGTCAAGACAAAATTTACTTGGTCGAATTTGTGGGCATATCAGATGAAAAAAATAATAAGTTGTGGGCCTTTAGTCCAAGTAATTATAGTCTGGAACATGATCAAGAATTTGGCTTGGCTTAGTTCGTTTAGCAAACAAATCGAGCTCGGATATAATTTTTTGCTCGTTTAGTTGAATGGATCGAGAGCTCAAGTTAGCTGCAACCCGACTTATGTAGATAAGCTCGTTTTGTATGTTTGGGATCGAACTCAAGCCTACCTCGGAGATCCTAAAGCTCAGTTCAGCTCAACTCGGCTAATTCATCACCTGTATATGTATTTTGGCTCCATAGCTTTACTATTAAACTTTATTAGGCATTATTCATTTTAGGATCTCAAAACTCCTGGGCACGGTTTTTAATAAATTTTCTATCTATTCCTTTTCACTGTAATGATGAGAGTACCGGAAATGAACAAGCTAGAGATATATACTAACCATATGGACAAAGCATCCACAGCAACTTCTGCATTCTTCAGGTTTCCGGTCATCAATATCAGAATTTTGTAGTACCAATTCTCCAAACTGATTTAAGAAATCAATAGACCAAAAAAAAAAAAGCCAAAAGAATTAATTAATTAATGTTGGTATCGCACCACACCGGCTGAAAAAATATGCACATTTGAGAGACATAATTGGGCATAACATTATTAATTTGTTATGTCCTAAAAGATATTGCATGATCATTTCTCAAGATTCGTACCTATTTGTGAGATTGTGGAATATATTTAAATTACCACGCTATTGTTTTAATTTGAAGCATTTACGTTGCACCAGGAAAAAATATAGTTGGAATGAAAGGAATTTCAAATCCGCTAGATTGACCTTTTGTAGAAAACAAGCACGTATTTTATGAGAGAGAGAGAGAGAGAGAGAGAGAGAGAGAGAGAGAGTACCAAAGCATAACTCCAGAAGCAACCGAGAGTTTGACAAACTCCCAAAGACCAGAAAACGCCTCGATAGAAAACCCGGTCCAGGTAAGAGGACACCCACCACAAACAATGTAACCAAACAACCCCAAAACCAAAACCCACCATGAGAAATTCAAAGTAACCGCCACCCCCACCACGCCAAGCTTCAATCTATACACAAACAACCAGCTCACCACGGCGTGCACCACCAGCGCTGCTAGAGAAACCCACGCGATCGCGGCCATCTTCTGTTGACTCTGCAGAAATCTTTTTTTTTTTTTGATTCAGCACAGAAGAATTATTATTAACTAGAAACACAAAGTACAACGACTTAGAGTGGTTTTGGGTTATAAAGATATCTTTTTCATTTGTTTTTAATGTACTTTTCCTACCATGGACTTTTCTAAGTTAATTGATTTCAAGAGAAGTATTTTTTTTTTAAAATGACAAAAAATTGATGTTCTTGGTTTTTTAGATTTAAGCCAGATTTTGTTTCCTTTTGGAAAAATGTAAAAAAAAATTTTTTTTTGGAGTTCTTAGCATTTTTTTTTTATCAAAAAGGGAAAAATCTAGCATGACCCAAAAAATCCAAATTTTTTGTACTTACTTTTGTCTTTTCTGATTATTTTCATGGAAATGAATCATCCCTTCAAGAAAGTCTTTTCACCACAAAATTAACAAGAGATCGCAAAGAAAGAAAGCGAAAAAAAAAAAATTGTGTAGAAACCTCTGGAGGGGGAATTGGAAGGCGAAGCTGAAGTGTACTGGGATCATCCACAAGGAAACGACACCTGATAGCTCAGCGATACCGGAGGGTTGGCCGAGGAGTTTTAGGATCGGAGAGGCGAAGAGGTAGACAGGGAGTAGGAGGATGCAACAGATGAATAGGACGATCCAAGAGCGTTGCATGTATATGCCCAACATGTGGTATTTTTTGGCCCCGAATGCTTGACCACATAGCGTTTCCAATGCACTTGCCATCCCCAGCTGCTCACAGTCCAAACCAACGCCAGATTTTAAAAAACAAATACGATCGAACACCGGAAATTATTTAGAAATAGAATTGTTTTTAGGCGAAAAAAAAATATGGTCAGAAACACAATTGTAACCATGTTTTTTTAGTTAAATTCGTCTTTATATAATGAACGACGACTATGATTCCGGAGATGTACTATCGTGAAATCATAAATTTTTTTTTTTGAATGGTGAAATTTTTTATTAATCTTTGAAATTAAATTACAAAGATTAAAAGAACCCTAAACAGCATCAAGCCGGATAAGAGAAAACCCACGAGGGAAAACAACAAGATCTAGAAATCATATGTCAACAAAGACCTAAAGGGATATAATAATTAAGTTGATTTTTCACAAAGAGGAGTGAGATACGAGCACTCCAAATTGAACGTCAAGATTATAATTTTGGGCTCAAGCTGAGTCCGTTTCATGAATACAACAGTTCTTTTTTGTTGAATTTTAAAACTTAATTTGCAAAATATAACATTGGGTCATTCCTGTCGAACTAAAGGCCCCATTCCACTAAGGTTCTTTTATTAAAGTGCTTATTTTCTACTTTACGAGACAGGTCATTCTCTTACAAATCATAATATATCATATTTAATTCAAAAAATAAGTACTTATTCTAGTTAATAGAATATACCATTGTAAATTGAAAATTTGAGTGATTTTATCAAGGATTTATTCATATTCGATTGAACTAGTTTTTTTTTTTTTTTTTTGGGAGAGTTAACATATGATATTCTAAGAGATGAACCGTTTATCGCAATAAAACCGGGAACTCTTCAAAAACCGCAAACGAGGGAGTGAAGGAGTACCAAAAAGCCGAAGTTGAAGCCAACGACGACGCTACTAGCAATGGAGACGGCGGCGAGCTCATGGTCGCCGAGGTGGCCGGCGAACGCTTGAGTGATGACGAACATGGAGTAGGTGGCGAGGCGGCTGAACATAGAAGGTCCCACTATGTGCCACAACTTCTTCGATTCGATCCACACCCTCTGCGACAGATCAAGACTATCATCATCTCTTCCGTCTCTGTATTTCGATCGGGCGGCGGCGGATGAGTAGTCTAACAAGGGTTGTTTAGCTTCCTCTGCCGCTGCCGCTGCCGCCGTGCCGTTGCTCGGCATCTTAATTTTTGGGCTAGTTTTGGTACGTAGGAGGAATTCTTTTGGTAGCTCGGTGGAGAAGATAGGACTTTAGATGGTTTTTGGTACGAAACAAATTAATGGGCATTCATTTCATTGGCTTGTGATGTATTTATGAGGAATGAAATAAAGAAGGACAAACAATTCAGTCTATCTGCTGGACTTCGCTTCGATTTTAATTGGGTTTTCTTGTATGGACGGATAAAATTGATCCTCTCAAGTACTTCTATTGTCTCGATTTGTTAGTTCAATTTGGGAAATCCAATTTATTGATGGGACACAATCATTACACTTTGAAAACTAATTTTTTAACAAATACCCTTCAATTCAAAATGTACTTGTCACACGTCAATTTAAGGAAGAGAGAAGGGTAAATGATTATTTTTATAGGATTTCTCCCTTAGTCATCTAAAATTAGATAAACAATTTGGGATAATGAAAAGTCAAAAAGTGGACAAACAAAATGAGACGGAGGAAGTATTTGTTGGGCGGGATATCAAATTATCAAAAAATGAATAAAGAGAGAAACAATTTATGTGGGATTGAACTTGATGGAACGCTAACCTAGTTGAGGTGTGATCTTTATTCCACGAATAAATCCTTTGTTGTATCAGAGATTTTTTTTTTCTCAAAGATATCATATACTGGCGTTTATTTTTGTATGTTATCTTGATGATGAGGCCAGGAGGAGACGCTATGTGTAACTTGTCGGATTCTAATAAAAAAACTCTCTCTCTCTCTCTCTCTCTCTCTCTCTCTCTCTCTCTCTCTCTCTCTCTCTCTCTCTCTCTCAAACCCTAGGGCATCCCCACTGCCACCGCCTGCAGGGGGCGAGGGGAGGTGTCCTCCTTCCCTCCTCCCCCGGGTCCGATCTCCTCTTTCATCCCCTTCTATCTCTCTCTCTCCTACCCTCTCCTTCTCCAGATCGTGCCCTTACCCTCTCCTCTGCTTTTGATGAGTTTCTGCCCTCCCCGGCTTGGGAGGGTGAGGCGTTTTCGTCTCCAACCGGTGGTTCCTTGGCTCCGCCGGTTTGCCTTGCAGCGTGGGTGTCTCATCGATCGTGGGTGCTCCAGTTTGGTGGCGATGTATGGATTTGGTGGGCATATATTTGTGGTGCGGTGGTGTACTTGTAGAAGTTTTTTCTAACTTTTGTTTTGCAAGTTTTATCTTTTTTTTAGAAAATGATGGGTGAAGATGACGGTGTTGATCGGTGGTGGTTCTATCCAGTGGTGGTGAGGTGGATGTGGCCCACATGATTGGGATGCTCAGGTTGTTTTGTGTGCCGAAATCCGGTCGACAACCAGTCTGAGTTCTCATTCGGGCGCGGGGCCAGCAGTTCGTCCTTCTGGGTTGTTGTTGTTGGTTATCACCGGAGGAGTTCGTGTTTTGTTGGGGTTGTTTGGGGCGTGCTGTTGATTGGTGGTGGTTTGCTCCCATTTGCCTTAATTGCTTTGATTTTCATTGTCGTAGGGTTCTGCCGCCGGTCTCTACATCTGAAGGCCGGCTCAGCTGGTTTTTCGGTGGTTTGTGCGGCAGTGGTGATTGAAGTGGTTAGGGTTTTGGGGGCTAGATTGGGTGGGCCGGTCCTTGGGTGAACCGAGTGTAGACACCCCAATCTGATTTCTCAGTCATTTTGTCTATCTTCAATTTGTTTCTTTTCAGTTTCTTGTTCCCCCGATGATGAATCAGGTTAAGAACAGTATTGATTGAAAATGGTTTGAGTTTGGTATATGTGGAACCCTCTCCTTAACCCCAGAACCATTGAGCCCAGCTTTGACTATGGGTTTGACCTTCGCGCGATTTTCTGAGACACTCGCGCGATGCTCTACTTGCCAGGTGGTGGTCAAAGTCAAACTTTGACTGATTGACCATCGCGGGGAAGTTAGAACCCTCGCGCGACGGTCCCACTCCATCGCGCGATAGTCGACACCTGTCATATCCAGCTGGATTTTGTGATGATGAAGCGCCTGCAGGGCCATGTGACCCCGTTCCATCAACTGAACGGCGTTTGCTCGGCCATCCTTGCACCACCTAAACCCCCACTCTCCCATCAACTTGGCACCCCACTTCTCTACCAAGTGAATGCTGTCAGCATTGTTGGCTGGCTGCAGGGCCTTGTATTCCCACCAACAAACTCCCTCTCCTCCTATAAATAACCCCCCATTGATCTCTTTCAAAGGGTTACCAAAAAAAATCCCAAAGGAAAGAACAAGAATCACAATCTTGATCTTCTCTCTCAATCAAAGTTACTACCACTTTCTCCTTTGTCAAGCATACCACCTCACTCAACCATTTTCGAATCATCCAAGCAAAGGTATAATTTTCAGCCTTTACTGTCTTGATCCCTGAGGGGGGCTGACAGGGTCAGGGCTGGTAATCAATATCAGCTTCTGACCCCAAAGCTAGCAAATTTACAAGATGCTGTGGACACAAGAACCCACGCGCGACGAACCCATACCATCGCGCGATGCTTCTAGCTTGCACGATATGGTTCTCGTGGGGATGGGTCTCTTGTCCTAATTCCACTTATATGATTTCATATTCTCACGTTTGATCATATTTGATATATCTCACTGTCTTGCATGCTAAAATCGGTAGCTCAGTTTAATTTACTCTCCTTTTTCATGTTGGAATGCCCCTGGGTAGCTTCTGAATATGTCTCAGAGCCCAGGCATGTAAAGCAATTCCTGGATGTCCAGTCAGAACATTCGCGCGATGAAGTGACTCCATCGCGCGATGGTTTGGTCATTTCCAGTAATTGCCCTTGCATGGGCAACTAGGCCTTTGGTCTCTGTTTTATCACCCTCACTGTTTAAGGGTTATGTTTTATTCCTATCCGATCAGATTGTAATAAGTAGTTATTTTCAGTACATATGAACTGCTTGGTTTGGCCCTGGGTGTGCACTGGTCCTTCCAGAGCCCAGAAGGAGATAAATTTTAACCTGGTATTGAGATGTGAACACTCGCGCGATGGTTGGAGTGTATCGCGCGATAGAATGGCTTGCATGCCACAGCTCCGTGCATGCAAGTTGGCCATTATACGCGATAAACCCAAAACTATCGTACAGCTTCACATCCTGAAATCGGTATTAAACTTTATCTCATTTTATTTCACTCTTCCATGAATCCATGATATTATTCCTCACATCCTGCAAACGTGTTACAGTTTTAATCCCCTTTAACTGTTCCCCCGCCCTAATTGGCTAAAAAATGATTAATCAAACAGAATCGCAAACAAAATAACATTTTTGCAAATGCCTAAGTAGAGACCGATCTCCGGATTGGGCGAGAGGGGTGCCATAAAACCCTTCCCCTCTCGTAACCTGGCTCCCGAACCCAGATATGGTTATGACAGACTGGTTCCTTAACTTTTTCAAATCAAACAGCGCGGCAAGTGCTTCAAAATACGGTTCCTTGGGTGTCGGACCTTCAAACCCAAGTGGCGACTCTGTATTTTCGCGAGCGCTTGACGTCCAGCTTCAAAAGCGCTCCCGCGAACCGGCAGCATCTCTCCTTTCTCAGAAAAAAAGGGTAGGGAACGGAATCCCTTCCCTCAGAGGGGAGAAAGAGTCGGGGCAATTCGCATTGCCCACACCGAGTTAAGGTGTTTTGGGCTTTATTCTGTATTATTTGGGCGTTAGGTTGAGTTTTATTGTTTTATTTGGCTTGGACCCTTGTAGATCTTTGGATGGATTGGGCTGTGCCCTTGTAATGTTTCCTTAATTTTGATTTTTTTTTTTGTCATTTTCTTTAGATGAAGTAGGATTAAGTTCATGAATTGGGTAATGAAATTGCCCTATTCTTTTCATTTTATTTTTTGGTATACTTCTTATGATAATAAAAAATTATTGTGCCAATTGACAAAAAAGAGTGGATTGATTCAATTAAAAAATAACTACTACTTCATATGATAAGTTTGATTTTCTTGCCTAATCATGGAGTCAAGTTATGTTGTTTATTTGCATGCATAAAGAAGAACACAAAAGCAAGAAAAAAAGGCAAATCCCTTACGAATAGACAGTTGATTAAAGAAAAAGTACCACCTTTATTCTACTAACCAAACCAAATCGAACCTTAAGTCCTAATCACGTGGAGTCGGCTACCTTTATACTACTATATCTTTTAAATTGTTACTAATAACCTTCTGAGTTTATCTTGATATTGTGAACAAATGCGAATTCTCCACCTACTTATGAGTTTACACAAGTTAAGGTTACATTACTTTTTTTTTTCTTTTCTATTAACGGGATATCCAAACCAGCTTCTGTGAACGCGACACCAATTTTAAAAAGAACAAAATGGTTGATAAGGAAGCTTTACTCATAGCATGCATTTGGACATATCAATTGCATATATAATACTTGAAACAACAACAACAACAAAAAAAACTATCAAATTAAGGCGAAAATTTTAGTTCAGGCCCAAAGCTTAAACTGGATTGCGTAATTGATTAACTTGATTTCAGAGTTATCTATATCTGATTTATTTTTTTAGCTCAAGCCCAAAGCTTAAAAACATTTTGAATGATTTGATGTTAGACAAGGTTAAATGAATCCAATAAAAAATAAGAAAATGGTCTACAGAACTATTCAATTTTTGTACAAGTCAGTTGTTTTTTAGTTCTTTGTCTTCAAACATCGAATTTTTGTTCCCCTAGTTACACAAGACACCAAAACCCATCTGTCGTTTCTCAGCGTCCGCAATAGGAAAATGCATCACTGATTGATGCATATATGCAGTGAAAGAGGATATCAAGTGGGGGTCATGCGGTTGGATGAGTTTTGGCTGCCGTTATAATGTGTCATTCCTGCGGCTGAATTTCAATGCTGATGAGGGATATGGTCACACTGGTCCATATGTTCCCTTGATGCTCCTCTGGGTATGAAGCTGATTTTGACCTCATGAATACCATGTGTTTGTTTCTGTTTGTTGGGCCATGGATATTGCAGGCCATGGATTAAAGATTCACATGATTGTTGGTATCCTGTGGGATCGTGACTATTCGTTTTGATGTTAGGGTGATGCCACTCTTCCTTTTGTGGCTTCATCCATAGTTTCATTGGATGTTTTTCTTTTCTTTCCTTTTGGTCTTCCCTTTCGCTTCAATGTTCCTCTTGTAGCTTGAGTTTTGGCCACCTCGATGTACCCTTTGTCGAGTTCCTAATAAAATTTTGTTGCTTATTAAAAAAATAGGAAAATGCATCATGATAATTGGAGAGCACGCATGGGTCCCATTTGTTTGATGCAAGATCGTCTATACTGAAATTTTCGTAAACCCCGTGTATTAAGTGATTTTCAATTGCAGGATCATGCTTGAAAATTGAGGGCCTGTTCCAATTTCCCCTTCTTTTTCCAAAACTTCCTTTTTTCCAAATTTCAAACTCAAATATAACGAAAATGAAAAATAATTTTTTAATTTTTTTTACACCGTATTAAAGATCTCAATGAGATCTATCAAACAAGATCCATAGTGAAAAGAAAATTATTTACATAAACACATGATTTTTGAGTTTGAAATTTACCTTCTTTTTCAAAAACCCACTTTTGTTAAAAGTGGAACGGGCCATCCGATCCTGCAGCTAAAAAATACTTGGTACATGGGTATACTATAAATAATTTCGGTGCAGAGAACTTGTGGTGCGCATTTGTTTCAGTGCCGTCCAAGAAACTTGATGAAGACAAAATTTTGATATTTCTTACACGTATGATTATGATGGTAAGACAAATCTTATACTCCCTCCGTCTCTTTTTAAATGTCTCGCTTCGTAAGTTCAATTTATTAAGAAAATATCATCATTACACTTTTCATATCAACTTTTACCTCTACTCTCTCTATTTACCTTTTATGAAGACATCATCATTACACTTTTACTTACTAACTTTTCAAAATGAAAAATACTTTTAAGGGCAAAATGAAAAATATACCAACTTTTATCCACTAACTTTATAAAATGAACATTTCTTAAAGGACAGCCCAAAATGAAATACTGGACTTTAAAAAAAAGGCGGAGGGAGTACATATTTCAAGATTGACGTCTTGCCCATCAAGTAGTTTCTCATTCACTAGCCCTATGACCTTTTTAGTAAGTCATATGCATCAATTTTGAATGTTTTGCATTCTCTTGTGTGAACAAATTTTCCCACCCTCCTTAGAGGAGTATGTTATATTCTATTTACATGTCGTAGAAGAAAACATGGGGCGGCTCCACTAGGGTTTTAGAGGATTTGCTTGAACTCCTTGAGCTTAAAAATTAGACTAAAATTATTTATATTTTTTCGTGTAGTTTGATACTTCTTTTCTATTTGTGGCACTGAATCAGTCATTCAAACCACGGTAAATGAAAATTTACGAAAATTTGTGAGTAAATAGATCATAGGTCAAAAAAATAAAATAAATTTGGCTCGATAAGTCTCAAGCAAAGTAATAATATAATTATCTTATATAGTATTTTGGATTCAAAAATTTTTTGTATACATTTTTGTCCCAACTGAGTTAAAATTCTGCGGCCGCCACGAGAAGAAAATCAACTAAGGTAACACTGTAAACTCACACAAATAACAATAAAAAGAAAAGTTCAAGTAATAGAAAAGGCAGTGCAAAAATCACTAACCTTCTTGAACTTAGAAATACATTTGAGCTCATATAGTCTAATATCTATAAAATATGGAGCGGCGGTTTTTAAATTCTCCGTATTTTGGACCCTCGAATTTGTACATATTTTTTTCTATGACTGAGATTTACGGATAGTAAGACTAGAAATATATTTGAAAAAAATGAATATTTGGAAGAAGGATGAAAGAAAAACTAAAATTGATATTTTTTAATCTTATTTTGATTCCTTATTTTCGAATTTTTCTTACTTTCCTAATAGTTATCGGTTAAAAACGATTGTCGTGATCTAGGGTTGTCTCTTTCTCCCCCACATGTTAATTCTAAAATGAATTCCAATTTTGAATTCAAAATTGTTTTCTTTCTCACACACATTTAACTCTCTCTCTCTCTCTCTCTCTCTCTCTCTCTCTCTCTCTCTCTCTCTCTCTCTCTCTCTCTCTCTCTCTCTCTCTCTCTCTCTCTCTCTCTCTCTCTCTCTCTCTCTCTCTCTCTCTCTCTCTCAACCCTTCTTGCTTGGCATCCTGCTTACAAAATACAGAAAGTCTACACTTATCGACCCAAATTCCCGATCGGAATCCCGACTCCCCGCTGGGCACATTCCGGTCACCTCTCGCATGAGGTGGGGCCATACGAATATCCGGTACTCATCTCATATAAGATGGCGTTAAAAACAACTGTTGTATCAAAAAAAATTCAAAAATGTAAAATTTAATACTTCATTTAGACTATGTTTAGAAAGCATTGCAACAGGCACGAATGATTACTATTAATTCATACGATAGGACCTCCATCATCAATAATAATATAGTGGAATAATTACTTCTTTTTCTAATTTGTCGTAACAATCTAGCAAAATTATCTAAAAATTAAGCTCCACTCTTTGCTCAAATAAATTAAACGAAAGCAATAAGTTGCCCCAATTTGCTTCTTATTTAACAAATGTTTCCAATTTAAATCTATATATTCGCAGAAAACAACAAAGCTTATTTATTTGGACACAGGGATCCAATATTGTAGGGGTGCAGAAGTGTAGCGTGCAATTATAACCGTCCATCTGTTGCAAATTTGAGCCACTTAAAATACTTTTAAACGATTCGGGTTGTGTACTCACTCATGTCCTGTCATAGTCATACAGGAATAAGAGAATCCAATGTCACGTTTTTTTCTGTAGTTAATGTGAATATGGTCCAGGAAAACAACAAAGCAGAACCAATAATGGATCAATAATTTTAAACTTTCACATGTGGCCCTGAATGGTCATTGTTTTAAAAACAATATCATACAGTAACGACACAAAAAGGCTGATAAGGGGCAGTTTGGCTTAACTTTCCAAAGGTTTTTTGGCACGGATTTTTTGTTGTCTTCTTTTAATTTTTATTAGATTCGGATCAAATTTTTACACCTTATTTTTCGTCTCCATAAGAGGAATCGGAAAATTATCAACATAATCCCTCTGTTCCAAAATTTTGGTCACTCTTAGCAATTTTTAGTGTTCTAAAAAAATTGTCCCATTTGAACAGTAATTGGCAAAAGGTGATAAATTTACTCTTTTATCCCTACCTTTTGAAAGTAAGTTGAAAGTAAGTACACATGCATGGATGATGTTTTGAAGGGTAAAAAGATAAAAGCAAAAATATGACAAGTACAATATCAATGTTTCCCTAATAAGTTGGAATTCCTAAAAAAGTTTGATCAATTCTACGTCCAATTTTCTGTCGGCAAATTGGGTGTCGAATAAATCAAGTATTTATCAATATCTGACGGAAATAACTTTCTGATGCTTAAAAAATTATTTTAAAAAAATAAAGCAACTCTGATCATTTATGTGGGACCCTATAGAATGCAGTGTACATTTGATGTACACATATATTTTCTAAACTTTGAGAAAGTACACCAAATTGGGCAAAAATTGAGCCAAAATTGCCGGTTAACAATGCATACTGTTCCTTTTAGCTACCCATACTCTTTCAATACTACACCAGTACTATCTATTTAACATATTCTCTAATGAAATAATACTTTATTTTTCTTTTTCTTCTTCTCTTTTCACTATTCTTCTTGTTATTGTAAGAGAGAGGGGGGGCTAGAGGAGAGAGAAAATAATCCTTCCTCCGTTGTAAAATGAGTGACCTTTTTTAGAAAGTGTCTTTTTCAATTGCTTATATATTCCAATATGAATGTTAAAAAATATGCAATATCAATCTTATTTGATATATTTTAATTAGTTCCATTAAACAAAAATTTTAAATTCACATAAAACTTTATAAATCGAAAGATATAAGTATTTTAAATTAACACGAAGTTCTAAAAAGATCACTCATTTTGGTTAGATGATGAATAGCCCTAGTTTGTTATGTCATTGTAGCAAAATTTACTTTACTTTACTTAACCTCAAATTAGAGGCTATTGTTAACCAGGTGCAATGCTCTTTTTGGATTTTTACTTAAGTAAAATACCTAAGATGCTTTTTTACCTAATCTAGTACTGTACATGCTCTAAATACACTGGTCTATAATCAAATAGGGGATATCCTTGTGAACAGAAAGGGGCCTCTTTAATATTGGCCATGCTTAAATCACATTCTAAACCTTGACCATTTAAGCAATACACACCCCCATTAATTTATTTTCTTGATCTTTACAATTACATATTAGCAAACAACCGATAAGTCTTTGCATCCAGAACAATTTGCCTAACCGATGCCACAGCTCCGACCAATGACAACACCGTCGAGATAACCGCGATCGACGTGTTTCCCCAGAACACAAAGCTCTTCTTGGAAGGCTTAAAGGTCAAGTTGTAGAAAACCATTGGCAGAATGAAGTCCAAAGGGATGCACCCAAACGCTCCAAACAGCGCCATGATGTCTCCGAAGAAAGGCAGCATTGCAGCCAAGAGTGTGGCGATCACTATCGCCAGCGACCGAAAAATGAGCCGTGGCACGACGTTGCGGATCGAGAACTCGTCCATCTTGGGATCGGCGAACTTGCGCTCCAGCACCACGTTCGTCGGTTGCAGGTAAGTCTGCGTTTCCATTGCTAGATTAGTTAATAATCTCAGGGTGAAGTTTTGTGATTGATATGTCAAGGAGGTGAAGCTATTATGGAAAATTTGGTCAATCATGCAAATGGTCAGACCTGGTATGCATTTTCTATTTGCCCAGTTCAGAGAAACACAAATAATCCCTTTCGGTCTTCGGCCTCGAAAAGGGTAGGGCCTCGACTCATGTTCGCCAATCTTTTTTAGTCATCGAATCGTATGAAAATTGTAAGACACTAGAACTTCAAGGTACTATTATTTTACCGGTAAAAATTCATGGTAACGTTGGTACAAAAGGAGTAGGCATTGAGCACCCGGCGCGTCGCCAAATTTGGATTGAGAGAGGGGCGGAGAAGAAAGAAATTGTGGTTTCTCGTGAAACACCATATGAGATTTGGGAGAGAGAAAAACGGATTGGACCGATAGAACCCATCTTTTTTACCCAATTCCCATCAATTATCACGTATTTTGGCTATCCAAACAAGTGATTTTGGTTCTCAATTCTTTCTTTCTTTCTTTTTCACTAATTTTTACAATCCTAGGGGGCATTCAACAAGGGCAAACCACCAAATGAGCAGTTCTTTTTTTTTTTTTCAAGTTATGAAGTAGAAGACTTACCAGAACAACAGCGATTACTTGCACAAAAGTGAAGACATTGGTCATCAAAAGGAACCACTTATTCACCAGAGGCTTCCCATTAACCATGAAATTCTGAAGAATTGATCCCTGGCTCTGATTACCAAACGCCCAGTACCCAGATATCCCGACGCTAAAAAAAGTCGAGATCACGACCGCGTAACACACCAGAAGTCCTTTGAACATTTTCCCCTTGGTCGGTGCCACTATAGTAGCCTGCAAAAACAAAAATGCACCAACTTGGTCGATCTTTGACGCAAAGATAAAAGACGAACTAAACCAATCAAAAACGAACAAGGCAAGATATACGTGGTTCGACCCACAGGTTGGGTTGGGTGTCTAATCAACGGGGGAAGGAAAGATATCAATCCACTGTGGATAATGAGATATTACAGCACTCCACTGTCAATAATTGTGCCTCTTTTTCCTAGATTCTCCCCTTACAATACACTCTTTGAAACTCTGTAACTAGCTCCATGAAAGCTTTATATGGCGCCCGCAAGAATCTGAACGGACTTAACCACCGTTTTCAATGTGAAACAACTGAGAACCGCGCTAGTCGCAGCCGAAGTGTGTCCGGACGGGATTTTGCTTGCGAGCTCTGCTTCCCCCCAGATCAAGCCACACCACACGTCACAACAAAATTGTTTTGTAAACTCTTTTTTTGTTTTCATTATTTCCATTGAAAAGTACCAAGTGAAGGGTCTAATAATCTATTGGAAATCAAACCTGTATTTCAGGGATAATTCCGTTGCCATATGTGGTGGCGATGATCGAAATAGCATTAAAAACTCCGAAAAGACGATTAACACCAGTTGTAGTTACGGCATAGTCCTTGGCCGGCGCTTTTTTTGATTCTCCTGCAACATTAATTTCAGTAAGGTATTAAGTTTTGTAGATTTAAAGGAGGCAAAATCAGCAAATCTTGAAGGCTTTGAGGTGCAATGAACAATTACGGGGAACCAGGTGCAATCAGAAAAACTTGAATGTATGGATTCAGAAGAGATGCAATGACCATTCATTACGTGTGGGAGACGTGTTAGAAAGCGGTATTAGGATAGATGGTTCTAGGGCAACGGTATCAGGAGTATTGAACAAATGGAAATCAGGGGCTCCATTCATGAATTTTAAAAAAATATACATTTGAGGCGCTAAATTGGTTGTGAACCGGTCTGTGAATCGATTAGAGATGGATACGTATGCGGTTTTTCATTCTCATCGGTATATTGGGGTGTAATGGTGTTGAAAAACCAAAAGAACTAACGCGGAGTGGCATGCAACAACGGGTACGACTGTAATCCGATTGACTTTTATTATAGCGATGAGTTGTTACCAATGTATATAGCACCAGCAGTGGTGCAAGCACAGTAGACAAGGCATAAGCATAGAGAAACGAGGTTGATGTGTCTGAGGGAGTGGAAAGATGGCATTTGTGCCAAGAGAAGTATTAGGCTTCCGAAAATGATAACAAACCGGTAGAGCTCCATCGTCCCATTTGGTTCCGACAGCAGGTAAATGAACTGCAATAGAAGGAAAACAACCGATAACTCAGATCAAATCGCATAAAATTGCGAAAGATTACGCGTGAATTCACAAAACAACTGCGAAAACGGAAACTAGTTTATGACTTTTAGAGATGTATTCGAATCAAACGAGGTCTTGTGACTTACCTTTAGGCTCTGTCCTCCTAGAAGTATGCAGGCAATGACTGCACCATAACAGATACCCAGCTGAAGCGGATTCACAAAATAGCGGCCCCATCCAGGTCCTGTGAATTTAACAACATTGTGCTGCATTAGTTATGGTGGTCAATGATTGATTATTCTCTCTCTCTCTCTCTCTCTCTCTCTCTCTCTCTCTCTCTCTCTCTCTAAAGAAGCGCCCCCCCCCCCCCCCCCCTCCGCCCCTCTTCCCTAAAGAAGCCACCACCCCCCATCTCCCCCCCTTCCCCTCCCCCCGGTGTTTGACGCACCAATGGGTTACAGAAGGGGAGGGATTTCTCCCTCTTGTAGGGTTTTTCATCTCCTGATCCTAGATTTCAAAGGTTTTCTCTCCTTCCCCTTTCACTCCCATCCTTCTCCACTCCAAACCACCATCCGCCCCCCCTCCTCTGCCTCTTCCGCCATGTAGCATGACGTTTGTTGGAAGTAGTGTTTTGCAGATAGTGGTAGTCGGAGGCGTCCTCCCCTCTGGAGTGGGAGATCTAGGTTGGTAGATGAAATTTGCTCCGGGACGGTGGACTCCGTCACGTTCTGTTACCGGTTTTTCTCTTTTTTCTGATTCTCTTCTTTGGTGTCCCCTATGTGGGATCTCCTCGTTTGTGGGGCTTCTTTCACTCCTGTGTGATTATTTTTTGTTATTTTTTGCAGTGTTTTGTCTATTTCGAGCGGTAGGTATATTGTTAGAGTTGGATGTAGTCTTTGGACTGAGTCCCCTCCTGTTTGGTTTCTTAATCCCTTGTTTAGGGATAGAGTTTCTCTTGCTGTATCGTTTTTTGGATCTATAATGTTACCTGTTATCATTTTGAAAAAAGAAAAGAAGGTATGGTGGTCAACGACCACTGTGCTCAATTGAGTGCCCGAGCCTTATGCGCCAAGTTCAAATGAGCAAGCCCATCTAAAAGGACAAAATTTAGAAAATACTTAATTTTGTAGAGTAGGGAAGGCAGTGAATTATTTAAAAAGACTTCATTTGAATGTGAGGTATGATACTATATAGTACTATATATCTTCTGTACAAAAATGTTTGAATAGTGAAAAGTACTAAAATATTGAATATACCATTTTTTTTTTCATTTTTTATGTTGTCTTCACAAAATTTATCCATACGTACGTACAGAGGAGATTCAGAACTACAGCGACATCCACACAAAAAATCAGTGAAATATTCCATAGCAGCCCTAAAAACTATACTCCGATCCATATATCTCGATATATATACAACATTTAAACCGTGCGGGAATCCCCTTTCTCAATGGAATTGCGATGATCCGAGCCGCTCAAAGTGTTCAGAATATGATTTTAAGGGTACGCGCGAGAAATCAACAAAAAAATGATCGGGAAGAGCCTGTTCCGAGCAGTTTTTTACTGAACCGTTCAATAAAAAACTGTTCGGATCAAGCCCTTCCCGATCATATTTTTGCTGATTTCTCTTAGGTACCCTTAAAATCACGTTCTGATCACTTTGAACGACTCGAATCTTCACAATTCAATCGGAAAAGGGGAGTTTCGCACGGTAAGCCCGTGCGGGATCCCTTATAAGATCTGGACTCTCCATTTATATGTTTTTGTAGCTTTGTGGCTTTGTGGTTTTCTTCAAATTGGTTGGTCTTGGGTCAGAGCTTGTCCATATCACAAAAGAAAACTGGCACTTTGTTACACTTGCTCTAAAAATATCATCCGCCCGGCCATGTCCCGAAAACGGAGGTGACGCTTGCCAAGCTGAGCGTGGTGTTTCAAAAACGAGAGAGAGGAGGCAAAAGAAAAACCGTACCTAAAATATCATGGGCCATGTCCCGAAACCTGAGCTGACGCTTGCCAAGCTGAGCGTGGTGTTCCAAAACGAGAGAGAGGAGGTTATAGGAGTAGAAGGTGACCAAACCGCCCAGGGTTAGGCACATGACTCCTCCAACCCAACCCAACATCGCCATCGCAAAGGGAAGACTAAGCAGCGCTGGGGCCACTATCGCCGACGTCAAATGGTATCCGCAGTGCAACCATGACCCTACACAACCACCACCATTACGAACGCTAATCGTTTTCAGACAATGTTTAAAGTCACAATTTTTGTTTTGCGGGGGCAAAATTAACTTTATCTAAGCACACACCCAAAATGGAAAAAAATACTACTCGCTAAACAAAAGATTAATCTGAAAATGGCACAAAAGTTCAAATTAAAGAGGAGAAATGACAGAAAAATTACAACTATATGTATATTTACCAATATGTATCAAGCCCATTAGATGACTAATATGCTACTGAAATAGGGTAACCTTGTATTAGTGGAAAAAGTGATAGGATCCTCTCCAATCCAAGTTTTAGACTATCTAAGCAAATACGAACAATTGATTCCAATATGGACGGTCCAAATTTACACTGTTTCCTCTTGTTCAAAACTTGGACCGTAGACAATCCAATTCTTAGAGACAGAGATAGATAGGAGTAAGATCTAACCTCGGGATTTAAGTACAAAAAGAGCTCCAGCATCCGGTTCTTTTTGTGGGTCTATGCTGTTTTCCTTGGCCATTGTTGGTGTCTCACCGAAGTTTGGAGCAATAGTAGCCATCTCCATCTCTCTCTCTCTCTCTCTCTCTCTCTCTCTCTCTCTCTCCCTCCCTCCTAAACGGGAGTCTGGTGCAGGGGAGGGAGAGATTCAAACATGGGAAGAGAGTGAGAAAGTCAGTCAACAAAAATCGATTCAAGCCTGTCATATATTTCAACTTCAGGCCTCACCTTGATAGCTACTCACTTAGACAGCTATTCCACTCAAAAGGAACACGATTTTCTCCGGTCCCTTAAGGGACTGGACGGTCCTGTCCGGGCCATTTTTTAGGCTCTTCTCGAGTCTGTATTGATGATCAAAATCATTGATAATTTGGACCTCATCAAAAAAATCTGGCAAGTCAAATCCATGCTAATTCGGATTATATACTTTAGATACACATTTATCACAAGAATAATGGGTTTAGAAAATATTGCAACATGTCCAAAAAAAAACTATTTGCAGCAAGATAAATTTGCTTCCAAAACATGGTAAAGGACATTCAATTAGTATGAATTTTGACGTGTCTAATATTTCTCAACGAGGTTTGAAATACTAATAATCTTAATCATCAAAACGGACAAGAAAAAGAGTCAGAACTGAACCGGACAGAACCGTCCAGTCTCTTAAGAAGACCAGAGGGATCCTATCCCTAAAAGAAAATAGAGTGAGGAATAAAAAATTGTATATCGTTGGAATCTTTATATTTAATTATTAGTATACTTATGGGCTGGTCATGGAGAAGATTGCTATATATATACTTGGTGAACCGTGGCTGGCATTGACTAATCGCTTGGCATTTTCAACTTTTCCGGCTTATTCTAAAGGGAAATTCCATGTGCATCTTTTTCACTCTTTTCCGGCTTGCTTTAATCACCATATAAGGAGAATAGTTCTCTCAGCGGAGGAAAAATGGGCTTTTCCTCCAAACCAATACTCTTTTGCCACGTCAGCCAATAGTACAAAACCAAGGGGAAAATCACGTGTTGTGCTGTGCTTGGACTTCAACTTAGGTTAAAATTGAACCAACTCTTCCTTCACGTCACAAAACAGAACAATTATCCAAAACCCTTTTTTTACATGGTTACATATGTAAATATCTGGATCAATTTGCGTGCACCTGTACCATTTCCCTCTTACAGCAGGCAGAAATTCTAATCGCAATGAAGATTTTTAGGGAAACACGTAAGGAAAAACGCGTTTGTGCTCATTTCGAATCCCACAAAAATCTATAAAAATATCCATAAAGTTTGAATATTATTTTATGGGATCCTGTAAAAAATCAGCTCCAACAGACATCAGTTTGTATTTCTTTTGGATTCGTAGGTCGAAACTGCTCAATTCGCCCCTATGAATTCAAAAGTAATACTTACCGATGTCAGTTGGAGCTAATTTTATATAGGACCCCATAAAATAATATTCAAAAATTTATAGATATTTTTTTAGATTTTTGTGGGATCCAGAATAGGTCTAAACGTATTTTCTTTTGCGTGGTTCCTTGCAAATCTTCCTTGCGAATAGCAGGGCTCGCATCAGTTTAGCAATATTTTGAGCCAAAATTGCTATTGATCAACAGTACACTTTTTTAACTTTACCTACTTTTTTTTTTTTTTTGAAAGGATCACGATTTTATAGGAACTCATGAAAGATTTACATCTTTGGAAACCAAAACTTTACCTACTTTAACCCCACACTAATACTTTCTATTTTACCTACTCTATATTATTATAATGTTAGTTTTTCTAGATTGTTTATACATTAAAAATTAAGTGCTTCAATTTTCAATCTGTTTGAATCGGTGAAAAGATCTTATTTTTTTAATTATTTTATTCTAAAAGGTTATAATTAATTTTTGTCTCTAGAGCTCTTATAATTATGTATTTTCTTTTTATTAGGAACCCTTTATGATAAAATGTCATGACCCTTTTATGATAAAATGATCAAAAAATAAGATATTTCCACTTATTCAAACGAATTAAAAATTAGAGGACTTAATTTTTAATCATATTTTTTAATATATAAACAGTCTAAAAAATTAATATTATAATAATAGAGAGTATTAGTGTGTGGTGTTAAAGTTTGTAAAGTTGAAAAAGTGTAATGTTGATCAATTGCAATTTTGGCTCAAAATGTACCTAACCTGCTTTAAGAGGAAAATGATAGAGGTGCACGTAAATTGATTAGGGCATTCACACCTATGATCATATATAAAAATAAAAATAAAAAGGGTTTTGTAAAGTTGTATTGTTTTATGACGTGGAGGAGTTGGTTTAATTTTAACCCAAGTAGGGTCCAAACACAGCATAGCACGTGATTTTCCCCTTGGTTTTGTACTGTATGTTTTGGTTTTGTACCATAGGCTGATGTGGTAGAAGGATATTGGTTTGGAGGAAAAGCCCATTTTTTCTCCTTGGCGGAGAGAATTTATTCTCCCATATAAGATCCCAAAATATTTTGGGTTGATCTTGTGGTTATATATGTTGTTGGAGAATAAATTCCTTACGCCAACAGTATAAACTCTCGCAAAGGAAATGCTTCTGCAGACAACTTGGCTAGTTTGATATTCCGAAAAGATTTTGATTCACTACCAAAAAAATAATTTTGAACTACAGTGACAATACAGTTGTCACTTAAAATGTGTAGCTATAACTAGAATATTTAGTAATAGTTTTTTACCTATAGTGACGGCGTCACACTTTTTAGCTAACTTATATATAGGTGAAAATTGTCATTATCAAATACTCTCTAGTTGCACTTTTTTTTTTTTTTTGGGCAAAATAAGAACATCATTTTTATATATATATAGAAAGAATTACATGAGTTTCAACAAAGGCTTCAACATTAAGACTACAACCCAAAGCAAATAAAAGGATGACCGATACTATCCCATGACCCAACAAATTTGTATTAGAACACCAACCACAATTTGTAACCAAACACCTCCACAAGAGCCTATGACAAAAGTAGATGAAGGATCGACATCGAAATAAGCCACTATAACATGCAAAGAGGAAGAGAGAAGACACAACTGAATTATAAAAATAAAATAAAACTCACTAACCGCAATCGAGATAATGCCGCCGAGCGGCTTGAAAAAGATATAGGTTATTGCAACTATCTTCAATTACACACTCCCTTTTCCACTTTGTATTATCAAAAGATTGAGAACTCACTGACAACTATATATATTGTCACCGTAGTTCTTTTTTTTTAGTGATTTTCACAATTTAGTTGATATGCTTAGTTCTTTGTCTATTCAATTGAGGGCAGATGCCCAAAAGGTTTCATATCCTAAACTCGTGTATCATCTTATTTTCGATTCATACTAGTTAATTTCCATTTTCACTATAAAAAAAAAAAAAAAAAGGAAGACGAAGAAGAAATACAGAGAAGATTCCAAGAACAATAACGACAGAATATGGCTTTCGGATGCATCCATTGATTATCCTAATGGTTCTTTCAATCTATCGTTGGATGTAATTTTCTTTTACAGCCTTCTCTATGATTCAAGTTTTCCTTGCATCTAGAGATTGGTCTTCTCGATGTACCCTTTGTCGAGTTAATAAAATTCTATTGCCGATTTTTAAAAAAAAAACAATAACGACATAATAAGATTCAAGTTCGACGACTTTATGTGGGGTCAATAAGCTATTACTCCGTATTAGCAACGGTTTCTTGGACATATTGAAGAAATTATAACGACGAAGATATCCTAACATGATAAATACTCACTGCGTTCCAAAATTATTGTTCGGTATGATAACTTAACAAATACTACATTCATATCAAGAAAATTTAAACTTTTTTCTTGACAAATTAAAGGAACTCGTTGATTGAGTATTTATTAGAGGCAAAATTTTGAATTTTGTTCGACTAAATTGTTATATTTTTTAAAGTTCTCATTTTGCGGACCAAACAATTTTTTTTTGGGACAGAGGAAAGAAATATTTTATTTTTTGGGTAAGTAAAGGTAACAAAATTTTGTGTTGTTATACGTCAAACTTACATGAATTATTCTTATGCCTTGTTTTACTTCTCAAAAAGTATTTTTTAAAAAATTTCCCCTAGATTCTCTCTACTTCCAACATTTCTCTCTATCTTTCTCCACTTTTTACCCCTACTATTTTTCAAATCCAAATCCAAACACAGCATTAATTCCCCCAACGCCGACCCAAATCCATCAACCAATGTAGGAACATTCTCGCGCGGCTAGCTGGGACTACTTTTTGCCTTGACTGGGCGAAAAGTAGTCCATCGCTGCTCAAACCAGATCTTTATCCTATATTTTTTTTGTTTTTGTTTTTGTTTCTTGATGATCTCCTAGATGTTCACATATGACATCTTAATTCAAAGTGATGGTGCCTTTCCAGCCATTTTGACTTGTAAATTGTACATGAAAAGAGCACCTACGTTTTCTATTCGCGGACTTAATTTAATCACTTCCCTTGCGTCCGTCTCCACTTCGATGCCAGCCAAGTTTCGATTATGGGCCAGCTGCAGCCCATCAAAAAAAAATTAGGTCCATTCTCTTACTATCATACTTTATTAAATGTGCTTTCGATGCTGTTGATAGGAAACATAATTTACTTTTTCAAAAAATAAATCAAATAGTTATTGATAATTTGGTCTGAAGCGCAATTTTTTAAAATTGCGTCGGAATGTGATTATTAAACTTAATAGATTGCGTAATGCCAATTAATTTAATTATGTGACCTACTTCGTACCACATTTCTTTACTACTATAATATAATAAAGAAAATATAAACAAAGCCATGTGCGGGACGAGCCAATCGGACAGAGCTTAGGAGATTAATTTCTTAATTAAAATCCATATATTCTAGTAAATCCTTATATTATTGGACTAGGTTGGACGCTTGGACAGTTCAGCGAGCTCGTTTATCCCTATCTGTAAATACACTAGCTAGGGAGTCTAGCTAGCTAGGGACACCAAACTCCAAATTCACACCCAAAGAAGCGTGCGATTTGGTCAAACAGTACTCGTTTATTTTAAATCTAGCTCACGGGATCCTTGGACGGTGGGTGTTTGGGAGCCTTAATTTTTTACTTTTCGCATTTTACTTATTGTCTTATTGGTTTTTTGGAATATGGTAAAAATGGGTTTTGAATATGATAAAATGTATGAAAGATATGAGCATAATTAGTATTTGGGAGATATGTGCAGAATATATTATGTAGGTTTTTCTGTTAATGAAAATGAGAAAATTAGAAAATAAGAAGTCAAAAAGCTCATTTCCCTCTACTTTCTCACTTCTGTTTTCTAAACATCAAAATGAAGAACTCATTCTCCTACAATGGGTTTTGGTTACGCTTCAAATGCAAAAGGGGGATAATGAAAATGCAAAAATGAAGTAACCAAACACCCCCTCAAAGTAGTAGTCAAAGAAGGGGATCGTTTGATAAAAAAAGAAGAAGAAGGGGATCGGACATCTTCGGGCACCACTACGTCGTGTCTCAACATATTTATTCATTGTATATATATTTTTGTGGAGTTCACACACTTTACACGAAAATGTGTAGTGGATAAATGTGTCGGGGTTTACGTTTCAATCCAAGACTACCAAATAATTTTTTTTCATTTGATAACCGGATGTCCGAGCAGTGGTGGATTCTAAAAACTTTTGAGAAAGGTGTTTAGAAATCTCTACTATATATATTATATACACACAACTTTATCTATTACTTGTGTGCTATACATTGGATTGATTTGTGGGCTGATTTTTTGGTTGGGTGTTCAAATATTTTGAGTAGGGTGTTGAAATATTTTGGGGTAGGGTGTTCAAGAAGGGCTCTAAAATAAAACGAAAAATATTACTACCTCTATTCTACAAGGAATTTTTTTTTTTTGTGGGATGTTCAAGTGACTACCCTTGACAAAGGGTAGAGCCGTCACTGTGTCCGGATTAATTTGCGCATATTTTTTGACTAATTCCAAATTTTAAGATTAATAACTAAACAAATATACATGAACAGCTCAGATACATTGCACAGTGAATCTGGATAGTTCCTGTACACTTTAAAGGTGTTTTCTTTGCTAATTTTCTTTATCCCTAGCACTCCTCTTCCACATTTTAAGATTAATAACTAAACAAATTAACCTCGAGGACCCCGAGATCTAGAGAACAAGTCTTTTAATTATTTTCTGATATCGATCCACCTGGCCAAATCCGTTGGGATTGACCACCAAACAGTTTTTCGTATCTCAGAATTCTTTGGCACACACACAGGTACAACCTGCGCACTGCATTCCAACAATTAATTAATTTTTCGGGGCCCAAATGAAGGAGTAATTTATTGCCAGCCAAAGGTGGTTGAATGATCCTTGCACGTTCTCAGAGAGCCTCATGTGCAAATCCTGAAAATAGCTGGCGAAATTGATATGTCAACTAAAAAGTTATACTCTCAATTAACAAGCTTTTTGAACTATATAACTTTGAAAAAGAAAAACAAGCTTTTGGAAACAGTTATTCTATTGCTTGTGTGACTGTGTCCTATTCATTTAATGCACTACAATATTACCTAGTTTGCGCCATGTTTGGTAGCACAAAATGCATAATTCGAATTTGTTTAGAGCTAAACCAACCAGGGATAACTCAGTTGGTTAGGACTCTTGCATTTCATAAGAGGTTAGAAGTTCGAATCTCACCACCTGCATATGGGTGTTCTTCCCCTAGATGGACTTTTCCTTTTTTTTACCCTATGATGGCTTATATCTTGTATTGGTTGGGTTATTCGGCTTGATTGTCTCATGAACTCATAATTGATTTAGTTTTTCGGATTTGTACTTACTTTGTATTTCATATAGGGAAATGATTTTGTCATTCCCTTTTTTGTTAACGTCACTCTCCTGCAAGTGTATTTTTGCACCAAAAATACACATGCAGGGGAGTGGCGTTAACAAAAAATGGAGTGACAAAATCAGCAACCTTCATATATAATGTACATGATATCTTGTATAGATTGACAAAAAAAAAAAAAAGAATTTGTTTTGAGCTACGACCCAAATTTCGATATCGATTTCAAGCTATATATTTTATATGGATACGTGTAAGTGGCAACACTGCATAGAAGTTTGTGGGGTTGAGTAACCTAAACTGGACACCCTAAATTTTTAAAAAAAAAGTTTATGAGGTCACTTAATTTCGTCAAAGTTTAAAAACACTACTCAGGGACTACAAGTTATAAATTGCGGGTCAAAATTTTCATTTGTGAATATAAATTGGACTCACTTTAGACTTTTTGTGTATCATTCCAACGAATTTTAACATTTTTTTTTCATAGTTTTATACATCAGTGAAGGATTATCGGGGGTTAGTATTATTTGTTTGAATTCCTAACATTACAATAACTTAGAAATGAATATTGATATTGTCTAATTTTCTTTTTCCATAAATCACATTAAAACTCTTGGAGCTTCGATCCGGAAAGAAAAATGAAATTTAATGTGACCCCTTTTGGACAAGCTCAGTCTGATAATTCCTACACGGGCATCTATGAGGGAACAATTAACCACTAGATAACAAAACCTTTACCTCCCAAGATGTTTTGAAATTGGGATATTTTGGCGTTAATGAGAGGTATCCGAAAAGGCCGTGATGGAGCTTGAGAGCGAGAAGGGTTGTGGAGACTAAGTGTTGAAGTGGAATTCGCGAGAGCGCTACATGGGAAGTGATATAGCGCTCAGAGGTGGCATAGCTGTTGCTCGAATTGGACAGAGCTCTCTCTAGCGCTACACCCTTTTTGGTGTAGCGCTACCTAAGGCCTTAATGGTCAACGACGGCTAGGGGCGAGTCAACTCAGTCAACACGCAGAAGGAGATAGCGAGCGCTACATAGGAAATGCTGTAGCGCTACCGAGGGCGTTAAGGCCAGGAACGACGCCGTTTTGGTCGTCCGGTGCCCGATTTCGATTTGTTTTAGGATTTTTAATTGTAATTAGTTAGGGATAGTATAAATACCCCGTTTTAACTTAGAATTAGGTTACGTACGTTTTTACCTAGATTTTTAGCAGCTTTTCATAACGACGTTTTTTCTGAGTTCTTATTTTTGCAGATTCAAGTTTTAATTGAAGTTTTTTCAAGTTTTCCAGTTTTAATTCCTGTTATTCTTCAGTAATCGAATCTGTTACTCTTCTGTAAGTCTGTGGAATTGTGTTTTTATTTCTATTCCTATTATTCGAAACATGTTTAGATCTAGGGTTTTAATTGTTACTGCATTTAATAAAATTATGAGTGAGTAGTTCTGTAGAGTGCGGCCACGGGGCAAAGGCGTCTCGTGGCTAGTTTAATTAATGTTTTTTACCTCGGGATCGAATTAATTTAATCTTTAAGCAATTTTAGATGACGAAAACTCTTCTAACAAACAAAACCCAGGCATCGCCGGAATTCGAATGCGCACGGATACTGGTGACAGGTGGTGCGCATTTGTTAGGGATCCTTTTTCCTATTCTAAAATCAACAAAATGAATAATTGTGGCCCGAGTAAACATTGGTTAGGCTAGTTGCGGACGCTGAGTTCCCACGGCTGTACTCTCCTCGTCAAATCCTTATTTAATTAATTTAGTTTGGTAATTTAGTTAGTAAATCAATCTCATTGAACAAGGGATGGCTACCTAAGAGCCAATTTAAACTAGAATTCCACACTTTTGAGTCAGCACCGTCCGTCCGTCTCTGTGGTTCGACTCCGGTACTTCCGGAATTATTGTGCTACACTGGTCGAGAGTCCTACGCTTGGGACGCGTTTTTAGTTTAATTTTATTAACACCTGGTCGGTCAAGCACCTGTTTGAGTCACAGCTACAAAGTGGCTTAGCTGAAAAAACACTTCTAGCCCGCCTAAAAAGAACCTCCCTCATTTGAATTCAAAATCTATGGCTCTTGCCTATAAATACACCCCTCCACTCAAGAGAAAAGGATCATGGGGCTGCTAATTCCCAATCTCTCTCTTAGTTTGCCCATTTTCCATTTCCAAACCTTGAGAATGTTGCTCCATTTTTCTCATCATCAAAGTTAGTTTTTTACTCACTTTGATACCTTACCTATCAAAATATCCAACAACCACTCCCACTCATACTCATCTATACTCACCCAATCCCGTCCACACTCATCTACTAACACCCATCCGCATTCAAGCACAAGATCATAGGTAATAACAAGTTTCCTTAGGCTAGGCTCTGTCCTGGCCCTGAGGGGAACCTTTTCTATAGTAGTCAGATTTAACCCACTTTGGGTCAAAAACTGACTTAAAAACTATTTTCAAAAACCAAAGCAATTACTGTACTAGACATATCACGTCGTGCGACGTACTTATGTGTCGCACGGTGTAGCATGTTCAGACGCACGGCTTTTTATTTGTTATTGTCTATTTGCTTAAACAGTCTAGATCGTAGCCATTCTTCATCAGGCCTTCTTGTACTGCTGAAAATAATGTTGTCAATACTTTATAGAATAAGACCATATCTACAAGCCATATTTTATAGCTAAAAGAGGTTTTTACAATGAAAATCATTTTTACCATCCATGGCTTGAAGAGATGGTACTATTCTAAGACGGATAAGCGGTGGTGTATCTTCTGATATTTTTAAAGAAAAGGCGCACAGGGAATATAACATGCCGTGCGCTGTCCTGGGTATTGATGACAGTCTAAACGCGAAGTAGGTAAACCGCACAACATACTGAAAGGCCGTGCTCGGCATTATGGTAAGCCGTGCGAGAGTGATTTTGATTTGAACAGTTTATTGATTAGTTATTTCGTCTTATAGCATCATACTCTTATCATTTTTGTGCAGACAGCACAACGTGCACGCTAACATGATATATCTTCCCATGTTCCTTCCCTTCTTACTTGTTTATCAAAGAGTTTCATTTTCCAAAAGATGTACTAAATTTTTTCCCTTTGAAAAAGTTTAGTAGAGACCGACTTTGCCGAGCAAGCGAGGTGCTTTTTGTTTTATTTTTAACGTGGCTTCCGAACCCAAAATCTCAACATTTTTCGCTAAACCAAAAGCCTTTCTTTTCAAAACAAACTTTTAGTTTCTCGGATCATCCATCTCAAAAATCCGGATAGTGAGTTATCAATTTTGAATATTTTGCATTCTGTAGTGTGAACAAATTTTCCCACCCTCCTTAGAGGAGTATGTTATATTCTATACTCGGGTAATGGCACGTGCTTCGCATGAAAATACCATGTCCATTAGTTTAATTTTATTTTTTTGTTTGGCTTTATTTTCCACCGTTCACATTACAACATATGGGGATAATTTTGCATGAAAACACATTACAAATCAGTTTTTTTTTTCCAAAATGGTAAGAGTTGTCTTATAATCAGAAAACAACTGAACACATTGAGGTTGGATATCGTCCCAAGGGGAGTAAATAACCAAACAAGAGGCCTAGCTACCTAAGATCACCCACTAGAGTCTCACAACCGGGCTTTGTCGCTAATCGGCCATGACTGACATCCAAACAAAGAGAGCAATATACACCCTCAACTGTGGCAAAGACAACCAAAACAACACCAGAAACTCCGTACCGGGGAGGGAAAACTCTCGTTAAAGGGAGAGAACCAAACCATCAAAACCTAAAACAAACAAAACCAAAATTAGACAAGAAAATAAAATAAAATACCCAGCCAAGGATGCTGTTGCCGGAAGCCACCGCACTGGATCCGTCGGCTTATTCGCTAGATAAGCAAAGCCAAACCATCACATGTTCAAATCTTCACCAGATCGGCCCTAGCAAGGCCGGACAAGCGGACAAAGAAAGAAGGCGAAGGGGAAAAGATGGAGGCCGAGGGTGGAGGGGAAGGGGAGGCGCAGGTGGAGCACGACGAGACTAAGAGTTGAAAAGAAGAATTCATCAAATATTTCGAGGCTAATTCATACTGTAGGAAACTTTGTCTTGATTTTAATTTGATCCGCCCCCATTGAACAGTATGATTGGTTCTTCAAAAATTAGCTTGCAGTGCTTCAGTTCCCAACGGGGAAATCCCGACCTGATTTCCGACGGCCCATCGGGCCTACTCCGGCCACCGGACGGCTGATCTGAGCCGTCCAAAAATTCTAAAAACAAAACCAAGTGGGCTAACACGAGAGTCAACGGCATCCGACGTGTTTAGGTGGCCGATCCAAACACTCCATTTTTGTGTATAAATACACACAAAAATGGAGTTTTATACACACAAAAATGGAGTGTTTGGATCGGCCACCTACACACGTTGGATGCCATTGATACCCGCTAAGGGCCCACTCGATTTTTTTTTTTTAGAATTTTTGGACGGCTCGGATCAGCCGTCCGGTGGCCAGAGTGGACCCGAGGAGCAGTCGGGATTCCGGTCGGAATCCCCCGTCAGGAACCTCAGACTCTTCGAAAATAGCAGAGGTGTCAGATCATTTCGGGGAAGGTAATTCGCGGTTAGCGGAAGTCAAAAAGCATACTTTACCTTGTGTGAACTTATCTAAACTATTATGATTGGCACTTAAATTATGAAGGTAAAATTGTGCCAACCACATTTTGTCTTAGATTCTTGGATGAATTTAACAACCATAAACGTACAGCTATTTAAAAATTTCCATTAACATTTACATCATTAACTTTAAGGTGCACCAGTTGCAATAATCGTCTTTATTTACCACGATTCACATTACAAACATATGGGAATAATTTAGCATGAGAAAGACATTACAAATTAGTACATATTGAGCGTATGATTATTCTGATGTGAGAATTTTAAGAATCTGATTCCATAGTTCGGCATTTGGATCGGACACCAACATCCCTCCCTCAATCTAATAATCGATTTTCATTGACATTCGTAAATATTCCCTATGAAAAGATCCACTCATGAACTTTTTTCTTTCACTTATCCTGACAATAGAAAAAGCAATGGAGACCGAAATTGAGTTTATACTGAACGATATGAATTTTCGTGTTTTTAAAACTAATTTCAGTTCAAGTACCATTGCTGATCTCCGTCTAAAAATAGACCGTTGCAATTATTATGTCCTATTTGCCCACTTATTCACATGCGCGGTCGCTTTCTCGGCCTGCAATTGTTAAATAAAACCATCAAAACAATAAAAATTAGAGTAAAAAAAAACTGATTTATCTGAACGTCAAAATCAGTGGAAATAGGGAAAGATAAGAGTTTCTTAATTACCTCTTTTTCCCAGTCACATCTCACGGTGATGATGGCCAATATCAAAGTTTGTACTGCTGTTCCTCCAAAAATCATTCCAGCCCATATTCCCTGATTATGTTACTAATCTTCAACCATTCAAATTTTCCTAAAAACTATAGTATTGGACATATATGGAACTATCAGAGTTGAGCAGACTAACCGTCAGACCTTGAATCTAGCTAGTCCTAATCATTTCAAACTGGCTAACTTGGTTTTGTTTGGCCCTTGTTTGGAAAGTGAAAAACCACTTGATCGATAGATATATGCCTAAAGGCTCTGTTCGTTTGAACTGAAAATGCATGTTTTCCTCGAAAACGGTTTCCAAATTTTCTGTATTTGGTTCGAAATTGGATCATTCAAGTTTTTTTGAGTGGCTAAAATAGTGGCAATTTTTTTTTCCCTTCAAAATGTTGATAAAAACATCTTCCTGATAGTGAAGGATACATACCATGACTCCTAGGTCGAAAACCCATCCCATTAGAAACCCGAGTGGCACTCCGATCAGATAATAGCAACCTAGGTTTATATACGCAACATATGCTTGCCATCCAGATCCAATAGCCACCCCTGTCAATAATCAATATCAACAGAGTTTAACACCAAAATTTTGACAAATCTATGCAAGGTGAAAGAATGAGAACAAATTGGACGATACCGATTCTCTGCAATTCAATCTACACCAGAAATGAACCATTGGTCCACCACGAGTCCTGTCTCGATGGTCTTAGTTGTACTGCAAAATCTTTTTAGTTGTTTAACTTGTTTTATGTTTTCAATGCCTCTCATTAAGATAAATATTGAAAAACCAAAAAAAACATGTTAAGACGGCCAAACTCCGACTTGAAGGTCATCCAAGACTATAAATACTCCCCTCACATGATCTTCTTTCCGTATCACGTGATCTTTCTAAAAATTTTATCTAAAAAAAAAAGAAAAAGAAAAAGAGGAAGGAGATGTTTCTCTTACCTGAAAGAACTGGTTGGACACTGTTGAGGAGAACAGTGAAGGCCAAAAGGACAGAGAGCTTGTTTACTGCTTCCAAAACAGTCTTACTAAAGGAGAAAATTAAGGCAATTTCGTTGTGGAAAATCATAATAAAAATCCAGAAGAAGAGACCAATCACTGCAGATGTCGTCACCGAGACCGTGGTTGCAAATTTGGCCCCTTTTCCATTCCCTGCTCCTAGCTCGTTTGCAACCCTAACTCTGCAACACCATCACAAATATTTTTTAGTACCAAGTCATGAAAATTTAGTAGTACATGCAATAGTAAATTTTGTATAGTTCATGAAATTAAGCTATATCAATGAAAAACTGTTGGAGGAAGGAGAAAGGAGTTGAGAGTTCAACGGCATCAGGTGTGCACTTTAGGTGCCACGGCATCAATTGTGTACTTTAGGTGTCAGGAGAAAGGGGGTCAGGCGTTTGACTCCTCTTTTAAGATGCTAATATAACAATTCTAACAACACTGACTTTCGCTAAATAAAAAGATGAATAACCCATTTAATCTACCCATTTATAATATTATTTTAGAGATGAGTCAAATTGGGTGAGGATGAATAATGACTCATCTCATAAGCTACATAAGGCCGGATTAGGTCAACATTGATTTTTTGAATGAGTAACAACACATCGATGGTACTATAAGACACTGTTAAATGAGATTTATTTTAACGTATTTCGCGCAACCATAGTCCTTAAAATCCAAGGGGGGGCATGAAATTGGATTGAGATTATCTTCTTTTCGTATCACGTGACCTTTAAGACTATAATTAAGACTTCCCTCGATTAAGCATCGAAAAAAGAATACTCTCTCAAAATTTGGGTTGGGCTGGAGTGCTAGCGGGCGAGTGTGCACCCCTGCCTCAAATCCACACATGATGATGTGCAAAACAGAAATTCTAATCTACATTGTACGGCCCAAACTAGTACCACAACTGGTAGTCCTCTACAAGTAGATGAAAATGAAAAGTGGAAGAAAAGTTAGTTCTGTCACTTTCTATGTTTTCCTCTCATTTCACTTTCTATGTTTCTTTAACCTTTTTTTTTTTTTGTAAGTTTCCCCAGACAATGCGGTCCCCAACTGCCTTGTTTTCTTTGGAATTTAAAAAGAATTTTTCAAAAAATTCTTCCTAAATTCCCCCTACTTTCAACATTTCTCTCTCTATCTCTCTTCTTTTATTGCCCCAATATTTTTCAAAAAAAAATTTAAATTCCAATCCAAACAAAGCATTAAAATCTTTGGCTCCACAAATTATTCTATTTTCTTTTATCCTCTTTGGCCCACAAATTAATGGAAAATGGTATTTTTGTGTGCAAGTAAAGTTAGATATCAGGAACTGCCATGCTAGTTTAGACGGTAAGTTCACCCTCTCCCTCAGTGGAGGTAGGGGTTAATTTGAGCCATAACTAATCAATAGGACTATGTAATTCTAATTAATTTTGCTACTGTATTATATATGGTTCAATTAAGAATCCTACTTTAGGATAATGAGTTGATTATAATGATTTCCACAACATATGGAGCCAAAAGACATTAGCTACATTTGGAAAAATTGCTTTGGATCCCTTTTTTCTCACTTTTCAAAACAATTTCTCAAAAAATGTTCCAGCCTTGACACCACTTCTCTTAAAAAAATAATGATGCTGACAAGAGCTATAGGTAAAAAAAAAACTGATGGAAAAGATGATAAGATGAACAGAGGTTAGATGTTACAGCTGGCCCCACTCTCAAAAAATGATACGGTTGTGTTTCTGTGTTCCGTAAATGAGGAAAAAGACCAGAGGTAAAGTCAACGTTGGAAAAAATGAGAGGATGAACAAAGAAAATTTGGAAACTGATCCACCACTATGGCCCACCCCTTTTAAAAAAGTTACTTTCTTCCAATCACATTTTTTTAGTTTTAAGTTCGAAACACTCTTTGAGAAAACAGATCTGAACACGGCAGGACCATTTTTATTTTTCTTGGTACCCACAAACAAGATTCAACTTCAAGATTATTATTAATAAAAGACTAGAGGCAATAAATAAATATAAAAGTGAAGCAGGAATTCAGGTTGATTTACCCAGTTCCAGCAAAGAAGGCAAGAGGTATCATCATCTCCCAACCATTAATATTCATGCTGCATAAAAAGACAAAATAAAAATAAATAAATAAATAAATACGTATGTACACGTCAAGACAAAATTTACTTGGTCGAATTTGTGGGCATATCAGATGAAAAAAATAATAAGTTGTGGGCCTTTAGTCCAAGTAAATTATAGTCTGGAACATGATCAAGAATTTGGCTTGGCTTAGTTCGTTTAGCAAACAAATCGAGCTCGGATATAATTTTTTGCTCGTTTAGTTGAATGGATCGAGAGCTCAAGTTAGCTGCAACCCGACTTATGTAGATAAGCTCGTTTTGTATGGGATCGAACTCAAGCCTACCTCGGAGATCCTAAAGCTCAGTTCAGCTCAACTCGGCTAATTCATCACCTGTATATGTATTTTGGCTCCATAGCTTTACTATTAAACTTTATTAGGCATTATTCATTTTAGGATCTCAAAACTCCTGGGCACGGTTTTTAATAAATTTTCTATCTATTCCTTTTCACTGTAATGATGAGAGTACCGGAAATGAACAAGCTAGAGATATATACTAACCATATGGACAAAGCATCCACAGCAACTTCTGCATTCTTCAGGTTTCCGGTCATCAATATCAGAATTTTGTAGTACCAATTCTCCAAACTGATTTAAGAAATCAATAGACCAAAAAAAAAAAGCCAAAAGAATTAATTAATTAATGTTGGTATCGCACCACACCGGCTGAAAAAATATGCACATTTGAGAGACATAATTGGGCATAACATTATTAATTTGTTATGTCCTAAAAGATATTGCATGATCATTTCTCAAGATTCGTACCTATTTGTGAGATTGTGGAATATATTTAAATTACCACGCTATTGTTTTAATTTGAAGCATTTACGTTGCACCAGGAAAAAATATAGTTGGAATGAAAGGAATTTCAAATCCGCTAGATTGACCTTTTGTAGAAAACAAGCACGTATTTTATGAGAGAGAGAGAGAGAGAGAGAGAGAGAGAGAGAGAGAGAGAGTACCAAAGCATAACTCCAGAAGCAACCGAGAGTTTGACAAACTCCCAAAGACCAGAAAACGCCTCGATAGAAAACCCGGTCCAGGTAAGAGGACACCCACCACAAACAATGTAACCAAACAACCCCAAAACCAAAACCCACCATGAGAAATTCAAAGTAACCGCCACCCCCACCACGCCAAGCTTCAATCTATACACAAACAACCAGCTCACCACGGCGTGCACCACCAGCGCTGCTAGAGAAACCCACGCGATCGCGGCCATCTTCTGTTGACTCTGCAGAAATCTTTTTTTTTTTTTTGATTCAGCACAGAAGAATTATTATTAACTAGAAACACAAAGTACAACGACTTAGAGTGGTTTTGGGTTATAAAGATATCTTTTTCATTTGTTTTTAATGTACTTTTCCTACCATGGACTTTTCTAAGTTAATTGATTTCAAGAGAAGTATTTTTTTTTTAAAATGACAAAAAATTGATGTTCTTGGTTTTTTAGATTTAAGCCAGATTTTGTTTCCTTTTGGAAAAATGTAAAAAAAAATTTTTTTTTGGAGTTCTTAGCATTTTTTTTTTATCAAAAAGGGAAAAATCTAGCATGACCCAAAAAATCCAAATTTTTTGTACTTACTTTTGTCTTTTCTGATTATTTTCATGGAAATGAATCATCCCTTCAAGAAAGTCTTTTCACCACAAAATTAACAAGAGATCGCAAAGAAAGAAAGCGAAAAAAAAAAAAATTGTGTAGAAACCTCTGGAGGGGGAATTGGAAGGCGAAGCTGAAGTGTACTGGGATCATCCACAAGGAAACGACACCTGATAGCTCAGCGATACCGGAGGGTTGGCCGAGGAGTTTTAGGATCGGAGAGGCGAAGAGGTAGACAGGGAGTAGGAGGATGCAACAGATGAATAGGACGATCCAAGAGCGTTGCATGTATATGCCCAACATGTGGTATTTTTTGGCCCCGAATGCTTGACCACATAGCGTTTCCAATGCACTTGCCATCCCCAGCTGCTCACAGTCCAAACCAACGCCAGATTTTAAAAAACAAATACGATCGAACACCGGAAATTATTTAGAAATAGAATTGTTTTTAGGCGAAAAAAAAATATGGTCAGAAACACAATTGTAACCATGTTTTTTTAGTTAAATTCGTCTTTATATAATGAACGACGACTATGATTCCGGAGATGTACTATCGTGAAATCATAAATTTTTTTTTTTGAATGGTGAAATTTTTTATTAATCTTTGAAATTAAATTACAAAGATTAAAAGAACCCTAAACAGCATCAAGCCGGATAAGAGAAAACCCACGAGGGAAAACAACAAGATCTAGAAATCATATGTCAACAAAGACCTAAAGGGATATAATAATTAAGTTGATTTTTCACAAAGAGGAGTGAGATACGAGCACTCCAAATTGAACGTCAAGATTATAATTTTGGGCTCAAGCTGAGTCCGTTTCATGAATACAACAGTTCTTTTTTGTTGAATTTTAAAACTTAATTTGCAAAATATAACATTGGGTCATTCCTGTCGAACTAAAGGCCCCATTCCACTAAGGTTCTTTTATTAAAGTGCTTATTTTCTACTTTACGAGACAGGTCATTCTCTTACAAATCATAATATATCATATTTAATTCAAAAAATAAGTACTTATTCTAGTTAATAGAATATACCATTGTAAATTGAAAATTTGAGTGATTTTATCAAGGATTTATTCATATTCGATTGAACTAGTTTTTTTTTTTTTGGGAGAGTTAACATATGATATTCTAAGAGATGAACCGTTTATCGCAATAAAACCGGGAACTCTTCAAAAACCGCAAACGAGGGAGTGAAGGAGTACCAAAAAGCCGAAGTTGAAGCCAACGACGACGCTACTAGCAATGGAGACGGCGGCGAGCTCATGGTCGCCGAGGTGGCCGGCGAACGCTTGAGTGATGACGAACATGGAGTAGGTGGCGAGGCGGCTGAACATAGAAGGTCCCACTATGTGCCACAACTTCTTCGATTCGATCCACACCCTCTGCGACAGATCAAGACTATCATCATCTCTTCCGTCTCTGTATTTCGATCGGGCGGCGGCGGATGAGTAGTCTAACAAGGGTTGTTTAGCTTCCTCTGCCGCTGCCGCTGCCGCCGTGCCGTTGCTCGGCATCTTAATTTTTGGGCTAGTTTTGGTACGTAGGAGGAATTCTTTTGGTAGCTCGGTGGAGAAGATAGGACTTTAGATGGTTTTTGGTACGAAACAAATTAATGGGCATTCATTTCATTGGCTTGTGATGTATTTATGAGGAATGAAATAAAGAAGGACAAACAATTCAGTCTATCTGCTGGACTTCGCTTCGATTTTAATTGGGTTTTCTTGTATGGACGGATAAAATTGATCCTCTCAAGTACTTCTATTGTCTCGATTTGTTAGTTCAATTTGGGAAATCCAATTTATTGATGGGACACAATCATTACACTTTGAAAACTAATTTTTTAACAAATACCCTTCAATTCAAAATGTACTTGTCACACGTCAATTTAAGGAAGAGAGAAGGGTAAATGATTATTTTTATAGGATTTCTCCCTTAGTCATCTAAAATTAGATAAACAATTTGGGATAATGAAAAGTCAAAAAGTGGACAAACAAAATGAGACGGAGGAAGTATTTGTTGGGCGGGATATCAAATTATCAAAAAATGAATAAAGAGAGAAACAATTTATGTGGGATTGAACTTGATGGAACGCTAACCTAGTTGAGGTGTGATCTTTATTCCACGAATAAATCCTTTGTTGTATCAGAGATTTTTTTTTTCTCAAAGATATCATATACTGGCGTTTATTTTTGTATGTTATCTTGATGATGAGGCCAGGAGGAGACGCTATGTGTAACTTGTCGGATTCTAATAAAAAAACTCTCTCTCTCTCTCTCTCTCTCTCTCTCTCTCTCTCTCTCTCTCTCTCTCTCTCTCTCTCTCTCAAACCCTAGGGCATCCCCACTGCCACCGCCTGCAGGGGGCGAGGGGAGGTGTCCTCCTTCCCTCCTCCCCCGGGTCCGATCTCCTCTTTCATCCCCTTCTATCTCTCTCTCTCCTACCCTCTCCTTCTCCAGATCGTGCCCTTACCCTCTCCTCTGCTTTTGATGAGTTTCTGCCCTCCCCGGCTTGGGAGGGTGAGGCGTTTTCGTCTCCAACCGGTGGTTCCTTGGCTCCGCCGGTTTGCCTTGCAGCGTGGGTGTCTCATCGATCGTGGGTGCTCCAGTTTGGTGGCGATGTATGGATTTGGTGGGCATATATTTGTGGTGCGGTGGTGTACTTGTAGAAGTTTTTTCTAACTTTTGTTTTGCAAGTTTTATCTTTTTTTTAGAAAATGATGGGTGAAGATGACGGTGTTGATCGGTGGTGGTTCTATCCAGTGGTGGTGAGGTGGATGTGGCCCACATGATTGGGATGCTCAGGTTGTTTTGTGTGCCGAAATCCGGTCGACAACCAGTCTGAGTTCTCATTCGGGCGCGGGGCCAGCAGTTCGTCCTTCTGGGTTGTTGTTGTTGGTTATCACCGGAGGAGTTCGTGTTTTGTTGGGGTTGTTTGGGGCGTGCTGTTGATTGGTGGTGGTTTGCTCCCATTTGCCTTAATTGCTTTGATTTTCATTGTCGTAGGGTTCTGCCGCCGGTCTCTACATCTGAAGGCCGGCTCAGCTGGTTTTTCGGTGGTTTGTGCGGCAGTGGTGATTGAAGTGGTTAGGGTTTTGGGGGCTAGATTGGGTGGGCCGGTCCTTGGGTGAACCGAGTGTAGACACCCCAATCTGATTTCTCAGTCATTTTGTCTATCTTCAATTTGTTTCTTTTCAGTTTCTTGTTCCCCCGATGATGAATCAGGTTAAGAACAGTATTGATTGAAAATGGTTTGAGTTTGGTATATGTGGAACCCTCTCCTTAACCCCAGAACCATTGAGCCCAGCTTTGACTATGGGTTTGACCTTCGCGCGATTTTCTGAGACACTCGCGCGATGCTCTACTTGCCAGGTGGTGGTCAAAGTCAAACTTTGACTGATTGACCATCGCGGGGAAGTTAGAACCCTCGCGCGACGGTCCCACTCCATCGCGCGATAGTCGACACCTGTCATATCCAGCTGGATTTTGTGATGATGAAGCGCCTGCAGGGCCATGTGACCCCGTTCCATCAACTGAACGGCGTTTGCTCGGCCATCCTTGCACCACCTAAACCCCCACTCTCCCATCAACTTGGCACCCCACTTCTCTACCAAGTGAATGCTGTCAGCATTGTTGGCTGGCTGCAGGGCCTTGTATTCCCACCAACAAACTCCCTCTCCTCCTATAAATAACCCCCCATTGATCTCTTTCAAAGGGTTACCAAAAAAAATCCCAAAGGAAAGAACAAGAATCACAATCTTGATCTTCTCTCTCAATCAAAGTTACTACCACTTTCTCCTTTGTCAAGCATACCACCTCACTCAACCATTTTCGAATCATCCAAGCAAAGGTATAATTTTCAGCCTTTACTGTCTTGATCCCTGAGGGGGGCTGACAGGGTCAGGGCTGGTAATCAATATCAGCTTCTGACCCCAAAGCTAGCAAATTTACAAGATGCTGTGGACACAAGAACCCACGCGCGACGAACCCATACCATCGCGCGATGCTTCTAGCTTGCACGATATGGTTCTCGTGGGGATGGGTCTCTTGTCCTAATTCCACTTATATGATTTCATATTCTCACGTTTGATCATATTTGATATATCTCACTGTCTTGCATGCTAAAATCGGTAGCTCAGTTTAATTTACTCTCCTTTTTCATGTTGGAATGCCCCTGGGTAGCTTCTGAATATGTCTCAGAGCCCAGGCATGTAAAGCAATTCCTGGATGTCCAGTCAGAACATTCGCGCGATGAAGTGACTCCATCGCGCGATGGTTTGGTCATTTCCAGTAATTGCCCTTGCATGGGCAACTAGGCCTTTGGTCTCTGTTTTATCACCCTCACTGTTTAAGGGTTATGTTTTATTCCTATCCGATCAGATTGTAATAAGTAGTTATTTTCAGTACATATGAACTGCTTGGTTTGGCCCTGGGTGTGCACTGGTCCTTCCAGAGCCCAGAAGGAGATAAATTTTAACCTGGTATTGAGATGTGAACACTCGCGCGATGGTTGGAGTGTATCGCGCGATAGAATGGCTTGCATGCCACAGCTCCGTGCATGCAAGTTGGCCATTATACGCGATAAACCCAAAACTATCGTACAGCTTCACATCCTGAAATCGGTATTAAACTTTATCTCATTTTATTTCACTCTTCCATGAATCCATGATATTATTCCTCACATCCTGCAAACGTGTTACAGTTTTAATCCCCTTTAACTGTTCCCCCGCCCTAATTGGCTAAAAAATGATTAATCAAACAGAATCGCAAACAAAATAACATTTTTGCAAATGCCTAAGTAGAGACCGATCTCCGGATTGGGCGAGAGGGGTGCCATAAAACCCTTCCCCTCTCGTAACCTGGCTCCCGAACCCAGATATGGTTATGACAGACTGGTTCCTTAACTTTTTCAAATCAAACAGCGCGGCAAGTGCTTCAAAATACGGTTCCTTGGGTGTCGGACCTTCAAACCCAAGTGGCGACTCTGTATTTTCGCGAGCGCTTGACGTCCAGCTTCAAAAGCGCTCCCGCGAACCGGCAGCATCTCTCCTTTCTCAGAAAAAAAGGGTAGGGAACGGAATCCCTTCCCTCAGAGGGGAGAAAGAGTCGGGGCAATTCGCATTGCCCACACCGAGTTAAGGTGTTTTGGGCTTTATTCTGTATTATTTGGGCGTTAGGTTGAGTTTTATTGTTTTATTTGGCTTGGACCCTTGTAGATCTTTGGATGGATTGGGCTGTGCCCTTGTAATGTTTCCTTAATTTTGATTTTTTTTTTTGTCATTTTCTTTAGATGAAGTAGGATTAAGTTCATGAATTGGGTAATGAAATTGCCCTATTCTTTTCATTTTATTTTTTGGTATACTTCTTATGATAATAAAAAATTATTGTGCCAATTGACAAAAAAGAGTGGATTGATTCAATTAAAAAATAACTACTACTTCATATGATAAGTTTGATTTTCTTGCCTAATCATGGAGTCAAGTTATGTTGTTTATTTGCATGCATAAAGAAGAACACAAAAGCAAGAAAAAAAGGCAAATCCCTTACGAATAGACAGTTGATTAAAGAAAAAGTACCACCTTTATTCTACTAACCAAACCAAATCGAACCTTAAGTCCTAATCACGTGGAGTCGGCTACCTTTATACTACTATATCTTTTAAATTGTTACTAATAACCTTCTGAGTTTATCTTGATATTGTGAACAAATGCGAATTCTCCACCTACTTATGAGTTTACACAAGTTAAGGTTACATTACTTTTTTTTTTCTTTTCTATTAACGGGATATCCAAACCAGCTTCTGTGAACGCGACACCAATTTTAAAAAGAACAAAATGGTTGATAAGGAAGCTTTACTCATAGCATGCATTTGGACATATCAATTGCATATATAATACTTGAAACAACAACAACAACAAAAAAAACTATCAAATTAAGGCGAAAATTTTAGTTCAGGCCCAAAGCTTAAACTGGATTGCGTAATTGATTAACTTGATTTCAGAGTTATCTATATCTGATTTATTTTTTTAGCTCAAGCCCAAAGCTTAAAAACATTTTGAATGATTTGATGTTAGACAAGGTTAAATGAATCCAATAAAAAATAAGAAAATGGTCTACAGAACTATTCAATTTTTGTACAAGTCAGTTGTTTTTTAGTTCTTTGTCTTCAAACATCGAATTTTTGTTCCCCTAGTTACACAAGACACCAAAACCCATCTGTCGTTTCTCAGCGCCCGCAATAGGAAAATGCATCACTGATTGATGCATATATGCAGTGAAAGAGGATATCAAGTGGGGGTCATGCGGTTGGATGAGTTTTGGCTGCCGTTATAATGTGTCATTCCTGCGGCTGAATTTCAATGCTGATGAGGGATATGGTCACACTGGTCCATATGTTCCCTTGATGCTCCTCTGAGTATGAAGCTGATTTTGACCTCATGAATACCATGTGTTTGTTTCTGTTTGTTGGGCCATGGATATTGCAGGCCATGGATTAAAGATTCACATGATTGTTGGTATCCTGTGGGATCGTGACTATTCGTTTTGATGTTTGGGTGATGCCACTCTTCCTTTTGTGGCTTCATCCATAGTTTCATTGGATGTTTTTCTTTTCTTTCCTTTTGGTCTTCTCTTTCGCTTCAATGTTCCTCTTGTAGCTTGAGTTTTGGCCACCTCGATGTACCCTTTGTCGAGTTCCTAATAAAATTTTGTTGCTTATTAAAAAAATAGGAAAATGCATCATGATAATTGGAGAGCACGCATGGGTCCCATTTGTTTGATGCAAGATCGTCTATACTGAAATTTTCGTAAACCCCGTGTATTAAGTGATTTTCAATTGCAGGATCATGCTTGAAAATTGAGGGCCTGTTCCAATTTCCCTTCTTTTTCCAAAACTTCCTTTTTTCCAAATTTCAAACTCAAATATAACGAAAATGAAAAATAATTTTTTAATTTTTTTTACACCGTATTAAAGATCTCAATGAGATCTATCAAACAAGATCCATAGTGAAAAGAAAATTATTTACATAAACACATGATTTTTGAGTTTGAAATTTACCTTCTTTTTCAAAAACCCACTTTTGTTAAAAGTGGAACGGGCCATCCGATCCTGCAGCTAAAAAATACTTGGTACATGGGTATACTATAAATAATTTCGGTGCAGAGAACTTGTGGTGCGCATTTGTTTCAGTGCCGTCCAAGAAACTTGATGAAGACAAAATTTTGATATTTCTTACACGTATGATTATGATGGTAAGACAAATCTTATACTCCCTCCGTCTCTTTTTAAATGTCTCGCTTCGTAAGTTCAATTTATTAAGAAAACATCATCATTACACTTTTCATATCAACTTTTACCTCTACTCTCTCTATTTACCTTTTATGAAGACATCATCATTACACTTTTACTTACTAACTTTTCAAAATGGAATATACTTTTAAGGGCAAAATGAAAAATATACCAACTTTTATCCACTAACTTTATAAAATGAACATTTATTAAAGGACAGCCCAAAATGAAATACTGGACTTTAAAAAAAGGCGGAGGGAGTACATATTTCAAGATTGACGTCTTGCCCATCAAGTAGTTTCTCATTCACTAGCCCTATGACCTTTTTAGTAAGTCATATGCATCAATTTTGAATGTTTTGCATTCTCTTGTGTGAACAAATTTTCCCACCCTCCTTAGAGGAGTATGTTATATTCTATTTACATGTCGTAGAAGAAAACATGGGGCGGCTCCACTAGGGTTTTAGAGGATTTGCTTGAACTCCTTGAGCTTAAAAATTAGACTAAAATTATTTATATTTTTTCGTGTAGTTTGATACTTCTTTTCTATTTGTGGCACTGAATCAGTCATTCAAACCACGGTAAATGAAAATTTACAAAAATTTGTGAGTAAATAGATCATAGGTCAAAAAAATAAAATAAATTTGGCTCGATAAGTCTCAAGCAAAGTAATAATATAATTATCTTATATAGTATTTTGGATTCAAAAATTTTTTGTATACATTTTTGTCCCAACTGAGTTAAAATTCTGCGGCCGCCACGAGAAGAAAATCAACTAAGGTAACACTGTAAACTCACACAAATAACAATAAAAAGAAAAGTTCAAGTAATAGAAAAGGCAGTGCAAAAATCACTAACCTTCAGCTTGAACTTAGAAATACATTTGAGCTCATATAGTCTAATATCTATAAAATATGGAGCGGCGGTTTTTAAATTCTCCGTATTTTGGACCCTCGAATTTGTACATATTTTTTCTATGACTGAGATTTACGGATAGTAAGACTAGAAATATATTTGAAAAAAATGAATATTTGGAAGAAGGATGAAAGAAAAACTAAAATTGATATTTTTTAATCTTATTTTGATTCCTTATTTTCGAATTTTTCTTACTTTCCTAATAGTTATCGGTTAAAAACGATTGTCGTGATCTAGGGTTGTCTCTTTCTCCCCCACATGTTAATTCTAAAATGAATTCCAATTTTGAATTCAAAATTGTTTTCTTTCTCACACACATTTAACCTCTCTCTCTCTCTCTCTCTCTCTCTCTCTCTCTCTCTCTCTCTCTCTCCTCTCTCTCTCTCTCTCTCTCTCTCTCTCTCTCTCTCTCTCTCTCTCTCTCTCTCTCTCAACCCTTCTTGCTTGGCATCCTGCTTACAAAATACAGAAAGTCTACACTTATCGACCCAAATTCCCGATCGGAATCCCGACTCCCCGCTGGGCACATTCCGGTCACCTCTCGCATGAGGTGGGGCCATACGAATATCCGGTACTCATCTCATATAAGATGGCGTTAAAAACAACTGTTATATCAAAAAAAATTCAAAAATGTAAAATTTAATACTTCATTTAGACTATGTTTAGAAAGCATTGCAACAGGCACGAATGATTACTATTAATTCATACGATAGGACCTCCATCATCAATAATAATATAGTGGAATAATTACTTCTTTTTCTAATTTGTCGTAACAATCTAGCAAAATTATCTAAAAATTAAGCTCCACTCTTTGCTCAAATAAATTAAACGAAAGCAATAAGTTGCCCCAAATTGCTTCTTATTTAACAAATGTTTCCAATTTAAATCTATATATTGGCAGAAAACAACAAAGCTTATTTATTTGGACACAGGGATCCAATATTGTAGGGGTGCAGAAGTGTAGCGTGCGATTATAACCGTCCATCTGTTGCAAATTTGAGCCACTTAAAATACTTTTAAACGATTCGGGTTGTGTACTCACTCATGTCCTGTCATAGTCATACAGGAATAAGAGAATCCAATGTCACGTTTTTTTCTGTAGTTAATGTGAATATGGTCGAGGAAAACAACAAAGCAGAACCAATAATGGATCAATAATTTTACACTTTCACATGTGGCCCTGAATGGTCATTGTTTTAAAACAAGATCATACAGTAACGACACAAAAAGGCTGATAAGGGGCAGTTTGGCTTAACTTTCCAAAGGTTTTTTGGCACGGATTTTTGTTGTCTTTAATTTTTATTAGATTTGGATCAAATTTTACACCTTGTTTTTCGTCTCCATAAGAGGAATCGGAAAATTATCAATATAATCCCTCTGTTCCAAAATTTTGGTCACTCTTAGCAATTTTTAGTGTTCTAAAAAAATTGTCCCATTTGAACAGTAATTGGCAAAAGGTGATAAATTTCCTCTTTTATCCCTACCTTTTGAAAGTAAGTACACATGCACTGATGATGTTTTGAAGGGTAAAAAGATAAAAGCAAAAATATGACAAGTACAATATCAATTTCCCCTAAGAAGTTGGAATTCCTAAAAAAGTTTGATCGATTCTACATCCAATTTTCTGTTGGCAAATTGGGCATCAAATAAATCAAGTATTTATCAATATCTGACGGAAATAATTTTTTGATGCTTAAAAAATTATTTTGAACAAATAAAGCAACTCGGATCATTTGTGTAGGACCCTTAAATGGGTCCCATAGAATGCAGTGTACATTTGATGTACACGTATGTTTTCTAAACTTTGAGCAAATACACCAAATTAGGCAAAAATTGAGCCAAAATTGCAGGTTAACAATGCATATTGTTCCTTTTAGCTACCCATACTCTTTCAATACTACACTAGTACTATCTATTTAACATATGCTCTAATGAAATAATACTTTATTTTTCTTTTTCTTTTTCTTTCTCTCTTTTCACTATTCTTTTTGTTATTGTAAGAGAGAGAGGGGGGCTAGAGGAGAGAGAAAATAATCCTTCCTCCGTTGTAAAATGAGTGACCTTTTTTAGAAGGTGTGTCTTTTTCAATTGCTTATATATTCCAATATGAATGTTAAAAAATATGCAATATCAATCTTATTTGATATATTTTAATTAATTCTATTAAACAAAGTTTTCAAATTCACATAAAACTTCATAAATCGAAAGATATAAGTATTTTAAAATGACACGAAGTTCTAAAAAGGTCACTCATTTTGGATAGATGATGAATAGTTCTTACGTCATTGTAGCAAAATTTACTTTACTTAACCTCAAAAGAGGCTATTGTTAACCAGGTGCAATGCTCTGTTTGGATTTTTACTTAAGTAAAATAACTAAGATGTTTTTTTACCTAATCTAGTACAGTACATGCTCTAAGACACTGGTCTATAATCAAATAGGGGATCCTTGTGAACAGAAAGGGGCCTCTTTAATATTGGCCATGCTTAAATCACATTCTAAACCTTGACCATTTAGGCAATGGGCGCCGCTATTTGCAACCCTTTATTTTCTTCCATAGCCCGTTAAAAATTTTCAATTATACTCGACAGTTAGTTACCGAAATTGAGATACATTTTCAGCATCCAACTACCGAAATATGATAGTATTTTTTTCAACAACTATTTACCGAAAATGCATGTTTGGCAGTTGTTTACCGAAAGTTGAGCATATTTTCGACATGTAGTTACCGAAATATAATCTTATTTTCAACATCTATTTTACCGAAATGTTATTTATGATTTTCAACAACCACTTACCGAAATATGGTGGGCTATGGGAGAAAATAAAGGATTGCAAATAGCCGCGCCCTAGGCAATGCATACCCCCAATTAATTTATGGGAAAATGACGGCTAATGACATATTTTAATAATTAATACCTACCAAGGACATTTTGTTCATTAACAAATGTTCTTAACATGTCCTCAAAAGGTATTTATTATCAAAATACGTCCTGGGCAGTCATTTCCCCATTAATTTATTTTCTTGATCTTTACAATTACATATTAGCAAACAACCGATAAGTCTTTGCATCCAGAATAATTTGCCTAACCGATGCCACAGCTCCGACCAATGACAACACCGTCGAGATAACCGCGATCGACGTGTTTCCCCAGAACACAATACTCTTCTTGGAAGGCTTAAAGGTCAAGTTGTAGAAAACCATTGGCAGAATGAAGTCCAAAGGGATGCACCCAAACGCTCCGAACAGCGCCATGATGTCTCCGAAGAAAGGCAGCATTGCAGCCAAGAGCGTGGCGATCACTATCGCCAGCGACCGAAAAATGAGCCGTGGCACGACGTTGCGGATCGAGAACTCGTCCATCTTGGGATCGGCGAACTTGCGCTCCAGCACCACGTTCGTCGGTTGCAGGTAAGTCTGCGTTTCCATTGCTAGATTAGTTAATAATCTCAGGGTGAAGTTTTGTGATTGATATGTCAAGGAGGTGAAGCTATTATGGAAAATTTGGTCAATCATGCAAATGGTCAGACCTGGTATGCATTTTCTATTTGCCCAGTTCAGAGAAACACAAATAATCCCTTTCGGTCTTCGGCCTCGAAAAGGGTAGGGCCTCGACTCATGTTCGCCAATCTTTTTTAGTCATCGAATCGTATGAAAATTGTAAGACACTAGAACTTCAAGGTACTATTATTTTACCGGTAAAAATTCATGGTAACGTTGGTACAAAAGGAGTAGGCATTGAGCACCCGGCGCGTCGCCAAATTTGGATTGAGAGAGGGGCGGAGAAGAAAGAAATTGTGGTTTCTCGTGAAACACCATATGAGATTTGGGAGAAAGAAAACGGATTGGACCGATAGAACCCATCTTTTTTACCCAATTCCCATCAATTATCACGTATTTTGGCTATCCAAACAAGTGATTTTGGTTCTCAATTCTTTCTTTCTTTCTTTTTCACTAATTTTTACAATCCTAGGGGGCATTCAACTAGGACAAACCACCAAATGAGCAGTTCTTTTTTTTTTTTCAAGTTACGAAGTAGAAGACTTACCAGAACAACAGCGATTACTTGCACAAAAGTGAAGACATTGGTCATCAAAAGGAACCACTTATTCACCAGAGGCTTCCCATTAACCATGAAATTCTGAAGAATTGATCCCTGGCTCTGATTACCAAACGCCCAGTACCCAGATATCCCGACGCTAAAAAAAGTCGAGATCACAACCGCGTAACACACCAGAAGTCCTTTGAACATTTTCCCCTTGGTCGGTGCCACTATAGTAGCCTGCAAAAACAAAAATGCACCAACTTGGTCGATCTTTGACGCAAAGATAAAAGACGAACTAAACCAATCAAAAACGAAAAAGGCAAGATATACGTGGTTCGACCCACAGGTTGGGTGTCTAATCAACGGGGGAAGGAAAGATATCAATCCGCTGTCGGTAATGAGAAATTACAGCACTCCACTGTCAATAATTGTGCCTCTTTGTTTTCCAAGATTCTCCCCTTACAATACACTCTTTGAAACTCTGTAACTAGCTCCATGACAGCTTTATATCGCACCCCCAAGCATATGAACGGACTTAACCACCGTTTTTAATGTGAAATAACTGAGAACCGCGCTAGTCGCAGCCGAAGTGTGTCCGGACGGGATTTTGCTTGCGAGCTCTGCTTCCCCCCAGATCAAGCCACACCACACGTCACAACAAAATTGTTTTGTAAACTCTTTTTTTGTTTTCATTATTTCCATTGAAAAGTACCAAGTGAAGGGTCTAATAATCTATTGGAAATCAAACCTGTATTTCAGGGATAATTCCGTTGCCATATGTGGTGGCGATGATCGAAATAGCATTAAAAACTCCGAAAAGACGATTAACACCAGTTGTAGTTACGGCATAGTCCTTGGCCGGCGCTTTTTTTGATTCTCCTGCAACATTAATTTCAGTAAGGTATTAAGTTTTGTAGATTTAAAGGAGGCAAAGTCAGCAAATCTTGAAGGCTTTGAGGTGCAATGAACAATTACGGGGAACCAGGTGCAATCAGAAAAACTTGAATGTATGGATTCAGAAGAGATGCAATGACCATTCATTACGTGTGGGAGACGTGTTAGATAGCGGTATTAGGATAGATGGTTCTAGGGCAACGGTATCAGGAGTATTGAACAAATGGAAATCAGGGGCTCCATTCATGAATTTTAAAAAAATATACATTTGAGGCGCTAAATTGGTTGTGAACCGGTCTGTGAATCGATTAGAGATGGATACGTATGCGGTTTTTCATTCTCATCGGTATATTGGGGTGTAATGGTGTTGAAAAACCAAAAGAACTAACGCGGAGTGGCATGCAACAACGGGTACGACTGTAATCCGATTGACTTTTATTATAGCGATGAGTTGTTACCAATGTATATAGCACCAGCAGTGGTGCAAGCACAGTAGACAAGGCATAAGCATAGAGAAACGAGGTTGATGTGTCTGAGGGAGTGGAAAGATGGCATTTGTGCCAAGAGAAGTATTAGGCTTCCGAAAATGATAACAAACCGGTAGAGCTCCATCGTCCCATTTGGTTCCGACAGCAGGTAAATGAACTGCAATAGAAGGAAAACAACCGATAACTCAGATCAAATCGCATAAAATTGCGAAAGATTACGCGTGAATTCACAAAACAACTGCGAAAACGGAAACTAGTTTATGACTTTTAGAGATGTATTCGAATCAAACGAGGTCTTGTGACTTACCTTTAGGCTCTGTCCTCCTAGAAGTATGCAGGCAATGACTGCACCATAACAGATACCCAGCTGAAGCGGATTCACAAAATAGCGGCCCCATCCAGGTCCTGTGAATTTAACAACATTGTGCTGCATTAGTTATGGTGGTCAATGATTGATTATTCTCTCTCTCTCTCTCTCTCTCTCTCTCTCTAAAGAAGCGACGACCCAGCCCCCCCCCCTCTTCCCTAAAGAAGCCACCACCCCCCATCTCCCCCCCTTCCCCTCCCCCCGGTGTTTGACGCACCAATGGGTTACAGAAGGGGAGGGATTTCTCCCTCTTGTAGGGTTTTTCATCTCCTGATCCTAGATTTCAAAGGTTTTCTCTCCTTCCCCTTTCACTCCCATCCTTCTCCACTCCAAACCACCATCCGCCCCCCCTCCTCTGCCTCTTCCGCCATGTAGCATGACGTTTGTTGGAAGTAGTGTTTTGCAGATAGTGGTAGTCGGAGGCGTCCTCCCCTCTGGAGTGGGAGATCTAGGTTGGTAGATGAAGTTTGCTCCAGGACGGTGGACTCCGTCACGTTCTGTTACCGGTTTTTCTCTTTTTTCTGATTCTCTTCTTTGGTGTCCCCTATGTGGGATCTCCTCGTTTGTGGGGCTTCTTTCACTCCTGTGTGATTATTTTTTGTTATTTTTTGCAGTGTTTTGTCTATTTCGAGCGGTAGGTATATTGTTAGAGTTGGATGTAGTCTTTGGACTGAGTCCCCTCCTGTTTGGTTTCTTAATCCCTTGTTTAGGGATAGAGTTTCTCTTGCTGTATCGTTTTTTGGATCTATAATGTTACCTGTTATCATTTTGAAAAAAGAAAAGAAGGTATGGTGGTCAACGACCACTGTGCTCAATTGAGTGCCCGAGCCTTATGCGCCAAGTTCAAATGAGCAAGCCCATCTAAAAGGACAAAATTTAGAAAATACTTAATTTTGTAGAGTAGGGAAGGCAGTGAATTATTTAAAAAGACTTCATTTGAATGTGAGGTATGATACTATATAGTACTATATATCTTCTGTACAAAAATGTTTGAATAGTGAAAAGTACTAAAATATTGAATATACCATTTTTTTTTTCATTTTTTATGTTGTCTTCACAAAATTTATCCATACGTACGTACAGAGGAGATTCAGAACTACAGCGACATCCACACAAAAAATCAGTGAAATATTCCATAGCAGCCCTAAAAACTATACTCCGATCCATATATCTCGATATATATACAACATTTAAACCGTGCGGGAATCCCCTTTCTCAATGGAATTGCGATGATCCGAGCCGCTCAAAGTGTTCAGAATATGATTTTAAGGGTACGCGCGAGAAATCAACAAAAAAATGATCGGGAAGAGCCTGTTCCGAGCAGTTTTTTACTGAACCGTTCAATAAAAAACTGTTCGGATCAAGCCCTTCCCGATCATATTTTTGCTGATTTCTCTTAGGTACCCTTAAAATCACGTTCTGATCACTTTGAACGACTCGAATCTTCACAATTCAATCGGAAAAGGGGAGTTTCGCACGGTAAGCCCGTGCGGGATCCCTTATAAGATCTGGACTCTCCATTTATATGTTTTTGTAGCTTTGTGGCTTTGTGGTTTTCTTCAAATTGGTTGGTCTTGGGTCAGAGCTTGTCCATATCACAAAAGAAAACTGGCACTTTGTTACACTTGCTCTAAAAATATCATCCGCCCGGCCATGTCCCGAAAACGGAGGTGACGCTTGCCAAGCTGAGCGTGGTGTTTCAAAAACGAGAGAGAGGAGGCAAAAGAAAAACCGTACCTAAAATATCATGGGCCATGTCCCGAAACCTGAGCTGACGCTTGCCAAGCTGAGCGTGGTGTTCCAAAACGAGAGAGAGGAGGTTATAGGAGTAGAAGGTGACCAAACCGCCCAGGGTTAGGCACATGACTCCTCCAACCCAACCCAACATCGCCATCGCAAAGGGAAGACTAAGCAGCGCTGGGGCCACTATCGCCGACGTCAAATGGTATCCGCAGTGCAACCATGACCCTACACAACCACCACCATTACGAACGCTAATCGTTTTCAGACAATGTTTAAAGTCACAATTTTTGTTTTGCGGGGGCAAAATTAACTTTATCTAAGCACACACCCAAAATGGAAAAAAATACTACTCGCTAAACAAAAGATTAATCTGAAAATGGCACAAAAGTTCAAATTAAAGAGGAGAAATGACAGAAAAATTACAACTATATGTATATTTACCAATATGTATCAAGCCCATTAGATGACTAATATGCTACTGAAATAGGGTAACCTTGTATTAGTGGAAAAAGTGATAGGATCCTCTCCAATCCAAGTTTTAGACTATCTAAGCAAATACGAACAATTGATTCCAATATGGACGGTCCAAATTTACACTGTTTCCTCTTGTTCAAAACTTGGACCGTAGACAATCCAATTCTTAGAGACAGAGATAGATAGGAGTAAGATCTAACCTCGGGATTTAAGTACAAAAAGAGCTCCAGCATCCGGTTCTTTTTGTGGGTCTATGCTGTTTTCCTTGGCCATTGTTGGTGTCTCACCGAAGTTTGGAGCAATAGTAGCCATCTCCATCTCTCTCTCTCTCTCTCTCTCTCTCTCTCTCTCTCTCTCCCTCCCTCCTAAACGGGAGTCTGGTGCAGGGGAGGGAGAGATTCAAACATGGGAAGAGAGTGAGAAAGTCAGTCAACAAAAATCGATTCAAGCCTGTCATATATTTCAACTTCAGGCCTCACCTTGATAGCTACTCACTTAGACAGCTATTCCACTCAAAAGGAACACGATTTTCTCCGGTCCCTTAAGGGACTGGACGGTCCTGTCCGGGCCATTTTTTAGGCTCTTCTCGAGTCTGTATTGATGATCAAAATCATTGATAATTTGGACCTCATCAAAAAAATCTGGCAAGTCAAATCCATGCTAATTCGGATTATATACTTTAGATACACATTTATCACAAGAATAATGGGTTTAGAAAATATTGCAACATGTCCAAAAAAAAACTATTTGCAGCAAGATAAATTTGCTTCCAAAACATGGTAAAGGACATTCAATTAGTATGAATTTTGACGTGTCTAATATTTCTCAACGAGGTTTGAAATACTAATAATCTTAATCATCAAAACGGACAAGAAAAAGAGTCAGAACTGAACCGGACAGAACCGTCCAGTCTCTTAAGAAGACCAGAGGGATCCTATCCCTAAAAGAAAATAGAGTGAGGAATAAAAAATTGTATATCGTTGGAATCTTTATATTTAATTATTAGTATACTTATGGGCTGGTCATGGAGAAGATTGCTATATATATACTTGGTGAACCGTGGCTGGCATTGACTAATCGCTTGGCATTTTCAACTTTTCCGGCTTATTCTAAAGGGAAATTCCATGTGCATCTTTTTCACTCTTTTCCGGCTTGCTTTAATCACCATATAAGGAGAATAGTTCTCTCAGCGGAGGAAAAATGGGCTTTTCCTCCAAACCAATACTCTTTTGCCACGTCAGCCAATAGTACAAAACCAAGGGGAAAATCACGTGTTGTGCTGTGCTTGGACTTCAACTTAGGTTAAAATTGAACCAACTCTTCCTTCACGTCACAAAACAGAACAATTATCCAAAACCCTTTTTTTTACATGGTTACATATGTAAATATCTGGATCAATTTGCGTGCACCTGTACCATTTCCCTCTTACAGCAGGCAGAAATTCTAATCGCAATGAAGATTTTTAGGGAAACACGTAAGGAAAAACGCGTTTGTGCTCATTTCGAATCCCACAAAAATCTATAAAAATATCCATAAAGTTTGAATATTATTTTATGGGATCCTGTAAAAAATCAGCTCCAACAGACATCAGTTTGTATTTCTTTTGGATTCGTAGGTCGAAACTGCTCAATTCGCCCCTATGAATTCAAAAGTAATACTTACCGATGTCAGTTGGAGCTAATTTTATATAGGACCCCATAAAATAATATTCAAAAATTTATAGATATTTTTTTAGATTTTTGTGGGATCCAGAATAGGTCTAAACGTATTTTCTTTTGCGTGGTTCCTTGCAAATCTTCCTTGCGAATAGCAGGGCTCGCATCAGTTTAGCAATATTTTGAGCCAAAATTGCTATTGATCAACAGTACACTTTTTTAACTTTACCTACTTTTTTTTTTTTTTTGAAAGGATCACGATTTTATAGGAACTCATGAAAGATTTACATCTTTGGAAACCAAAACTTTACCTACTTTAACCCCACACTAATACTTTCTATTTTACCTACTCTATATTATTATAATGTTAGTTTTTCTAGATTGTTTATACATTAAAAATTAAGTGCTTCAATTTTCAATCTGTTTGAATCGGTGAAAAGATCTTATTTTTTTAATTATTTTATTCTAAAAGGTTATAATTAATTTTTGTCTCTAGAGCTCTTATAATTATGTATTTTCTTTTTATTAGGAACCCTTTATGATAAAATGTCATGACCCTTTTATGATAAAATGATCAAAAAATAAGATATTTCCACTTATTCAAACGAATTAAAAATTAGAGGACTTAATTTTTAATCATATTTTTTAATATATAAACAGTCTAAAAAATTAATATTATAATAATAGAGAGTATTAGTGTGTGGTGTTAAAGTTTGTAAAGTTGAAAAAGTGTAATGTTGATCAATTGCAATTTTGGCTCAAAATGTACCTAACCTGCTTTAAGAGGAAAATGATAGAGGTGCACGTAAATTGATTAGGGCATTCACACCTATGATCATATATAAAAATAAAAATAAAAAGGGTTTTGTAAAGTTGTATTGTTTTATGACGTGGAGGAGTTGGTTTAATTTTAACCCAAGTAGGGTCCAAACACAGCATAGCACGTGATTTTCCCCTTGGTTTTGTACTGTATGTTTTGGTTTTGTACCATAGGCTGATGTGGTAGAAGGATATTGGTTTGGAGGAAAAGCCCATTTTTCCTCCTTGGCGAAGAGAATTTATTCTCCCATATAAGATCCCAAAATATTTTGGGTTGATCTTGTGGTTATATATGTTGTTGGAGAATAAATTCCTTACACCAACAGTATAAACTCTCGCAAAGGAAATGCTTCTGCAGACAACTTGGCTAGTTTGATATTCCGAAAAGATTTTGATTCACTACCAAAAAAATAATTTTGAACTACAGTGACAATACAGTTGTCACTTAAAATGTGTAGCTAAAACTAGAATATTTAGTAATAGTTTTTTACCTATAGTGACGGCATCACACTTTTTAGCTAAGTTATATATAGGTGAAAATTGTCATTATCAAATACTCTCTAGTTGCACTTTTTTTTTTTTTTGGGCAAAATAAGAACATCATTTATATATATATATATATATATATATATATATATATATATATATAGAAAGAATTACATGAGTTTCAACAAAGGCTTCAACATTAAGACTACAACCCAAAGCAAATAAAAGGATGACCGATACTATCCCATGACCCAACAAATTTGTATTAGAACACCAACCACAATTTGTAACCAAACACCTCCACAAGAGCCTATCACAAAAGTAGATGAAGGATCGACATCGAAATAAGCCACTATAACATGCAAAGAGGAAGAGAGAAGACACAACTGAATTATAAAAATAAAATAAAACTCACTAACCGCAATCGAGATAATGCCGCCGAGTGGCTTGAAAAAGATATAGGTTATTGCAACTATCTTCAATTACACACTCCCTTTTCCACTTTGTATTATCAAAAGATTGAGAACTCACTGACAACTATATATATTGTCACCGTAGTTCTTTTTTTTTAGTGATTTTCACAATTTAGTTGATATGCTTAGTTCTTTGTCTAGTCAATTGAGGGCAGATGCCCAAAAGGTTTCATATCCTAAACTCGTGTATCATCTTATTTTCGATTCATACTAGTTAATTTCCATTTTCACTATAAAAAAAAAAAAAAAAAAAGGAAGACGAAGAAGAAATACAGAGAAGATTCCAAGAACAATAACGACAAAATATGGCTTTCGGATGCATCCATTGATTATCCTAATGGTTCTTTCAATCTATCGTTGGATGTAATTTTCTTTTACAGCCTTCTCTATGATTCAAGTTTTCTTTGCATCTAGAGATTGGTCTTCTCGATGTACCCTTTGTCGAGTTAATAAAATTCTATTGCCGATAAAAAAAAAAAAAAAACAATAACGACATAATAAGATTCAAGTTCGACGACTTTATGTGGGGTCAATAAGCTATTACTCCGTATTAGCAACGGTTTCTTGGACATATTGAAGAAATAACGACGAAGATATCCTAACATGATAAATACTCACTGCGTTCCAAAATTATTGTTCGGTATGATAACTTAACAAATACTACATTCATATCAAGAAAATTTAAACTTTTTTCTTGACAAATTAAAGGAACTCGTTGATTGAGTATTTATTAGAGGCAAAATTTCGAATTTTGTTCGACTAAATTGTTATATTTTTTTAAGTTCTCATTTTGCAGACCAAACAATTTTTTTTTGGGACAAAGGGAAGAAATATTTATTTTTTGGGTAAGTATAGGTAACAAAATTTTTGTGTTGTTATATGTCAAACTTACATGTATTATTCTTATGCCTTGTTTTACTTCTCAAAAAGTATTTTTTTAAAAATTCCCCCTAGATTCTCTCTACTTCCAACATTTCTCTCTCTATCTTTCTCCACTTTTTACCCCTACTATTTTTCAAATCAAAATCCAAACACAGCATTAATTACCCCAATGCCGACCCAAATCCATCAACCAATGTAGGAACATTCTCGCGCGGCTAGCTGAGACTACTTTTTGCCTTGACTGGGCGAAAAGTAGTCCATCGCTGCTCAAACCAGATCTTTATCCTATATTTTTTTTGTTTTTGTTTTTGTTTCTTGATGATCTCCTAGATGTTCACATATGACATCTTAATTCAAAGTGATGGTGCCTTTCCAGCCATTTTGACTTGTAAATTGTACATGAAAAGAGCACCTACGTTTTCTATTCGCGGACTTAATTTAATCACTTCCCTTGCGTCCGTCTCCACTTCGATGCCAGCCAAGTTTCGATTATGGGCCAGCTGCAGCCCATCAAAAAAAAATTAGGTCCATTCTCTTACTATCATACTTTATTAAACGCGCTTTTGATGCTGTTGATAGGAAACATAATTTACTTTTTCAAAAAATAAATCAAATAGTTATTGATAATTCGGTCTAAAGCGCAATGTTTTTAAAATTGCATCGGAATGTGATTATTAAACTTAATAGATTGCGTAATGCCAATTAATTTAATTATGTGACCTACTTCGTACCACATTTCTTTACTACTATAATATAATAAAGAAAATATAAACAAAGCCATGTGCGGGACGAGCCAATCGGACAGAGCTTAGGAGATTAATTTCTTAATTAAAATCCATATATTCTAGTAAATCCTTATAAAATTGGACTAGCTTTGTTAAAGCATCCAACTCCAAACCAATTGGTAAAGAGTGGAGAGGCCGTCCAGGCTCATAGACTAGTTTTGGAAGAGAAATTAACCGATGTGGGACAATTCCCAACACTCCCCCGCACGTGCGACCCCCGATTCGCACGTGGAGAGGTAAAGAAAGGATCCATAACACACGGATCACAATGAAACAGAGTGCAATTATGGCACAATTAAACAAAGGAGAAAAGCCTCCGAAAATATAGCTTTGATACTATGTTAAAGCATCCAACTCCAAACCAATTGGCAAAGAGTTGAGAGGCCACCTAGGCTCATATACTAGTTTTGGAGGAGATAATTAACCTATGTGGGACAAATCCAAACAAGGTTGGACACTTGAACAGTTCAGCGAGCTCGTGTTTCCCTATCTGTAAATACACTAGCTAGGGAGTCTAGCTACCTAGGGACACCAAACTCCAAATTCACAAGCAAAGAAGCGTGCGATTTGGTCAAACAGTACATGTTTATTTTTAATCCAGCTCACGGGATCCTTGGACCGTGGGTGTATGGGAGCCTTGATTTTCTACTTTTCGCATTTTATTTATTGTCTTATTGGTTTTTTGGAATATGGTAAAAATGGGTTTTGAATATGATAAAATGTTTGAGAGATATGAGCATGATTAGTATTTGGGAGATATGTGCAGAATATATTCTGTAGGTTTTTTTGTTAATGAAAATGAGAAAAATAGAAAATAAGAAGTCAAAAAGCTCATTTCCCTCTACTTTCTCACTTCTCTTTTCTAAACATCAAAATGAAGAACTCATTCTCCTAAAATGGGTTTTGGTTACACTTCAAATGCAAAAGGGGCATAATGAAAATGCAAAAATGAAGTAACCAAACACCCCTTGAGTAGTAGTCAAAGAAGGGGATCGGGGGATCGGTTGATAAAAAAAAGAAGAAGAAGGGGATCGGACATCTTCGGGCACCACTACGTCGTGTCTCAACATATTTATTCATTGTATAATATTTTTGCGGAGTTCATACACTTTCCACGAAAATGTGTAGTGGATAAAGGTGTCGGGGTTTACGTGTCAGTCCAAGACTACCAAATAATTTTTTTCTCATTTGATAACCGGATGTCCGAGCAATGGTGGATTCCACAAACTTTTGAGAAAGGTGTTTAGAAATCTCTACTATATATATTATATACACACAACTTTATCTATTACTTGTGTGCTATACATTAGATTGATTTGTGGGCTGATTTTTTGGTTGGGTGTTCAAATATTTTGAGTAGGGTGTTGAAATATTTTGGGGTAGGGTGTTCAAGAAGGGCTCTAAAATATAACGAAAAAATATTACTACCTCTATTCTACAAGGATTTTTTTTTTTTTTTGGGATGTTCAAGTGACTACCCTTGACAAAGGGTGGAGCCGTCACTGTGTCCGGATTAATTTGCGCATGTTTTTCGACTAATTCCAAATTGAGAAGCTAAGTGCAAAGAAAATAGATAAAGAAAAGACCCTTAAAGTGTACATGAACGGCTCAGATACACTGCACAGTGAATCTGGACAGTTCATGTACACTTTAAGAGTGTTTTCTTTGCTAATTTTCTTGTTCCTAGCACTCCTCTTCCAAAAATTTTAAGATTAATAACTAAACAAATTAACCTCGAGGACCCCGAGATCTAGAGAACAAGTCTTTTAATTATTTTCTGATATCGATCCACCTGGCCAAATCCGTTGGGATTGACCACCAAACAGTTTTTCGTATCTCAGAATTCTTTGGCACGCACACAGGTACAACCTGCGCACCGCATTCCAACAATTAATTAATTTTACGGGGCCCCAAATGAAGGAGTAATTTATTGCCAGCCAAAGGTGGTTGAATGATCCTTGCACGTTCTCAGAGAGCCTCATGTGCAAATCCTGAAAATAGCTGGCGAAATTGCTATGTCAACTAAAAAGTTATACTCTCAATTAACAAGCTTTTTGAACTGTATAACTTTGAAAAAGAAAAACAAGCTTTTGGAAACAATTATTCTATTGCTTGTGTGACTGTGTCCTATTCATTTAATGCACTACAATATTACCGAGTTTGCGCCTTGTTTGGTATCACAAAATGCATAATTCGAATTTGTTTAGAGCTAAACCAACCGGGGATAACTCAGTTGATCAAGACTCTTGCATTTCATAAGAGGTAAGAAGTTCGAATCTCACCACTTGCATATGGGTGTTCTTCCCCTAGATGGGCTTTTCCTTTTCTTTACCCTATGATGGCTTATATCTTGTATTGATTGGGTTATTGGGTTTGGTTGTCTCGTGAACTCATAATTGATGAAGTGTTTCGGATTTGTACGTACTTTGTATTTCATATAGGGAAATGATTTTATCATTCCCTTTTTTGTTAACGCCACTCCCTTGCAAGTGTATTTTTGGTTCAAAAATACACTTGCAGAGAAGTAGCGTTAACAAAAAATGGAGTGACAAAATCAGCAACCTTCATATATAATGTAAATGATATCTTGTATAGATTGACAAAAAAAAAAAAAAATAGAATTTGTTTTGAGCGACGACCCAAATTTCAATATCGATTTCAAGCTATATATTTATATGGATACGGATAAGTGGCGACGCTGCGTAGAAGTTTATGGGATTGAGTAACCTAAACCGGACACCCTAAATTTAAAAAAAAAAAGTTTATGAGGTCACTTAATTTCGTCAAAGTTTAAAAACACTACTCAGGGACTACAAGTCATAAATTGCGGGTCAAAATTTTCATTTGTAATATAAATTGGACTCACTTTAGACTTTTTGTGTATCATTCCAACGAATTTTAACCCTTTTTTTTTTTTTTTTTGTCATAGTTTTATACATCAGTGGAGGATTATCGGGGGTTAGTATGTTAACCAAGATTTATTTGTTTGAATTCCTAACATTACAATAACTTAGAAATGAATATTGATATTGTATAATTTTCTTTTTCCATAAATCACATTAAAACTCTTGGATCTTCGATCCGGAAAGAAAAATGAAATTTAATGTGACCCCTTTTGGACAAGCTCAGTCTGATAATTCCTACACGGGCATCTATGAGGGAACAATTAAACCACTAGATAACAAACCTTTTACCTCCCAAGATGTTTTGGCCCGGGCTACGGAATGGTACTTCACAATCCATCACGCTTCAATCGAAAAAGGCTCCATCAAAAAATTGATTGGTTGGGAACCACTGCCTTTTGGGCAGTAAAAATCAACTCAGATGGAGCATTGGATAACTCTGGAAATGCTGCATCAGGGGGTCTCATCCGTGATCACTGTGGTAACCTCCTGGTGGGTTTCCAACAGAAAATTGGATGGCAGCAGAATTATGGGGTTTGAGAGATGGTCTCATGCTGGCAAAGGATTTTGGCCATCATTCTGTCCATATTATTGTTGATTCTGTCTCTGTTGTTAACCTCAATCGAGACAGAACGTGTGCACAGATATCCATCTTTTGAGCATTCTAATTTCTGACTGCATGTTGTTGGAAATTTGAATGGATTGGGGGGTCATTATTTCCCCAAATTCATTGTGGGAGTTTTTCCCCTCTTCAATATGGGGGTTACTCTCCTAGTCATTACCGCCATTCAATCCCGTATTCAAGAGGGTGCACCATTTTTGAGGTCCTTGCTGCCTATAAAAGGACCAGTTTTCTTCACATTTCCGCACCAATTCACAGAACAAATCCACAAGCATTCTGATATAGTGTGAGAGAGAGACAGACGCTGAGTTAGTTCGCCAAGACGTTCTTCGGTGGTGTTCCGACGTTCGTGGTCCGAGCTGGATCAATCCTGGGAGACAGACGCCGAGTAACCTCAACATCCTCCGGTAGGCGGTGAATCTGTTTTAAGGACACCGTGTGAAACACGGATTTCGGTTCACAAATCCGTTCTTTATTTCGGTTTGCATTTCTGTTTGTAATTTCGTTTTGCTGTAATTCTGTTCATATGTAAATGTAAAGAAATTCGTTCTCTGGATTCCCGATTGTAACATTTTGGATAACACATGTCTCTAATGGAAAGCTTCACAATGGCGTCGATCAACCATGATTACCGGGAAGCCAACAAATGTGCCGATCGACGTTTTGGCCAAGACAGCTTTGGATCATCCATTTGGCTCCAGTCCTTTTACTATTATTCCTTTTCTTTTGTCATTTTAATTTCATGAAGACTTTGTAAGAATTAAACACTCCAGATATATTTTCATTACTTAATCTAAGTTTTTGCGTTATTGACCAAATAAAAATGTCAAATCTTATTTGGAGCTCCACCTGTTGAAATTGGCACCACAAACTTCTCCAATCTCGCTTTCTGAATGCAAGTCAAATTCTACGTGGATTTCACATCAACCAACTTGCTTCAAAATTGAGAGTAGATCGATGCATAAATGGCTTTTTAGCATAAATTAATGACTTTTTAGACTAATATGATCAGTTCGATTTAGGGCTTTGTGGGAGATTTCTTTGATGGAGAAATTTGTAGTCGTTATCGGAGAGAAAATTTATAGAGAACCGTGTTGAAAAAAAGGGAAGACCGTAAATATCTACCGAACCGACAAAACTGAACTGTCCAAGCCCATTTTCCAGGAGGCAGCTGGAGGGCATATTCATTTTCCTATTGATGAAAGAAGAAATACCGCCCAACCCACCACATTTGGGATTATACGTGGATGGAATAGCATCCAAAAAGCAAAAGCCATAAGTTCATCTTTTTCTTTTTCTTTTCTTTTCTTTTTTAGGTCGATCGATGTGAGCTGAAAGCCAGAAGAAGTTGAACCACTTTCCAGAAAGTGTTACTCCGTAAAAGCTTAAGCAAAAGCAGCTATTTGTGAAGTTATTAGGTGCAAATTGGATATAATCCACGTGGTACCTAGAAGCACAGCTCAGATCCGAGTAGAGAAAAAGATGAGAAAGAGTGTTCGGCTGATTATGAAAGAGGGTAACCGGATTTAAGCCGTCTAAAAAACGTTTGGACGATTCGGATTGGTGTTGGGTACCACCAAGTGATACCCAATTTGCAACAAAAAGACTTCTGCACTGGAGTCAAAAAAACAGAATGGAAACTAATTTATTCATTTATTTCATGTACATAGGATTCAATTCACAACATCCACGTGCCAACACGTGAGCCCCCCACACCACCGACAATACATAACCCACCCACCCCTGACCCAACCCAAAATGTAAATAAATTCAACCAAACACTACAATAATGCAACCCGAAAAATGAAAAAATAAATTTAAAAAAAATACTAGTAATCAACTACTCAAAGGCAACAACAAAAAAAAAAAAAAAAAAAATCTAGTCCGTCAAACCGTCCACAAAGAATTCGAGCAATGCTACGGAAACAGAGAAATAAAGATTCGGACATATCTATATCCAGAAACGGATACATAACTGCGTTCGAATCTTTGTCACTCCATCTGTATCCGTAGCATTTCTAAAAATAGAAAATTCGCAAACACAACAACATACGCAACACGCCTATGTACGTACGCATGCGTGCATGTTATTTGTGTTCTCATGTTTTTTAAAAAAGATAATAAGATCTACGCCGACGAACCCTCCACGTGGCTCTACATCAACGCAGCGGCGAGGAAAATCCCCGCGAGTGCAGTCCCGGCAGCGACGACCCCGGTCACGGCGGCGGCACCGCTGGGCGGGGGAGGCGAGGCCGCCGTGGGCTCGCCTGCGGGGTTACTTCCGACGGTGGGAGGGGAAGGCGGCGAGGCGATGCTGGGCGTCGGCGACGGGGTGGCGGAGGGGGTGGGAGATGAGGAGGGAGTTGGGGAGGGGGTGGGAGATGGGGTCGGTGATGGGGTTGGAGAGGGAGAAGTCGGCGTTGGGGCAGGAGAGGGAGAAGTCGGTGTTGGGGCAGGAGAGGGGGCTGTGTGTGGGGAAGGAGTTGGACTTGGGGTGGCTGTGGGCGAGATTTTCGGGGACGGCGCGGGGGCTTGGGCGAGGCAGGTGGCTGTGAGGAGAGAGAGGAGGAGGAGGAGGTGGAGGGGGACGTGGAGGCTGCCGGCCGACATCTTTAATTTGATTGAGAGAGAGAGAGAGAGAGAGAGAGAGAGATGAATTAGTGGAGGGAGTGAGAGATGGGAGAGTACTGTGAAGGGAGTATATAAAGTAGGAGAGAGAAAGTGGAGGAGGGGAGAGAGAGTGGAGAAAAAATTATTCATTGCCCAATATGATGTCCCGACACCATTCTAACACCACACATTTTAGTGGACGCATACATTACTTAACACCTCTCAACATAACACATTCACGTAGAGTTCATAATTAAGTACATGTGTTCCACTAGAATGTATGGTATTAAAAGGTGTCGGGCCACTACAAAACGGTACCCGAAGGCCAAAGAATTATTGCTCGAGATCTAGTGGAGGTTGATTAAGAATCGATTAATCAATCAGGGAGAGATTCCTCGATGCTGCACGCACACCGTGTAAAGGGTAAATTATTGTGCATTCTGTTCCATTTTTGCCATAAACAAACAAGTAGAAGTAGAATAAGCCGATCAGGTGTTGATCAAGCTTTCTTTAAAATCGTAACGAGGTTTAGAAATATGTTCAAATTGCAAACGAGTCAACCTGAAATTATTTTCAATCAAACCTAAATTAGGGGTTATAAACAAGTCGATAGTTGAGGGGATATTATGTACTTTTACCATATGAAAAAGACTAATTAGTTTTGGAATGTTATTTTGGGTCTCCTTTCTTGAAAAAAAAAATAAAGGATTTAGGATTTTTATTTATATATATATATATATATATATATATATAATAAGGAAAAAAAAATCTAGCGACGGCGAGGTTATATAAGTTGGGAATAATTTTAATTTTTTACATATAATAATTGGTCCCTACCTAACCACCTTTAGTTCCATCCTTGGTCCTAAGGGTCATCATCGGCCGGCCCAGCTCGCCAAGTAGAGGTGTCAAACGTGTGTGTCGTGCCGTGTCGTGCCATAGCCAATCGTATCATGTCGTGCCGTGCCCATTTACTTAAATAGTATCATGTCGTGCTGGGTCGGGCCCATTTACTTAAATCGTGTCGTGCTGTGCCGGCCCATTTTTTAATCGTGTCTTGTCGTGCCATTTTTCAATCTGGCCGAGCCGGGCCATTTACTTAAATTGTGTCGTGCCGTGTTTGCTCTTTTTTTTAATCGTGTCGTATTGTGCCAGCCCGTTTACTTGAGGGCCGCCTAAGCTATTTTTAAAAAATCAGAACCATCTAACTTTTTTGTGGGAGAGATTAGATCATTTATGCCAATAATCAAGTAAAATGCTTATCACCACATACTTGATCAGATATAAAAAAAAATCAATCAAACAATGAATTAGTATGCCGATGAAAGAGCTTTCAAAATCCGATGCACGAAATAATTGGATCCCATGATTTGAACACTAAGCACAATAAAATGAATGCATTGAATAGTATCGATAGTCGTGATTGCATTACGATTGTGTGGCTACTGCTTGATGGTCTCGTTTTTGTATAATAGTAATATACTAATTTTTTAAATCTATAACACAAGTTAATTGGTGGAATAGTGGTTTGATTGTGTCTAATAGAACCTAGGGACTCGGGTTCAAGTCTCAGTGTAGCTAATCCCTTTTTGGTTTTTTTTTTTTCTTATTTCTATAATGTTTTTTTTTCTTATTTTAGTTTTTTTTCCTCTTATTTCTACCGTGTCGTGCCCGTGCCCGGCTAAACCATGTCGTGCTGTGTCGTGCCGGGCCAACTTCTGTGCCGTACCCGTGTCATGGGCGCCCACGTCTATGCCCCGTGCCAGTCCACGTGCCCACTAAAACCGTGCCGTGTCGTGCCATGCCCGGCCAATACCGTGCCCGTGCCCGTCTACGTGCTCACTAAGACCGTGCCGTGTCGTGTTGTGCTAGGGCATGACCGTGCCCGTGCCCGGGCCGTGCCACATTTAACCTTGTCGTGCCCGTGTCATGCCATGCCGACCCGGCCAGTTTGACACCCCTATCGCCAAGTCACTATCCAAGCCCGCCCATGGGCCAGGCCGACTAGACTTTTACTTTTTTGCGGGCCGGATGGGTCAAGCTACCTACCATAAATTGAAGCCCAAGCCCGGTCTACCGGCTAACCCAATTGATGGGCTAGCAAAAAACCAGGCGAGCTTAAATTTCCTTGGGTAAGGGAAAAAGAAAGAATTTTGTGGGATTTTGGGCTAATGGGTGGGACCGTGGCTGGCTATTGGGCGGGTACCACGGGCGGGCTCACAGGACGGGCCGAGTAAAAATTCATAAACCCAAGTCCGCCCATTACAAACTGTGGACCAGGTAAAAACCCGATAAATCGAACGGACTTTGGGTGGGCTGCGAACCTTCGGACTAAATGATGACCCTCACTTGGTCCTAGCTAGATGCAACACATGGCAGGTAAATTTTTCTTGCATTCTTTGATTCCGAAAATAAAGAAATCCCCCTTCACGGAAGCTTCTTGAGAACATCGTAGTACTTAATTATTAGTACTAGTGGGAATACCGAATATGCCCAATTGAGACCTACCAGGCGTCCACGAAGAGATATTTTAGGAGTAACATGGAAAAGTCGTAATACCCGGGGAAAGTGTGCGTTTTCAGTCTATTTAAGTTGCGTTTTTGTAAATTTATAAGTCTGAAACTTATTTTGATATTTTTTTTTCGTAACTATTTTGTTTAATTTTTCATCGTAATTTTTGAGGTTAATCATTTATCTCAATTAAATGAATCGAAAAAACATAAAAATATTGACCGGTGTTGAAAAAATTTAAATAAGATAGCAATTTAGACTAATAAGACAGTTGTTTAATACTTTTTTTCGTCTTTAATGAATTTTTTTTTTGCTTTTGGTCATAACTTTGTATTCTTTAGACTCCTCTCGTCGAGACAGATGATTAATTCAAAAATTATCACACGAATCTAATAAAAAAATTCAGAAAAAAACGTACAAAACAAAGAGAATACGAATTAAGTTTACAAGAACGCAGCCTCCTAATAGTATCTAGTCAGGTTGAAAGTGTAATTTAAGTGGGGTTCCCGTTTCACGTGGTAAGTAAACAGCTCGTGGTTAGTAGAACGTCTGTATCAGCTAATCGACCGGTGTCGTTTGTATTTGGACGACAATTATATCTAACGGCATTGTTTATGTGCTGTGGATGTCCTTTTCAATAAAAAATCTCGCACGCCTTTGTCAATTGCTGCATATTGTAATTACAAATCCGGATATGAAGGCGAATACAATAAGGATAGGGGTGGTGTTATTGTATCCGGTTCTAAGCGAATATACAATTCAGTGGATATCTGGGTGACAAACACAGGTTATAAGTAGGTCGTATATACTCCATTCCGTCTGGATTTAATTGTCCCTAACTGTATTCTAACAGGCTGAAAAACGAATTATATCTCTGAATCCGTAATGAATTTCATATCGAATATAGATACTGTTTGATAGATTTCGATTAGTTCTATAATACAATGTTTTCGAAATCATATAAAACATTATAAATTGGAATATATAATCAATTGAAAAATGATACGAATTTCAAAAAATGACTACTAAATCCGGACAGAGGGAGTACTATCCAGAGTGATAATATATCTGCCTTCTATATCCCGTCGGCAAACGGGCGATCAGTATACTTCTATATTTTCTTAGGATTTTTAAATACAAAAATCGATCATACCAATTGCAACCTTGAAATGGATTGATCGTGGGGTAAATTTGAGCCCACTTCTGTGGTTATTCCGCACAAAATTATGCTTTCACGGAAGATAAAAACCCAAGAAATTGGGCAAGTGGTCAAGGTATTGGATAAAACCAGATTTATAGGGTTTGTTGCCTCTCAAAATCTTTAATTTTTAATTTTTTATCAACCTTCTTTTCTTAACTTAATCCATAACCGCCGTTTGACCACTTAAATCATTTCATAGAGAATTGGCCTAAAAGTTAGCCACACAAATGCTGATGTTTTGCATGCAATAAGGACTTCCCCACTGCTTGTATCAAATTTTTCTTGACCAAATGGCAAAATTAATTTTCGGCTTGAGAAAATGGCCGACTACTGGAGCTCATTTTTTGAGATCTCATGCAAAATAATTTCGAATTTCAAGATTGATAAGGTCCATGAAACATATTCATAAAAAAATGTTGGCTTTGTGGGCGGTCAGCATCCACTCTGTACTCAAGACACCCCTTGCTGGCGCGGGGTAAACGTATTGCGAGGAGTAACTGTCTTCACCTGTCGGTGCTGTATGGGCAGCATTACGAAGCCCCTTAGGCCTTATGTCTGTCTGCCGCTAAGTGCAGGACTCTGTACTGCACTTTAAAAATTAAGTTGCGTCTTTCCCTAACAACAATTGCTTTTAGATGAGTGAGTTGGTAAGTACCTAATCCAACAAGTGGTATCAGAGCGGGGTCACGGGTTCGAGTCCCAACCTGGTGCTGGGGGGAGATTGTTGGCTTTATTGGGGCCAGCATTCACCATGTACTCGAGACGCCCCTACTGGTGCGGGGCAAGCGTATTGGGAGGATAACTGTCTTCATCCGTTGGTGCTGTATCGACAGCATTACAAAGTACCTCATGTTCGTCTGCCACTAAGTGTAGGGCTTTGCACTGCCCTTTAAAAATTAAGTTGGGCCTTCTCCTAAGCGCAATTACTTTTAGGTGAGTTGATTAGCACCTAATTCAACAATGTCCAAGTAAAGGAATTGGACAGTTCAGATCACATGAAAAATGACCCGTTGGAGATTCTTTAACAAAGTTTTTGAGCTTTGCGGAAAAAGTAAGAGAAAAATGGCTATAGTTTCCCAGAATATTGGCATTGATCACAGTTTGGTTTACTTTCGAACAAATGGAAAGAAGCTGGCAAAAGCTGTCAAGCACTGAAGTCTTTGTGGAAAAAGTAAAAGAGCAATTGGCTATAGATTGTCTAGCACATCCTCCGTCCTTTTTTCATTAGTTATTATTCTATTTGTCTTTTTTATATTTTTTATCTATATTTTTAATATGAATCTTAAAAAATATATAGTATGGATCTTATTTAATAGATCTCGATTAGTTTTATAATACAAAATTTTTAAAATTATGAAAAATATTATAGATTGAAAGATATAAGTAATTTAAAAATAACACAATTCAAAAATGAACAATGAAAATAAGACGGAAAAGTATTTCCCTTCAATTTTATCAAATCTTTTTCTTGGGTAGAACCACAACTTGATACTTTACTAAGGCTCCGTTCCGGAAAGGAAAATAAGTACTTATTTTTTAAGAAGGCAATTTCAAGCTCAAAAATCACATGCTTACGCAAATTATTTTTCTATCAATATGGATCTTATTTGATAAATCTCATTAAGATCTTTAATACGATACAAAAAAATTAAAAAATTATTTTTCATTTATATTATTTTTAAGTTTAAAAATATAAAATAAGTATTTAATTTTTAAAAAGATGTTCTGGAACGGGCCTAATACTCTTGCTTGTTGCATCAAAGACTTTCACGTGGAAAGCTTGCTAGGAAAAGACTTTCATTCTTGTTTTCTTGTCCTCTAGTTATAAGCATCCAATGAGTAGACTCTAGTAACAACAATGGGATGCTGCCGAACGTCTCACTGTAGAGCACGTGTATAGCGCCCGATCGATGACTCGAATCTTACCTGAGTAATGAACAATTTAGATTTGTATGAGTTTGGATACAATTTGAGCCGTCTGTACGGAGATGAATGACCAGAACAGCCACTTCACACGGTTTAGAATGGGGTTGCTAGTAACACGGGTCAATTTCTTCGCACTTTCACGAAATTTGATTTAATGACTTGTTTGGATAATGTTTTGAAAAAATTTTAGATTAACTTTTAGATAATGAGAGAGAAAATAGAATAATGATTAGAGATAAAGGTAATGAGTGGAAAGAAATAAAGAGAGAAATGAGAATAATGATTGAAGAGAGGAGAGAGAAGTAAGAGTAATGATTGAAAATAGAAGTAATGAGTATGGAGTATCTTTTGAGTTGGATTTTTTTTTTTCAAAATGCAATTCAAACAAAATGTTTAGGAAACCGTATTAAAATCTTGCTGGATTGTCTCAACAGAATTTTATACCGACAACTCTGATGAGCACAGAGGTACTGTAGTATGTAAACTCAACTCAACATGAACAGACATCTTTCTTCGGTGGGTATTCTGAAAAAGAACATCGCAATTTAATCATACCCACATTCTCATTTGGACATTTTGTTTCAGGTAACGAAGTGTGTCCCGATGAACCGAGTTAACCTCTCAAGGTCCTCCCACAATTCTTTTTTTTCGTTTGCGTGAGGTGAGATCGACGAATCACTGTCGAGGTGAATCGATCCAGCGATTTTGGAATTGCAAGCCCGCCAAGAAAGTTGATTAGCCACTCCGATAAACCCGTTGGTTATCTGATTTGGACATTGCAACAGACTTTTATCAGAAAAGATAAAAGAAACAAGAAGCGTGGGTTGGCAATTAACCCGGTTAAAGGTATTCCACTCTTGAAAAAGTTAAATTTTTTTTTCGAACGGAGGTAATTTTAAATATAATGAAAATGAAAAATATTTTTTCAATTTTTTTGGACCGTTTAAAAGATCTTAATAAAATCAATCAAACAAGATCTATATTGGTAGAAAAATTATTTTCGTACATACATAATTTTTGAACTTAAATTTACCTTCTTTTTTAAAAAGTTCTTTTTCTACACGACCGAAACACCCCTCGTTTATATTTTCTCAATCCCATCAAAGGGCCCACTGGTCATTTCCTTCTGCTCCTTGTTTTAAGAGTGAAGATACAGTCCCCACGGGAGTAATTCCGATATGTCCCACCGGGCACACTCCGGTCACCAGACGGCCGATTCGAGCCGTTCAAAAATTCTAAAAAAAAAGCCAAGTAGGTTTCCGTGAGAATAAACGGCATCCGACATGTGTAGGTAGCCAATCCAAGCACTCCATTTTCGGCCGATCCAAGCACTCCAGTTTTGGCCGATCCAAACACAAAAATGGATTGTTTGAATAGGCCATCTACACACGTCGGATGCCTTTTTATTCCCCCGAGAGCCCACTAGGTTTTTTTTTATAAAATTTTTGAACGGCTCGGATTGACCGTCTGGTGGCCGGAATGTGCCCTACGGGGTGTCGGGATTCCGATCGGTAATTTGGATCGGTAAGGATAGACTTTCTGTTGTTTTAATAGTTCTGTCACCCTAGACTGGCTATCGGAATTCCTTTTCACTACTTTATACTTTTCCAACTTGCAGCTTGGATGCCTACCACACTGTGGGGGACCGGAGGTCCTGAGTGCACTCCTGCACTACACGTGTCGATTCGGTCATCTATTTTGATAATAGACAATTGGAATTTGTTGAAGTTTGTATTAAATCTAAACCGTTCTAATTGAGATAGGCGGTCGGATCAGCCCCTCCCATTTTTAGAGCGAGCCAAAATAGCTTTAGAGTGAGCCAAAATAGCTGCAATTTGCAACCCCAAAATGACATCCTTCTTGTTCAGTTGACCTTTTTGTTTTTGTTTTAGTTTAGTTTTCAATCATTACCCTATTTCTTTAATTATTACTTTTTCATCTCTCTTTATCTCTCTCCAGTCATTACCACTATCTTCAATTATAGTATTACTCTATTTTTCTTTCCACTACTATCGAAATTAAACTAAACTAAACTCTCAACCAAACAAAAGTATCGTTTTGGGTATTTCAATCACTCCATTAATAATAATAATAAACCTCTTCATTTTGAGATTTCTCAACCCCTAAACTATGAAACACATAACTCCCCCAAAATTGACGATTTGTTATGGCTGAGAGGACGATGATAACCATGAAAACGACAACCATGGAAACGCAACAGTCATGCAACTCAACCGCCGCCGTTCCTCCATGGCCATTGGCATCGCCAAAAGACACCGCTTTGTCACCTCCGATGCCGCCCACAACCATTGATGGTGCACCACCTACCTCTACGAACCAGTAAGATTCAATCTGCATTCTTACGCGGTCTTTGATTTTTAACAATGTTTTTCATAGCCAAAAAAACAACTGATTGTTTGGGAGAAGAAAAGATATTGGATCCAGAAAATCATTTTCTATTGAAAGGCAAAATAAAATATAGAAACAGAATAAGACAGTTTGTCACCTCCGATGCCGCCCACAACCATTGATGGTGCACCACCTACCTCTACGAACCAGTAAGATTCAATCTGCATTCTTACTCGGTCTTTGATTTTTAACAATGTTTTTCATAGCCAAAAAAACAACTGATTGTTTGGGAGAAGAAAAGATATTGGATCCAGAAAATCATTTTCTATTGAAAGGCAAAATAAAATATAGAAACAGAATAAGATAGATTTTGAACATTTCCAATAAGAGTGGCATACAAGTTGGTACGTAGTATTTAATTTATATATACTTTACTATGGTTTATTCTTATACTATATTGGTAAGAGTTTTGGAGCATGTTTTTTTGGCCTTTTTTTTTTTGATTGCAGTCCCCCGATTAAGGATCACTGCTTGTGGTCCCATATTAACTAAGGTTTATTTTGTAAGGTCTAACCATACTTGTAGCTAGACTATTAGTATTGCACAATTACTTGTAGAATATGATTTTTAACCTTAATGTTTATGACTTTATGTTAGAATGGAAGGTGGTACTGGCAGCGAGGCTCTTAGGCCTGCGTCAGTTGGGTTGGCTCCCACATCGGGAGTTTTGGTTTGTATGTATGTGTATAAAGGGTTTACTCTACCTTTCTCTAGTCAGCAATTGCCTAGATAAATTGGTAGGTAAAGTTACCCTCTTGCCCTCCCTCAAAAAAGAAAAAGAAAAGGTGGTACTAGACTTGAGGAGTCTATGACAGAGCTATCCAAAAATTACTCTCTCTCTTGAAATGGAATTTGAATTGGAGGATGATGCATATAAGTTTTACAATGATGATGCAAGAATTATGGGTTTTAGCGTTAAAAGATGATATTGCACAACAAGCAAGAAAGATGGTATATATGACTGTCAATCGGAAGTTTGTTTGTAGTTGTAAGGAAGGTGAGAGAGACAGATAACTGGTCCCTAGTGGTAGAACAACCTCGAAGGGTGACAAGAACTAAATGCATTGCGTTCATACCATAGCACTTAACCGATAGAAATCAAAATGGATTGTGACGAAATTTGAAAGCATGATCCTCGAACTTTTGTTGTTGTTGTGGTCTCATGGAATGATACATGAGGTACAAGCTCTAAATATTGAGTTAGCCATTGATAGCGGTTTATCGATTAAGACATCACACGATCTTATTAGTGCCCAATCTAGGGGGAAGAAAAACGTATATAGGCTTTACACTAGAAGACCATAGAAGTTACTTGAGTGCAAGAAGACAGAGGAGCTTAAAATATATATGGTGAAGCAGGGGCCTTGTTAGGACACTTTCGGACTCGAGCTGCTGAAAATTCTTACTTTTTCTATAACGTTCAATTAGATATTGAGGAAAAGACACAACATTCCAAACAAATAAAAGAGCATCGACCATTGCCAATACTAAATAGCTCTCACAAGTGTTTTACCAATAAAAACTTTCCCGAGGCCGCAGATTTAAGGTACTTATAAAAATCTCAAGATCATGAAGACTGCAAAAATTCAAATTTGAATATCCACAAAATTTCACAATATCTTGTTTTTTAAAAGATGTTGAGTAAACACTCACGAAATTAAACTCCTGGCAAAAAAGCCCCGGAGATTTACACTTTTATTAAACCTATGGAACGGGACATATAAATTGAATGCAATGTGAACATTTACCGCCATCTCACATGGGATGGATATTACATAAGGGGTGGGTCTCATGCATGTGTAGTACTCATCCCATGTGAGAAAGCATTGTAAATAACAGATAAAATTTGGATGCAGATCCCGTGTGCGAGGATGTTATAAATAATCGTAGCATCGAAAATTTTCTCCTATATTTGAAATACCATTCTGAAACGGTTACAAAATATAGCAATTGGTCACGTTTATGACGTTTAAATGCTCTCTATAACCAAATGCAGTATGAGGTAATTGTAACTGCATACATTAGAATTGTGACCAATTGGAAGCAAAACTTCTAAACATTTGCCTCTATTTGTTAGCATACATAAACGGTTTAATTTTATCACTATAAGCCCATGTACAATAAATTAATTAATTTTAACACCATGCTTAAGCAATCTAAGTATTTTTCTAAGATGTCATTGCAAGAAAGGATTACTAATAAGATCCCATATCCTCCATATAGCTACCGGGTCGTTAACTGCAGATCTTCGAAATTAGTTGAAGTGCGCGTAAGCTGACTAGGCACATGGGTTGTTAATTGCAGGTTCCTGGAATTAGTCGAGTTGTGCGCAAACTGACAAGGCATGTGGGTCATTAACTGTACGTCCCCAGAATTAGTCGAGATGTTTGCAAACTGAGTAGGCACGTGTAAAACTGAGTGACAGTAACTTGGTCCTATTTTGACTTTATCTCAATGAATTCCATTACATTAGCGGCTGTCGGCTCTTACTTAATGCCCATCAACATAAAACCCTCTTTCCCAACATATTGGAAACCGAAATTTTTTAAGAAGGCAACCCAAATCCAGAACAAACCCAGATTTCTCTGCCTCCACGGGTTCAGAACGAGTGCCGAAATCCTCCAGAAACAGCTCCAACGGTGGCCGGAGACGGTTCTCGGAAAATTGGACCTCGTCTTCATCGACGGGCCTTTTTTGGCCCAAGGAGAATCTGGAGTCGAACGCTTCTACAATCCTCCTTATTACGAGTGGTTTCAGTTTAGCCAGGTAAAAAAATGTACTCTCTCTTTGTTTTTTGGTAACGCAGAGTGTCCCGGACCATCTTGCGCGCACTTCAGACAAATTTCTACAGCTCCGATATAAGCATTTTCTTTATAAATTTTGGTGTTTGGTGTTTAGGTGATTTTAGATTCTCATATTGCTCCAAAGTGTGTGTGTGTGTGTGTGTATATATATATATATATATCAATCCGTCTCCTACAAGGACCACCTCATTTTAATAAAATGCGGACTTCCCTTTCCCAATCAAATTTCGACAATCTGAGCCGCTTAATGTGTTCAAAACGTTATTTTAAGGGTACTCATGGGAGACTGGCTGTGTGTGTGTGTGTCTATATATATATATATATATATATATATAGTTCTTTTCAGGTCCGGACGCCTTACGGTCCGGACCTCCGATTTTCCAATCGATTTCCGATGATCCGAGCCGCTCAATATAATTAGAATGTGATTTTAATGACATTGTGAGAAATCAGCAAAAAAAATGATCGGGAAGGGTTTGATCCGACAGTTTTTTATTGAACAGTTTAGTAAAAAACTGCTCGGATCAAGCCCTTCCCGATCATTTTTTTTGCTAATTTCTTGCGGGTACCCTTAAAATCACATCCTAAACATATTGAGAGGCTCGGATCATTGCAAATCGATCGGGAAAGGCGATGTCCGAACGGTGTGGACCGTAAGAGGTGCGTACCTGAAAACAATTGTGTATATATATTTATCTTTGTGTGAATTTTGTTTTGTGTGATAGGATTACCAGGAGGCTTATAATTTTGAAGAATGTCTTGCTTACATTGAAGATTACATGGTCAGGAATGGACCTTTTGATGGTCTCATGGGTTTTTCCCAGGTGGGTAAGTCGATATTTCATTTGATTTTGGGGGAAAAATATAGTTGTTATTTACAAGTTTTTTTCTTTTTCTTTTTTGTGCCGAGGGAATGACATTTTTCAAGAAGTTTCAAGAGACAAAAGAAACCACGTAAATTGCTTGGACGAACAAGATTTTGCTAATAGGGCCCATCTTCAAAGAACCATGTGTATGTATTTTGTGTGCCATTACCGGTCCGGACCGAAATTGTTCACTTTTTAGAATTCGTCACTTAGATTTGATGGATGTTGTTTGGTACAAATGCAGAACACGTTTATATGGAATGGAGAAAGATTAATTGTAACATGGGATGGGAACCATTGCTCCATTTATCTCAGGATTAATGTTAATTTCACGAAATCATAGATGATATCTGATCGATGTGATTTTAACGTGGTTGATGTTCTTGGCGAGTTCTAAAAATGATCGGTTCCGGTCATCAAATTAATTGAGTTTAGAAATGGCCCACAGGTAAACATAACTATTCATCAAGTCCATTTGGAACCAAATCCTCTCCGGTGCAGGAGATAATTGGACTAGTCCAATTTTGTTTTTTGTTTTTTTCCCACCCGAGGCCCATTTTGATGTCAAATACCATTCAAATTAAAGAGCTCGTCAAAATATTCAACCATGCAAAACAGTCAAAAAAATCGTTTAAACGCGATTGATTAATATTTACCTTAACTGAATGGTTCTAATGTGGTGTGTCAATCTATTTTTTTTTTAACATAAAATTTATTTTGAAATCATGTTAAAATAGAGATGAGCCAATTCCTTGTCTTTTCGGCCAGAACTTTAGGCTTTGTTTGGTGAAATTGTCAGTTTTTTATTTTTGTTTATGAAAAATAAGAAATGAGTTTATTTGTTAAAAAAATAAAAACAAAAAACATGTTTGGTGACCATAATAGTTTTTATTTATTTATTTATTAGGCTGCCGAAAGTGTTCAAAACAAATAAAAACGCAATTTTTGTGTTTCTAGAATTTCCATAAACTAGTGGAATTGATTATATATTTTATAAACAAAAACAGTAACACAAACATATTTATGATGTCTGTTTCAAAAAAAATCATAAACACAAACAAAAAACTGAAAAATAAAAACTTTTCCGAACAAAGCCTAGCATCCTACACGTTTTTGTTTATGAATACTACGTGTGGTGTCATTTCTGCAACTGAGTCCCAATAGTTATTATTATGCTAAAAGAAACTTAGTGGCACAATTGGGGCTGTTTTTGGTTGAAATGAAAGGCCACTTTTCCAAGCACATTGTTTTGGTTGAAATGAAAGGCCACGTGGTAATCAGTTAATAACATTTGGGACCTTTTCACTTATTGTCAATTGATTTTGAGATGGACATAAAGTTTTTACATGGTATCAGAGCAAGGCTCATTTCACTCCATATTTTAAAAATTCAAAATCTACATTCCATGATGACCGACCAGCAAAAATGTTGCACGATGATAGGACCCAAAAAGTGGCCGTACGTGACAGACTTCAAACGCAGTTGCACGTGGGGAGATGTTAAGGAACTAGAGTCCCACATAATTGCTTGGGAATAAAATGTATGATTACTTACTAACATTTGAGACCTCTCCATTTATTATCAATTGGTTATGAGATGGACATAAAATTTCCACACACATGATAATTCGTCCAGAAATTCTTTTTTTTTTTTATTAGTAAAAAAATTTATTAGGAAAATTTTGACAAAGGATAGATCAGGATGGGGAGAGGGATCTAACAAAAAAAAATACCCATTGGTACGAAGCTTAAAAACACCCTGGGGGCAAAAAGTTGGAAATTTTTGTTGTATAGCCTTAATCTTTGGCTTAGTTCTCTGAGCTTTTTTTTTTTTTTTTGATTAATTTGTTGTTTTTAGGGAGCTATTATATCTGCAGCAATGCCAGGAATGCAATTGGATGGTGTGGCACTCACAAAGGTTCCAAAGATTAAGTGTGTGATTATAATGTCAGGGGCCAAGTTTGGTGGATCCAACTTTGGGTCGCCCAAACTGGCTGCTAATGCATTTTCATCTCCTCTCAAGTGCCCTTCCCTCCACATTATAGGTACTCCCATATCTCTTGATGTGAATTTTGGTGTTGAATCAAAAAAAAGTTTGAATTGTTCGTTGTTTTTGCAACGAAATATATGTGCTTTTACAGGTGAAACAGATTTGTTGAAAGAACAGGGGATCGAGTTATTGGAATCGTTTGTTGATCCTTTTGTGGTTCGTCATTCCAAAGGCCACACAATAGCAAGACTTGGTTAGTATATATTGTGAAAATCTAGCTCTTCCCTCTGTACGAGGAGTCGATAATAATGTTAACAGTGTGTTAAACTGGCGTGGATGGAGATCCGCGGGAATTATATGCATTTTGAACAAATTACCACGATCAAGGTTGAGTCCTTGGACTCATTTCCTCATAAAATCTTAAGAACTCTGAATTGACATGAAAACTATTCTTGAAAATCCGAGAACAATACGATGGTCGAAGCTTATAGCCATTGTAAGCCCTTAGTAGACTCGCAGCCTAATTGTTTCCCTTATATGCTATGGGAATAAGGTAATTTTACAAATTAACATAGTAGTAAATAAGTTGAAATTTTCAGTTTTCTAGCACCCTTTTTGAAGGAAGCTTTACATTGGTGTTTTGTTAGTGCTGTCAATGTTGAATGACAATAATTTGATTTGCATTTCTGGGTTTTTCACATTTTAACAGATGAGAAAGGCCTGAAGACAATACTTAGCTTCATTGAAACGATTGAGAAAATGCATCCACAGCTTAGATGATGGTGCAAATTGTTGTCTTATTAACCACGACAAATACGAGGTTATGAGAACACTCTGGCCCGAATAAGTAATCGAAGGTCTTATTTTGGCCTTGGAAATGATTGTTGAACGGAAGTGTTAAGAAACACAAAAAACGAACATGATTATTGTTATGTAATTGAACAAACCACTCTTGAAAATGACGGAAGTGTTAAGAAACACGAAAAATGAACGTAATTATTGTCATGTAATTGAACAAACCACAGGGAGAGAGAGAGAGAGAGAGAGAGAACTACGGTACACAAGTACGTACCATATGTACCCGTATAACCAAACCATTGAAAGACATAAACTAAACCATTGAGAGCATAACCAAACCATTGAGAGACATAACATTTTAGGCGTAACCAAAACCATTGAGAGGTGTAATTGTGCTTAGCGTATGCCCTTAGGGATAGCTTAACCATTGAAAGGGATAACCTTATACATTGAGATGACATAACCTTAATCATTAAAAGGCACAACATTTTTAGTTATACCAGGTGTGTACCATAGCCAACCTAAAGATTTTATCTGGTTCGATAATGAATACCTACTTCACGAGTAGTCAGATTAGCGATGGTTTCACTATATAGAAGCAAACATCTGCCCAAAGGAATACAGATAAAATCTCTGAGTTCCTCTCTCGCCTCTCACAGAAAAAGCTGTTGTGAATGCCATATATATATAGCAGATAAAAAAAATGCCATACATATAATATGCCAAAAATCCTAAAACGGACTTAAATATTGATCTGTCTCGTCGTTGACCGTCCGGATGGAAGTATCGATCTTCCAGATGGGATATACAAAGAGCGAGGAGCGAAACTAGGGAGAAATTATTCGTTGCCCCAAGGGCAACACATCAGGTGGTATCAGTTGGTGCCTCCCACCAATAAAAATTTGCTTGATGGGTAAAATTGCCATTCAAAAAGTCTACCCCATTTGAGGCATTAAATCCACCAACAATACTACTCACACAATAATTTACACAATCTTTCACGTACATGTGGGGCCCACACATAGTAGTGTGTGAAGCCCACCTGATGTGAGAAGTTGTGTTTGGTGTTGTGTTTAAATTGTTGTGTGAGTATCATTTTTTAAATCCACTGACACACCTTCTGTCTTCACTGGACACAGCCTTCTCTTTGAAATTAAGTGTTCCAAATTTCAATTCGTTTGAATGGGTAAGAAGATTTTATTTTTTTTATCATTTAATTCTAAAGGGTCACAATTAAATTTTGACTATAGGGCTCTCGTTGATTAGCACTAAGAAAGTCGTAGAATCAAATATCTCTTAGGACTAACCAACAAGAGCCATAGAGTCAAAATTTAATTATGACCAGAGTCAAAATTTAATTATGACTCTTTAGAATTAAATGATCAAAAAAACAAAATCTTCCCACCCATTCAAACGGATTGAAATTTGAAACACTTAATTTTTCAACCTTTAGTTGATTAAAAAATTATGTGCTCCAAATTTCACTCCGTTTGAACCGATAGAAAGATTTTAGTTTTCTGATCATTTTATCCTAAATAGTCATAATTAAATTTTGACTCTAGGACTCTCGCTGATTAGCCCTAAAAAAGTTGTACAACCAAATATCTTAGGACTAACCAACGAGAGTTCTAGAATCAAAATTTAATCATTTAGAATTAAATGATCAGAAAAATAAAATCTTCTCACCCATTCAAACGAATTAAAATTTAGAACACTTAATTTTAGAGAGAAAGCTGTGTCTAATGGAGAGAGAAGAAGCGTGTGTTAAACGGGGGAAACACTTTCTACCCACAAGGCAAATTTTTATTGGTGGCAGACACCACCTGGCACCACCTGACGTGTTGGAGCAACGAATAATTTCTCAAAACTAGGTAACATAATTGTACGGACCGTTTGGGTTTTCTATCAAGTCCTGTCCTGATGGGAATTTCAGACAGCTCCAAACGGCCCCGAGATTGAGCCAAAACACTTCAATGCTATAGCTAAGAAGAATCACAGACGCACCGGCCGTGGCGTAGTAATATTTATTCGAATAGAAGTTCTATATTTCAAGAAAATATGGAATTGTCTATGGGCTGATCAATGTATTTGTTTCTGGTCTAACTTTCCCAAACCCAGAAAACTAAAGTTATACTTATTCTTAGGGGTGTCAAATGAGCGGGACCAGATCAAGCCATGAGATTTAACTCTTCCTAGTCTTTCATTTGAACCATGAGGGCAAAACAGTTATTTAAAAAATGCATCATGCATGAGGATGAGTGGCATGCAGGGGTAAAACAGTAATTTGACATGCCAAGGCAAAAGGGCTTGCATAACGACTACGACTAAACAACAATTATCATGCATACAAGTGGTGAAACAGATCGACATGGTGACGACTAGAAACGAACAACATGCGAAGGGTAACTAGATCGCCGGCTTGAAGCCTCCTTAATACAAGACGCCTTACCGATGGCCTAGCAAGATGGTTTCAAGCCAATTTGGCTAAAAATGGGTGCTTAATTAACAGGTTTTTAAAGTGAATGATTTGCAGATTAATTGAAAATAGTGTATACTACTCATAACCAAAAACACCACAGCGCGGTTTTAAAACCTTTGTGACTAGATCTATAAAACACATTTTACGCAGTTTGAAGCTAAAGTAGTAGCAATAGGCTGACTTAGGACCTACACGCATTAAGTTGACTTCTTCAGAGTGCGGGCATAATCCTTATATCATTACCATATCATTTGGTGGCATGGCGGCAAGAGGCTGAAGCACTACGGACTACCAAATGGGTGTCTACTGTGGGGGGCTGATTTCTCGTTGACCTTCTTGACTTGTTTGAACCGAGAAATATGGTCTCGGTCTTCGTGTACCTGCAGAACCGGAGGGGGTTGTTCCTCCGGGAAGAAGCTCCGACGAGCTAGTCAGTAAGAGGAGCTAAAGGAAAGAAGTTTAGTAAGAAATCTGGTTGGGAGGAAGAAGAGTAGTGTATATAAATCTGAACCTCTGTCTTGGAGGAGGTCCTTGTCTATTTATAGGCACGGATGGGGAGAGTGTAAAACATGCTGTCTCTGCCACCCACGTGATTGGTTATGCTCAGATGACGTCATGAATCAGAGACATTAAATGACTGTCGCCTGTTGGGGATTGGGGAGCCGCCCAGTAAGAGCTAGAGGGGTCACATCAATCAGAAATGTCACTTCTCTTATACAAGAAGCTCCCCCACGCATCCTTGGAAGCTTCCAGAAGGTTCTGGGATGGCGGTTTCTGAACGAAGCGCCGAGAAAATGGCCAACAATAGATGGCATAGCATACCGAGTGAATAAAGTTATCCGAACAAAATGAGTATTCCATCCTTCGGCGAGGACACTGTAGCTCGGTTAGGTTCTCTGATTCCTCTTATTCTTCGGATAACTCGTACAAACGATGAATCTAGGTCCTTCTGGGTACAGACGGACTGAGACAACTAATCAACTACGAATAACACAGCGCGTCCCTCGAGACCCATTCGAACCTTTTGAACCTTCGGATATTTTGCCCCACTACATCTACGATTCTCAACTTAAAAATATAAACAATTTTCTATCGAGTTAGAATATGACAATGGAGTCAGGGACAAATAAAATTGAGTGGAAAGAATTGAAGAATGATCAAAACTGTTGAAGAAATTAAGTCGGAAGAATATAACAACGGGGGGCGGTTGGCGGCTCCTTGCTCCTAAAGACGTAAACAACAGTCCCAAGCGTTGTGACCCTTTTTCTTTTGCTTTCTAATTTGTTTTGGGTTGATTTCTTATCAGCTCTAGACAGAGTAGCATATGATTGTCGCTGGGTAAGATGCAACATTGTTGGGATGCTAGTTTTGCGTTGTGATGTTTATTTCACTCTTGCCTTCTGTCTATCAAACATCTTTTTATTTCAATAAAATTATTTTCTTCCGCTGTTCAAAAAAATTTTTTTTGAGAGATTGAGTAAAACTTTTTTACGGCGGAGCCGTGAAAATAATTTACAAAGTCCAATTGTGCGCGTTCAAATATTTTTTGAATGGTCCGAATTTTAAAAAAACTATTCACGCGAAGAGTTAAACTCTTTTAGCGAATAGTTTTTTTTTTTTTTTGAATCCGGACCATTGATTACCAAAACAGACTACTGAGTTTGCGCGGAGCTGTGATTAAGTTTCTCTCTGAAGGGATAGCTGTTTTCATAATTAAAACCAAACAGAACCCATAGGGGTTTTTCCCTAAATCCTGAAGACGGAAAGAAGAGAGCGAAGGAGAAAATAGAGCATTAAATTGTAAAGAGCAAAACACGCCTTTAAAATTTGGGAAGAAAGAAGGAGAAAATAGAAAATTAAAATATTTTGCACAGTAAAAATTTTCTTACGCTTTTCCCCCACTTTCTTTCTCAATTACTTTCTCTTCCCTTGTTTTCAGGGTCGGCCCCAAGGTAAGCCCAGCAAGTCCTCGGGCTTGGGCAACCAAAAAGTTTCCCATGGTAACGTAAATTGCTTCCTTGGTATTGTGGTCAATGGCTCAATGCAAGCCTTTTAAGTTCTAGAGGAGTTGTGTTCGATTCCCAGGCCCACCACCGTCCTTTTTCCTTTATTTTTTCACTTTTATTTTACCTCTTTTTGTTTTCCCCCCAATTCACAATATTATGAAAATCAAATTGCTTTGTTGAAAATTTTTTATTTAACAAACACAACAATAATGTACAATTGATATATTCTTATCTTTGATTAAAAAAATTATACTTAAAATAAATTGCGTGAGCTAACACGGTTTTTATATTTACTTTCGAACTATCCTTTTGCAAGAGAGATTAAAGAGATTAGCTATGATTTCAACAAAAAATGAGGCGTCATTCCACAAAGAGCATTTTTGGATATTTGGGACTTTTTTAACTTTTTACGCTTTTCGAGATTTGTCATTCTCTTCTTGGATAAGTTAGCAAAACGGGCTCGAGTTATTGGATAAGTAATGCACAATGACTCAAAATTTTGCTTCAAAAATTGCAAGGAGAAGTTTTTTCTTTGAATCAGATCGTGCTACTCATAAAGTACAATAACCGGGGGTTTACATTTTGATATTGATTCTTTTTTATGTTATTCAAGCTAAAAGAACAATGTAATTTTGAATTTTTCTTTACTTGTATGTTTTTTTTTCCCGTATCTTAAAAGTATGTGGGTAACAAAGTATAAGGTTGGACTAGGGCAACCCAAATGTCGGGGCCGGCACTATTTACGCTACAAGAAACCACACAATTGCCGACTAAAGGTTTAGTCACCTAATGTGACCTTTTTAGTTGCGAAATGGTTTTTCTGACTAAATAATTTGGTTGGCAATTTGGTCGGGGAATGAGAGTCGGCAAATGTAATTGCCGACTAAATAAGGTTTAGTCGGCCAATGGATGGTTTTAGCGACCAAAAAACTTAGTCGCAATTTCTCTTTTAGTCGGTAAAGTTAACTTTTGCCGACTAAAAATATTTAGTCGGCAATAATAATTGCTTTGTGGCGTCAAATGTTATTACAAAAAAAATAGGGGGTGTCGCCAAAATAGAAAAATTAAATGGGAAAATGACAGCCCAGGAAAATGTCATTGGCACTTATCATTGGCCGTCATTTTCCCAAATTAAATTGCCCTTTTTGATGGGGATTTGCCTTGGTAAGATTCCCTTGTTCCAAGAAGGAGCCCCAAGTCTCGAACCTAAGACCATATGCTTCATCCCACACGCAACTTGCCACTCCACCTCCGCTGTACTTTATTTTCTTTTCGGTAATAAATATACTTATACTATTCTGTTTCGTCTATTTTACTCTTATTTTTTAAATTTACTTATTTTTTTATAAGCTTTCAAATTTACTTTCTTAAAATATAAAAAAACTTGTTAGCATCAAATCTTTTTTTTTAGGACCTACACACTAAAAGAAAATATTGCAATCACATTCATAGACAGAACCTATTTCTCCAAATACGCAAATTAAAACCATTGTCTCCCGAGCCCCACTTGAGGTCTTTTTGCCCAGTTAGAACCATCTATCTTCGTTTTATTACTAGGTTAAAAATCATTCTTTATCGGAGATTATAATTTGATCGTTTTTCATTAGACAATTGTTTGAACAAAAATATTATTTTATTTTGAGTTCATGTCTCGATAAAGGGGTTTTCTAAACCTGATCGAGTCGCAAATTTACGAGGATGAATTATTCAACAAGTGTAACAAAATGAACAGTCTCGATCGTAACGATTTTCTGGCGATCGTGTGGCTTCTGCAACAATAAGTGCAACATAAGACCTAGTTGACTATCAAGTAAATGAAAGGTATAAATTGTAAAACATGACTGTCAAGTAATTTTTTATAATACTTGATCTGAACCATTAGGATTTTACTTATTACCAATTATAACATTGTCACCAAAATTGAAGATCACTCGATATCGGCAACCACATGATATACTTGGAGGACGAAAAATGAGACTTAGGTGAAACTAGGAAGACCATTTATATAAATTTCTCAAAAATATATGTCTATTAAGCCAGTCCTTCCGAGTCAAAATCCCTACCCGCCGCTGATGACCATGGCGTTCGCTTATACATTTCCAGCCAATGTTGTCTGACCCATAGAGATGTATAAGTTCATAAACCTTTGTCATTTTGGTTATTGTCGTAGTGTGGGCCGTAATGATAATGTTTCTCTGTGTTGTACCGTTTGAGGTTCAATTGATAATGCATCGGACAACACAGAGAACACTACTACAATATTGTTAAAAGATGACGCTTGAAAAAATGAAAAGATGTCAATTTTTTAAAAAATCGTAATTAAAAAGATTGCAATAGATAAATAATTTCAATCATCTAAAAAACTATGATCTAATATATTATGATGTCACTTTGTAAAATAGTGACATAACGATTCTTTCTTTTTAATGTCAATTTCTTCTAAACTGTGACATTATGTGTGTGTGTGTGTATGTATATATATATATATATATATATATATATATATATGATATCACTTTGTAAAATAGTGACATAACTATTCTTCTTCTTTTTTTAATGTCAATTTCTCCTAATCTGTGATCTAATATATTTATGATGTCACTTTGTAAAATAGTGACATACTATTCTTTCTTTTTAATATCGGTTTCTCCTTATAAGTGACATTAAAGAACAAAAATTTGTTGCTTTGAAATCTCAAATCGGGAGCGGGTCGTTATATATGGTATCAGAGCCTGTACCAACTGGAAATGTTAGACAAAATCTCAACCCCATACGAGAACGTGTGTTCCTAAGTGGGGGCGATTGTCATGCCCTGCCCCTGGGGAGTTCCAGGTTGTGGTCAATCGGCCAAAGGGCAGTTGGGATCCGTGCAACATCAGATCGATGACCAGAAGGGTCAATCGAGGGTAGTCTCATATCGTTTGGTGTAGTGTAAGTTGTATTCTATAAATAATATATCGTCATCCTATTTTATACAAGGACTTTTAAAACTATAAAGGTGCCAAAGCCAATTGAAACTTCATAGTTAAGCGTGCTCACACTGGAGTAATCTTGGGAAGCGTGCTCACACTGGAGTAATCTTGGGATGGGTGACCTCACTGGAAGGTTTGATGGGGTTTGGTATTCAAAGCGGACAATATTATACAGGGCGGGAACGGGTCGTTACAAAAAATGACGACTTTAAAGCACTTTAATGACGTTTCACAACTATTATTTTTTACCTTTAATGACGTTTTACAACTGTCATCTTTTACTTTCAATTACATTTATAAAGCGTCATCTTTATAGATATTAATGACAGTTTCAAATCATCATTTTAAGATTCAGACTTTTAATGACAGCTCCATAGAAGACAATTTCAAAATTGTTATCTTTCACGTTTAATGATACTTTTAAACTGTCATCTTTTGCGATTATTGTAGTAGTGAAATGCCGATGGGAATATGAAGACAAGCATGCCCTAAGTCAATGGGAATATGAACGGCTTACCATCGACATCGACCAAGACAATGGACAGAACCATCCAATGACCAAGACTTTGCATTTAACTCCGTGAAACCGAGGATGACTCTGATAGGATGTCTATTTAATTTTTTTTCTAAAATATATAACAGGGCTGGGGTTCTTACCATTTTTTTTTTTTTGTCAAACTTTATAGATACTTTCATTGATATGAAAAACATATATCGGGAACGGCCGAATGGGTAGCCACCCCTAAAGAGAGAAAAAAGCAACCACAAAAAAGGCCTAAACTCAAAAACGAATTAAACATTTAGGACAAGACTCGTTTCTAACCTCGAAAAGCCATCAAGATGACGTAGAAAACCCACCAAAACAACACACACAAGGAGTGAGAGAAAGTCCCATACAGGGGTAGAAAACCAACAAAAAAAAAAACTCCATTCGTCCATTTTTAAGTGTCCTGCTTCATAATTTCAACTTATTAAAAAGACATCATCATTTTACCTTTCACATCAACTTTTTCCTCCACTTTTCCTACTTATCCATTATCATTACACTTTTGCTCACTTACTTTTCAAAATGGAATCTACTTTTAGGTACAAAATAGACAATTTACCAATTTTTACCCCACTAATTTTACAAAATGGACACTTATTAAAAGACAGCTCAAAATGGAATACCGTACTATAAATAAGGGACGGAGGGAGTAGTAAACAAAAACTAAAGTAAAACCTACGAGCAAACAACATATCCACACTCGGCCCTAAGTTCAACCGCCCGAACGCCGATGGGAATATGAAGACAAGCATGCCCCAAGTCAATGGAAATATGAAGGGCTTGCCATCGCCATCGACCAGGACAATGGGCAGAACCATCCAATGACCAAGACTTAGCATTTAACTCCGTGAAACCTAGGATGACTCTGATAGGATGTCTATTTAATTTTTTTTCTAAAATATATAACGGGGCTGGAGTTCTTACCAATTTTTTTTTTTGGTCAAACTTTAGAGATACTTTCATTGATATGAAAAACATATATCAGGAACGGCCGAACGGGTAGCCACCTCCAAGGAGAGAAGAAAGCAACCACAAAAGAGGCCGAAACTCACAAACGAATTGAACATTCAGGACAAAACTCATTTCCGACTTCGAAAAGCCATCAAGACGACGTAGAAAACCCACCAAAACAACACACACAAGGAGTGAGAAAGTTTCATGCAGAGGAAGAAAACCAACAAAAAAAATAGTAAACAAAAACTAAAGCAAAACCTATGAGCAAACAATAGATCCACAGTCGACCCTAAGTTCAGCCGCCTAAAAATGCTGATCAAGACCCTCATGCCGCCATGTCAAGGGCGGCCGAGAGACAGCAAAAACCATGGAACGGAGCCTTGATTAGCACAACAACCACACCACACCGTACAACAACACCAACACCAACACCAACTACTATCTCCTTCCCAAGAAACGTGACTACATTCGGTTTGAGTTTAGTGATCCAACCCTTTTTCTTTGTGCACAGTCTTTAATTATTTTTTCCCTTAATTTTTAGTTCCTCAATTCTAATTTTTTAGTCATTTTTGGGAGTCCGTGCAACTTTTCAATTAATTAAGATCGAAAGATATTTAATGTATTCGGAGACGTTTAAGTGTTATAGTGCACTAACCAAGCCCTGCTTGAGGTCTTTTTTGGGCAAAATCCAAATCATCTCTTTTGACGTAATACAAATTAGATCATTCGTACCAAGAATGAAGTTAACTATCTATGGATAGACACTTGATCTGACAACAAAATTCTTTTTATTTAAGAATTTTCGTGCTGATAAACAGCTTTCCTTAATCCTATCAAGCCAAAAATCTACGAAACATCTTATGATTAAATAAGGAAAAAAATGAATGGCTTAGATCGGGAAAGGTTGCATCATGATCAATGTCAGTTGGAACAAATATTTCCTTTCTTGAAATTTGTGTAAAAGGGGAAAAAAATTGATATTCGCCGACCAAATGTAATTTTAGTTGGCAAATATTACCTATTTCCTACTAAATTATTTAGTCGGGAAATGTTTTTTCATTTATTGAATTTTTTTAAATGAGGGGAAAATTGATATTCGCAGACCAAATGCAATTTTAGTCGGCAAATATTACCTATTCCCTACTAAATTTTTTAGTCGGAAAATGTTTTTTATTTATTGTTTTTTCAAATTAGGGAAAATTTATATTTGCCGACGAAATTTATTTTTTGGTTGGCAAACATTATTATTTCCCAACTAAAATTTGTTTTAGTCAACAAAGATAATAATTTCCCGACTAAATAATTTTAATCAATAATTGTCCAACAATGGGCGACTAAATTTATTTTAGTCGGAAATTTTAGTCGACATTGGTGTAATTTCTTGTTGTGTTGTTTTCTCCAAGTTCCAAACACAGTACTGTAAGTCAAATGAGAAGCAAATTTCAACACTAGAACTGTTACATAATGTGTGGTTTTATCAAAGTAATGCACATTTAATAGAAAGATGTGCAACTAATAAAAAGGTAAGAGTTTTGTTCATGGCCATCATCAGGAAGTGTGGATCCTCTCATATAAAATTTATGTGACTTAAAATTTGATCCACTACAATTTTACAAATGATCAAAACTGTTTACTTTGTAGGTTTTAATGTGTTCATCAACCATGAAAAAATTACTAAATTGATCATTAGTATTAACCTCGACAAAGCATAACTATCACATGATAAATATGATTCATTTAATAACAATTTTTTAATTCATTTTATAAGTTTAGAAATGGAGTTTTTAAATATTAATACTCTTTACTCATAACACGTAAGTATTCGTCCGACATATTTTGAACAATTATATTTCTATCCCCGCTTTTAAATTATTCCAGGGTTGGCCTTTATTGTATAGATACATTGATTATTATATATAGAATATATGTATATATAGGCAGGGATTTTTTGGACTAAAACTAATCTTGAAGATCCTCTTGCCTAATTTTAGGATAATCACTCATAACAAATCCCTAGTGATTTGGCAACTATTTAAACCCCTGATTGAAAATCCCTATTATTTCTGCGACCATTCAAACCCCATTTCCATTCTGCATTTTCATATGCATATTTTGGAGAGTGGCGAGCGGCAATAGCATGGCAGCAATAGCGCGGCGGCAAGACCCAGCAATAGCGTGGTGGCATTTTCAAGTTCACCTCTCTCGTCACATTGGCAATCCTAGGTCTGCATCAACCGGTAACGAGAGAGGTGAATTTGACATGGATAAGAAGACGATGCAAACAAAATATGGTGGAGAGGAAGATGATTATTGAATGGCTCAAGTTCGTATTTTTGTTTTTCGATTTCGTAAGCTATTTTTGATCTAGTTTGGCTTTATTCTTTGATTGATCGATTCAGGCAAACATAAACTTTGATGCTTTTCGTTTGATGATTCATGATTTCTTGTTGTAATTAATGGTGGTGTATTTGAGTCTAATCCTTCTATTTTGCCATGTAAATGCTCTCTTGAGTTTATCAAGCAGATTTTATGGTGTATTCTATGAAGCAAATTTCATGGTGTATTCTATCAACCAAATTTCATGGTGTATTTCATCATGGAGTATTTTATCAAAGCATATTTCATGATGTTTTGTGATCAATCCTAGTTGAAAGATTTTTTTATATGTTTATGGTGAATTTGCAGATTTAACCATGAAAAACATGGTCGCGCGGTTTGAATATTGTCTATGTTTCGAAATATTTTTTGAGATAATTTTGTAAAAATAATTCATGAAAAACATGGTCGGTTCCACCATGTTCCAAACAGTTTTATGATAATACATGGTAGATAGGGAAAAATAAATGTGATTTTCGAATTCAATTTGGTAAAAAATAAATTGGTGGGATTTGGTTATTAAGATTTTTTTAAAAATTTTAAATTATCTTTAAATTAGGAAATGGTTGAATGCTCACTAAATTAGAAAATAGTTGAATCCCACTATTTTAGAAAGACAATATACACACATAATGGATATCTTATTGAAAGGGTAAAATAGATAATTCACCATCTAAAATGATGAATACATAACTATTCAAAATGACTAGGACGAATACTAACATAGAATAGAGTTTGAGAATGAATATTTAAGTCTCCCTTTAAAAATTGCATTTGCTGTCCATTTTGTCTTCTATCGATGCGATCAATGTCCAACAAAACTAATACTTATTTTTAGTATGGACATATTGCTCTAGAAACGCTTCGATACCTTTACAGGTCTAAAAAAGTTCACAGCAGTCCGAACCTAGTTAGAGCATTTTGAACATCACTGTGTCCAAAGCTATTCGAGTCATTCAGCGTATATTTGTCTACACACATTGAACAATTCCGGACATTTATTGTGTCCGAAATTGCGAAATCATTTTTTAAAAATTGTGTTCTTTGACTTACTTAAGTGGACTGTTGACTCTCAATTCAGAGGCGTAGAGTCACCTTATTTAAGGCTCATCAACGTACTCCGTATTAAATAGACCTCTGTTTCCCAAGAAATTGGAAACGGAAACTTTTTGAGATGGAAACGCAAATCCAGAAGAAACCCAGATTCCTCTGCCTCCATGGGTTCCGAACAAGTGCCGAAATCCTCCGGAAACAGCTCCTCCAACGGTGGCCGGAGACAGTGCTCGAAAAATTGGACCTGGTCTTCATTGATGGGCCTTATCCGGGCCAAGGCAAATCCGATGTCGAAGGCTTCTACGATCCTCCTTACTACGAGTGGTTTCAGTTTAGCGAGGTAAAAAATATAGGTAAAGTGACGGCCCAGGACGTGTTTTGATAATTAATAATCGTCAAGAACAAGCTAAAAACATTTGTTAATACTGAAAATGTCTTTGACAAATATTAATTATCAAAACACGTCCTTGGCCGTCATTTTCCCAAATATATTCCCTCCTATCCATAGACGTACAATTTTTAGATTAAAAAAATAGGAGTAACTTTCTTTTGTACATGATTTTTTCGAGTTTTTCGCACCGAATTAAAGATTTCGATTAGCTCTTAATTTGGTACGAAAAAATTAAAAAAATTACAAGCGAATGCGCTTTATTATTTTTTTAATCCGAAAATTGCATGTCTTTTCGTAGAATACTATCATTTTGAGAAGGTGGGAGTAATCTTTAGTCTCAATGTATAGTGTTGTTCTGTATAAATTTGGGTGTTCGGTCTTTGGGCGACTTTAGATTCACATTGCTCCAAGTAAAAACTGGGTTTTCTGTCTGGTTTGTGTTTCGTTTGATAGGATTTTCAGGAGTACTATAATTTTGAGGAATGCCTTGCTTATATTGAAGATTATATGATCAAGCACGGACCTTTTGATGGTCTGATGGGTTTTTCCCAGGTTGGTAGTCCATATCTTATTCGTATTTTGGAGAAAAAGTGGAATGCTGGTACGCCCCCTTAAAGAATGGGCATACTGTACACCCATTTTATGCATGATTTTGATTTTGTTACGTTTGATTATGTTCTTCGTTACGTTTGAGTTCACAGTTACGTTCGAGTTTGGTCTGACCATAATCAAATGTAACAATAACCAAACTCAAACATAACGTAGCATTTCCCTTTTTTAAGGCCTAAATCAAAGGGAACAATGACCATAAGCAAACGTAACACAACCAAAATCAAATGTAAAAGGGGTGTACCGTATGCCCCTTTTTAAGGGGGCGTACCATAGATTAATTTCTCCAAAAGTTTTTATGGAAGTTTATTCGTATTGGGTATTGGAAATGATAATTTTTGAGAAGTTCAAGGGGGCGTACCATAGTTTAATTTATCTCTCCATTCATTACCCAAAAAATCAAACTCAAACATTCTTAAAAACCTATCCAAACACAGCACAAAGCAACCACACAATGGATGACCAATAGGGCCCAGCTCCAAAGAACCATGTCTATCCAAGTATATTCTTATGGAACCGGTCTCCAGTTTTGGAGATAACTGGACTGATTCAATTTTGATGTTTTCGGGTCCCATCTGATACCCAATTTGATGATCGAGTGTTGTTCATTATATAAAGCTTGTCGAGATATTCAAACATGCAACCGTGCAAAACAATAAGTGAATGGGTTACAATTTGGTGTGTCAATCTACTCTTTTCATGAATTTTGAAATCATTTTAATCAGACACCGATCAACATGATTTTTGGCATCAACGAGCTTTACAATATGAACGGTTGCAACAATGAAAATGGGTTCCAATGTTGCCCAAAAGCCGAAACTGGACCGATACAATGTTTAACAATTACCTGCAAAACTAGAGAGGACCGGTTCCTTCTCCTTTTGGACGAGTTGCTAAATCCTACACTTTATTGTTCATCAGTCTTCTGTGTGTGTAGTGTGTAACCATTTCCTATCATAATGAAAATTCAGCCTGACAATCTCATTTCTGCAACTATGAGTCCCAATCGCAATGCTAAAAAAAGGTCACAATTTTGGGAGTTCTGGTTGAAATGAAAGGCCACACGACAGTATGCGAAAAATTAATGTTGTATAGCATTACTCTTTCGCTTTTTTCTCTGAGTTTTCGAACTTGTTCACCGCTGATGATTGTAGGGAGCTATTATATCTGCAGCATTGCCAGGAATGCAATTAGATGGTGTGGCACTTACAAAGGTTCCGAAGATTAAGTATGTGATTATAATTTCAGGGGGGAAGTTTGGCGGATCCATGTTTGGCTCCCCCAAACTGGCTGTTAATGCATTTTCATCTCCCGTCAAATGCTCTTCCCTCCATATTATAGGTACTTCCATCATTTGATATGCTGATTGTGGTTTTGAACTGTAACTTGAACCTATTGTTAGGCTCAGCACCGATACTCTAAGAGATTGTTGTATCTGTGTCAAACGCTTCGGGAAAACTCGACACACGAGGACATGCCATGTGGCGTGTTCATTAAATTTCAATAGTTTCTATTGTGGGACACGTTTGGGGCACATGAGAGACACGCCGAGAACGCAACATGGTGATTTCTATAAATTTTAAAAGCTTTTCCAACGTAAAATATTTATAGCTTCAAAAGTATTGGACCAAAAGTACTGTACTATAAAACATGCATGTATGTTTAATATACACATGCATGATCGGTCAATAAGGCATTAGGTAGGAGTCCTAATCTAAATATTTAGTGGTTACAATGTAGGTTTCCATGTCTAAAAATACAATTTAAAGGAAATTCGCCTAGTCTGTGTCCGTGTTTGTATTCCTGGTTTTTGAGAATTCTTGTGTCTCATATTCGTGTCTGTGTCCTCCGTCTTGTCCGTGTCTGTATCGGTGCTACATAGCTAGACTCAATTAGTACTTATGTCATGCAATATTACATGCCATTTACAGGTGAAGAAGATTTCTTGAAAGAACCAGGGATTGAGTTATCGGAATCGTTTGTGGATCCATTTGTGATTCATCATCCCAAAGGACACACAATTGCAAGACTTGGTTAGTATTGTGCAAATCTATCTCCTCTTCTGGCATATGTTCAAATATCTCAATACGAATAGCCTGACAATGATGATGGTCTGGTATACTGGCATAAGATAAAAATCCGAGGGATTTAGTGAAATGCTTTTTCAACAAAGTACCACGAAAAATCATTCTCTCATCAAATCTTAAGATTAACTCTGAATCGATATGAAAACCATTCTTCAAAATCCATGAACAATACGACGGTTGAAACTTGTAAGCTATTAGTAACTTGCCTTCTAATTGTTTCCCATATATGTTGTGACCTTGAAGCCATATCACTCATCAAAACATAGTAACAAATAAGTAGACCTTTCAAAAAAATTCACCCGTTGTTTGAAGGAAGCTGTACATTGGCACTATGTTACTACATTGTCGTGTATACGATGATCTAGCTAGTAGAAATTGATTGAATTTCCTTTCATGGTTTCCACATTTGAACAGATGAGAAAGGACAGAAGACAGTGCTCAGCTTCATTGAAAAGATTGACAAGATGTAACTGCAGCTACCAAGAACAGAATTTGCCTAAATGATGCTGCAAACTTTTGTCAAACCATATTTGTATCATGAAAACACTATAATTATGATGGGTTACACTTCTCTGACTCCAAGATGTATTTGGATCATGATCATGAAAATAAGATAACATTCAAGGGTTATAAACGCATCGACACTAACGCCGTAATACTTATTTGAATAGAAGTTGTTTACTTTGGGAAAATATGCAACTGTCTATGGTTACTATATGTAGTGACTGGAGCTAATTGGCAGTAGGATTATTTATGTTTTCGGTCTCCCTTCGATCTGTTAACTTTTCATTTAGTTACCTCGAAAAGATTTCTGAATTTTTTCGTGTTTGGCTAGTACAAGGACCGGAACAAAACAAAGAGAAAGATTGAAGAAAACAGGCCAACTTGTCCCTCCCAGCAAACAGAGGTTGAAAATCCTACTAGCTAGGAGCGGACGGACACAACGGAAAGTTGTTCAGTTAACTAACGCCAAACCCAAGAACCATTTGCAAAATCTGACCGGCTAGCATCAAATGCGTGTCCGACATGTGAGTGCTTGTCCAAAGATTAAGTACTAATACTTAAGCATCATATAGATACTGTTTTACAGATTCAACCATATCATCTGATCGTCTGGTAACTCGGATGTAACAACTCATTGTTCTTCATGGTAAAGCAATCGCAAAAACCGTGGATGTAGTCTTAGTTAGGTGAACAGCATAATTTTTTTTGGTTTCGTGTGCGATCATTTTAAATTTTTTTGGCATTCGTATTCTTATATACTATCATGATCAGAGTTCTGCATTGTCGTGACACCCAAATTCCCCGGGAACCCCAAATTATGAGCATTTGTGTACTTCAACTTACTGGAGAAAAAAAGAGAGAGAGAGAAGTGGCTGATCTATCTAAATCCAGTTATTGACATTTATAGAAGACTGTCAAATTCTCAATCGGTAGGTTGTTGAGGAAGACTTTTGTTACTGCTTAGCTTGTTTGAAAAACTAGGCTCTGTTTGGAACCCATGAAAAGGAAAGGAAAATATAGAAAAATTAAAAAAAAAATTCCCTTCCGTTGTTTGATTGGAAGAGAAAGAGTGAAGAAAATAAGAATGTCAAGCGTAGTGAATAGTAAATTTTTCCTCCCATTTATTTTCCTTTCCATGAGTTCCAAACATAGCCTAAAAGAGATATTAAATTTGAAAGTAATAAGAGGAAAATAATAACCTGTTAGTATATAAGTTGCCTTTCTCAGGGATAAGGGATTATATAAGGTTTTGGATTGTCTCCAATTCTTATTTGGGACTCAGACTAGACTATCGAAATTTTGGCCTCCCATTTTGACAATCAATGATTTGGAACATTGAAATTTTAAACTGTTTAATTCAGCCACAATGAAGATCTGAGAGGGATCATTAAATTAACCAAAATATATAACTCGGGTTTTTCACCAAGGTAAGCGATTTTATAAGGTTTCAAATTAATTTTACGAGCATCCGTAAGTGTGTGTCCAATTGATCAATCTTTATTGTGATGGGAATAGGATTATGAATTTTCACCATTTCTCCGGTTATTATTTTTCATTATCATGAATTATCATGAGAAAGGCTTGGAGATCTCATGCTCCTGTTCCTGTTCGTTGAGAAGATTCAGAAACTGTCGTAGAAAAAGGAGATAAGAAAGGGGATCTAAAATCCTTGTGATCACGTCTGGGGAAAGACTGTGTGGGCTCTCCGACCGGCGTGCCCTGGAAGAGTCGCCACCTGGATTTTTGAGATGGATGATTTGAGAAACCGAGAGCTTGATTTGAAAAGAAAGGCTTTTAGTCTAGCGAAAACATTGAGATTTTGGATTCGGGATCCACATTACGAACGGGGAAGATTTTGTTAGAAAAGTACCCCGCTTGCCTGGCAAAACCGATCTCTATATTTAATATCATTTGAAAAACTTAACTTTAATTAAAACATGTACGGGAAAGGGACATGAGATTTAATATAACACATTGGTGTGCTTGTGGTGCAAACTGTACAGTATGAAATGGGTGAGCAATGTGCAGAAAATGAAATAACAGCATTACGGCGGTCTACCAATATCAAGTGAAACACCGCGCGACGGACCGGATGCATTGCACGGCGTAACTAAAACGCTGTGCGGTGCATCTGTCTACGCATTCCAGAGTCAGTTCGCCTATACATGACAAAACAAATCATAGATCCACAAAATAGTTTTTTGTATTTTCCCGAATCTCTAAAAAAATAATTTATGAGATCATTTTGTTCATCTTATCATGTAAAGCAATGTTAAAAGCCTTTTGAAATGTTAAAAGATTTAATATAATAAAAAAGAAAAAGGCTTTTAATATTAAACTTGATTCTGGAAAGTATCCGCAGAGAAAAGTAATAAACAAATAAAATAACATAAAAAAGAGTATGTACAAGAAATAAAATAAAGTACGGTATAATACGCTACGCAGTGCGGAGTTGTAAAACGCAACACGATGTAGTGTATCCGGTACAAAAACTATTTTTTTGTGCTTTTTGAATATAAAGCTCGTTTGAGACCCAAACTCAGTATAGAAAGACTGAGAAGCGCCTCGATCAGCTCCCCTCAAAGCTAAACGTAGTTTAGCCCAAGGAATATGTTTATAACTTTTAATCGAAACTTGGATGTGCTTGAAGATGGAAGAATGGAAGTTGATTTGGACTTGAAAATTTTTTTGATCGAAGTTTGAATGTGCTTGAAAATGGAAAGTGAATGTTGATTTGGATTGAGTTTTGAGAGACTTGTAAGCAAATAAGTGTGGAGAGAGAGATATATATATTGTAATGGGTGTAAGAAATTGTAGAGAGAGAATCAAGAGGGGTCCCCTAATACGCTACGCAGTGCGGAGTTGTAAAACACAGCACGATGTTGTGTATCCGGTACAAAACTATTTTTTTGTGCTTTTTGAATATAAAGCTCGTTTGAGACCCAAACTCAGTATAGAAAGACTAAGAAGCGCCTCGATCGGCTCCCCTCAAAGCTAAACGTAGTTTAGCCCAAGGAATATGTTTATACCTTTTAATCGAAACTTGGATGTGCTTGAAGATGGAAGAATGGAAGTTGATTTGGACTTGAAAATTTCTTTGATCGAAACTTGAATGTGCTTGAAAATGGAGAGTGAATGTTGATTTGGATTGAGTTTTGAGAGACTTGTGAGCAAATAAGTGTGGAGAGAGAGATGTATATTGTAATGGGTGTAAGAAATTGTAGAGAGAGAATCAATAGGGGGGTCCCCTTTTCCTCTAAGAGGAGGGATATATTTATAGGCAAAAATGTACTTGGAGTGCACCCAAAGGAAAAAAATGTGAAAAACGTGCTCAAAAACAATCTGCTGACACACAAGGGAATCTGCCAGATGCTCCTCCTGTCAGAGTTTCAAATTTCAAAATGCTAGGTGGTGTATTGAAATCCCGTGCGGTGGAGTGAATTTTTTTGAATTTTTTTTGGTATGCCTTGCTGCGTTTTTGAAATGCCGCACTGCGTTTTGAAATGCCGGGCGGTTTTTTAAGACAGCACAGCACACCAAATTTCGCAGGGGCGCCCGGAACACTCCCGAACTCGGATTTGAGCGTTTTTCAAAGCGTTGGAAAGGTCGTTGAGTCCTCTTTCTAACCCGATTGGTTTCATTCAAAGGACTTTTGTACATTGAAATGTGTACCCATTTTACCATCAGTGTGTCATGGAAAAAGTTATTTTCGATCAAGCAAACACATTTTTCTCTTTATAATTGAACCGGGGAGTCACCCTATATGTTTGGGAAAGAGTTTTCTTGAGGTTTAGAGAAGGAGTAGCAAAGGAGCAACAATCCAAGCCTTGAAGGTATATTTTTTCTTATTTCATCATCAGGGAACTTAAAAATTATTCGGAGGCCCAGATTGGAGTGTCTACAGACTGCGTTATATCTGGTCACCCCCTCCTCCACTTTTTAGATTAGCAAAAATAAAAGTAAAAAAAAAAAAGTAAAACTGAATCATGCTTAGTTGTTATTTTTGCCAGAGTAACAAAGAAGATTAATAGCATTTTCATCTGATTCAAAAAAAAAAAAAGGAAGAAGAAGATTAATAACTTGCACTAGCTCACATGAAACCGCCAAGTGCTAGCTAGTTATTCCCATTTTTATTTAAGCTTTCATTATCACCCGGGACGGGAGCACACGTGATACATGTGCAACTCCAATTTTGTAAACTTCAAGAAGCTATCCCATGCACACGCAATGCTAATAGCTTCTCGCTTATGGAAATTTACAAAATTCCATTTGCATATGGATTGCGTGCTTGTGCTCCGAACAGATTACTCCCTCCGTCCCGCAATGTTTGGCACTTTGGTGCTTTTTCTTGTCCCATAATATTTGGCTAGTTTGAAAAATCAATAGCAAAATTAGGTGAACTTCCCATTTTACCCTTTTCTTTTGCACACTAAACCATTTTTTTTTGCACATTAAACAACAATATATTCAAATGAACAAAAGTACATTTTTCATTACCCCATGCACTACCAATTTACATACGGCCCTTTCAACATTTACAATTGAAATTAACAACTAGATTGAAGAACTTGGCCAACAAAAACTCCATGTTCTTTCTTTTCAATAACAAAAAAAAACTAGAAATGCTTCCCTTCAACTTGACTTTACAAAAAACCACCATAGTTGATTGAAGGACTTGGCCACAAAAAATTTAGCAGCTTCTTCGGGAGTTAACCTGGAAAAAGAAAAAAACAGGAGAAAGAATCACCAATGCATAAAACAGAGAAAAAAATTTGAAGAAAACGAGAATGTAACACTAAACAAAAAGAAGGAAAATAGAAACATGGAGGACCTTGATTTAAACTCTGTAAATGAGCCAGTGCACTCTCCATGATACCTCTTTCACATTCAAGTTGAGAAGGAAGCATCGCACTTCGAATCAATTGGTTTTTTCCAATGTGAGGCAACTTGTAATTGTTTCCCCCGTGAACTTTCATCACTTCAACCATACACGCTTGCAATGATACAAACACACGATTAAGATTATCCGCCGACAATTCTTCAAAAGATTTTTCCACCGCATTGACAAGCTCATCAACGGTTTTAGGCGCCTCTTGATGTTGCAATGATTGAATTGCTCTAAAATAACCAAGATCCAAAACATTCATGTCCGGACTACTTGGAGGTTGATTCGATAAACGGATATCAAATCCATCTTTCGTTGCCGCTTCAACAAATTGAAGATCGACTGATTGGATATGTGGTTTTGCGTTGTCTTGTTGAATAAATATGGTTTCATGTGCACTAGAACGTGGCCATTTAGACCGGATTGCAGGCAAAACTTGATTAATCAAGCAAGAGCGAATAATATCTTTGGTTACCGATAATATTGCCTTTGTCTCCAATGTACCCGCGGGGCGATTTTTACTAGATCGTCGGGCTGGTTCTTTGAATATAAAAGGAAAAATACCAATCTTACCCGAGAATTCCTCATTTTGGTTAGCATCAAATCGAGGCCGAGCTACCGCAGCCAAGAACATAACCTTCGGGATGAACCTTTTACTTTTGCAAGTGCGGTGAGGTTCTTCTTCTTCCGGGAGTAGATAATACCTCTCCGCTTCTTTTGTCATGTAGAACCATTTTTCATCAATGTGAACATAGTTGTACATGCCCTTGAATTTTCTTGGCTGATTTTCATCATCACTGGGCTCGAGCATTGAAAGGCAAAAATGGAGTCTTGCCTTCTTAGCTTGTTTCGATAAATATGGTTTCAATGCGTTGGAATGAGGCCGAATTTTACCTTCTTTAATTCTCCTGTGAATGGTTGTTTTTGGAACTTTCATTGCCGCTGCCAATGACCGGATGTTTGTTCGCCGAGCACGATCAATATCCCTCATTTTGGTGAAGTCGATTGGTACTCGTTTGCGACCGCATGAAGGCATTTTGCTGGAAACATTGACCATCACTCCATTTGCGATACAAGCCATCCCTCGATTCCAAATTCGATGCACTGTGTTGACACTAGTCGAGAACAATTCAGCAACCTCCCTTAGAGAACTTCTTTTTAATTTTCCATTCACACTTTGCAGCAACACAGCCTCAAAAATTGCTTCTCTTTGTTGATTAGTTAGATTTCTTTTTGTTCTTGGATGAAGAGAGGCCATTTCAAGTGCATGATTCATGATTGATTTTGGAGGAGAAAAGTGGAGTATTTAGAGTAGGAAATTACCCCATCAAAAAAAACTGGAAAACAGAGAGAGAGAGAGAGAGAGAGAGAGAGAGAGAGACGGTAATTAGAGAGAGAATGGGCTAAATTTTAGGAAAAGATTATGCTTGGAGAAGGAGAATAGTTGTGATTGGAGCAGAAAATTAAGGAAAAGATAGAAGAAGGAGAGAAACGTGGGAAGTGGGAACAGGGAAGTGGTGAGAAGGAGAGAGACACTTTGAGAAGGAAATTGAATTTATATTGGGTACTTGTCAGCAGCATGAGGCGGCAAAAATTGACTGAATTCAATTTTCCATTTGAATTTGGGAGCCACAATTACCGCCAATAGTTTTTGGTATCTGGCCCAAATTTTAACAAAATTCAAATTGTGTTGAAATTGTATAAGGGTAAAATTGGAAAGTTAGTACATAAAATTTTTTCTCTTAAAAGTGGGAATTCCCAAAAGTGCCAAACATTGCGGGACGGAGGGAGTATATAATATGCAAAATGGAAATCTAGGTTTACGAAATCTGACTCAATTCCAACTCATCAGATGTGTCACAATCATGCCATAAGGAAAAGCAAGCATGAATTATTAGGGCAGGAGAAAGAAAAGAGAAAAACTTTTGTACGGAGCAATCCGGAAATTTACGGTGCTCAATCGCATGCGTCTAAAAGTGTTTTGAACGATCCAGATCTTAAAAAAAACTATTTGCTAGAATAGTTTATAATTTTTTTTAAATCCGAACCATTGATTACCGAAACGAATAGCTAAAATTGCGTAAAACCGTGAATAACTTGTTCAAATATGTGGATAAGTTTCTCTGGTAAGAAAAAGGGAAATGATAAGTCCCTCCCTTTTTTACCAATGGCACTTCTCTTTGTGGCTTGTGGCGTGTGAATTTACAAAATAGTCCATACATTTTGTGAAAATTTATTGCGTTGAAGGGTATTTGCAGTGTTTGGTTCACAATTTTGAATTGAAAATTTTGAGTTAAAATGTAAAAAAATGTGATTGAATGAGTTATTTCTAAAATAAGTGGGACCCCTTTACTCAGTAAACCCAGAGAAGAAACAAAAAAACTGACGGATAAAGAAGGGACTGGTTGCAGTCAAATGCTCAAGTCAAATGTTCAAGGTGTCTGCAATTATAGGTGTCTGCTCTACCGGAATAGGAGGATGGAAAGGATAGGTGAAAACGTGAGAAAAGAAGGGAGGTGGAGGAGGGTGGGGGCCCATTTGTACTGTAATAAATTCATCCAAGTAAAAGTAAAAGACAAAAAAGGAGTGTTATCGTAAAAAGAGCAGTGGCATTATAAAAAAAAAGTATTCACACAACACTAAATACAACTTCTCACGTACATGTGGGTTTCACATACACTTTTATGTGTGGGTCCCACATATATGTGAGAGGTTCAAACACAACACCAATTACAACATCTCACATACATGTGGGTTCTATACACACTACTATGTGTGGGCCCCACATATATGTGAGAGGTTGTATAAAGGGCGTTCCGCTTTTATAAAAAGTGGATTTTTGAAAAACAATGTGAATTTCAAGGTCAAAAATCATGTGTTTATGCAAATAATTTTTCTACAAATATGGATCTTATTTGATAGATCTCATTGAGATCTTTAATACAGTGCAAAAAAATTCATAAAATTATTTTTCATTTTCATTATGTTTGAAATTTGAATAAAAGGAACTTCGGGAAAAAGAAGGGAAAGTAGAACGGGCTCATAAATTGTTATGTTTAGATCATTGTGTAAGTAGCATGGCTTTGTTCGGTTGCCAGTTCTATTTAGTTTTAGTTTTGGAAACCAATCATTTCCCTACTTCTTTTCCCAATCATTACCCTATTTTTTCAATTATTACTTTCTCATCTCTCTCTATCTCTCTCCAATCATTACCCCTATTTTCAATCATTACTCTATTTCTCTCTCTACCCACTACCAAAACTAAACTAAACTAAACTCCCAACTAAACACAACCATTATTGTTATCAAAATAGATAAAGTTGGAAAAGTGAAACACCTGGCAGAAGGATTCCAATTTCTTCTGCCACCTTCGGTTCCACACAACCCAGGCTAATCAGAGTAGAACATGATTGCCGACTGGTGGTCAGTACATATATATACAGTGTCGTTCACGTGAGAGTAAAAAGGCGGGAAGCCCTGTAGCGTACCTGCGTAAAATTGAGAACTCGCCGTCGCCGGTGTCCGGTGTATCTCGCCTCGCCGGTTTCCTCACCAGTCACCAACCGGCCCAGATTTCTCTCTCGAACAAACTCTAACTCTAACCCACGATCTTGCCTGGTTTGCTTCGTCAATCGTCATCGGAAATTCAGAATTATCGTCTCATACTCTCATCGAATCAGTAATTAAACCAAGGTTTCTCTCTGTGTGTACAGTGTAACAGTGTTATTCGATCTGTGTAAAGGAATGCATTAGGCCCGTTCCACCTTTCTTCTAAAAAAATAAAAAATACGTATTGTACTAAGTTTTAATTTTTGAATTTAAAAATAATAATACATTTACGAAAATATTTTTAAAATTTCTTTTACATCGTACAAAAAATCTCATTGAAATTTATCAAACAAAATCTAAATTGTATTTTTTTTTATTTTGATTGATAATCTAATCATTTTTAAACTGGCTTATTTACCTTATTGGTCCCCAGAGTATTAACGTTGTCTCATTTTCGTCCCTAATGTAAACATTGTGGACATTTAGTTCCCAACATATCAATTTTGTACCAATTAAGTCCCCAGGTCCAATGTGTAAGTTCCATCTGTCAAATTGAGGGGCATCTTGGTCATTTTGCCCACCCTTAAATTCCAGTTGAAGAAAAAGAAGAGAAAGAGAGAGAGAGAGAGAGAGAGAGAGAGAGAGAGAGAGAGTTGCAGCGACAGCCATGGCCGCCGCCGCCGCCATGGTCACCGTCTTGGCTCCCTCTCCTCTCTTCTTTCTCTTCCCCCTTCCTCCTCCTCCTCTCTGCCCCTCTTTCTTCCACGGCAGCAACTCACCCTGACGAATCTCATCCGACAACCCCTTGACGCAGCGGAATTCACAAGAGATTAGTTAGCATACTAATCCAAACGAGATAAACAACTCGTCGCAACAAGCAATTCTTACGTACAAGAATGAAAGAGAAATTCTCTGCAATATTATTAATCAAAAGCTATCAAAGTTAAATAATTGAATTATTAATCAAAAGCTATCAAAGTTAAATAATTGAATAGGTTACAGCCCTTTTTATAAGACCCTAACTCTAGAAATCCTAGTGTAAAAAAAATTTTAAATCATGCCAAAACAAAAGAAAAGATATTTCCTAATTAATTAAAATAAAAATCTTAATTCTTGCAGATCAAGAATCCTAATAAAGGTAAAAATCAAAATCAAACCGAATACGAAAAGTTAATAATTCTAACCTAAACGAAAATATTCCTAACCAAAATCTTATTCTAAAACAATAAAAATAAAATACAAAAATTCTCCTTTTTTGTCCTACATCACCCCCTCTCTCTTCGGCCCAGTTTCAAGAAAAAAATCCATTCCGTCCAAAAAAACTCTTTAGCCCCTCTCCATCTCTCTCTGCTAAAACCACAAATCAAATATTTTCGCTCTAATCTGATCATCAAAGCCGATCATTGCTCCTTAACAATCAACAACCCTCATCTCTGTGTGTATTTATCAATCTATGTGTGCGTGTGGTGTGGGTGTGTCCTTTTGCTGGGAAATCAGAACTAGAAGATGACATTAATTAAGCTTCTACCCAAAGATTACCCAAAAGCGAGAAACAGGCAAATAAATTAAGAAAGAAATGCGCACCAATTGGTTCTATTTTCATACACAGATGCGAGCCTCAATTTTTTTCGTACACGCATACATGTATAGCTGTTTGTTATATGTGTGTGTGAGTCGCTTCAATTTGTTTCTTGGTGGGGTGAGTCGTCATGGAAGAGAGAGAGGGCAGAGAGGAGGAAGAGCCAAAGAGGAAGGTGGAAGAGAAAGAAGGGAGGAGAGGGAGCCCAGCCGACGACCATCGCGGCCGTGGCCATGGCTGCCATGTGCTACAACTCTTTTTATTTTTTCTTTTTTCTCTGACTGAAAGTTAGTGGGGCAAAATGACAAGGACGCCTCTTAATTTGACGGATGGAACTAACACCGTTGGACCTGGGGACTTGATTGATGCAAAATTGATATGTTGGGATTTAAATGTTCGTAATATTTATGTTGGGGACGAAAATGAGACGACGTTAATACTTTACAAAACCAAAAAGGTAAATAACCCTTTTTAAACTTGAAAATAAGTAATTAATTCCTCTCACCTTTTCCCTCCTATAATTTGCACCTTCCCACCTCACTCACCTGCCCCACACCAATAATCCTTCCATTATTCTCCAATATACGATTCCTATCCCTCTCTATATTATACACACATACACACCACCGCTCCATCTCCGAAATTTCTCACACACATACCCTCACTTCCTGTCATCTTCGTCCAGAGAGAGAGATAGAGAACCAAGCTCTTTCATGGAAGTCTAGAGAGAGAGTATGAAAATGGGTCTTCTTGATTAAGTCAACAATCACTTCAAATCTTCAAATTCGTGATCAAGCATCACCGTAGAGTCACGAAGCCACCAGAGTCCACCCAAATCATCCCCAGTACTTAATTAGCTGAATTTTATAATTAAAGGAGCAAAACATATTTTTCTTGAGAAGTTATTTTATAATGCTCCCGAAATTTCTTGGAAAAATCAAGGCGTTACAAATACTATAATACGCGGTATTATGATTTACTATTACAACTACAATACCTACCTTAAACACATTGAATAGATTAACTATGGAATCAAAACCATAAGTAGTTAGTAAAGTTTAGCATCGGGTCACTTGTACCCATTCACGGTGGTACCTCCTTTTTCATGTAATTTCAGCCGCAGAATCGCACTTCCACCGGTCAGAGTCTATTGTACAATAGATCACTCTCACTAGAACGGAGTTACTAGGGGTATATTTCGGAACATGTTATTACTCATTTGAACTCCAAATTTTCGTACTCTCAGCAAGGCTCTTATCCTTTGAACTCCAAATTTCATTCTTAATAGTCAGCAAGCTAGGCTCTTATCAACAACTACATATAGAAAAGAAAATGGACCAACAACTTGCAAGGAAACCCAGGGTTCTCTGCTTCCATGGTTTTAGAACGAGTGGAAAAATCTTTGAAAAACAGACTGAAGTATGGCCGGAATTCGTGAGGGAGAAGATGGATTTAGTCTTCATCGATGCGCCATTTCCGGCCGAAGGAGGATCGAAAGGTGGTGTAGCTGAGGAGCTGTTTGATCCTCCTCTTTATGAGTGGTTCCAAGCTAATAAGGTTTAATTGATTAGTTTCATTCTCAGTTGTGCTTCCCTGCCATTAATGTCCTGTTTCCTTTACAATGTCAATTTTCTCTTATTTTGTAGGATTTTTCGGAGTACCGGAATTTTGATGAGTGTATTGCATTCGTTGAGGATCGCATGACGAGGATCGGACCATTTGATGGTTTAATGGGGTTTTCCCAGGTATTAATCTTTGGTGTTTGGGTGAGTGGAATTACCCTTAATTATGTCCCTCATTCAAAAAAATCCGGACCTATTCCCACTCGAACCGTGCTTGTACGCGGTTGGGCAGGCCTCGGCATAGGCCCCCAGAGCCCCAACATTGTACCAGCACCCAGTGCAGGAGAGGCTCTGTGAGTCTGTGTTCGGTATGGTAATCCCACATCGGAGGTTTGGATTGTGTGTATTTATTAGGTCCACTCACTTCACCTAATCAGCAATTGCTTAGGTATTTGGGTAAATAGAATTACCTTTATGTCTCTCATTCAAAAAAAACCGGTACCTGTTCCCACTCGAACCGTGCTTGTACGCGACCAGCACCCAGTGCAGGTGAGGCTCTGTGAGTCTGTGCTCGGTACGGTAATCCCACATCTGAGGTTTGGATTGTGTGTATTTATAAGGTCCACTCACACTTCACCTAATCAGCAATTGCTTAGGTATTTGGGTAAGTAGAATTACCTTTATGTCTCTCATTCAAAAAAAAAGGGTACTATATTAATCTTCAGGATATTTTGCAATACTTCTCATCAAAAAGAAGTTTAATTGTTGGATGCTGATTTTGCCACTTTCTTTTTTTTAACATGACTCCCCTGCAGGTATATTTTTTGTGCAAAAATACACCTTGCGGGGGAATGACGTTAACAAAAAGAAAGTGGCAAAATTATTTCCCTATTTGTTTTACAAAATAGAGTAATTATTTATGCAAGCATACAAGGTCCTAAAAGAAGTAATTTTCTGACAAGTTTTTGTTACTATGTTCTTTTTATGGAAGGGAGCATTTCTATCTGCTGCGTTACCAGGCATGCAAGCAGAGGTATGCAATTGCATTTCATATCTTCTCTACTTTTACTTTATGGTTTTTTTTTTTAATTTGCTTATTCATCAAAGTTCACTATTTGATTCAACAAATCACACTTTTAAGTCCCCAGTAAGTGGGGGGAAAAAAAAAAAAAAAGATGATGGGCTTGTGGACAATCACTCTATAGTTCAACAATCCAAGACCTCCCCGTCTGGGTCCAACCCAAATAATTATAAACATAACCTTCTTAGGACTTTCGGCTCTTTTTTCAATAATATATATCTTGATCATCGATCACAAAGCTTCAGTACGAAAATTCTCTTTTTGGTGTTAAATCATTACACTTCAATTTAAAATTATCGCTTTTGCTATAAAATTCCTTTCTTCCATTGTAAGACGGATGCAAAATAGTCAATAGAGACCTATAAAGAGTTGCACATATTTTCGGGCTGGTAATAAGTCCACAAGTCAGGACTTGCCGATTGAATTGCCAACAAATAAACTAATAACGAGATACTTTTGTACCTGAGAATTGATGATCAATTGTTGCATTCCACATGACAATCAATCTTGCATTACCCTACTTTGTAATCTAGTACTTTGTTATCTCTCTGTACACAGGATGTTAAATGGTGGCCGACTAATCCTAAACCGGGGATCCTGTAATGAACAATGTCACTACAGGGTTGTAGTGAGCATCTCAGCCGTCTTTCTAACCAATTAACGGTCCAGATTTTAAACAAACTTTTTATTAAAAGAGTTGTTCTCTTCCATGGAAGACTTTGTTTTTTAATTCAAACGGTTGAAAACACTTTGGACGACTGAAATTGTTCACTAATACCTTGTAATGACTTTGCTCATTACAGGGTCCCTGGATCCAGTCATATATGGCATTTTGATAATTGGTATATTGGGTGCAGGGCGTGGCTCTTACCAATGTTCCTAAGATAAAGTTTGTGATTGTAATATCTGGGGGTAAATTTGGAGGGTCAAACTTTTCTTCACCAAAGCTGGCTCAAAATGCCTTCTCCTCTCCCATTGAATGCCCATCACTCCACTTCTTAGGTACTTCCATTGATCGGGACTGTTTGGTCTGATTCGAAACTTGGACGGGAGAGAATCCGAGCCCTTTTCATTACTCTCTCTCTCTCTCTCAATTATTAATTGGAGTGTTATATATGTAGGTGAGAAGGACAGAGCAAAGCCAAATGGGATTGAACTGCTGGATTCATTTGTGGATCCTTTGGTAATACGTCACCCTGAAGGTCATGTGGTTCCTAAACTAGGTAATACTGTTGAAAAAAAATTTCTATTATCATACCGTTCAGGGCCTCCGGTATTTTCATCTCCATTTGGATTTTTAAATTCCCTGCCAATCGATGCATCCCTTTAAATTGCTTTGAAGTGTCCATTCGATCGCATACTTCTGTCACTTGTTTGAAAAATTAAACAAATTCATTTGCATTATTGTCCAAAATAGTAAATCTTATTTGAGGAAAAATTAAAGACTCCGACACAAAAGTCAGGGTTTCCACCATGGTGGAGGATTTTTATAAACTAAAATAAAATTTTCTGGCGCCTATTACTTTGTCTGTCTAAATTTATCTTTAACATGATTGTCATATATTAGTGATTGACCAATTCTCTGATTTTATTTTCCTCTTCAGATGAGAAAGGCTCGGAGACCATGATCAAGTTCATCGACAAGATTAATGATATAGTATGTTGTAGAAAGGAGATTTCTCGGTTGTAAAAGTGTCCTGAAAAGTGGAATGAAAGCCATTTGTGGCTCTTTTAAGTGTGGCAAAAACTTAACCAAAATATATTACCCGGGTTTTAGACTGTTTAGTTCAGCCCAAATGAACATCTAAGAGGATCATTACATTAACCAAAATATATAACTCGGGTTTTTCACCAAGGTAAGGGATTTTATAAAATTAAAATAAATTTATGAGCATCTATTCGTGTGCGTCCAATTGATCAATCTTTATCTATTGTGATGGGCATAGGAATATTATTTATGAATTTTCACCATTTCTCGGGTTTTATTTATCATTATCAGATGAGAGAGGATTGGAGATCTCATGCTCAAGCTCATTGAGAAGATTCAGAAACTGTTGTAGAAAAAGGAGGTGAGAAAGGGAATTGAAAGACTTTTTAGTTTTGACATTCAAATGGGAATGAAATTCATTTTGGCTCGTTGAGTATGATAATAAAAGCTTAAATAAAATGGAAATCACTAGCTAGCACGTGGCGGTTTTTTACTTCTTTTTTTCCCTAATCTACAAGGGTGGAGAAAGGGACAACCAAGCGTAACAACCATTTCCTAGGCGCGAATACGGGGGGCTCCAAATCGTGGACAGTCTTGAAAGAAACCAATTAAAGAGACATAACAATTACTGCCCCACCAATAGCATCCATTCCCTAGGCGCGAACACGGGGGGCTCCAAAACGTGGACAGTCTTGAAAAAAACCAAAGAGACATAACAACTACTGCCCCACCAATTGAGCTAGTGGAACACAGTCGGACTTCACAGGCAAAACAAGTTCAAAAGAGTGTTAGCACGACTCGAACCTTGAATTTCTTGACCACGGTAGAGAACATTATCAGGCCACAATAGTATATGTTTATTTGCCTAGATACTCTCTGTGGAGATTCTCTACTCTAAGATTCCACATTCCAACGTTGTCCAAATAGACTATAACTGCTGTCCATCCACGAGAAAAAAAAAACCTACAAAGTGCTCCATAGAAAAAAGAGGAAAAAAATTAAAACGAGCGCTACTATTTGCACGGAATACGAATATATGGCCCACCAATCAGAACACCGTAATCTTTTGTGGGCCTCTCGTTACCATACTTGCTCGGTGCTCTGATCGGTGCACAAATTTCAGTGCAATTGGGGTATCTCAATTAACGAGGAAACGTAGTTCCCGTAGGATGAGAAGGGATAAATTGGTAGAGGGCATTCAATAGCCAAGGGATGAGGATAAATTGGTACTTAACCTTTTTTGTTTGGAATTTACTTGAGGTTAGTTGTAACAGCCCGAACCCTCGGGCACCACCATGTAACACAATCACCCTCGAGTCAAATTTTACATCCTTAAGATAGAAACCAAAACCAAAATATGGAATTAACACCTTAACATTTATGTTGTGTAAAATTCCCAATCAAAAATCAACCCCGTATAATTCCCTTGAAAACTTCCTCTCAAGGCCCTTTGATCCACAAAAACTAATTCGGGAAAGAGTTTTCAAAACTCTCCCCCGGCTCTCGGACTAAAAGGAAAACTGAGGTGACGAGAGTATACTAAATTCCCACTGCCATACTCTGTCTTCCTTCTCCTTTTATAACTCCTCCGGAGTCATCTCTCCAAGAATTATAAATTGGCTACATGTCAATCAGATACTCCCTTCACATGCACACACACACACTTACCAAATACTCCCTTCACGTGCACATACTCTTGCCCTGTTGACACTTAAATTATGCATGCAAAAGATCACTTTGTTTTCTTTTTTCTTTTCTTTTTTGGCAATCAATCTCATTTTAGTTTTCCTGTTAAATACACAATATACCAATTAAATCTTCCTGCACATTCATTTCCAGCCACATATTTCTTCTCCAATTATCTATCTTCCCATTATCCCATGTAAAAAGACAAATCAATAAACATGAATAATTATACCATTCCCGAATACTCGATGGGGTATTACATTAGTACTCTTTTTTTTTCATTCGTTAATCATAATCTACTCTATTTTAGGAGACTTGAGGAGGGAGATGGGTGCTTACGGAGATCAAACCCTACCTATGTGCATGAGAGTATAAGGAAGGCACTGACTGCACTACACTCCACTTGCATGTTAGCGCTCGTTAAAACAACCAATTAGTCTAATTAAATTATTGTCATGCGACATGCTACATGCATAAAAGAAGTGAGTGTGTTGTTACTATAGGGGTTAGTCAACCGTGAGAAACTGAATTCCCACCTGGACTTGTCCCCCTTAATTCTTATTATACAGCCACATTGTTCAATACTAATAATGGACGATCCGTGCATGTGGAAAAACTAATCAATGTTTCTACGGCACTGTCACATGGTGCCCTGGACTTTTTTTCATCATACATTGTAATCGGGTTCATATACTTTGTTTTAGACCTAATCACAATGTACAATAGAAAAGAGACCTGAAGCACCACCTGACAGTGTCCATAATTTGTCATGCATGGTTGATGCTTGAAGGGAGCAGATCCTGTCCAATCCCTTATGGTCCAATTTTGGGTCATTTGTGGGCCATTTCCAGGCCCACAATAATAATCGGAGTCATTTATTTTTTAGAGCTCGCCGAGAACATTAACCACGTTAAAAATCACATTGATCCGATACCATTTGACTGGATGGGATCTGCTTCTCTTCCTTGAATGTGGTTGTAACGCCCCGATTTTCCAAGGAATTTCAGAAGCATTAACCCTAAAATACACTGAATATTATAAACTACTAGGCCCCTATTTGTCGTTATACAAATCTACATTTAAAAAAAAAACACAAAAAGAATCTAACATTTTATTTAGACATCTTCAGAGCGACTCTAGTGTGATACAGATCTCAAGTATCATTGGTCTTCGCCCTTGATATATTATTCCTGAGTCAAACAGCTCCACCATTGAACCTTGCACCCTCTGTGTCAAATAGCTCCATCATTGAACCCTACACCATCTGGCAAATTGATCGCCGAAGCAAACGATTTACCAGAATACAAATGTATTCGTGAGTGATAATTCACTCAGTAAAATAATCTCAATCCTACCAACCCCTTACTTTATAATTAGCAGATCAACAATATAACAATTCACAGGAGATACAGAATAATAGCACATCGCCCTTTTCTTTACTATCCATTATCTTAATTACATGAAATCTAAATATCCTTTCCACAAGGTCCTTTCCTCCCACATCCACCAATTTTGGCCGTCCCATGGAATAACTATCCCTTTATTTGTCCTACACCAGGGTTCTAAGCGAATACTACTAAATTATGTATCCAGTCTGTATTCGCTTACAACCATAATAAAGGAACAGCTCACCATGACAACTCAAAATTAGAGGTCGCACTATCTCATTGTCAGGATCCTTTATCGTCTTCCAACTCTACACACTGGGTACTTTACCATACCCCTAATTTACACACTGAGTACTATACCATATTCAAGGATCCTTTACCGTTTCCCAAAATACTGCACCCGGAGTCCTTTACCGTTCTCTACACACACAATGGGTATTGTACCTTATTTAGGATCCTTTATCGTATCCAAATACTGTACCCGGAGTTCTTTATCGTCCTCCACACACACTGGGTACTGTACAGCATTTAGGATCCTTTACCGCATCCCAAATACTGTACCCGGAGTCTTTTACCGTCCTCCACACACTCTGAGTACTTTACTGTACTCGGGGTCCTTTACCGTTCCCCAACTCAACAAGATGTATTTTACCGTACCAGGGTCCTTTACCGGCACCCAACATCTTCAAACAACTTTACCATTTTTATCGTTCACTTATCCACGTTTATGTGTTCACTACTCGAAACCACCCAGTGAATCTATGTCCGACTAGCAAGTACAACTTGATACAATCAATCAACAGCTCAAGCATGATATATTTCAGTAAGACAACAATATAACAATTTGATAGGTGCAAATAATTAAACACATAAGAAATTTGGATTGGGTCGATGGCTTTGGAGTTACTTATAATTTTTGTTGAACAATTATGTTCTTTGATTATGTTTTAAATTTGCGGTTTATAGTCATGTTGTAAGCATTAGAGTATTTTAGAAATTCGATATTTGCCTAGGGTTTAGTGATTGATAACTTTATGTGACCTATGTATATGAAAACTTTAATAGGGGTTTAAGTGTAGTTTCATTAACTTACTAATATTAGTATCACTTTAAGTAATAGTAAAAGGAAAATTTGAAAGTTTTAAGTAGATCAGTAGTATTCGTTTATATTATTTTTATAATTTAGTTTACAACAAGTTACAGGATTTCTTATTTTATAAGTTAGGCTACTAGACTAAAAAAATTTTAATCATTCTACTATTTTATAACTTATAAGGCTATACTTTCGTAGTCACTTGTAATGTCATCTTACCCTCTTTTCTTTTCACTATCATGGTTTCTAAGGTGTATTATTAATAAGCGTAACTCCTAAGATTAGATCCTTGTTATACTTCTTCTTCTTAACGGTTGATAAGTTCATTCTTTTTATACCAACATAGGTAGACTTAGGTTTTATACTGTTTATATATGTTTAAGTAAATAAATGCATTTATTATATATATATATATATATATATATCTTTCTAGGGATTAAATTAACATTTAGTTAACATTTCTAATTATCGGCATCATGTAATTAACATTTGCAAACATTCAAAGTTTATTCACCATAACATGACAAACATATACAGTGGGGTCGTAGAAAACCATGTTTGGGGTTAACTTGCAAAAACAACAAACCATTTGGGATTAAATCAGGAAGCATACAAATTCCAGGGTTAATAGTGTAATAACAACATAAAATTTTAGAAACAAAAAAGAAACAGAATATGCATGCAGGAGGAAAAGAAAAACAGCGTGTCGGTTCTGTTCGGTTTCAACATAGGATTTGAATTTTTTCACCACTTCTAAATATTAAAACTAACACATATAGGTACAAATATATTTAGGAGAAAGTAGGGAAGTGATTATTCTACCTCGGTTCCGGCCGAAAAAGCGGGTACTAGTTTGCAAACGATTTTGGTAAAATGAAAAAAAATTAAACGGCGGCGGCAGCGGGGGGCTCAGGGCTGACTCGAAATGATTGGAAGGTGGTTTGTGCATGCTTAGTGATGTAGTGGTTGATTGGGAACCTAAATATGATGTAAGAAGGGATTTTATGTAGAAATCTCTCTCTCTCTCTCTCTCTCTCTCTCTCTCTCTCTCTCTCTCTCTCTCTCTCTCTCTCTCCCTCCTAAATATGATGTACGAAGGGATTTTATGTAGAAATCTCTCTCTCTCTCTCTCTCTCTCTCTCCCTCCTAAATATGATGTACGAAGGGATTTTATGTAGAAATCTCTCTCTCTCTCTCTCTCTCTCTCTCTCTCTCTCTCTCTCTCTCTCTCTATTCTGGACTCAACAATAGAATTGGTAGTGAAATAATATACTGGTGTTCAATTTTCGGATTTATGTGGGTATGTATAATGAGAGAGAATAAGGTAGTGATGAGAAGGTGAGAGGATAAGTGTGGAAGTGGTGGGATGGGGAAAGAGAGTGAATGAGAGTGATACTGATAATGATAAGAGGTATCGAGGACAAGTGCCACATTTGGTGGGGTTTTCTTTAATTCTAATGTATGTAGACGCGTGTATGTATAGGGTGAAAATGTATGTGGACGCGTGTATCTATAGGATGAGAGAGAGAGAAATAGGGGAACAAAATTCCTTAAATGTGGGGTGTAGTTTGAAAGATAAAGATAGGGGTGGTAGAGTGTGAGAGGAAAGTGGAGAGTTAGTTTAAATAAAGTTCTAGTTAGGGTTTAGATAGGAAAGATAAGAGATGAATATAAATCCCTGATTCCCTATAAATAATTTTCTATCCAGTTAGAATATGACAATGGTGTCAGGGACAAATAAAATTGAGTGGAAAGAATTGAAGAATGATCAAAACTGTTGAAGAAATTGAGTCGGAAAAATTTAACAATGGAGGGCGGTTGGCGGTTCGTTGCTCCTAAAGACGTGAACAGCAGTCCCAAGCGTTGGGTTTCCTTTTCGGGAGATGTTGTCCTCTATTTTTCGCACCATTATTAGTTGTGATCCTTTTCCTTTTGCTTTCTAACTTGTTTTGGGTTGATTTCTTATCAGCTCTTGGCAGAATAGCGCGCATATGATTGTCACTCAGTAGGGTGCAACACTGTTGGGATGCTACCTTTGTGTTGTGATACTTTTTTCACTCTTGCCTTCTATCTATCAAACATCTTTTTATTTCAATAAAATTATTTACTCAATTGTGCGCGTTCAAATATTTTTTGAAAGGTCCGAATTTTGAAAAAACTATTCGCTCGAAGAGTTCAACTCTTCTAGCGAATAGTTTTTTTTTTTTTTTGAATCCGGATCATTGATTACCAAAACGGACGGCTGAGATTGTGCGGAGCCGTGAATAAGTTTCTCTCTTGAGGGATAGCTGTTTTCATAATTAAAACCAAACAGAAGCCATAGGGGTTTTTCCCGAAATCCTAAAGAAGGAAAGAAGAGAGCGAAGGAGAAAATAGAAAATTAAATTGTGAAGAGAAAAACACGCCTTTAAAATTTGGGAAGAAGGAGAAAATAGAAAATTAAAATATTATGCACAGTAAAAATTTTCTTACGCTTTTCCCCCACTTTCTTTCTCAATTACTTTCTCTTCCCTTATTTTCTCCAAGTTCCAAACACAGTGTAAGTCAAATGAGAAGCAAATTTCAACACTAGAACTGTTACATAATGTGTGGTTTTATCAAAGAAACGCACATTTAATAGAAAAATATGCAATTAATAAAAAGGTTAAGTTTTGTTCATTGCATCATCAAGGAGCGTGGATCCTCTCATTTAAAATTTATGTGATTTAAAATTTGATCCACTACAATTTTACAAATGATCAGAACTGTTTACTTTGTAGATTTTAATGTGTTCATCAACCATGAAAAAAAATAACTAAATTGATCATTAGTATTAACCTCAACAAAGCATAACTATCACATGATAAATATGATTCATTTAATAACAATTCTTTTAATTCATTTTATAAGTTTAGAAATGGAGTTTTTAAATATTAATCCTCTTTACTCATACCACGTAAGTTCATCCAGCATATTTTGAACAATTATATTTCCATCTCCGCTTTTAAATTCCAAGAATGCCCCTTATTGTATAGATACATTGATTATTAGATATATAATATATGTATATATAGGCAGGGATCTTTTGGACTAAAAACTAATCTTGAAGTTCCTCTTACCTAATTTAAGGATAATCACTCATAACAAATCCCTAGTATTTTGGCAACTATTTAAACCCCCAATTGAAAATCCCTATTATTTCGGCGACCATTCAAACCCCATTTCCATTTCTGCATATTCAAATGCAGATTTCGACAACCATTCAAAATACCCATTTCCATTATGCATTTTCATATGTATATTTTGGAGAGAGGCGAGCGGCGATAGCATGGCAACAATAGTGCAGCGGCAAGAACCAGAACCATCCCTTTGGCAACCTCCGCCCCGCATCCCGTCATCCATCATATCAGCAATCCTAGGTCTGCATCAACCGGTAACGAGAGAGGCAAATTTGACATGGAGAAGAAGAGGGTACAAACAAAATATGGCGGAGAGGAAGATGACTATTGAATCGCTCGAGTTCGTATTTTTGTTTTTCAATTTCGTTTGCTATTTTTGATCTAGTTTGGCTTTGTTCTTTGCTTGATCGAGTCATGCAAACATAAATTTTGATGCTTTTCATTTGATGCTTCATGATTGCTTGTTGTAATGGTGGTGTATTTGAGTCTAATCCTTCTATTTTGCCATGTAAATGCTCTCTTGAGTTTATCAAGCAGATTTCATGGTGTATTTTATGAAGTAAATTTCATGGTGTATTCGATCTATCAACCAAATTTCATGGTGTATGTCGTCATGGAGTATTTTATTAAGCATATTTCATGATGTTTTCTTACCAATCCTAGTTGAAAGATTTTTCATACGTTTATGGTGAATTTGCAGAATTAATCATGAAAAATATGGTCGGTTTGAACATTGTCTATGTTCCAAAATATTTTTTGTCATAATTTTGTAAAAATAATTCATGAAAAACATGATCGATTCCACCATGTTCCAAAAGGTTTTATGATAATACATAGTAGATAGGGAAAAATAAATGTGATTTTCAAATTCAATTCAGTAAAAAATAAATTGGCGGGATTTGGTTATTAAGAATTTTTTAAAATTTTAAATTATCTTTAAATTAGGAAATGGTTGAATGCCCACTACATTAGGAAATAAATGAATCCCACTAATTTAGGAAGACAATATACACACATAATGGATATCTTATTGAAAGGGTAAAATAGATAATGCACTATCTAAAAGGATGAATACATAACTTTTCAAAATGACCAGGATGAATACTTACATAGAATAGAGTTTGAGAATAAATATTTAAGTCTCCCTTTAGAAATTGCATTTGATGCGATCTATGTGTAATAATACTTTTAATATGGACATATATTCCTCTGGAAACGCTTCAACACCTTTACGGGTCTAAAAAAGTTCACAGCAGTCCAAAACTAGTTAGAGCATTTTGAACATAACTGTGTCTAAAGCCATTCGAGTGATTCAATGTATATTTGCCTACACGCATTGAACGATTCCAGATGTATCGTATCTGAAATTGCGAAATCATGTTTTAAAATTGTGTTCTTTGACTTAAGTGGACGGTTGACTCTCGAGTCTCAGGTCAGAGGAGTAGAGTCACCTTATTTAAAGCTCATCAACGTACTCCTAAATAGACCTCTGTTTCCCAAGACATTGGAAACCGAAACTTTTTGAGATGGAAAAGCAAATCCAGAAGAAACCCAGATTCCTCTGCCTCCATGGGTTCCGAACGAGCGCCAAAATCCTCCGGAAACAGCTCCTCCGACGGTGGCCGGAGACAGTGCTCTGAAAAATTGGACCTGGTCTTCATTGATGGGCCTTATCCGGGCCAAGGCAAATCCGATGTCAAAGGCTTCTACGATCCTCCTTACTACGAGTGGTTTCAGTTTAGCGAGGTAAAAATATATTCCCGCCGTCTATTTTGACAGTCTCCTATACATAGAAGTACAATTTTTAGATTAAAAAAAAAAGGAGTAACTTACTTTTGTATATGATTTTTTTGAGTTTTTCGCACCGAATTAAAGAGTTCGATTAGCTCTTAATTTGGTACGAAAAAACTAAAAAATTTATGAGCGAATGCACTTTATATTTTTTTAACCAAAAATTGCATGTCTTTTCATAGAATACTATCATTTTGGGAAGGTGGGAGTAATCTTTGTTCTGTTTAAATTTGGGTGTTCGGTTTTTGGGCGACTTTAGATTCACATTGCTCCAAGTGAAAACTGGTTTTCGGTCTGGTTTGTGTTTCGTTTGATAGGATTTTCAGGAGTACTATAATTTTGAGGAATGCCTTGCTTATATTGAAGATTACATGATCAAGCAAGGACCTTTTGATGGTCTGATGGGTTTTTCCCAGGTTAGTAATCCATATCTTATTTGTATTTTGGGGGGAAAGGGGAATGCTGCTTGACCGATTCCTAGACCTAAAATAATGGGTTGTCCCAAGCATAGAGCTGAGACCGACACAGCATAATATCCGGTAAGTCCGGAGTCGAATTCACAAAGACGGTGATGTGTGCTGACTAAAAACTCGGGTTGTTATTGATTAAATTGGCTCTTAGGTAGCCACCCCTTGTAGTTTAATGCTGAGTTAACTAAAATCTAGAAATTGATTGTACTTTTCAAATAATTAAAGGAGGTACCGTCGTAGAGTTCATAGCACTCGCAACCAGTCCGAATTAATCTGTTCTGTTTGGAGTTCTTAAAACCATTTAATTTTAGATTGAAAAAGATACCCCGCAAGATGCGAGATCCTATGGTCGCCGTATACCCATGCGCAGCGGAGAATGAGTTTTGGACCCCCATTCCCCCGTTCACATGGGCTCCGACAATGTCCGGATTTGTCCGCGGGAAGTGTTTTTCCAATCAAAAATCCTCTTTACATTATTTGCAAATAGAAGCAGTGCCCGAACTGGCCACGGGGTGCTAATCACTCCGCGACCCTACCTAAACGACTACTCACTAATCATTATGCATGAAATAAAAGAAACCCTAACTTGAAATATGCTTTTATTGCGCGAGATGAAAAATAAACAGAAAAACATAAACCAATCGAAACAAGCGAATAACTTTTATAAAGAACAGAAATTAAAACTAGTTACCGGAGTGCGAATTATTGAACAAAGCTTGAAATAACTTGAAAGGAACAAAACGCGAAAGAAAAATAAACAGAACCCAAGTCCCGGCAGCCCTCTATATCTACGGCAGCAGCTTTTCCGTTTTTTCTCTCCTTTTTTCCACGCCGGGAAACCCCTGACTTTATAGGAGTAGGGTTTTAATCCCCTAATCACATAAAAAGCCCTTGGACTTCACATTATAACACATTAGCTATTCAACTTCGAAGGACTTTGCATTTTGATCAAACAATTCTATAAATTCTTCTTTTCACCCAACGTTTCGGACAACGGGCTCGAGCAACCTATAAACATAAAAACACATAATAAAAATCAATTAAAAAAATAAAGGACTAATAAATGTAGATTGGAGGGCCAAAATATGTATATTTTGGCACTTATCAAATGCTAGTACGCCCCCTTAAAGAATGGGCGTACTGTACACCCATTTTACGTATGATTTTGATTTTGTTACGTTTGATTATGGTTTTGTTACATTCGATTATGGTCTTAGTTACGTTTGAGTTCACAGTTACGTTCGAGTTTGGTCTGACCATAATCAAATGTAACAATAACCAAACTCAAACATAACGTAGGTCATTGTGAATAGTGACGATTTTTTAAGACCTAAATCAAATGGAACAATGGCCATAAGCAAACGTAACACAATCAAAATCAAATGTAAAAGGGGTGTACCATATGCCCCTTTTTAAGGTGGCGTACCATAGATTAAGATTAATTTCTCCAAAAAATTTTATGGAAGTTTATTCGTATTGGGTGTTGGAAATGATAATTTTCGAGAAGTTCAAGGGGGCATACCATAGTTTAATTTATCTCTCCGCTTATTACCCAAAAAACCAAACTTAAAAATTCTCAAAAACCAATCTAACGCACAGCACAAAGCAACCACATAATGGATGAACAATAGGGCCCAGCTCCAAAGAACCATGTCTATCCAAGTATATTCTTATGGAACCGGTCTCCAGTTTTCGAGATAACTAGACTGATTCAATTTTGATGTTTGGGAAAATGACGGTCAATGACATGTTATGATAATTAATATCTGCTAAGGACATTTTCAATATTAACAAATGTTTTCAGCATGTCTTTAGCGGGTATTAATTATCAAAACATATCCTGATGTTTTCGGGTCCCATCTGATACCCAATTTGATGATCGAGTGTTGTTCATTATATAGAGCTGGTCAAGATATTCAAACATGCAACCGTGCAAAACAATAAGTGAATGGGTTACGATTTGGTGTGTCAGTCTACTCTTTTCATGATTTTTGGCATCAATGAGCTTTATAATATGAACGGTTGCAACAATGAAAATGGGTCCCAAATGTGGCCCAAAAGCCGAAACTGGACCGATACAATGTTTAACAATTACCTACAAAACTAGAGAGGACCGGTTCCTTCTCCTTTTGGCCGAGTTGCTAAATCTTACACTTTATTGTTCATCAGTCTTCTGTGTGTGTAGTGTGTAACCATTTCCTATCCTAATGAAAATTGAGCCTAACAATCTCATTTCTGCAACTATGAGTCCCAATCGCAATGCTGAAAAATGGTAACAATTTTGGGAGTTCTGGTTGAAATGAAAGGCCACACGACAGTATGCGAAAAATTCAAGTTGTATAGCATTACTCTTTCGCTTTTTTCTCCGAGTTTTCGAACTTGTTTGCCGCTGATGATTGTAGGGTGCTATTATATCTTCAGCATTGCCAGGAATGCAATTAGATGGTGTGGCACTTACAAAGGTTCCGAAGATTAAGTATGTGATTATAATGTCAGGGGGGAAGTTTGGCGGATCCATGTTTGGCTCCCCCAAACTGGCTGTTAATGCATTTTCATCTCCTGTCAAATGCTCTTCCCTCCATATTATAGGTACTTCCATCATTTGATATGCTGATTGTGGTTTTGAACTGTAACTTGAACCTATTGTTAGGCTCAGCACCGATACTCTTAGAGATCGTTGTATCTGTGTCAAACGCTCTGGGGAAACTCTGACACACGAGGACATGCCATGTGGCGTGTTCATTAAATTTTAATAGTTTTTATTGTGGGACACGTCCGGGGCACATGAGAGACACACCGAGAACGCAACATGGTGATTTCTATAAATTTTAAAAGCTTTTCCAACGTAAAATATTTATAGCTTCAAAAGTATTGGACCAAAAGTACTGTACTATAAAACATGCATGTATGTTTAATATACACATGCATGATCGGTCAATAAGGCATCAGGTAGGAGTCCTGATCTAAATATTTAGTGGTTACAATGTAGGTTTCCATGTCTAAAAATACAATTTAAAGGAGATTCGCCTAGTCTGTGTCCGTGTTTGTATTCCTAGTTTTTGAGAATTCTTGTCTCATATTCGTGTATGTGTCCTCCGTCTTGTCTGTGTCTGTATCTGTGCTGCATAGCTAGACCCAATTAGTACTTATGTCATGCAATATTACGTGCCATTTACAGGTGAAGAAGATTTCTTGAAAGAACCAGGGATTGAGTTATCGGAATCATTTGTGGATCCATTTGTGATTCATCATCCCAAAGGACACACAATTGCAAGACTTGGTTAGTATTGTGCAAATCTATCTCCTCTTCTGGCATATGTTCAAATATCTCAATACAAACAGCCTGACAATGATGATGGTCTGGTATACTGGCATAAGATAAAAATCCGAGGGATTTAGTGAAATGCTTTTTCAACAGAGTACCACGAGAAATCATTCTCTCATCAAATCTTAAGATTAACTCTGAATTGATATGAAAACCATTCTTCAAAATCCATGAACAATACGACGGTTGAAACTTGTAAGCTATTAGTAACTTGCCTTCTAAGAGCATCTCCAACTCATGGCTTCATATTGGAGATGTCAAACGTTTGTTGAAGGCTGACGTGGCATTTTGCCATCTCCAATTTGACATCAAAGCCTTCCTTTCCAATCCTTGATGTCAAATTCTATTTATTTGATATCAAATTATCCCTTTCCAACCCTTATGTCAAAATGCAAACAGTCATTTTTTGAAATTTAGCATGGAGGAGGGTGGTTGTCAACTTTGACAACTTTGTCATTCCCTTCAAATCCACGTAGGAATTGGCATCAAAGAAAGCTGTTGGGTTGGATTGAATTTTAGTGTCAAATGTTACCGTTAACATGTCCACGTAGGATTTGACATCTCCCATTAGAGATGCTCCAATTGTTTCCCATATATGTTGTGACCTTGAAGCAATATCACTCATCAAAACATAACAAATAAGTAGACCTTTCGAAAAAATTCACCTGTTGTTAGAAGGAAGCTGAACATTGGCATTGCGTTACTACATTGTCGTGTATACGATGAACTAGCTAGTAGAAATTGATTGATTTTCCTTTCATGGGTTCCACATTTGAACAGATGAGAAAGGATTGAAGACAACGCTCAGCTTCATTGAAAAGATTGACAAGATGTAACTGCAGCTACCGAGGACAGAATTTGCCTAAATGATGCTGCAAACTTTTGTCATATTTTTGTCATGAAAACACCGTAATTATGACGGGTTACACATCTCTGACCCCAAGATGTATTTGAATGTCTTATTCGGATCATGAAAATACGAAAACATTGAAGGGTTATATACGCATCGACCCTAACATAGTAACTCCTACGTATTTGAGTCGAAATTGTTTACTTTTGGAAAATATACAACTGTCTATGGTTACCATGTGTAGTGGCTGGAGCTAACTGGCAGTTCTTGGTGTACCTTCGATCTGTTAAATTTTCATTTAGTTACCTCGTAAAGATTTCTGAGTTTTTTCTTGTTTGGCTAGTACAAGGACTGGAACAAAACAAAGAAAGATTGAAGAAACAAGCCAAACTTGTCCCTCCCAGCGAACAGAGGTTGAAAATCCTACTAGCTAGGAGCGGACACGAAGGAAGTTGTTCAGTTAACTACCCCGAACCCAAGAACCATTAGCAAAATATGACCGGCTAGCATCGAATGTGTGTCCGACATGTGTGTGCTTGTCCAACGATTATCGATGCCTGACACATGGTTAGACATGGCCGTCTAGGTCCTAATGTTACGTATACTTAAGCATTATATAGATAGATACTGCTTACTTGATCACGCGGTTACAGATTCAACCATAACATACTCGGATGTAACAACTCATTGTTTTTCGTAGTAAAACAATCGCAAAAACCGTGGATGTAGTCTTAGTTAGGTCAACATAATTTATAGAAGACACTCAAATTCTCAATCACTATCACTCACCAATCACACAACACAAATATTACTTCTTCTTTTTTAACAAAAGTGAGAAGTTGTATTGATGTAATCCTGACGGCACTTATAACACAGAATTCATTACAAACATTTTTGACAAAATCAAACTAATCGTCTAACTTATACAAAATGAGAAAAGTACAAGGCGGTTGATATATTTCATCCCAACCCAGACATCGACTGACGCGCATTCTGCTGAAGTATTTCCTAGCAGTCTCAAAAAGAGATAAAGTCCTAACTAACCAACAAAAAAAAGATACTATAACAAATATCTGGACGATCAAACGAATTCTAACAAAGAACGAACGCGCAAATAAATTTCCAAAGCTACAGACCTGTAATTAGTTTACTTGAGATTAGTACTCGTTAAAACAATCAATTAGTCTAATTAAATTACTGTCATGCCACATGCTACATGACATAAAATAATTGTGTGTTACCATAGGGGATAGTCAACAATGAGAAACTGAATTCCTACCTGGACTTGTCCACCTTAATTCTTATTATACAGCCACATTATTCATGAGAGAGAGAGAGAGATGCGCTTGCAGGTGGTGGAAATTATGAATTACTCTTAGGACACCGCCACGTGATGGCTCTAACTTTTTTTACCATACATTGTGGTGCGGTTCATTCATTTTGTCTTAGACCGATTACAATGTACAATAGAAAAGGGACATGAGACACCATGTGACAATGCCCCATAGACGGTAAATAATCTGAAGTCCATGTGGGGATGCTCCAAGGTGATAGTTCCATGATTATTATTCATGTAATAACACTATAATAATTCGCATTATTATGATTTAGTATTACACGTACTACTCCTACGTTCAATAAATATGAATAGATTACAACTATGGAATCAAAACCAATTAACTTCACTAATCTATCCCCACTCCAGTTAAAATCTCCTCCTAACCACCAATCCCCTTCGTCTAACAGCTCCTTGGCCACTAATTAAGTAGTTGGAAAATTCTAGCATCAGGTCACTTTTACCCATTCGCGGTGGTACTTCTTTTTTCATGTAGCTAGGCTGCATTTGTTTCGATGTAAAATGTCTTACAATGTAAAATATTTTTCATGTAAAATGTTTTTTCAGAAAACAAATTTTAAAATTTTATTTTTCGATATTTGGTTGGCACTTGAAAAATATTTTCAAAAATCAACAAAATAGTGTAGAGAGAGGGAAGGGGCTTAAACAGTAGAGAGATCTGAGAATATTGGAATTGAACGTAGGGTAGGACTAACTATCGAGGAAGTTGAGTTGAGAATTGCAGTAGAAGGTAGATGGTTTATTTCGGAAAATAACTTACGGAAGATTTAAGGATAAGTCATTTTCATCCTATTAATGAAAAACATTTTACATGTAAAATGTTTTCTTTATTTTTTACACAATCAAACACCAAAAAATAGATAAAATATTTTACCGAAAAATATTTTACACCCAAACAAACGGACAGCAGAATCACACGTCTACCAGTCAGACCTGAGGTACATGGGTATATTTCGGTACATGTGATTACCGATTTTTTTTTTTTTTTTAATTACATGTGATAACCGATTTGAACTCCAAATTTTCGTACTCTCAGCAAGGCTCTTATCCTTTGAACTCCAAATTTGATTCTTAAAAGTGAGCAAGGCTAGCTCTTAGCAACAGCTATGGAAAAGAAGATGGGCCAAAGACTTGCAAGGATACCCAGGGTTCTCTGCCTCCATGGTTTTAGAACAAGTGGGAAAATCTTTGAAAAACAGACCAAAGTATGGCCGGAATTCGTGAGGGAGAAGATGGATCTGGTCTTCATCGATGCGCCATTTCCGGCGGAAGGAGGATTGGAAGAATTGGGTGCTGAGGAACTGTTTGATCCTCCTCTTTATGAGTGGTTCCAAGCTAATAAGGTTTAATTCATTAATTAGTTTCATTCTCAGTTTGTACTTTTCCTTGCCATTAATTTCCAATTTTCATTACAACTATTGTCATTTTTCATGTCAATTGTTAGGATTTTTCGGAATACCGGAATTTCAATGAGTGTATTGCATTCGTTGAGGATTGCATGACGAGGATCGGACCATTTGATGGTTTAATGGGGTTTTCCCAGGTATAGGTTTGGTATTTAATTTGCAGTACTTTTCAGAAGAAAACAAAAACGTTTATTTTTTTTTTTTTTTTACGTTGCCTCTTGGTTCTAAAAGTCCCTTGTCAATTGATCGGATTGGATCCAAATCTGAATCCTACACTTCAGTCCATTAGAAAAGGCTGTGTTTCAAATCGGAAATTTAAGCAGTTGTCTGCTTATTTCTTTAAAACTTTTTCTCATCGATTCAATTATCACTATTATTATTTTTTTTGAATTACGTTGTGAGGAAAAATCAAATACTGCGTACTGAAGTACTACTTATTTTATTTTGAAATTTGAAAGAGTCGCGACTTTTTGTTTAGGACGGGAAAAGAAATTATTTATGCAACTATGAAAGGTCCTAAAATAAGTCATTTTTCTGATAAGGTTTTGTTATGTTTTTATGGAAGGGTGCATTTCTATCCGCTGCATTACCAGGCATGCAAGCAGAGGTATGCTATGGCATTTCGTATCTTCTCCACTTTTAGTTTATGGTTATTGTTTTTAATTTCCCTAATCGAATTTCGTCGTTTAATTCAAGAAATTACTTTCTTAAGTTCCCACTCCCCAGTAAGTTAAAAAAAAGAGAAAGAAAGAAAGAAAAAGAAATGACTTGTCAACAGTCACTTTATATATAGGAGACAACAAACCAAGACCTATTCGTCCCGATCCAAACCCAAATAAACATAACCTCCCTAGAGGGACTTTTCCAATAATATCCCGATCATCGATCACAACGTTGCTTCAGTATAAAAATCCTCTTTTTAGTGTTAAATTGTTACACTTCCGTTGTAAAATTCTCGCTTTCGCTATGAAATTCTCACACTTCCATTGTAATAAAACAAGTGCAAAATAGTTAATAGAGACCTAAAAAGAGTTGCACATATTAAGTCAATACCGGCCGATAGAATTGCCAACAAATAAATTCACAACGCAATACTCTAGCTTATACCGGAGAATTGATAATCAGTTGTTAATTGCAATATTCCAGAAGATAATCAATTCTTGCATTTCACAAGATTTTACTTTGTGACGTCTCTGTACAAAATGTAAAACGGTGGCCGACTAAACCTAGTTATATGGCATTTGGGTGCAGGGTGTGGCTCTTACCAATGTTCCAAAGATAAAGTTTGTAATGCTAATAGCTGGGGCTAAATTTGGAGGATCTAATATGTCTTCACCAAAGCTGGCTCAAAATGCCTTCTCCTCTCCCATTGAATGTCTATCACTTCACTTCTTAGGTACTTCTCACTCCTATATTTTTACTAGGAATTAGATCTTCTCCGGTGCTTAATTTGGACGAGATGGGACAGTCCAAATTTGGATCGCTTATTGCTTTAATGTATGGTCCACACTGGTACTGTCCATTCCAGTTCAAAACTTGGATGAAACAGAATCCGAACCCTTTTCCATTTCTCTCTCTCTCTCTCTCTCTCTCTCTCTCTCTCTCTCTCTCTCTCTCTCTCTCTCTCTCTTATTGGAGTGTTGTGTGTGTAGGTGAGAAGGACTTTGCCTTGACAACTGGGATTGAACTCCTGGATTCATTTGTGGATCCCATTGTGATAAATCACCCTCAAGGTCATGTGGTACCTAAACTAGGTAATCAATACTGTTGAAAAAAATCCTCTTTTTTCTCGCGTATTAAGTAATTTTTAATTAGTAAATTAATTGTCTTTTCATCGGGAACTATGATTTTGGGACGGAGGGAGTATCCTATTTTTCAAGCCTCCAGTATTTTCAACACCATTTGTGGATTTTTTGCTTCTTTGCCAATAGATACATCCCTTGAAATTGCTTTAAAGTGTCCGTCGATCACCTAATAACTGTTGTTACTCGTTTGAAGAAATAAATAAATTCATTTCCATTATCAAAAATAATAAAATTTATCAGAGAAATATTAGTAAAACCTTTGACGCAGAAGTCGGGGTTAACACCATGGTGAAGGATTTTTTTTAATACTAATAAAATAAATTTTCCGGCCCCTATTACTTTTGTGTTGATCGAAGTTATCTTTACTATATATGTTTGTCATATATTTGCTAAGCACCCCTGCAAAGTGGGTGCAGAGCTGCTGACCCGACATTCATCTCGGCAATCAACGACTCAAATTTTTGCCGAGCAATCAATGGCTCAGATTCAATCCGAGCCGTCCGTGCCAAAATAAACGGTCGGATCAGCCGCTTGGCACCGCTTTGCAGGAATGCCACTTGGCAGAATCCCTTGTCATCTGTGATTGACGATTTCTCTGGTATTATTTTCCTTATCAGATGAGAAAGGCTCGGTGACCATGATCAAGTTCATCGAAAAGGTTCAGGAAATCTTGTAAAAAGGAAATTTCATGGGTGTAAAAATGTTCTGAAAAGTGGGAATTAATAAAAGCCATTTGTGGCTCTCTAAGTGTCTTAAAAACCTTTAAATCAAATTTCTGTTACTGGCAATTGGCATGTATTCTCATGCCATCAAGTGCAATTGTTGATGATTCCTGTTTGATTAATTCATATATGTATTATCTTCTTTTCTTTATTAGAGTCCTGTGTGTATGTGAAAAAAAATAGCCCCCAACTCGTTAATATTTAGCCCGGCCCGTGCCCTATTTTAGCCTGGCCCTACCCTAAGCCCGGTCCTACGAGACAACGGACGATTAGAGTTGGTGAATGGGGTGCCTGAAGAATTTACCGAGAGTTGTAGTCAAGATTATTTTCTGAAAATTTATACTCCCTCCGTTCCAATTTAAATGTCTCATATAGTTTTCCATGCATTTTCAAATTTCAAAAAAATATACTTTTACATATTAATTTTTTTATTTTCTTACACCAAATTAAAGTGCTCAATATAAAAATTATTTCCTGTATCGCCACGGATGGATTTCATACCTGCGGTAATGAGACACAGAAGTCTATCCTTGGTGGCATTTAAATGATTATCAATACAAATAATGGATTCAGAAAGTCTGTTTACACAAATTTTTCACACACAGATCATGCACAGATCATTATATGGGGTACACTACGGGTCGCACACAAACGATCCAAACCATTCATTAAATGGAAAACATTTTTTTCAAGGGCTTCCGAAAAAAATCAGCTCAATCCGATATATATAGATGCTCGATCCAATTATCTAACTTTTCATTATCCTAAAATCCGAATGAAAAGTTAGATGATTGGATTAAGCCTTTATAAGTATTAGATTGAGCTGATTTTTCACGTGGACCATTGAAAAAATATTTTACATTTAATGAACGATTTTGATTATTTATGTGAGATCCCAAATGGACCTCACATTGAAATCTATGCACAGAAATCTGTGTAGATAGCACGGCTGTAATGGATTGAGGATGGATCTATGTGGCAATCGATGCTCGAAGAGCTTGATGATGGTGGGTGCACGAATCATTATTACTATACTATTATATACACAATTGAATAAAATATTGTACTCGATTATTGCAAATTTACTTGGTAAATGAAATAATTGGGTTCACTAACAATCTGTCTAATATACATGTTCCGTTATCTGGATTATGGGTTATGGGGCTGCCTTCTGATGTCTCCTGGACTATTAGAAAGATTTTTCAGTTCAGGAAGATTTGTCAACCGTTAATTCCACATGAAGTTGGGAATGGGGCTTCCAGTATTTTTCTTTGGTTTTGCCACTAGCACCGGTTGGGGCCATTGTTTAAGAGGTACGATTTAATAAGAGCTTTTATTGATCTGCACCGTTCATTGCTCAAATTAAAATCTCAACAGTCCATTGCCAAAATGGATTATTGGATCAGCTGCACTACAACCCAGTAGGGCAGCCCACCCTACTATGTTTGTTATATATTAATTTGTCATTTGTGATTGACCATTTCTCTGTTTTATTTTACTTATCAGATGAGATTCATGAGAAAGGCTCGGAGACAATGATCAAGTTCATCGAAAAGGTTCAGGAACTACTGTAGAGAGAAGATTTCATAGGCATGTTCTGAAAAGTGGGAGAATTACTAATAAAAGCCATTTTGTGGCTCTCTTAATTGTGGTAAAAACTTAAATCAAATTTATTTTCTTTCACTGGCAATTGGCATTCTCATGCCATGATCAAGTGCAATTGTTGATGATGATTCTTGTTTGATTATTCATGTATCTCTTTTTCTATTCTTAGAGTCTTGGGTCTCACTTAGAGGTGTAAACAAGCCGAGCCGAACCAAATATTGGCATGTTCGAGCTCGGCTCGATCAGAATTCCTCTAGCTCGAGCTCAGCTCGAGTTCGAATCGAGCCGGAAAAGTTCGGCTCGAGCTCAGCTCGATAAACATGTACAAAACTCAAGCTCGGCTCGTTAGTATTCGGTCTTGAATAAACGAGCCGTCTCGGCTCGAATTCATCAACTTTTTAGCCTTAATATTGAAAAATTGGCTAAACGAGCTGAGTCGAACCGAATATTGGCATATTTGAGCCGAGCCGAACCTATATATTTCGAACAGAGACAAACCTGTTCGTGAACCTATATATTGGCATGTTCGACCCAAGCCGAGCCGAACCTATATATTTCGAGCCGAGATGAACCTGTTCGAGCCGAGCCCTGCTAGGTTCGAGCTCGGCTCATTTATCAAACGAGCTGCAAAATCGAGCTCGAGCTCTTTTATCCTTTGAACCGAGCCCTTACCGAGCCGAACTCGCGAACTACTCAGCTCATTTACAGCCCTAGTCTCACTTATGATCACCATAATGAAATGATATGATTTAAGGTTGTAAATATGTGCTCACGCGAAGCCCCTAGCCCGCTAATATTTAGCCCGGCCCACGTTCAATTTTAGCCTGGCCCTATACCCCCAAAGCCATTCTCATAAAACATAGGCTGGCCTAACTACCAGCAGCTTCACTCATCTATTTTGATCCGATACCATTTGACTGGATGGGATCTGCTCCTCTCCCCTGAAGGTGGAAGGTGCACGATTATTATTCTTGTAATACTATAATAATAAGTATTATGATTTAGTATTACAACTACTCTCCCACCTTGATAATAGATATGAATAGATTAACTATGGAATCAAAACCAGTTAATTTACTTCACTAATCTATCCTTCACTCCAGTTAAAATCTCCTCCTAAACCACCAATCCCCTTCGTCTAACACGCGCATAAGTAGTTGGTAAATTTTAGCATCAGGTCACCTGTACCCATTCGCGGTGCTACCTCTAATTTTTTTCGTATAATTTCAGCTGCAGAATTGCACTTCCACCGGTCAGATCGAGTCCATTGTACAATATATGGTTCGCACCGGAACGGAGGTACATGGGTATTTTTCGGTACATGGGATTACTGATTTGAACTCCAAATTTTCATTCTCAAAAGTCAGCAAGGCTAGCTCTTATCAACAGCTATAGAAAAGGAAGAAGATGGACGACCAACAACTTGCAAGGAAACCCAGGGTTCTCTGCCTCCATGGTTTCAGAACAAGTGGGAAAATCTTTGAAGAACAGACCCAAGTATGGCCGGAATTCGTGAGGGAGAAGATGGATCTGGTCTTTGTCGACGCGCCGTTTCCGGCGGAAGGAGGATTGGAAGAATTGGGTGTAGCTGAGGAGCTGTTTGATCCTCCTCTTTATGAGTGGTTCCAAGCTAATAAGGTTTAATTGATTAGTTTCATTCTCAGTTTGTACTTTCCTAGCCATTAATTTCCAATTTTCATTACAATTTAATGTCATTTTTCATGTCAATTGTTAGGATTTTTCGGAGTACCGGAATTTCGATGAGTGTATTGCATTCGTTGAGGATTGCATGACGAGGATCGGACCATTTGATGGTTTAATGGGGTTTTCCCAGGTATCAACCTTCATGATGTTAATTTTGCAATTAATACTTTTCAGAAGAAACAAAAATGTTTATTTTTTTTTACGTTGCCTCTTGGTTCTAAAAGTCCAGTCTAGGCCCTGTCAATGGACCGGATTTGATCTGAATCTGAATCCGAACTTCAGCCCATTACAAAAGGCTGTGTTTCAAATCTGAAGATTAAGCAGTTTTCTGCTTATTTCTTTAAAACATTTTGTTCTCATTGATTCAAATATCACTATTATTTCTTTGAATTACGCTGCGAGAAAAATAATCAAATATTGTATACTGAAGTACTTTATTTTGAAATTTGAAAGAGTCAAGGGACTTTTTCTGATAAGGTTTCGTTATGTTTTTATGGAAGGGGGCGTTTCTAGCCGCTGCATTACCAGGCATGCAAGCAGAGGTATGCAATGGCATTTCACATCTTCTCTAGTTTTAGTTTATGCTAATTGTTTTTTATTTGCCTAATCGAATTTCGTCGTTTAATTCAAAAAATCACTTTCTTAAGTCTCCAGCTCCAGTAACTTAAAAAGAAAGAAAGAAAGAAAGAAAGAAAGAAAGAAAAAGATATGGCTTGTCAGCGGTCACTTTATATATAGGACAACAATCTAAGACCTGTGCGTCCCAGTCCAAACCCAAATGAACATAACCTCCCTAGAAGGGCTTTTGGTTTCATTTTCCAATAATATCCTGATCATCGATCACAACGCTGCTTTAGTATAAAAATCCTCTTTTTAGTGTTAAATTGTTACACTTCCATTGTAAAATTCTCGCTTTCGCTATAAAATTCTCACACTTCCATCGCAAAACAAGTGCAAAATAGTCAATAGAGACCTAAAAGGAGTTGCACATATTAAGTCAGGTTCGGCCGATAGAATTGCCAACACATAAATTCATAACGCAATACTCTTACACCGGAGAATTGATAATCAATTTTGTTAATTGCAATATTCCAGAAGATAATCAATTCTTGCATTTGACAAGGTTTTACTTTGTGACGTCTCTGTACAAAATGTAAAACGGTGGCCGACTAATAATTGGTATTTTGGGTGCAGGGTGTGGCTCTTACCAGTGTTCCTAAGATAAAGTTTGTAATGCTAATAGCTGGGGGTAAATTTGGAGGATCTAATTTCTCTTCCCCAAAGCTGGCTCAAAATGCCTTCTCCTCTCCCGTTGAATGTCCATCACTTCACTTCTTAGGTACTTCTCACTCTTATATTTTTACTAGGAATTAGATCCTCTTCGGTGCTTAATTTGGACGAGATGAGACAGTCTAAATGTGGATCGTCTATTGCTTCAATGTATGGTCCACATTGGTACTGTCTAGTTTAGTCCAAAATTTGAAAGGGACAGAATCCGAACCCTTCTCCATTACTCTCTCTCTCTCTCTCTCTCTCTCTCTCTCTCTCTATTATTGGAGTGTTGTGTGTGTAGGTGAGAAGGACTTCGGCTTGACAAATGGGATTGAACTCCTGGATTCATTTGTGGATCCCGTTGTGATAAATCACCCGGAAGGTCATGTGGTACCTAAACTAGGTAATCGATACTGTTGAAAAAAAATCCTCTTTTTTTCTCGCGTATTAAGTATTTTTTTATTCAAAAATTAATTGTCTTTTCGTCAGGAACTATGATTTTGGGATGGAAGGAGTATCCTATTTTTAAAGCCTCCATTATTTTCAACACCATTTGGATTTTTTGCTTCTTTGCCAATGGATACATCCCTTGAAATTGCTTTATAGTGTCCATCGATCACATATATACTGTTGTTACTCGTTTGAAAAAATAAATAAATTCATTTCCATTATCAAAAATAGTAAAATTAATCAGAGAAAAATGAGTAAAACCTTTGACGCAGAAATCGAAGTTAACACCATGGTGAAGGATTTTTTTTAATACTAGTAAAATAAATTTTCCTGCCCCTATTACTTTTGTGCGCTGATCGAAGTTATCTTTACTATGTTTGTCATATATTTGCCAAGCACCCTGCAAAGTGGGTGCAAAGCGGTTGACCCGACGTTCATCTCGGCAATCAATGACTCAAATTTTTGCCGAGCAATCGATGGCTCGGATTTAATCCGAGCCGTGCATGTCGAAATAAACGATCGAATCAGCCACTTGGCACCGCTTTGCAGGGATACCGCTTGACAGCATCCCATGTCCCTTGTCATCTGCGATTGACCATTTCTCTGGTATTATTTTCCTTATCAGATGAGAAAGGCTCGGAGACCATGATCAAGTTCATCGAAAAGGTTCAGGAACTCTTGTAGAAAGGAGATTCCATGGGTGTAAAAATGTTCTGAAAAGTGGGAATTAATAAAAGCCATTTGTGGCTCTCTAAGTGTCTTAAAAACCTTCAAGTCAAGTTCCTGTTACTGGCAAACTGACATGTATTCTCATGCCATCAAGGGCAATTGTTGATGATTCCTGTTTGATTAATTCATATATGTATTATCTTCTTTTCTTTCTTAGAGTCCTGTGTGTATGTGAAAAAAAATAGCCCCCAACTCGTTAATATTGAGCCCGGTCCGTGCCCAACTTTAGCCTGGCCCTGCCCTAAGCCCGGTCCTACTGACAACGGACGATTAGGGTTGGTGAATGGGGTGCCTGAAGACTTTACCGATAGTTGTAGTCAAGATTATGTCATGAAAATTTATACTCCCTCCGATCCAATTTAAATGTCTCATAAGGTTTTCCATGCATTTTTAAATTTCAAAAAAAATACTCCCTCCGTCCCTTATTTATAGTCCGGTATTCCATTTTGGGTTGTCCCTTAATAAGTGTCCATTTTGTAAAGTTAGTGGGTAAAAATTGGTGAATTGTCTATTTTGTCCCTAAAAGTAGATTCCATTTTGAAAAGTAAGTGAGTAAAAGTGTAATGATGATGGGTAAGTAGGGAAAGTGGAGGAAAAAGTTAATGTGAAAGGTATAATAATGATGTCTTTTTAATAAGTTGGAGTTACGAAGCAGGACACTTAAAAAGTGACGGAGGGAGTATACTTTTACATATTACTTTTTTTTTTTCTTACACTAAATTAAAGTGCTCAATATATATAAAGATTATTTCCTGTATCGCTATGGATGGATTTCATAGCTGTGGTAATATGCGTAGTGGCATTTAAATGATTATCAATACAAATAATGGGTTGAGTATGGGTGCATGTGGAGATAGATGCTGGAAGAGCTTGACGATGGTAGGTGTACGAATCATTATTACTATTATATACAATATTTGAATAAAATATTATACTCGATTATTGCAAAGTTACCGGGTAAATGAAATAATTGGGTTCACTAACAATCTGTCTAATATACCGGTTCCATTATCTGGATTATGGGGCTGCCTTCTAATGTCTCCTGGACCATTAGAAAGATTTTTCAGTTCAGGGAGATTTGTCAACCGTTAATTCCACATGAAGCAAGGAATGGGGCTTCCACTTTTCTTTGGCTTGACCACTGGCAACCGGTGGGACCCTTGTATAAATGGTAGGATTTAATCCCAGCTTTTATTGATCTAGATCGTTCATTGTTCGGATTAAAATCTCAACCGTCAATTGTAGAAATGAACTACCAGATCAGCTGCACTACAATCCAGTAGGACAGCCCACCCTGCCATGTTTGTCATAAGTTAATTTGCAATTGTGATTGACCATTTCTCTCTTTTATTTTACTTAACAAATGAGAAAGGCTCGGAGACAATGATCAAGTTCATCGAAAAGGTTCAGGACCGTCAATTGCCGAAATGAACTACCAGATCAGCTGCACTACAACTCAGTAGGACAGCCCACCCTGCTATGTGGCTCTCACTACCTATCTCCCTCTTTGTATAATGAGTAATTATTAAGCGCTCTTGAAATATCACATGGTATTGCCTACGAGGTAGTTTCAAATCATTTACGTAGCGTCAAATTTTGTGTGAGAGACACTACCATTCATTTTTATTGGGTAATTCAAAGACAATGAGTTACCCATATTATGTAAGAATAATAATCTTTTATTTGCGGGGGAGAACTACATGTATTCCAGGAGTACCCAATAACTGGCCGCGTATAACACCTACCAAACGAGCCCTTAGTGGGGACCAAATCTTCATGCCTCATGGTATCGTGCAGTGACGGACAAAATTTCTCATTCTTAAAAGAGTAAATTACACTAAGCCCCCTTCAATTAATTTGCATTTTTACTTAACCCCTCAGACTACAAAATTCGACATCGTGCACCCTCTAATTATCCAGAGTTGAAACTTAACACAATTCTATTAGGTCTCTGTCCATATGGCAAACGGAAAAAGGCAGTCAGCTTAAATGAGGTGTTTAGATCGAGCACCTACGCAAGTCGGTTGCCTTTGATTCCCGCGTTGACCCACTCGTTTTTTTTTTTTTTTAAATTGGACGGCTCAGATCGGCCATCCGGTGGCCGTCGGTGCATTTTCCCTACGGTACCATCGGTACCAATATCATTTTCGTTCATTTTTGGCTTTAGGGCTCTGATCGATTAACCCTAAAATATTTGGTTATACGGGAACCCTAAAGCCAAAAATTAACAAAAATGATATTGATACCGATGGTACCGTATGGAAAATGCACCGGACGGCCGATCCAAGCTGTCCAAAAAATTTTAAAAAAATTCGAGTAGACCAACGCGGGAATCAATGGCATCCGACATGCGTAGGTGCTCGATCCAAACACCCATTTAAGCTAACCGCCTTTTTCCGTTTGCCTTTATGGATGGAGACCTAACAGAAGGATGTTAAGTGTCAACTCTGGATAGTTAGAGGGTGCACGATATTGGATTTTGTAGTCTGAGGAGGTTAAGTAAAAATACGAATTAGTTGAGGGGGGCTTAGTGTAATTTACTCTTCCCAAAGAGTCAACAAGGTTGTTGATAAGGTTAATCTAATCAACAGCTACTGAGAAGAACAAGATGGAGCAACAACAACCTGTAAGAAAACCCAGGGTTCTCTGCCTCCATGCTTTCAGAACAAGTGGGAAAATCTTTGAAAAACAGACTGAAGTATGGCCACAATTCGTGAGGGAGAAGATGGATTTGGTGTTCATCGACGCGCCGTTTCCGGCGGAAGGACGATCTGGTGTTCAGGGGACGTTTGATCCTCCCTATTATGAATGGTTCCAGTTTAATCAGGTTTGATTTCATTCTCAACTGCTACTTTAATTTATTAGTACCATTTATTTCTGAATTTCATATTTTAAAAAAAGAAATTAATTTCTACACTCCCTTTTTTATCATATAAACTCTCTTTTTTTGTCTTTATTTATGTGAATTTACTTTTTCACCGTTTCGTAAGTTCACTTTTTCACACATTGAGGAGCAATAGAATAAATTCACATCAAATAAAGACAAAAAAGAGAGTATATTTTTTTTGATCTGACAGAAAAGAGAGAGAGAGTGTGTGTGTGTGTGTATATATATATATATATATATATATATATATATATATATATATATATAAAATGGGGAGGATAGAAATCAATTCCCTTAAAAAAATTGTCATTTGTAGGATTTTTCGGAGTACAGGAATTTTGATGAGTGTATTGCATATATTGAGGACTGCATGATAAGGATGGGACCATTTGATGGTTTATTTGGTTTTTCCCAGGTATTACTTTTTATTGATTAGACCCCGTTTCACTAACGTTCTTATTTTTCGTTTTACGAAATAGATCATTCTCTCATAATGCATCATTTTTAGTTAAAAAATAAATATTCATTTTGCTTAGCGAAACTAGGCCGAAATAATTTGTCTCATATTAGATGTAGCTTGTCATCCAGTAAATAATTTGTCAAATTTTAGTCCATTTAAAGAAATTTTCATGTTTCGGATATAAAAAGTTAGTTTGAGTATGATTTTTTAAATTTTCGTATCTATTTAATGATCACAATAAGTTATCTAAATTGGTGGACAAATTCAAAAAATTATTCTCGTAAGTATTTTATATTTGATCTAAAAATCGCACTGAGTTTTACTTAATTTTGGAATGGAAGGAGTAACAATTTATGCATGGCCATAAAATATGTCATTTTCTGAAAAAAAATTTGTTTTGCTTTTATGGAAGGGAGCGATAATAGCCGCTGCATTACCAGGGATGCAGGCAGAGGTATGGAATGGCATTTCAATTTTCACATCTTCTCTAAATTTCCTGATAATTTTATTTATTTAGTTAAAATCAGAGGCGGCTCCATGTGTTGCATTTCCATGGTCAACTCGAACAAATTTTATTTGCTTAGAATACATGTAAAAATTATGGACATGTCTTTCTTTGAACACCCAACTCAAATATCAATGACTACTCAAATTCTAATAGTCTTGAACACGTAAGCCGAAAAGAATTGAACACCCGACCCAAAATCAATTGAACACTCAATCACAACCCACTTACAACCCATCAATTCAAGTAGTTTATATTTGAATACCTAATACATTACCTCAAATAAAGCTCATAATCAAAATTTAAAAAGTTGAGAAAAGAAATAGAAAAAGAAGAATCTATTGGTGTAAGTATTATGCTCTGCGTACGTTCTCTCTCCATCTTTATTGTCGATGGTCTAAATGTGTTGATTTTGCGTTCATAATAATAACTACTTTTTTTTTTTTGGGTCTAGTTAGCTTATAAAATTATGGACAAAACTTTAAAAAAAATTCAAATACATTGCAAACCCCGTTAACTTGAACAATATCCCTTCAAATTTGAGATTACGATAGAAAATCTCCTCATGTCATCCTAAAGATCAACATATTTTCGAGTACCCCAACGTATTCGCTACAATTTATTTCATAAGGATTTAAGTAGATTGATACACCGGTTAAATGTTGGACACAAAATATGAAAACTCTTCCGGGACAACTGTAAAATTTTATCCTCTCAATTAATGTTGACACTTTCTATCATGTAATACGACAACTTTCAAAATTTTAATTTTTTTTTAAAATCATTTGAGTTCCTTGATAACTACCATATCGAGTCAATCCACAACATCCAAAACTTATTCATCCATACGAATCTAGCCTGATAATATGTATAAAATAGAATTGCCAAAAAATAAATTAATAACGAAAGATAAGAGAACACGACCACAAAATTGAAGGGAAAATTATATGGAACTGTCATAAGACCAGCGATACTTTACGGGACAGAATGTTGGCCTATTAAGAAATAATATGTGAGCAAGATGAATGTAGCGAAAATGAGAATGTTTGAGGTGGATGTGTGGTAAGACTAGACGAGACAGAATTAGAAATAAAATGGTTCGTAAGATGGTAGGTGTAGCACCTATAGAGGAGAAGTCGAGGAAAAATAGGCTAAGGTGGTTTGGACATGTTTACCGTAGATCAGGAAATGCTGTAGTTAAGAGAGAGGATATGATAGTTTTGGGTAACAATACTACAGGGTGGGATAAACCTAAATTTACATTAGATGTTGTGGTGCGCAAAGATATGAGTATAATTGGTTTGTATGAACAAGTAGTTTTTGACAGAGCTCAATGAAGGAAAAATGATTCATATAGCCGACCCCAATTGTTTGGGACATAAAGTTCGATTTGGTTTGGTTTGATTTGTGGTCTATCAAAAGCCACTTATTTACGCAAACTCATTATACTCATGTCTACAAGGAACATGAGAACTAGTACTAATAAATTGCTTTGTGTCCGTTTTGATAATTGACCAAATTGGGTGCAGGGTGTGGCTCTTACCGGCGCTCCTATGATAAAGTTTGTAATGCTAATGTCAGGGAGTAAATTTGGAGGGTCTATGTTTTCTTCACCAAGGCTGGCTAAAAATGCTTTCTCCTCTCCCATTCAATGCCCATCACTCCACTTCTTAGGTACTCCCCATCTCTCTCTCTCTCTCTCTCCAATGCCCATCACTCCACTTCTTAGGTACTCCCCATCTCTCTCTCTCTCTCTCTCTCTCTCTCTCTCTCTCTCTCTCTCTCTCATAGGATGTGCTGTAATGTAGGTGAGAAGGACGGAGCAAAGCCAAATGGGATTGAACTACTGGATTCATTTGTGGATCCTTTGCTGATACACCACCCTGAAGGTCATGTGGTGCCTAAACTAGGTATTACCATTCAAAAATGCTCCCTCTTTTCTCCCCTGTTTCTCACTCCCCTGTTTCTATAAATACACTCCTTTTTTGTTTTCCTGTTTGTAAATTTATAATAGTATCCTTCTATATGTAAAAAAATGTTGGAAAATGGAATATTCGTTTGGATATTTTGGTGAGCCTAAAAATAAACAAAATCCATTTTAAATATGAATGTGAATTGCCTCATTATGGGAATTGAAAAAACCAAGGGACGCGCGCGCGCTCGGTGTCACCAAATACCTAGATGAGACTAAGGCCGGGACTTAGGATTTGTGGGTCCACGCGACCTATGGTTCGAGGTTTGTGTTCTGGTCTAAGTTGGTTTGGTATTGATTATGCTTCATTGGATCTGAAGCACTCACATTTGGATGGTCTAATTATAGAATCAGTTGTGCATGATAGATTAATGTTTAATTGGTTGAATGTCCAAAATAAAATCCACACTTTAATTCTGTAATCAATTGCTGTAATAGTTTTTTTTTTTTTCCAGAAAATTGAATTTCCCATGTCCAATTTCTCCTATTCAAAAATGCCTGTCATAGGATTATTTATCCTCCATAATTCTCTGTTTTATTTTCCTCATCAGATGAGAAAGGCTCGGAGATAATGCTCGAGCTCCTCGAGAAGGTTCAGAAACTGCTGTAGAAAGGAGATGAGAGAGAGGGGATTAAAATAGTGGTTTTTAATAGCTCTGATTTTTGCACTCCACTTTTTATTATTGATGGCATTTTAATTTTAACATGAAATTACTAGAAATTTCATGAATAGAGTGGAGCGCCATCAATAAAAAGTAGAGCACGAATATCAATTTCCAGGATTGCTAATTCGTGTTGAATATGAATTCAATTTTCCCTTTCTTGGTGTTCTGTCTCACTTATCCACTGTGGAAAAAAAAGTTAGCTAAAGTGATACAGCAAATGTTTAGGATGAGGTGCCATAAATATTATCTTTATTTTAAAGCTTTCTTTTAAGATCCGTTCCGGTAAAACTACTTATTTTTCAAATAAGGAATGCAGTTTGAGAGAATAATCTATTTCGTAAAATAAAAAATAAGTAATTAAAAAAATAAAAACCTTAACAGAACGGAGCTTAATTACTTCAATAGGAGCTACTTAATTTCCGAGTACCTCATTTTGGCATGCTAAGGTCAGAAAATTGGTGTCTTTGGCATGAAAACTATTTTCTGGGCTAGAGGTTTTTTACAGCTGGAATGGTCTAAAGTTTCGACGAGGTCAGGGTGTGGCAGAATCCATGGATATTTTGTAAGCAGGATGCCAAGCTAGAAGGGTTTAGAGAGAGAGAGAGTGGCAGAATCCATGGATATTTTGTAAGCAGGATGCCAAGCTAGAAGGGTTTAGAGAGAGACTCAGAGAGAGAGAGAGAGAGAGCAAAATATGGCATTTCTCGCCAAATGGTATGTTCGTGGTCGATACAGCCGCCTACCATTTAGAATGAGAGCGCTCAACAAGATTTTGTGAGAGGAAAAAGTATACTGTTGACTATTGAATAATTTTCACAATGAGTGCTCTATCACAATATGATTGTCTTCAATGTTAATACCCCGTCCGTCCCAATTTGTTTGTCACCTTTTCGACTTTTGCATCTTCCAAATTGTTTTGTCCATTTGAATTTTTGAATGAATGAAATTTCTTTTACTCTTGCATTTCTTAAATAAAGTAATTTTTCAAAAAAGTTGAACGAAAAATACTGGAAATTTAAGCACTTGCAATCATTATTATGTTTCCTAAAAAGTTAAGTTCCAAAACAAAAATACTAACAGCAGAGACAATCTGCAGAGAACCACGCAGAGACAAATGCGTTTGGCCCAATTTCGAGTTCCGAAAAAATCTAGAAAAATATCCATTAATTTTTGAATATTATTTTATGGAGCCCTGTAAAAAATCAACTCTAGTGGATATCGATAAGTATTACTTTTGGATTCGTAGGGAAATGGGGCCAAACGCATTTGCCTCTGTGTGGTTCTCTGTGAATTGTCTCTGCGCGTAGCAGAGCTCGTTCCAAAATTGAAAAAATAAATTTGGACGGAAGAAGTAACTCATATTGACTTGATTGGACCATAATATGTATCATTTGGAATTTACTACTATTAGCGCATTGTCTACACAATGACATGTATACTTGATGTTTTCCCTTTTATAGTTCTTCTGTCCCATAATTTTAGTTCACAACGAAATTACGTGTAATTTTTAAGTTTAAAAATACTTATTGAAATAAATTTTTGTCCGATATGAAAAAAAAGATAAAAAAAAGATAAATAACAAAAAATACATTAATGAGATCTTTTGAAAAATAAAAAAAATAAAAACCAAAAAATACATTAATTTTAAAGTAAAAATTGTACGTGGTTTCGTAGGATGCCAAAATTATAGGGATGAATACTCCCTCCGTTCCATATTGAGAGTCCTACTTTTTCTCTCTTACCATTTTTCAAATAAAAAAATCAACTACTTCTGGGCATAATTTTTCAGATTTTTTCGCACCGTATTAAAGATCTTGATTAGTACTTTGATTTGGTGCAAAAAAAATTTTAAAAATTATACACGAGAGTAGTTAATTTTTTGGTGGAAATTGATTTTAGCACTCCAAAAATTGATGGAGAGACTCCAAAACGACGTCGTTTTGTGTATCAATACAGTCCAGTTATGAAGCTCCTCAATCAATTTTTGAAGTACCAAAATTACAATTTTTTTTTATTTTAAAAAATAACACGATTTTTCAAGTTGGACTCTTAAAACATAGGACGGGGAGTACTAAAGTAGCGTAGGAACGTACGTAGGATCCGAACTGGTCAAAGTCGTCCATTATTTTGCAGAGAACTCCGACCAAGGAACATCAACCGTCACATTCTTCTCTTTCCCGCGTTAACCCCCTTTTACAAGAACGGTCAAAAGCCGCCCAACAAAAATCACATCACCACGCGCCACCCCACTCGCCGCCCCTCTCTCTCTCTCTCATACATTTCGTCGAGATCCGGATTACAGGGTGGACGATGGAGCAGCCCAACGGCGACCATAAACCGGGGGCGGACAGCGCGTCGGGGGATCCGAAACCGGATCGGGATGGGAATAAAGGCAATGGTAAAGGCAGCGAAACCGGAATCAGTATCAGTAATAATAATGAGGATGAGAATGAGAATAATAATAAAGGGACGTTGAAGTCGAAGAAATCCGTAACTTGGAGTGAGGAATTGGTTATGGAATCTCCTTCCCCTTCCTCCGCGACGGCGCCGTCTTACGGATCCGCCACCGCCGCAGGCATCGGCAGCCGCGGATCTAACCCTTACGTTTCCTCCTCCCCCGCGCCCTCCTCCTCCTACTCCGGCACGATCAAAGGTCAGCTCTCTCTCTCTCTCTCTCTGGAACTTGTGAAAAGGAAGAAAAAGGAAGGAAAAATTAAAAAAAAATTCTCCCCCATTGTTTGGTTTGGAGAGGAAATAGAAGTATCTAGAATTGTTAGTAGTACAATTCCCCTCTCATTTTCCCCCATTTTCCTTTCTCTCACTTTCCCCCACGTTCCTCAAATTTAAGCTGAATAACGCCTTTTTTCGAATGCGTAAAGAATAACGCCTTTTCATATTTCTAGCTGTTTGAAATATTTTCTATCTGCATTTGATCTTATGTTTTGTTTGTTGGAGGGGTGTTGAATCGATAATTCAGAAAAGTTGTTGATAAACTGGGATTTATCTTATGTTAATATCGAATTTTCAAGGATTTTCCTAACCTTCCAAGTCTTGAGAATAAATTTTGAAGTCTCATTCCAATCCTGAAGTCGAATTTTCAAGTCTTGTTTTCAATTTTGAAATGGGATTTTTACAGTACTCATTTTTGGGGTAACACCTTGAAATCAAATTATCAAGGAATTGAGATTTATTTTTATGTTTTTTTCTTGTTTATTTGGGGCTAGATTCGGTGAGTACGGTTCGAAATGTGTTGGGGAGATGGGGAAAGAAGGTAGGAGAAGCAACAAAGAAGGCTGAGGATCTTGCCGGAAATACATGGCAACACTGTAAGTCTTTTCCACTCTTTTACATTTGGTTCCTTCTGTTTTTGAAACCATTGTTCGAAAATGCGTTTGCTCCCATCAGATTAAATGAAAAAAATTAGGCTTAAACTTCAAATTGTGTTGGAACTATGAAGCACCAACACTCCTATAGAGAGTTGTATCCATGTAAGACACTCTGACATGCAACACGCGGAGATATTTTACCAGTTTTGCCAAGATTTACATTTTAGTTGTTATAAGGGATGTTGAATGTATTACTAACTTCTGTTCAAGGGTATTTTCGGGAATGGTTTGGATCGGTACACCCATTGAAACAAGTTCAACACAATGCAGCACGGATACGGACACGGCGGGAAACATGGATGTGGGACACTACAATTCTCAAAATAAGAGAAATAAACACAGTAGGGGACACGGCAAAAAAACAAAAAAAATTGGGTTATACATGGCGTGTGCCATGCGGATTTTCTACTTTAACTTCTGTGGAGTCATTAAAGAGGAGAACATGCACTTATTTCAGGCACAGAAGAGTTAGTAGGGAGTCAGGCATGATAAAGGATTTGTATTAGTTAATTCTAGAAGGCACTTTGGAGTTTGGATAATATGTAGGGATGAATTCTATATGTTTACAGCTCTTTATTTCTAAGCTAATGGGAATCAGGGGTGTTAAACAAAATTTGGGTAAAAATGTTGCAGCATAATGATAAAGTGGAGTAATTGGTTCTTACCGTCATCAATTGAACTGCTGTATTTACTCTTTGATGGGAAATCTCTATCCTCCTTGGTTGGCCTCGTTGACATTATATACGATCGTTCCGTACATGGTGGCTGTGTTCCTCTTCTTTGCCTATGGGTCTTGCACCAGCCAGCTTTGGCTCGTTGAGGGGGAATCTCTGTTTCGCCCTTTTATACTCGATGACATGTAGAATATATGTTTTCGTAGTTGGAGGCTGTGTTTGCTTACTGTCTCCCGGACACAGTTTGACTTATTAAGTTGGTGTATTTTTTACTTGTGGTCTACAAAAGAAAGTTAATTTTGCAGATTATAGATGTCCACACACAAGGTTATAGACTATTGAAATAGCTTTTAAGGGCTTCTCTCACAAAAGTGGTTTTGCACTGGAGTGTTGTTTTTCCAAAAATGTGTATGGAACCTATACAATTTGGTATTTGGATCCACACCTAATTGAGGCAGTAAGGGCTGACAATCAACGTTTGACACCTTATGATCCCTCCACGGAGAATTGTGCTATGGAACTTAGCCGTTGGGAAGCTATGTGCTGTTGTACTTTGATGCAAATGGAATGAAAGAGAAGGTTCTCCCTAACATTCCACGTTTACAAGGATAACGATATATAATTGAAGTTGCTTAATATGTCTGTTTCCTTCTTTTAAGTAATCAATCAATAGTTCTTCTCTGGCTGTGTTTTGCTTGTTTCATTTTCATTTGTCTTTGGAGTTTGACATGTACCTTGGAACTTGTGATTATTCCTATTTTATTATTTCTTTACATTCTGCTAGAAATTACATCCCGCAAGTTTCTGCTGATGCATATATCATTAAAATAATCTTCTTTTCTTTCTTTTTTTGACTAAATTAAGTAAAAACGGCGCCTAGTTTTGCGGATGCTGCCATGGGAAGAATTGCACAAGGAACAAAAGTTCTAGCCGAAGGTGGTTATGAGAAGATATTTAGACAAACTTTCGAGACAGTTCCCGAGGAACGACTCCTAAACTCCTATGCATGCTACCTTTCCACATCAGCTGGTCCAGTAATGGGTGTTTTATACGTATCTACAGCAAAGCTTGCATTTTCCAGTGACAATCCGCTGTCATATAAAGCTGGCGACAAGGACGAATGGAGCTATTATAAGGTATGTATGGATGAGCTCATGTAGCATTCTAATTTACCAACGTAAAGCTGAAAGTTGTATATTTCAAAGGGTGGTAGGAGAGATTACATGTATAACTGCAATCCAAAAAATGCATGTTTAATTGTGATTGGTAGAAAATAGCTTGTTATATGCATCACCAATAGTGCCTCTTGCCATTAGGTTCCCTGTAAAGTGGGAGTACCAGCCATGTAGCAGTAGCATAGGTACTAGGTAATGCTAAAACAATGTGGTACCCGTACTGGTACTCATACTTTGTATGGTACTCCTACGTGTATACCGTGTACTTGTTTTATGGTATGCGTACCATAGTTTTGTGTTTGCCATACCAAGGATGCAGTGTATTGTCATACCCTAGCCAAAATGGTAGTGTTTTATTTTGTATACAGATGAAGTTAGCTTGTTGAGTCTTTCTTCGAGCCACGTCGGTTTGCAATTTAATCACTAAGAAATTTAACTAATTCTTTTGCCAGGATAACTTTTGTAATTATTAAGTATTCTGCCTTCTGATATATCATGAGTGTGGAGCCCATATAGTAAAAAGTACCCATGTTCATGCTTCATAGACTACCAGATACCTCAATTACCTCATGCTGCCATGTACTTCATTAGATTGGATCCCTTTGTAAACGTCCCTAGCATATTTTTGATCCTTGAGGTTTCAACGCAGGATTTGTGTAAGAAAATCCTAATTTGGAAGAAAACCTTGATCTACACACGCCATCCAGAGTTTATCAATTGTATGCTTATTGGGTTCACATAAGTGGTGTTGATCCCACTATTCAGTCTGCACTCTGCAGGGTTCTTTTCCAGTTTTCCCATAATATGTTAGTTTTACATTGGAGAGTCTAAGACTCTAAATCATGGCGGCTTCGCTATGATGGAGTTTTGGACCACCCATATGATTCGCCGCGTGCGGCTATTGTGCATACCGATGCTCTGAACTATCAATGAAGGGAGTATGGTAATGTGCATAGAAATTGAATTGGATCTCTTGGTCTGCCCTCTCTGATGCCATTTGACTTTGATTTGGGGGCATAGTTCCACAGCAAAACAAGTATTGGGGGGCCACTACTTCAATGGTTTTCTGAGAGCAGCTGCTTGCTTGACCAAAGTGTGTCGTAGTAAAGAGCACCCCAAGCATAGGGCTAGGTCTGTTGTAGCATAATAAACTCGGAAGTCCAAGGACGAATCCACAGTGAGCCAATGGATCTAGGCCGGAAGTTTGCTTTACGAAGGATTTTTAGCGTTAGGACCGCCAACCATTGGATTTGGCATTAAGACGGCCAACTTTTGAGTGGTGGAATTTCTCTCTACCTCCTAATTTTGATTGAAAATGAAGATTGAGTAAAAATTAAAGGCGGCAAGGTCTAGGGGTTCATTCCGCCTATAACTTAGGCTGTTCAATGCTTCTCTTTAATTTCTCAAGTGGGATTCAAATTCATTTGATCTCACTCAGAAGATTTAACCATGAAAATCAAGTTTAACTCATACAATGGGGTATGGAAATGGAAAGGAACCCATTTAGACATTTTATCAAACACATAGAGTGACAAAATTCCAAGCATGCCGTGTACCAAGTTACCTTGTCGACACAGCATCAAAGAAGTTAACAACCCTATGTTTAGACCAAAGATTGGAGCTCAACAAGTTCATTTAGGCATTTTGGCAAACACTTAGAGTGACATAGCTCCAACCATTATATGTGGCAAGAGATCAAGTCCTTGCCTACATATAATCAAAGAGGTTAACAACCCTAGGTTTTGTTACACAAAGATAAGAACTTAATCCATTCACAAACCACATTAAGCTCAAGAAATGAGAGAAACCATTAAACTGCCCAAGTCATTGGGTAGAAATCACCCCATGACCAAGCCAAGGAGGCTACCCCTCCATTAGAGGTGAACAAAGCAAGAAAGATGAAGGAAATGCTAGAAACATGGTGAAAAACAAGATTAACAACTAAAACATTTATTGAAATTAAGAGTACTTACATGATTGAAAGGAAATTGCAAGAGAAATGGAAATCTAGAGCTCAATCCATGGAGGATTGAGAGCTAACCCTAAGAGAGGGAGGTAGAGAGAAAGCAAAAATGAAGATAACCTAATGAAATGAGGCTTAAAGGGTTTTTTTTAGGCCCTTAAAGTCGTGTTACAAAAGTCCTAAATGCCCTGGAAAGATATAAAGTCGGGCACAAAAACGTAGAATTTTCCAGGTTGTACCGGTACAAGTCTTGATTTTGGCATATTTGATTTGGTTCTGGTCCTGATGTACCAGTACTGTAAATTTCTCAGTACCGGTACTGGTCTCTTGACAGATTTGGGCAAACTTTGTGGGCTCACTCCGGACACTCTCGAACTCGAATTTGCGTGTTTTTTAGACCGTTGGAAAGCTTGTCGAGTTTATTTTCTAACCCAAGTGGTTTGGATTAGAAATGATTTGTACATCAAAAGATATGACGATTCTACCCTCAGCTTGTCGGAAGATGAGTTGCTTTGGTAAAATCCTCGCATCTCCCTCACTTCCCTTGACCCTTAGGCATCCTAAGTATTCTTCAAAGCTTCTTTTTCATGACTTTTGGGACTCGGTCGTGGAGTGCCACACGGCCTTGGGTACTTGGACACACTTGAGGCTATCCATAATGTCCCAATGCGCTTTATTCACACAATTTACCTGATAACGCCAAAAACACACCTTACATGCAATATCATTTAAATCTAATCGTTTGTGCACGTGTGCGTGACAAAAATGAGAGAGATAAGCCCCTTTATTTACACTATTGAGGGCTTATCAGCAGTCACTTTGTGCATATTGTCTAAGATTAGGCCTATCTTGAATCTTCTCCCGCCCATATCCCCAATGATTGGAGACTTCTTGGGTTCTTTTGTTGTTGATGTGATGACGCGGCTATGTTCCTATGCTTATTAGTTCCGTTTAAGAGATGTGTGAAATGTGTGTCCTAAATAGATGTAAAGTACGAAGCAAAGGAGTTCGCACGTTGTTCTAGGGGAACATAAGATGCAGGGTATAAGAAGCTTGAGAAAAAGATTAAATTCGAAGCCAATTTTAACTTTATTAACTCGACAGCTAGAAAGAATATATTCTGAGTATGTTGTAGTGTGATTTTACGTATCCTTTGGTACTTGTTAAGTATCAAGGGCATTCAGTTGACGTTTAGAATTGCTGGGAGTTTGTTGTACTGAATTCAACATTCTGTAGCAAGTGTCAAGTTATATTATCTAATTTTCAGTTGATTAAATAAATTTTACTATTTTAGAAGTAACAGAAAATATGTAGTCCTAGTCTTGGAGCACCGTAAGTTCAATGCCTGCAATCAGGTCGTTTACAAGTCTATGGAAACATTCAGAAAATTTTATCTTTAGGGACTGGGATGTAGTTTAAATGCAATGCCTGTACGAGTTAGTTTTCTTCTTTACTTTGTTGCAATCTTGAGCCTTTACAGATCATGACATCATCTCTTTAATTTTCTGCGATCTTAAGCATTTAAAAGTCATGGTGAGATTTGTTTTACCTTTTTCCATACTTTCGAAATCTATTTAACTCATGAGGTCAACACAACACAAAAACAGTAAATTGGTAGATGAGGGCATTTTGGTAATTGCAGAGATCATAATCAGGAACCGCATGGGTCATTCAAGGATCGGCCATTCAAGGGTCATCGTGATTCTAGTAGTTGCATGAATATCCATTTTGATACATTAACACACATGTTAATTCATTACATGTGGTAATTGTTAGATTCATTGTATTATTATGTTCAATGTACGCATTACGTTTATTCACAAGTGTTATTCAATCTACCCATTAAATATTAGGTTCATTGAAACACATGAGGTTCAGTCTATCTAGATTTCTATAAAGCAGAATAGCATATTTAGTGCTTATAAATGTTAAGAAAATAGAGTCCCACATTACTTGGGTGTGGAATGGGTGATCACTTAATAACATTTGGGACCTCTCCACTCATTGTCAATTGGATATAAAGTTTCTACATGGTATCAGAGCGGGGCCCGTTCCACCCCATATTTTCTAAAATTCACAATCCACACCCCACGATGACAGACCAGCAAAAAGGCTGCACGATGATAGGACCCAAAAGTGGCCACACGTGACAGACCTCAAACGCGGCTGCACGTGAGGGGGGATGTTAAGAAAATAGAGTCCCACATTACTTGGGTGTGGAATGGGTGATCACTTAATAACATTTGGGACCTCTCCACTCATTGTCAATTGGTTTTGAGATGGATATAAAGTTTCTACAATAAACATGGATGTAATCTTTCATTTTATGAATAGAGTTGATTATTGAATTTCATTATCGAGGTTGCGTCATTGTGATTCGTGCGGTCCTTGCAGAAATTCCTTAACCTTTACGAGGGTGAAGCACTCTTTGCTTTCTTCATCTTTTCATTCTTTCCTTTCACTTTTCTTTGCGCACTTACTCCAGATCCTATTCTTTTTTCCCTACATAAACCACCACGATTCATACTGTAGGCAACAATACTCGAATTGTCTTAAAACCGTCCTCCATCAGTTTGGTGTCAGAGCTTGATCCTGCATCCTTACGACGGTGACGACTAATGAACTAAATTACAAGGTTGATGCCCTTTACAAAGACCTTCAGGCTACTTAGCACGTGTTGATACATTGAAAAGTGATGTTGCTACGTTAGTAAGTTAGGTACCAGAGATGAAAGCATTACTACAGAGATTGATGGGTGGTCTTCTAGGGGAAGCTTATGGACCTAATGATGTGATTGGACGTCGAGAAGACAAGTGTTGAAGGTAATGATGAAAATGAAAGAAGTAAGCAACAACATCGTGATCATAACTTGCACCTCAAGGAGGCAAAAGTTAATGCCGCAAGACATTGAAGGCATGAACGAGCATAGTAATGAAGATTTACAAGTTGGAAATTCCAAAGCAGAGCAAGTAAAGGCTGAACTCCATGCTTTTCCGGAGATGAAAAATGTCCACATTGAGTTTGTTATTCCACGTAAGTTGGATTGAGCCAACGGGGTGAATGGGTGATAAGAAGTTTGGCATTTTGGGCCTTCTCCTTGTTGCTTCCAAAAGATCAGTTTGAATGGTTGAAACTCCGGCGCTCCTCAATTTTCATACTTAGACATTACAAAACTTGAGGTCGAGTTTTTTCCAATGAAAGGAGGATGATTGATATATGAGGGTGTTTTGTAAATTGCAAAGATCATAATCAGGGGCAGCATTGGTCGTTCAAGGATCGTGTCATTTAAGGCACATCATGAATCAAGTAGTTGCATGAATATACATTTGGATATCTTAAACACATCTAATTCGTTGCATGTCACGTAATTATGTTCAATGTACGCATTAGGTTCATTCACAATTTTAATTCAATGTATCCTTCAATTATTAGCTTCAGTGAAACACATTAGTTTCATCCTATCAAGACTTCTAGAAATTAGAATAACTATTTTAGGGCTTATAAATATCAATGTAATCTTTTATGAATAGAGTTGATTATGAAATTTGAGTTTCGAGGTTGCAGTCATCGTGATTAGGGTTGCGGTCCTTACAGAATCGCCTAACCCTTGCGAGGGTGAAGCACTCTTCTCTCCTCGTCTTCTCATTCTTTTGTATCTTCCTCTATGTGCAATCACGCCAAGTACTATTTCGGTTCCCCACCGAAAACCGCCATGATTCCGATTGTAGGTGGCATTAAGTGTCCGAAACCGTCCGACATCTTTCTGCCTACAGTATGAATCGTGGTTGTTTTGGGCATGGAAACAAGAATAGTATTTGGAATAAGGGAAAGAAACGAAGGGGAAAGGAAAGAATTAACTCACTGTCCAAGACTTCTCAGTCAGTTTGAATCGTTGTGTTGCCAAGGTGGTCAATTACTACTAATGAGAATAGTAACTCACTCTTCTTAGTAATAGAACCTAGTGACGGCATCATGTTATTACTAATAGAGTAACCGGTGCTTTTTATTTTATTTTTTTGATCCGGCAAAGTAACCTGCTGATTCCTAATCGGCGCCAGATAAGAACGATCCCACTACTACTATGAATTTCAACGTGAAATTTTGAGATTTAACACCAGAAACCTGTTTATGGGTGTAGATACATATGCTATGTAGGTAACATTTCTTTGTGTATTATGTGTTTATTGTCTCTATTAGAATTAAATCGTAATCTCTTACTATCTCGCAACATGTCCTGACACTTTGTACATTTGCTCTGATACTTATAGGTAATAATCCCATTACATCAGCTCAAAGCCGTTAACCCTTCAACAAGCAGAGCAAAACCTGCTGAAAAATACATCCAGGTTATATCAGTTGATAACCATGAATTTTGGTTCATGAGTTTCCTCAACTATGACAGTGCAGTGAAGTGTCTAAGGGATGCTCTGGATGCCCGTAACTTATTCGTGTGATATTGGGCGAAGCTCATATTTATAGGGTCGATGTTATATTGCTCTCAAACTCAAAGCATCTGGTGTAAAGATTAAACAGCATTTCTTCTGGTTTGGTGTATAGATGAAACTAGTTGACAGTAGAGTTTATTGCTGGGGACGTTTTTTGATGACAGACATTTGGTTTTCGAAATTTTGTTTGCTTCCAGTCCACATTGTTGTGATTTTGAAAATTACCAACTCGTTTGGCTTCTTAGATTGTATTCATATTTCTTTGGGTGCTGGTTATTTTTCGCATTGCCTTTAATAATGCAGATGTTACATGTTATTCAGTCAAAATTGAGTTTTTGAACGATTGTAATTGCTGCTATACGGCGTTTCAGTCATTAACTGGTCGGGTGCTTTTGCAGCAGCTAAGTACAAGATGCTTCGAAATGTGGCCTATTCTTAAGATTCATGCATCATTTTGTTCCAGAAGTGCATCACTTCTTGTCAATTTCGCACTGCATTTCGTAATACAGCTATATACCGTAGTCTAGAAGGGTTTCTTCCTACTTGGTGATATTGTCAGTTGAAGCAAAGCTCCTCATCAATCCGTCAGCCCCGCTCTGTTTTCGCTACATAATTCACAGCTTAGTCTGCAGGTTCTTCTTGATTAACCCACCTACTTATTTCAATAGCGACGGTTTCAGAATTCAATCCGTTTGTTTCTGCTCTTCGCATTGTTGGTATTGTATACTGTATACCATTGGTCGTAGCAGAATGATGTCTTTCCCCCGGGTAATATGGGCCGAGAACATCGGGCTCAGTGCATATTTGGGCCAGCCTGCCCCTCAAATCTATTAACTATGCCTTCCACGGCTGTTTATTTAGTCCATGTGAAAGGAAGCCTTCCTCTTTTGAGGAAGATTATGGGCCGAACCCTCTAAGCTCAGTACGTCTTTGGGCCAGACCATTCGAGTAACTGCGCTCATGTAACTCTCCGCCAGGCCGAAAACTTGGTCCATGATTAGGATTTTCAGCCCTCCGGACTATAGGTATGACCTCTTTTAAAGGGCTAGTGGATTTTTGACCCATTCCACTGAGGAAAATAAGTATTTATTTCCTACTATTATGATAGAACGACCTGTCTCGTGAAGCGAAAAATAAATACTTAAAAAATAAGAACCTTAAACTTTTCACAATTGTCAGAAACCTCAGGGATTGTACAACCTTGGGCGAATTAATTTTCACACTTTCTTTTTATGTATCTACACTTTTTTTCTTTATTTATCTGAAATTGGAAAACCAACTTTTAATCTAATCATTTTAGACTACTTTTGCATACACAACACGATAAACTTGTGATTCAACAAGAACGCAGCACAAAAAAAAAAAAAAAAAACAGAGTGCAAACGGGTAAAGGAAAAGTGCGAAAATCATAACCCTAGCTACTTTGGCATGGCATGTAGAGAACATGCCATTGAGTCAATTGTTCGGGTATCCCCGTGACTCTGGTCCTCCCTCGAAATCCTTTGACAGACTAGTTCCTATCAATTGGACTGCAAAATTGGTGTAAGTTTTAGTCCCCACAGCATTTTTTGGAGGACTTTTTTACCTAGTATGTGTCTGTTGCCAAAGTCCCCCCAATCAGAGGATGCATGTGTGACATTATATAAGACACAAGCAAGTTACTGTATGGGGGTAAAATAACTTTCATTGGTCCCCACAGTTTTTAGTGCAATTTTGCTTTAGTTATAGCCGGGCGAATCCTCCAAGTGGCCCCAAGGTTTGGGACGTTTGGCATCTACGAGATTCGAACATGTGACCTCATGAAGAGACATGTACTTATTGTTTTTCCCATTCCCGCCCCTTGAGGTTTTCATATCCATGGCTATTTCAAACAAAAAATGAGGTACATCTGAAACAAGAGGAACCACATGGAATACAAAAATATAGGGACCATTGGTGCAAGTAATTATTTTCTCTTCTGGGGATGACGTTACGAAAAGTCAAAAATACCTGGAAAAAATGGTCACACAACGGGTTGTTTTTTGGTTCGAAAATCTAAGAGAAAATGACAGATATATGGACCACATTCAAATAGAAAAGGCTAAGGTTCAAATTGATTGAATTGAAATTATAGGACATAAATAAAATTTTGCGAGGACTATGTTGGGAAATGGTATTTATATACATATGCATAAACTCTATGTGGTTGGCTATGGTCTGGTCTTTTAACACATGGGATGGGAGGCTAGGGCAGAGTTGGACTCTTGACCCATCTTGTTGGGATTGGGATAGGCTGCCAAGCAGGGTGTGCTTGGACGATTCAGTCGTTCATCTTGGCACAGACGATTCGGATAAAAGCCGAGTGCATAAAAATTTGAACTGTTTGTTGCTCGGATTAATATTTGAGTCATCGATTGCCGAGAGGAACAGCTGCTCGGCACCCTGCCAAGCACCCCGCTTAGCTATCTTGTTGACTGTGCTTTTTCATTAAGGGCCAATGGAGAAAGATTGTAACAGCATGCATGAGACCTATGTAATTCTGCCTCAATTGATAGGCACTTGAAGAGATAAAAACTACATAGCTGCATCATTTGCATTAACAGAGCTTCAAGAAATGAAAGCTCAATGTTGACTCAAATAGGTGGACCAGAGTGGAGCATAGTGACATAGCTGCAAAACGAAGGCTCGGCTCGTTTAATAATTGAGCCAAACTCGAGCTCAAGTTTTATGCTCGTGTAGTAAACAAGTCAATCTCAACACTCTAAAGCTCGGCTCGGCTCGGCTCATTTCACAATAGTATGTTCACTATAGTTCGTATTGCAAAGGCAAATCGTTAGTAATGCTTGCGACATATTGCCTTAAGGGTAGGAATGGCAATGCAATGGTTCGGTTGAGTTATCGATAAAACCATAACCAAATTAAAGGCTTGTTTAGTACTCTAATTGTGCTTGAGTTTCAAATACTAATCGAGTAGCTCAAGGACAAATATTTGGGCTCAATTTGAGTTCGAATGGAGCTCGAACACCTAAAACCTCGGCTTGGCTTCCTTAGCTAGTTTGCACCCTTACAAAATCTTTAACTCATACTAACGTCATGCCTGTTTGATACATGGAGACGGAAAAAAGAAATAGTGAAAACCTTTCCATGTTGTGATGCACATTAGTAGGTCGGCATGTGTCCTTTTGAAAATGTTCAAGAAAAAATGTGTCCTTTTGAAAAAATTGATTTCCTGCATACATTGTCTTGCAAAAATATTAGGAAAATTCCACAATAATAAAAATAAAAATAAAAACAAATAAAGAAAGATGATAGGTTTCAAGCAAAAGAAAATACTTATTTCTTAGGTTCTTGATTACATGTAGTTTCTTTTTCATGCAAAATAAAGTACTCATATGTCTTATACTTTTGCAAAGTAGGAGTATAAAATAATAAATAAAATGAGCCAAAAAAAGAAAAAGAAAATTGCATGTAGAAGAGTTAAGTAGAGCTTCCTTTTATATTTTAGATAATTACATACTTCTAATATATAATATAGATAAGCATATATATGGTTATAAAAATGCTTGTTGTTATTAGTTCAAACAACAAGAAGTGGGCCACGTGGCCCATTGATTTTGTTCTATGGTGGCATGTGATTTCTTCTCCATTAATTTGGTGATTTGATTGATATCTCAGATAGATTTCAATTAAGGTCAAAAATCATGGAGCCTGTGAAATTTATTTTGGGAAAAAGCACGTTTAGATTACCCATATCTTTTGATAGATTTCAAAATGGCCCATATCTTGCGCTTTTGCACGCGCAAATTGTCACCCTAGATATCCGTTGATTATCACTAAACAAAAAGCAAAATCAAAGAAATCCCGTGCTTGTCTTATTGTAATGGACAAAATTACTCAGGGTTCCCTAGAAAGATATTCACTTTTTTTTTTCCCTTTAATCCCATTTTTGATATGGTGTTGATGACCTTTTGGTGTTATTAGGTTCCACTTGTACGTCAATCAAACAAAAAACAACCGCTCCTTATTTGGCGACCACATCAAACGACAAAAACTTATGAAAAGTGATAATGCTGAAGTTTTAGTTCATTACCGTACACATGGTACAAACATTTTATGCAAGATAGTTTTGGTATTGACAAAAACGGTTTTGGTATCATCACTATACAAAGTTTACGGGCAAATTATATGGTGGACTAACATTTTGCAAAAAAATGCACCAAAAATAAGATTTTGAGAATGCACTTCAAAATAATAAAATACCATTGAGTTTTTACAACAATGTTTTACTCGTTGAGTTTTACAAAGTGAATGACTTCGATCAATTTTTTGAATTCGGGATGTTGTCTTTAGGGCCACATGGGCCTCAAATTTTAGGCAGTATAATGCAATTGTCACAAAACATACAAAAAAAAACTACCACCATCGTTTTCATTCACCGCTCTCCTTCCGCTCTCAATTTCTCCGTCCAAAATTACGTGTTTTGGATGGTCCGAATTTTAACAGAACTCATGTAGGGAAAAGTTTATAATCCAGACCATTGCCAAAATGGAAGATGAGATTAAGCGCTCAGGTGAGAATAGCGGTAAAACAGAATGGTGCAATTAGCGTTGCTCCAAAACATAGCAGTAGTGCAGAAGCTCATGATGGAGGGAGGTATGGGTGAGGTCTTAGCATAAGGCCAGAATTTTGTGAAGAGAGAAAAAGCGAATATATTCCATTTTAGAAGGGAAGATGGGGATGCTTTTGAAGCAAGCTTTTTGACTGTACCTGTCAGCCCAAACCAAACACAGCATACGCAGTGATTGATTTCTTAGCCTTTTTTTTTGGGTCCCGAAAAAGGGTACTTGGTTGTATTTAGCATTAAGCTCAATAATAGCCACAAATTGATGCAAACCTGCATCACCTCACATGCACCAATCATCTCAAGTTATATCAATGCCCTTTTTAAGATTGTTTTGGTTAGGCTGATTGTACTCATGCCTAGAAAAGATGGCATGAGCTTCCCTTCTTGCATTATTTGCCTTTAGTACTTCATATGGAAAGGACGGTATCGTGTGTGACGATCTCTCTCATGTGTAGCAAATTGAGGCTTTTTTAGGATCTCTTATGGAGATTCAAGCGGTTTACTTTGTAGATCTTGGTGCGTAAATCGTAGGGACAAGATCTCGCTAAAAGCTTGGTTGACTCATATGTATTAAGTTAAAAAATGCCGAGCAAAAAAAAAAAATGCCGATGGTCCCTAAATTATGCGCTTTATGGCGCTATGGTCCTCCATGTTTTAATCTGGTTAGTTAATCTCTAAAGTTTATAGTTCTTGTCGATTTGTTCAACACAGTGACGGTTATAACTTGTAAAGGAAATGTTTAATAAAAACATCAATGTATAGTCTCTAAAGTACGTGTTGGGTCATTTTGATCACTAGAATCTCAAATTTATAGAAATCGTCACTACAACATGAAAGGGCTATAGCGGGGAAATATGGTGAGCAAAATGGATTTCGTCGCTGAAAGTACATATGGCGGGGAAATATGGCTGGGAAATCGTCACCTTTTCTAGCGAGAAAACGGATTTTCTCGCCAAAAGACCGTTTCTAGCGAGGAAAGTAGATTTCCTCACCTTTTTTATGACTTATTAATTTTTTTATATATATCAGTCATTATTATTTATGTTCATATGTATTTGTAATATCACAATGGTAAGACATAATCAACTACATAGTTCAATACCATTATCAAATTTATTAAAATAAAAAAGTGATAAACGGGAAAAAATAGTTTCCTCATCAATCGCATTGAATTGGTTAAAAAATCTCATATTTGTCACTTTTCTTATTCTAATTAGTAATGAAAGATATCTTGAAGTGTAGGTATCGAGGATTTATTCCATAGTAATGAAAAACTCAACAAAAGATAATAAAGTTAAAAATATCTTGAAAGTGATGTCGTATTGAAAATATCTCGAAGTTAATTAGATCATCACAAATCTATTTTCAAAACATCTACATAAAATACACTATTTTCACACACACACAAAAAAAAATACACTATTTCATATCTATTGTGCATTCATGCTGTAAAGAATTTTTTGTGTGAACCGTTATTGATTTTTATTTAAAGCAACTTAGGTGATTCTAATGGCATTCCTTTATAAACAGATAAATATGTTAAACATTAATTTCAAATGCAATTTTGTAAGTATCATGCATATTTTTATATATATACATATACATATTGTGTGTGAGAGAGATATTGAGTAATTTAAAATTTTAAAAAATTCGTTGAAGATGCAAAAAATTAAAAAGTATGTCTTTAGTGCTTTTGGGATGATCTTATATGAATATTTACAAATTTTGTTCATATTATTATAGCTATGATGTAAAAAGCTTTAAAAAATAACTACGAATCTATAATACCCTTTGTATTTGGCAAAAAGAAGAAGGTCAAACGCACTCTTAAAATTAAAAAATGACAGTGATGACTCTTGTCACTCATAATCTAGTATTACAATACATCTTGAGCATATAACGACAAAAATCTCATTCCATAATAGCTAAGGATAATTCCATCAAAAAATTAGAATAATAACACGTATTATTAGTCCTTTAAAAGTTACTGTTAGATACTAATATAACATGTTTCAACCAAAAAATTATTGTGTTTGAGTCTCGGGTTCCTATGGAGATTAAGTAATTTTAATTTTCTTATGCTCTTAATCTCTGTAATTTTTGAATTCGGTGATTAATAAAATTTGTGCTAATCAAAAAAAATTGTGCTAGCAAAAAGTTAAACTTGTTCAAATAAAGTTCAAACGCTATAAGAGTACAAAAAGTCGAAAGGACATAATTAATGTTGAAGAAACTAATTTGAAGAGGTGAAAGAAATTCTAGAAGGTAATATATAGGAAAAAGTTCACCTTTCATCCTAGAATTGTAACGTAGTGCAGTTGATAGGTGGTGTGACTCTTAAGCAAAAGGTCGGAGGTTCAATACGCAGAATACGCAGAGAGGTAGCTTTCTTTTTGGATTGTAATTTGTTTGGCGAGGAAAAAAAATTCCTCTCGCAAGCCTTTTGCGACAAAATGGCAGAATGGACAACGAATAGTATTTGCGAGGAAAAGATTTAGCGAGGAAACAAATTCCTTGTAACTGTGTTCGAATAGGCGAGGAAATCTATTTTTTTCTCATTAATACTTTTTGCGACAATGTTTAGGTAAGGAAAAATTTCCTCGCTAATACATTTTGCAAGGAAATCAGGTGTTTTTGCGAGGAAACTAAATCTTCGATATATCCCTTTCATATTGGGCTTTTCAATTGTAAAGATGTCATGAGAATAGCTTATTCTATCTACAACCTTTGTTTCTTGAAATCCACTTCAAAAGTGTTGAATGACCGATTCAAGTAATTTTAATCCAATGATTTCAAATTATTGTTGTTTAGAATTATGGTCCATGTATTAATTCCTATAAACAGTGATATTTAATTATCGTAAGCTTTATTTAACCATAAGATATGTTTAGAGATACACATCGATTTTACCTCTAAATGCATCGGTCGCAAGATACTTATTGTAGATCATAAGATTTTGTAGAAGGGGTTAATTAGCAATAGAAGAAAATGGTGGGGTGAAAGTTCAAATCAGTGGAAATAGTGTGTGGAACCTAGCTAATTAAGCCATATAAGCGCATGGGTGAGCGATAAGCAGGAAGTGTAAAAATTATTACCTCTGTCCCATAAAGTTTGATATTTTAGGAATGCGTACCATTTTTAAATTACATATCTTTTTTCATCCATAATATTTTAGGCAATTTTTTGAACTTTATTTAATAGAACAATTTAAAATCTATAAAATAAGATCCATATTGCTTATAAAAAATAGGAAAATTTTCTTTTATATCCCTTCGACTTTGATCAAAAATTTATTTCGGTTCTTTACCTTTCAATTTCAGCATAAAAATACTTTGACTTTCTAATTTTTTTTTTCAATATCATCCTTTATAAGGAATTCGTTTTCTTTAAGTCCTGTTACAGGGACCAACGGCCCCACCAAGCTGTCTCCAACCACTAGACGGCCGATCCGAGCCTTCCAAAAATTCTATAAAAAAAAAAAAACCAAGGGGGCGAACGCGAGAATCAATGGCATCTAATGTGTATAGGGTGATTAATCCAAACATCCTATTTTTCGTGTATATATATATATATATATATATATATATTCCTAAAGGATGACATTGAAAAAAATTAAAAAGTCGAAATATTTTTATGCCGAAATTGAAAGGTGAAGGACCAAAATAAATTTTGGTCAAAGTCAAAGGGATATAAAAGAAATTTTATCTAAAAAATATTACGGATTAAAAAATATAGTTAATTTTTCATACGGTTGGAATAGTGAAAGTATCAAACTTTATAAGACGAGGAAAGTATCTTTTAAAAACATCACAAACTATTGAAACTCGCGCTAGTGAAGAATTAGCACGCGAACGTACAACAAAGATTGAGAACAATGGCAAAGGATCTTACTAAAAAGATACTTAATCAAGTGAAGTTGCAATTTGCCTAGGGTCAGCATCATAAGAGGTCTTGTTAGGGTCAGTATCATTGACTAATCATCCTAAGCATGTTAGGTTAGCATTAATGATGATTTCTTAACAAGAATCCGACTTGACAAATGACAAGAATTGAAAAGTTGGCCGGTGGGTAAAAAAAATTTGGGAAATTTTTTTCACTCTTTACGCAATTCTCAATAAGTTTCTCTCTTTATCTATTCACTCATTACATCAAAAAAAATTCTCACAACCAAACAAATTATTTGTTTTTCCCAAATCTAAGAGGTTAGTAATTAACGGAATTTAATCTCAAATTACAAAATAAAACTTCGAAAAATAGAAGGAAAAATAACAAAGAACATAATAGCCTGTTTGGAAGAAGAAAGTGAAGGGTAAGAAGGGAAATGAGGGAACATCACTTTTCTACTGTTTTGTTTCTCAATAACTCATGTGTTCGGACCTGCTTACTCGCAACTCAACTAATTCTGGGAGACTAATTCCATTGGTTACTTGTGGGGGTCTCAATTTAAGCAAGAACTATGTTTTGTATGAATTGACCTCAAAGAAATTGATAGTACTTAAGAGAAAGCAAACCCGAGCTTGACCACCAAAGGAAACTTTTAGGATTACTTGCTATTGTTTTGTTGGTGAAGAAAGAGACAAGGAAATAACAAAATAGTGGAATAAGCACAATACACACATTTTTTTGGTATATGATAGATGGCGTAATATTTATCATTGAGAAGCATAACATTGGCGTAACATTTTACCCAATAAGCATAACACCTATAAAGGGTGCATACCATATGCTCCTTTAACCATTGAGAGGTGAAACATTTTTCAAAAATAAAAGGTGTTTATTGAAGCTTTTCCCTACCATGTGCTTAATTTACATTTCCACATACTTTCCTTGTTAAGTACTCCTATTTTCCTTACTCTTCTAGTATTTCTTTTCCTAATAACCAAACTAACCCTAAAGTAGTTAATGATGAAGAGAGGAGTTTAAAGAAAGAGATACAAAAGGCCAAGCCCTCTTTTATCTAGTACTCCCTCCGTTCGGATTTAATAGTTTCTCGTTCAATTCTAATCAGCTAAAAACGAAATATATCTTTAAATCCGTAATGAATTTCATAGCGAATATAGATTTTATTTGATAAATCTCGATTAGTTCTATAATACAATATTTTCGAAATCACATAAAACATTATAAATTATAAAATATAATCGATTGAAAAATGATACAAACTCCAAAAAAATGACTATTAAATCTGAACGGATGGAATATGTTTTTACATAGTGTCAAACCCTGCAGAAAAATTATTTTCCCTCTGGAGGTGGGAGCCGGGGGGGCTGCTCCCCCCCTTCCCGCTCCCCTTCCTGCTCCCCCCCCCTTTCCGGGCCCACTCCGGTCTCGCTCCGATGATCGGAAACGTTCACTTTGTAGAGCTCGTCGAGTAGAACAACCATGTCAAAAATCAGCTTGATTGGATATCATTAAGTCCTTGATCGGAACCTTTTTATTTTAAAAAGAATGGATCCGAAACACTGAATCAAATCCATTGTAACCCATGGACCGAGAGTTTATGGGCTCCGATCAGGCACTTAATGATATCCAATCAAGCTGATTTTTGACATGGTTGTTCTACTCGACGAGCTCTACAAAGTGAACGTTTCCGATCATCGGAGCGAGACCGGAGTGGGCCCGAAAAGAGGGGGAGCAGGAAGGGGAGCGGGAAGGGGGGGAGCAGCCCCCCCGGCTCCCTGGAGGTGGGGTTTGAGATAGAGGCCGGTGTCAGGGATTTGCCGCTGCTTTTTTTTTTTCAAACACAATTGGAAGTCTTTATCTCATTCAAAGTGGTCCTCATTACATCCTCTCTCTTTCTTTGCCGCGGTTCTTGTTTCTATCATTGTTTTTTTGGTACTATTATTTCTGAATCCAGGCAATGTTTTTTGGACAACTTGTTTGGCTTAACGATCGAAAGCTAAAAGGTGCAAAATTATGATCGAAAGCCCCAATAATTCCATCGAGCAAGAAGAAATTTAGAAAGAAAAAGTTAGTATTCAATGTCTTTGATGCGTTATGGTCATCTTGTCTAGAGTATTGCAGTGTCCATTTCTTTTTATAATTTTTTCTATCATGAGATGAATAGTTATTTATTTTTATTTTATAAAAACTAAACACGAATTGACTATCCATCGAATAATACCCATTGACCTAATTAAGAAAAAATTCACCTTGTTCAAAATGCACTCTAAATTAACTCACGATTTGGATTGAATCAATTTGTTTAATGATGTTCACGGACAGGAAGTAATATTCAAGATTCTATATCGGCTACTAATCAATTGTTTGACTACTCTTTGCTATCGTTATATATTCCATTAGACGGATGAGATAGTAAACTCGAATGCGTATCTGCCAATCGATTCCCACTATGTACTAATTAATTTTTATTTTTCGACCACTAATACAAACAATATTTCAATCTTTAATTATGAGAGCGATTAGGGCACTGGAATCTAAATGTAAGGAGACGGTGACAGGACAAAAAAAAGAGGGAAAATTCTAAAATCAACCCAATGGGTTGACGATAATAAGAGTATGGATATGTATTAAAGGGTGTATAAAGCACACAGGAATACGTGTTTTCCTTGTCTTCTAGTGTGTTTATTGTCAGCCCAGTGGGCTGACAATAGCAAGACCGAAAAAAGAGTGGGCCGACCCTGATTCCCATTTCTCTCTAAAATTCTCTCTCTCTCTCTCTCATGATAACATATATTCTTCCAACATTTGACATGGACGGGAGGCAGAAGGAGAAAGATAAATAGCAAACAAAAATATGAACATATATATGACTACTATATTTATGTATGTGTATACAAACGTAAGTATTTCATGCATGGATAGTATGTAATGTGCAAAAAGCACCGTACGTTGAATAATTAAATAGCGGTGTCCCAAGCCCATTGAATAATTATTGAATTATCTATTGGGTTGGCAAAATTACTTGTTGGTGCCCATGGTCGATCATCACCACATGATGTCTCATGAGTTTTTGTAAACTCCTAACACCACACATTTGCACATGATTCATGGTGTAATTATATGGCCCCCGCTCAATATGCTACTCCTACGTTAATTAGATCCTATAAAAGATCAAGTGGCATTGTCCAGAACACAAATAAATACTCGCTTGGTTGGGTTGTTTAGGCACGCTGTCCATAGCACAAAAAAAATACTCGCTTGGTTGGGTTGTTTAGGCCGAGAGAGCTAGCGTGACTTGAAGCACCCGTTGCTGGTCGGTTGTGGGCTTCACCGCTAAGTGTGCAGCTATAACAGCAATGCGGAGAATGCCTCGGGAGCACCATGTGATTGATCACTTGTTTGCAGCTGCAGGGTATGGAGGACCAGATAAATCGAGAGTGTCCCCACAGTGATGATCTCTCTCTGCCTGCTTTCTGTCTCTATTTGCATCGCCGGTTTCCCGCCAGCTGACAGATTAGGAGTAGAGAAAATTGTAGAGAGAGAAAAGTGGAGAGAGAGAGGTTTGCGTGGATGGCATTTCACTGTTTGTGTGCATGTCCCATCAGACGTCCCCTCCCCATCAGAATATGGCTCTGAAATAGGGCCATATATTTGGTACTCTCGGGTAGCATACTAGCATGTACCATTGCCTATATGTAAATTTTCTCTTCGTGTTACTGTATTATGAACTTAATTTAAATTTGAATTTTTATTTTTATTTAAATTTTTTTCGCATTTGTTAGTCTTGTTCCAAACTTTTATGAGTTATTGATTCGTTTCGACGAGGGAAATTGAAAAAGTAACTTATTTTTTACTTTCATCTTAATATTTTGAGAAATAACTACTTTTTGCCCAAAAGTCACATTTTTTGCTAAATGGTGGTTATTTTTGAAAATACTTAGGTAAAAGTAAAAAAAAATATTTTTCTGATTCCTCTCGTTGAGACTAATTAATAACCCATAAAAGTTTGGAGGAAAACTAACAAATGTGAAAAAAATTCAAATAAAGACAATTTTCAATTTAATTTAAGTTGAGTTAAGTTTAAAAGAACACATCTGTAATATTGTAAAATGGTTGAAAGTACTACCACGTTAACACCACCACGTGATATCCGGAAACGTAAAATGATTACTCCTAAAATAAGAGAACAATCATTCTACAACCATACACAAACACTTACACGTACACTCACAAAGGTGGTAGGCCTCATACACACTACACACCTCCAGTGTGGCACAATTTATTGCTATTTTTCAAAGGTGACAAAAGAAATGGCCAATTACACCCAACACCACCAAACTCAAAAATTTCTTGAATTTTGCAATAATTTCTTGAATTTTGCAATATATACGGCAAAGTTGCCATTTTTGATTGAGAGAGTGAGAGAGAATGTAAAGCCAAAATGACGTATATGGGTGTTGTACCCTTGCTATTTTTTGGCCAAATGACACTATTCATTGATCAAAAATGAGAATGGCAATGAAAAAATGGCATTCACGGGTATGGATGCACTTAGAATTACAAATTTTAGTGTTCTTTGGTAACACTGGTGCAAAAATAAAAATAAAAAAAAAATTACTCCCTCCGTCCCAATTTTGATAGACTCTTTTGAAAATTTGCATCACTTTTCAATTGATTATATTTTAAATTTATAATGTTTTACATAATTTTAAAACCATTGTATTATAAAACTAATCAAGATCTATCAAACAAGTCCATATTGGATATAATTAAAATTCATTGTCAATTTAAAGATATAACTATTTTTTTATCTGATTAGAATAGAACAAGGAACTTTTAAATTTGGACGGAGGGAGTACTAGTTATTATTGATAATAAATTAACAATCCACCATTCAATTTGAAAACAAATACTCCGGATACAGATATCCAAACAAAAATTCGACAATAACAGATGTGTTCAAGAATGTCTGGTACGTTTGGATCCAATTAGGAATGGTGTTGTGTAGTAGTATGCGAATCTCCATGCTACACACCTCCGAGCCGTCAGATAGTGTATCCGATGGCTCAGATCTCATCTTGATAATGAACAGCTCTCGATCGTTGGTTACCGAGATGAGATCCGAGCCGTCGGATGCACAATCCGACGGCTCAGAGGTACGCAACAAGTGTTGTGCACCTCACTACACAGCACCAACCCGAAGCATCGCCACATGTACCACGTGAGGCTCGCGTGCATCGAACAAATGTGTTCTTTTTTTTTTTTTATCTTGAAACATATGTGTTCAACATGCTGTTCAAATTTTTGCCGCACATCTCTGTTTGTAACAGTACTCCTTTGTCACCATTCTTTAGTTCCTTTTGGGAGTCTGTATAACTTTTCAATTGATTATATTCCGTATCTTGCAATCTATAATTTTTTTTGTGATTTTGAAAATATCGTTTAAAAGAGTTCATTAAGATCTATCAAACAAGATATATATTGCACACAAATAATATTATCAATTAAAAACTGTAATTAATTTTTTATCCGATTGAAATAAAATGAGCGACAAAAGAATAAAAACAAGGAAGTATTATACTTTAAAAACAATTTATTTTCTTTTCGCTACAGTAATTGTTGTCGTTTCAGATGTCACTCGATCATCTGGTCAAGAACTCAAAATTTGAGGTGAGGAATACACGTGACCCCTCAAGCTACGTCAGGGTCAGGCTGGCCATTACGGAGTGACACCATTTTCTGAGTGACAACCATTTTCTGCTAAACCCTCATTTCTTGGAGTACCTACTATTTTTTTTTTGGTTGATTTTTATTTCACATAAAATATTTAGGATGGGTTTGGATTGAAAAATTCAATAACTTTTTTTTTTGTCTTTATTTGTACTTTTTTTGCATTTATTTATTTTGCGTCAAACTTTTGTAACTTATTGATTCGTTTTGGCGACAGAAATCGAAAAAGTAAAAAAATTTGATTGAAACTCATAATTTTTTGAATAAAAACAAAAATAAGTCAAATTTTTTGTACTTATTTTTGTCTTTTTTAAAAAAATTTTGAATTTCGATCAAAAATTTATACTTTTCCAAATCCTTTTGCCGAGAAGAATCAATAAGTCACACAAGTTTAGTGCAAAATTAACGAATGCGTATTTTTTTAATAAAGACAAAATAAGTTACTATTACATTTTTAAAAGCCAAATCTATCCTTACACTTCACTTCTTTATAAATACCCCATTTTAAATTCTAAGAGCATCCACAGCAGACTCTCTACATTTTAGACCAATTTACACCTCAAAAAGTCACTTTATTACTTTAGCTACCAATTTTTAAAATATCTACTACATCAAGCTCTTTACTCTCACTCTTTTCTCAATTAAATATTTTATTTTTCTTCTTTATTCAAGTTTTTATTCTTTCGATTTTGAGAAGAGGGCAAGACCCACTTTTATTCTTCGGTTCATTACACAAAAACAATCCAAATGTTGAGAAAAGGGGCGGCTTCTTCTTCGTCGTGGGTTGTGAAAAGGGGTTGAAAAATCCAAATCTAGGTGCTCTCTCTAAAACCCAGGAGATACTCCCGGCCCCCCTCTCTTTCTCTCTCTTAAAAACCCAAAAAACCTCTCCTGAAAACCCCAAATTCAACAAATTTGTCCAGCGTCGATAAACCTCTTCAAAATCGTTCTAATCGGTGACTCCAGCGTCCGTAAATCCAAACTGAAAGAGCGTCTCTCTTTTTCTCTCCGTGAAAAAGGGCTGGCAAATAATTAAATAAGGAATGGTGAGTGAATAGTGGCTCGTTTTGTTAGACGAGTCACCGTAGCAAATAGTGAGGGAAGAAGAGAGCCTCATGTTGGGATGTTTTATTATGTTTTCACTGGCTAGTTTAGTTTAAAAGGAAAATGAGAGAGGCTAATGTAGATGCTCTAACGTATACTTCCAAAGTACGAGTAGCATTACAGTGAAAAAATCATCCATTTCCTTTATTTTCCATGGTTATGTCATATAGGTCACATAAGTCTATGATTAGACGTTCCCCTCATGCTCTCTGGTTAGACTAGGGGAGCCTGTAGTGCACTTATGCACAGCATGCGTATTGTGCATAATTCGATCTATCTGTCGGATTGTGTATCTAATAGTTCAAATCTTATTTTGGCAATAAACGATTCTTGATCTTCTATTATTGAAATGAGATGTGAACCGTTGGATTCACGATTTGACGGCTTGAACCGTTCATAACACGCATGTTGTGCACAAGTACACAACCCACACCCCCGGGTTCGTTAATTTATGTTCTCACCCTCGGTCCCTACGCTTTACAATAATTGGTACTCTCTGTCTCGCTTTAATTTTTCGTTTTCACTCACGCTTATGCATTTTTTGATATGAAAGATAGGTTATGTGAACTTTGAAGGAAAGAATAGAAAAAAAAATAAAAAAAAACATCCGTATTTTTGCTTTATTTTTTTAGACTAGCTAGGTCGGGCTGGCTTTCTTTTTTGATTCTCTTCTTTGAATTTTTCCTTTTTCATGTGAAGTTTGAGTATTTGTTCTTGTCCAAAATGAGCTTTGACTATACCCTCAAAACGGATCGGAGAGGATCCATTCCTTTCGTCAAAAAGGTTAACTTTGTCTATGAGAAATACTCCCGCTGTCCCATTTTTGATTTCTTGTTGAACTTTTTGGCACCGTTAAGAAGTAGTCATTCATACATGTTTTGGCTAGGCCGAGATCTAGCCATTATCCCGAGATATTATTACACTCTTCCCAGCGCACGGCCACATAGTGCCTCAAGTCCCTACGTGGTGCAAGAGTGATGACGCATGGCCCCGGTGCTTCAGATTCACCGAATAGTTAACCTTTTTTAAACCAGCTCAACGGTTAGTTTTTGGCTTTTTTGAAGGGTCCTTCTATTGACAACACATTGTGCTGTCAATAAGGAGTGGTCGGTATATAGGTGTCTGTATTATTATTGGGAAAGGACTATGCATGTCGGTAGGGGCTTACCTAGGGGGTGTTTTCACTAACAACAATCACAAAAAACTTAACGCATTTTACCGTTTCTTTTTCATTAACAAAAAAATTTCAACATTTTACCATCTTGTTTTCACTAATAAAAAAGTTAACAAAAAATTTTTTTGCTATAGTAATTATACTCACAAACTCATCAACAACTTATTCACTATAGAAAACATCTAACAACTTCTCAACCCCAAATAAAAATCTACAAATTTTTTACTACCGGAAACACCCATAGCATTGTTGTTTCTGTAATTCTCAACTAAAGTACCTCATTCCGGTTTATTCCCTTAAAAATAATTAAGTACTTATTTGTAGTTGTAGTTTTAATTCGCTTACTGAAATCAAAAATATGCAATATGGATCTAATTTTATAGATCTCGATGAGATCTATCAAATCCTGTAAAAAAAATTAAAAAATTATTTTCGTAAACCAATTATTTTTAAGTTTAAAAATATGTCATTTTTTAAGTGCTTAATTACTCCGTATTTTGGAAGTTAGAAGAGGGCTATGTTTTAAGCAGGGGCGTGTAGAAAACGCGGTGAGAGTGGGAGTGGTTAGGGAAGGCGCTTGCTTATCTTTCAGTTTTTTGCAATACTACTCCTCCTCCTCCAGTTGAGTCAGTCCCAGTGTGTACTGTACTGGGGCGTACAGAGGCAGCAATTAAATGCATATTGACGCCTACAGAGCGACACTGATGTCGGACATGAGCTAAGCTAAGCTAAGCTGCCTCGGTTTTCCAAACTTTCCCTAACTGCCCCCTTGTAAAACACCTTCTTAAAAAATAACACTCTCTCCGTTTTAAATTGAGAGTCTCTTATTTCATTTTGAAATGTTCCAAAATGATTTTCCCTTCTTAAAAATAGAAGTGAAAATTTGATGAAATTTCAAAAGCGTTCCTTTTATTTGAATACAAAATGTGCAAAATAGGTAGAGTATATGGGTAATGGTGGAAAGTATGTGTAATGATTATATGTTCCCTAAAAATGTTGGAATTCCAAAGAGGGACTCTCATTTAGGAACGGAGAGAGTAAGTATTTATTTTAAATTTTCAAACTTAAAGATAATGGAAATGAGAAATAAATTTTTAATTTTTTTGTACCGTATTAAAAATTTCAATGATATCTATCAAATAAGATTTATATGGATAGGAAAATTATTTGCGTAAGCATATGATTTTTGAGTTTAAAATTGTCTTCTTAAAAAATAAGTATTTATTTCCTTTTCGGAAACGGGGCCTTATTACTACTTCTTTCGTCTATATTCTTTTGTCTATCGTCCTATTTCAATCTAATATTAAAAACTAACTATAACTTTTAATTGATAATACAATTTAAATATAATATGGATTATGTTTGATAAATCTGAATGAGCTCTTTTAAACGATGTTTTCAAAATCACCTAAAAAATTATAGATTGCAAGATTTAATTAATTGAAAAGTGGCACAGACTCTCAAAAGAGACTAAAGAATTCAGACGGAGGGAGTAGTAATATGTTTTCCGTGCTTATTAGCCTATCTTCATTTTTTTAAAATCATCAAAATATTAAAAATTGCTATTGGATTATGTGTTTTCTTTAGATATTTTCTTAATTAATTTACAGCTCACGCTAAACTGTCAATATAAGAATTAACCCTCCGCATAGTATTTATCTACCATGAGGATCACGATCACATAGTTAGATCTGGAGAGCGGTTGTCTTTAATGCAGCACACATCTTGCATGCAATTAGTTAAGCATTTAATTCAAACAAATATAGAACCAGAATTCATGATTTTTAATTTTTTGTGTCAACTAGTGCTTGTCCGTACGCATTCTGGTTGAAATTGCCCGTGGCTAAGGCACTTGCTAGCTAGTGGCTCAAATACTAAATCGATTCATTAATGTGTAGCATATGATCCTTTTCTTAGTGGCACGAAAGAAAGTTACTCTTGCTTACGACACTCCCCAGCTAAACTTTTAAGCTAACTACAAGGAACTACTATCAATTTGCGTATATGGTTTGGAATTGGAAGATCCGTGGCATCTGTGCAATTACCACAAAAAATGTGAGCACTTACATTACATTTGCAAAGTTCATGTGGGCACTTACATTACATTAGCAACGTTCCTTGTCAACCCTTGGATAAAATAAATCTCAGTCATTCTTTCAGCTTGTATTTATGTGGTCCTCACACCTTTGTGTTTTATTAGGTAGATTACCAGTTCTTCCTCCCAAGTTAAGACTAATCATTCAAATAGGTATAGAGCTAAAAAGATAGTTAATGATACTATTATACTGTGTGAAGAAAATCTCAAATTTGAATATCTGATCTCGAGTTCAAAATTTGAACCGTTCACATTGTAGAGTTTGATGGATAGATAATTTGTTTGACAAGTATCAAGCGAATCGAACAACGATCATAACGTGGTCAAACAAAATTCATCATAACTATTTGAATATCTGATCTCGAGTTCAAAATTTGAACTGTTCACATTGTAAAGTTTCATGGATAGATAATTTGTTTGACAAATATCAAGTGAATCGAACAACGATCATAACGTGGTCAAACAAAATTCATCATATCTTCGACTGAAAGGTGTCTAATGTTAGGCTAACTTCATACAAAGTACATTTCCAAGCTTAAATTTAGCTCTTATTTTTTCAAGAACAATATTATTTAGAAATTATTAATATTGAATAAACTTCATGATCTGAATATATAATTGAACTTCTCGGCAAGCTTGACATATTTATGCCTTGTTTGGATGCTAATTTGAAAAAAAAAAATTAATTTAAAAAATACTCATTACCATACTTCCAATCATTATTTTTATTTCTCTTTTCACTCTTTAATCATTATTTTCATTTCTCTCTATATCTCTCCCAACTCAATACCCATTTATCTAATTATTATACTAATTTTTCTCTCTACTCATTACTCAAAAACCAAACTAAAAACTTCATCCAAACAAAACATTAATTACGAGCACCACATTTTTTTAGCTCTTAAACAGAACTATTGTGGAGGCATTAGAGCATCCGCACCAGGCTCAACAAATTTTGGACCAAATTAATCCTCAAAATCCACTTTTATTATTTTAACTACTCACTTTTAAAATATCTACTGCATCAGACTCTCTATATTAAAACTATCTCATTTAAAATATTACTTTTTTATTCCAAAATAAAGGACAGCAAAAATAAAAAAAAAAAAAAAAAAGACAGCAAACCAAAACCCCCACTCTCTCTCTAACTTCACTCTCTGACAGCAAATCAAAAGCGGAATAAAAGTAATAAAATAATAAGAAGTCTGTGAACAGGTGCTCGGTATCCTAAACGAGCCGCTGTTGCATTTGTGGAAAATTGTTGAAAATGACGAGGCACAAACGAGGCTGATGCAGCAATAATTTTGAGGTTTTACTGTCTACTTTAGTTTACAGGGATGTTTGTTGAGTGAGATGTGGATGCCCTTACAGATACAGAGCCGCACACCTATATGTGCCGAAGTCCAATTAGGATGAAAGAATAAATCAGGAAACCGAACCGACCAACTGAATTGGCCAATTTTTTTGGTAAATCCGGTCACTTCAATTTTGAAATGTGAAGAAAATTAAGATTCGGTTCAATTTCAATTTATATGTGTAAAAAGGGCTAAAATGAACTGAACCGAACGAAAATATAACCCTTATGAATGTTTTCAATCCTAAATTGAGATTGGCATGAAATGAGAAAAATAAGATTCGGCTCGATTTCCCTTCATCCATTGGTTAACATCCATGAGAATTATTCTTTCCTCCTGAAACATCGCCGCATAACCACACAAGTTCTACGCCCATGTATTTGTGTAGCGATAGAAGCTTTTAAAGCACCACGTGTGACATGTGGTGCTTCAAGAACAATTACTCTCTCCGTCCGAATTTAATTGTCTCTAGTTCTATTCTAACCAGCTAAAAAATAGGTTATATCTTTGAATGCATAGGGAATTTCATATTGAATATGAATTTTGTTTAATAGATATCAATTAGTTTTATAATATAATATTTTTTAAATTACATAAAATATTATAAATTACAAGATATAATCTACTGAAAAGTGACACAAACTTCCAAAAATAACTATTAAATCCGGACGGGGAGAGTAATAAATTTTCCCACGTGCCAGGCACACGTACGATATCGATTCTTACTAATTTCCCAACGCGCCACCGTCACGCTCCATGTGTTATCCACGTAGGACCCACGAAATGTCTGCTAAAAAACAGGTACGGAAATGCGTGAGAGAGTGAGAGAGGAAAAATAAATTAAATTCTTTCAACCGGCCGTAAAAAATTCAACTTTTTCACCATTTTCTTTTCCAGTTTTATCATATACGGAGTATTTATTATTGATCTGAACCGTTTGTCTTATAAACTCCACATAATAGTGCATCGACGTAAAAAATAAACTTGATCGGACATCGATAGAAGTATAAAAAAATTGAATTTTACTTTTTAAAATAGATAGTTTATCTTTATTATTATTGACAGAAATCTTATAATCGTCCATTTTATAAAAGAAAATTCAAAATTTGATATATTTATCGTTTTCCGATCAAGCTGATTTTTTTCATGGCAATACTATATTGTGAGTTTTAAAAATATGAATGGTTCAAATCACAACAATAAACACTCTTTGGAGCCCATAATAGGCGGTAGTGAAAAAATAAGATTTTGCACCTGTGGTGAATATAAGTTATTCTCAAGAAAAATAACTCCGGCTCAATCCCTGGCTTTAAGGCGACTAAGATATTTCCTTTTTTTTTTTTAAACTTTTGAGTTAAGTTTTTTTTTTTTTTTTGGGTAAACCACTTTTGAGTTAAGTTTTTATAGATTGTTAGTAATTTTTTTTTTGGGAGGAGGATAATAAAAATTAAAAGTAAATAAATGATTATAAAAGTTTTAAAATTTTAAGGTAAAATAAGATTAACTTACGTACAGTATATTTTTGTTTTCAGTAAGTGTTTTACTGTGTTTGCTTTTAGTTTGATGTACAGATAACCTTATATATATATATATATATATATATATATATAAATAAAATTTGCAACTTTTTTGTTTTGTTTTTATTCGTTTTTTTTTACGTTTGCTCCAAATTTTTATGTATTATTGGTTCGTCTCGACAAGAGGCATCGGAAAAATAAAAAATTATTACTTTTACATAAATATTTTTAAAATGTCCAAGAAAAAAGCCCAAAGTTTTTTTTGGATTTTTTTCCTTCAATATTTCCTAAAAAATTTGAGTACAAGAGCACTTTCTTATTTTGGAAATATCCAAGACATCAAACAGCTGTCTTACTTGTTTAAAGTGGTCTTATTTGATTTTTGATTTTTCAACATCCGCCTATATTTTTATATTTTTCAGATTCGTCCTGTCGAGACAAATGATTAATTCCAACAAAAAAATATGACGAAAAGCTAAATAAAAAATAAAAAAATATCGAAATAAGTTTCAAACATATAAATTCATAAGAACGCATGTTTAGGAAATAAGAACGAGGAAAGAGAAATAGTAGTACGAGAATTGGGGGATCCAACTGTGCACAGTGCGCAACTCCATGGTATTGGATCGTGCATCTGACGGCTCGGATCTCATCTCGACTATGAATGAGAGCCGTTCATTGCCGAAATGAGATTCAATGGCTCGGATCGTGCACAACATCGTGTTGTGCACTTGGTGCATAGCACCCCCCTGAAGTTCGTAGTAGGGGGCACTTGGAGCCTCCTTTTTTTTTTCTTTCTTTCTCAAGAGTGCTACACACAATCAATTTTTATCTGTCTATTGCAGTAATAAATGGCCAGAATTCGCTCAAATTTTTCCCTGAAAAAATTAAACGACTTCTATTATTTATGTGGGACTTCAAAATGGGTTATAACCCACTAAAGGTACATATGGTGTACCTATAGTTTTACTGATTTTCAAAACCCCGTGATAGAGAGACAATTTAGAAATTAGTTTTGGAAGAGTTTTTGGATTCTCCTTATGCATTCTTTTTGAGTCCTGCTATAGGGACCGATCGGTCCCCTACCGAAATCGTACCGATGGCTGTGCTGGGTCTTCTTCGGCCACTGACCGGCCGATCCGAGCTATCCAAAAATTCTATAAAAAAAATGAGGGGTTCTCACGTAGGAATCAATGGCATGCGATGTGTATAGTGTGTTTGATCCAAACACTCTATTTTTAGTGTATGAATATATAGATCAAATTACCCTGACCTTTTATTTATGTAGTATAGTAGTATGTTCTAGTATCAAGGACAACATTGTAAAAAAATAATTCACCGTCTATTTTGATGACTATCCTTCCAAACACTATTCAATTCTCAATATATATTATGCACATATTTCTTAAACATTGTACAGATTCATGATCCACTGTGACCATAATTAAAAAACGTACCATTAACAATCCCAAAATATAACAAAGAGGAAGAAAAATACAAAAATTCTAAAATCTCTACAAAATTTAGCTCAGTCAGACATCAGTAAGGCTTGATTAATTATTCAATTAGTTTGCTGAAAGGAAATTGAGCGAAAAATTGGCTGAGCTGTTTTTTTTACAAAAATATTTTAAAAAAATTATTTGCGTGAGCCTTCAAAATGAGTTTCAAAAATTCGATGTACACCAAATGATGTATCCATAGTTGAACTTTTTGAGAATGCATTCTCATCCCAAGCTCCAAACATCCATAATCCCAAAATAGCAAATGTAGAATTCAAAAAAGAAAAGAAAAGAAAAGCTCAGTATGGTGATGAAAGAGACTTGGGTTTAGCGCGTCACCGTATTCTTTTGTAGTCTTCTCCTTCTGCTCTCTGCAACAATAAAACAGTACTCTCTCTCTCTCTCTCTCTCTCTCTCTCTCTCTCACACACACACACACACACGCCTACGCCACTATCTCACCCTCAGGACGAATCTGACCTCACCCTCTCTTACTTTGTACAGTAACCAAACCCAGCTTTTCACCGCGCAGTAAAACAAGAAGTAGAAAACAAAAAACGCAGAGTTGAGTCCGTAACGTAGTTTTGCTTTACCGGGTGTCGCCGGTCATTAGCTAATCGACAAAACATAATTACTACTCCAGTTCCATTTTTATTGTCTATTATTCTATTTGTTTTGTGCATGTCTCTTACTTATATTTTTTAGTGTGAATTTTAAAAAATATGAATGTAGATTTTGTTTAATAGATTTTAATTAATTTTATAATATAAAAAATAATACGCAATTCAAAAATGAATAATGAAAATAGGATGGAGGGAGTACTACTACTTCGGATTTAAAGAGAGAACACAGCTCTTCAGAATCAGGAAAAAGTAAACAAATCGCTTCTGTAGAGAAAAGAGAGAAAGGTGTTCAACCTGCGTTCAATCTGAATCATTCATCTCGATAATTAATGAGCAATATTAGAAACATAATTTTATTTAGAGGCGTTTGATAATGACTTAGGCTTTGTTCCGAAAAGAAAAATAAGTACTTATTTTTTAAAAAGGCAATTTCAAGCTCAAAAATAATGTGTTTCCACAAATTATTTTTCGATCAATATGGATCTTGTTTGATAGATTTCATTGAGATATTTAATACGATGCAAAAAAAATTGAAAAATTATTTTTCATTTGCATTATTTTTGAGTTTAAAAATGTGAAATAAGTACTTATTTTTTAAGAAGGTGTTCTGGAACGAGGCCTTACTTATATCAGACAATTTCAAACATAATTGGGTCCAGAGTTTTGTCCAAAAAATTTGCTCATAGATTTGTTCATAACTAATACGAGGTAGCTTAAATTTGTTAAAGTATCTTATCGATAAGAATAATACCTTGTAGTTACAATACTATTGAAAGTACTGTGTTCATTTTGGGTCTCTAAATACATTTCTCTTTCTGCACTTGGTTCTTAATAAATCTACTATCCAAATATTTCAGTTTAGGGTGTGTTCCAATAACTAAAATAAAATAAACATTAATTTTTTAAAATACTAATTTTTGAATTAAATGTGATTTATTGTGAGAGAATGACATATCTTTTAAAACGAAAAATAAATACTACTTAACAAATAAGAATCTTAATGGACTAGATTTTATTCTGCTATCTATTTCTCTCCAACCATTATCCTAAAAATCTCTTTTAAAACTCAAATGAAACAAAGCCTTGCCATCATTTGGATTGCAAATAGGCAGTCCAAATGTGAAATGCAGACAAGCACACTTTCAAAGATATTAATTGCCACTACTCTTATCTTCTTCAAAAATTTATATTACTCGTTAAAAAACCCATAATTAGAGGGAAAAAAAACCGGCTAACCCCCAACCCCGGTGGCCATCTTTGAGTTTTCATTATCGACAAAGATATATATAAGGGGACAAAGATTTGTAGAAAATTAGGGTTTCTAAATTAGCCAAAGAGAAGAGAATTATCAGAAAGAAAGAAAAAAAAAATGGAGTTCGAAGATCAAGAAGACCAAACGGAAGAAATCGAGCTGCTGTCGGAAATGCCAAACCCGACGGTTGTAATCGACGCGCCGCCGCAGCAGCAGAGGAAGCCCCGCTACCGGGAGTGCCTCAAGAACCACGCCGTCGGCCTCGGGGGCCACGCGGTGGACGGCTGCGGCGAGTTCCTCCCCGCCGGCCCCGACGGCTCCCTCGACGCCCTCAAGTGCGCCGCCTGCAGCTGCCACCGCAACTTCCACCGCAAGGAAACCGACTCCTCCTCCTCCTCCCCCTCCTCCGCCGCCAACGACGCAGCAGCCGCCGCCGCCTTCAACTTCTCTCCCCACCCCCACTTCCTCCTCCCCCCCCACCACCACCCCCAGCAGTTTCCTCCGTACTACCGCACCCCCTCGGGGTACCTCCACGTGGCCCCGCCCCGCCCGCTGGCGCTGCCATCGACCTCCGGCGGCCCCGGAGGGTCTTATAGCCGTGAGGACGAGGAGGATATGTCAGGTCTGAATAATAATAATAATAATACGAGTAGCGGTGGAGGAGGGTCGGGGGCCGGGGGGAAGAGGTATCGGACCAAGTTCACGGCGGAGCAGAAGGAGAAGATGCTGGAGCTGGCGGAGAAGCTGGGGTGGAGGATTCAGAAGCACGACGATGAGGTGATTCAGGCGTTCTGCGACGAGACCGGGGTGAAGCGGCACGTGCTCAAGGTGTGGATGCACAACAACAAGCACACCTTGGGTAAGAAACCCTAGGGAAAAAAAAAAAAGGTAAACCCTTTAGTCGATCATTGTTCCGGTGTCTTTAATTGTGGTATCGGAGTTCGTATCTGTAAGACTGGTATCGGTGATACGGTCATATATCGACAACCGAGTTGATATGGTTTCAAAAAGTCTAGTTCGTTACGTGACGGCCGATACGATACGTAATTGCCGGAGCAGTGTTTAGCTTTCGTTTTAGCTATTGGGGGTAAGATTTGGAGTGGTAGAATTTAGCTGAGGCTAGAGTCACTAGACTAGAGTCTTTGCTCCGGATTCTAGCATTAGTTTTAGGTCTCTCCTTTTTCCTTTTTTTTTTTGAAATGTTTTTTTTTTCTTTTCGGTCTCTCTTGTTTTTATTTTAATTTTATGTTGTGTTGGGAGTAGGGATGTTGTTGTGTCTATATAAAATACATATTATTTGGTGATTTTCCAAAGTTTATGTTTCTCTTGGCCATTGTTTTGTGTTTGCTACTGAGAATGGACTTTTAAGATGAAAACTAGCCATTGTTGTTGAGAGAATCCGCCGAGTTTTTTTTTTTCCCACCGACTTATCACTTATGGAACTTGTATTTGCTTTTGCCTTTTTGTCTGTTAATCAATCTCTCTCTCTCTCTCTCCCCCTCTCTCTCTAGAGAGCAAGCACATTTGTCCATTGAAGTGTCAAGTATCGTGGACACTGGACTCCAAACCAAAAAGTAGGCTTGAAGAAGTAATGATGATGAAGCGCATACGGAGAGAGAGAGAGAGAGAGAGAGAGAGAGAGAGAGAGAGAGAGAGAGAGAGAGAAAGGTTGTGGGTGTCTCTCTCAATTAAACTTCACATTCTCACAGAAGCTGCGTGCTTGTAGTTATTTCTTGTTTTTGCCTCCTAGCTTGTGAATCTGTTCTCTTTCTCCTTCTTTTTATTTATTATTATGATCTTCCTTGTGAATCTGTTTAAAAGATTTTAGTTCCCACTTTAATTAAATTAAATGCTACCATACAATTAAGGCGGCAGGTTGATTGATCCTATTATTAGTATTAAAAAAAACATTTTTCTTTTCATTTATAGGGAAATACATAAAAGTAATCTCTTATCTTAAAAGTTAAAAAACCGTTTTCTTTGGTTGTACACAAGCAGAAAAAGAAATTTGCACAATAATTATACAGAATGACAAGTTTTGGAGTCATGGTTTTTCTAGTTTATGACAAAAATCTCCACTGACCTGGCGTATAATTTCGAAAAATGCTACCACTTTTTTTTTTATTTACCAAAAAAGAAAATTTGATTTTCTTGTGGGCAATGTAATCCTTCCATGCGTGATTTTGATTCCTAGAGTTATGAAAGCTATACGACAAGTATTTAAATAGCGGTGTCGGAGCACGTAACAGTATTGACGGCGGTCTAAGTTGATGAATGAGAAATGAACTACTACTATGTAGTTGCAGTGGGTATCGGTTAATACACATATAATATAAATTTAACGTATCTAGATGTTTCTTCGGTTGTTTTTCAGAATCTCGAGATTAATCTAGTTGTGCATATATAAATTCACCTAAAATATTTGGTTGTTAAAAATTGGGTTTAATTTTTCAGTGTCGTTCAAAAAAAAAATGATACTTATCAAGATGAAACTATGTCGAATGAAAGAAAAACACAGTGGCTGGATAAGTTATGCAGTAGCCACCTTGATAGTATAAATTTAGGAGTATAGTAGTGTTGTCTGAATTGACGTTTTCTGGTGAAGAAAAGGTAGAGGAGGGAGCCCCAGGTATTTGATCATTGATGGCGCTGTACCTTGGAAATGAAAGAGCTAACTGCATCCTTAAAATTCAAAATAACTACTAGTATTTTCCCTTCTCAATGTTTTCTAAATCTTTGTTTGTTTCTATAGTTTATGTTTCTTGGGAAAGCGAAAATATCAGAACGAGGATAGATTTTAGTCCGTCAATTCGGCAATTCAACGATCCAAATCTTAGAATTTGAAACACCAGTATGCTTCTCATGGAAACTGAAATCCAAACATGGGTTAAGTCCACGTTCGAGAAAGTCGATAGATCCAAAGCTTTAATTTGGTCTCAAAAATTCAATTTCTATTATATTCTCCCCTTTTTGAGAACGGGGGATGGTATTGTGCTACCATTCGAGCCATCCGTTCATCAATTCAACGATCCAAATTTCATCTCGGCAATGAACGATTGAAATGCTACACAGTGGAGATATGTTTTGAATAGCTGGATTGCCGAATAAACTGCTCGGATGGTGTACGGCACGGTGCTGTGCACCACCCGCGCAGCAGCATCCCCGGTACGGGAACATGTGGGCACTCCAGCAACATGTCCAACTAAATCCATTTTTCAATCTGCATGATTGATACATAGAAACATTACATGTATACATGGGTTGTAGAAGATGGGTTCACAGGAGACAGGTTTCTCTTTGCAACAACACTTCCATGTTCCATGTTTTCAACTGCATCTCTGACCTTTTCTTTTTTTTCTTTTTTTTTTCGGTAATGGAAATGTGTATCGGACAGAATCCAATGGAGAACCCCAGATGTCTTCTTCTTGCTGTTTTTGTATGAAACACTTAATATAATAATTGCTTGATATGCAGACATCTTGAACCGCTATTTTGATTGTGGGCTCGGATTCTCTCTGGTCCCTCGTGGACGGGAAATCTAAATCTGGACTACGGCTGCAAATGCAAGCTTGGTCCGGCTCGTTAACGCTCAGGTTAACTAACAAGCCGAGCTCGAGCTCAAGTTTTTGGTTTGTTTAGTCAACGGAGCTCGGATCGTTAAGGCTCGAGCCGAGCTCGAGCTCAAGTTTACTAAACGAGCTGAGTTTGAGCTCGACAAACCTCAGCTCCGCTCGTTTGCAGTCTAGACCATACATTGTTATAATCAATTGTTTGGATTTGCCAATAAATTTTTTTTTGCAAATCCGAACCATTTACTAATGGACGATCAAAATTTGGACTGTCTCATCCGGTCCAAATTAAGAACCGGAGAGGATCCATCTCCTTTGATTATAATTCCATCAGCCAAATATAATATGACTTGGGTTAAAGATTATGAGATGGCTTATGGAGGGTGTCTGCATCCCATATTGGATGCATATCATGTGTACTGTTAATTTAATGTATTGGAAGTATCTAACCTATAAGGCAATAATCATTGGCAATTGGTGGCGAAATCTCTATATTATATAAACCAAGCTTGGATGCATCTAACCTAAAGTCTAACATCTACAATCAATGCACAAATAAAATGATGCATGATACTTATATTTGGAGCCGGCAGGCCCTTTTCGGTCATCAGGGTCTAGTAAAACAAGACTTTGAGGCCATGTTGAGCCAAATAGCCAAATAGGACAATACCTGCAGACAGATTGATGTGTCTAACACGATGTTATGAGGCGGTGCATGACAGTTTTATCTTGGAGGTGTAACGCCGCTTCCAGTTTGAGACCCGGGTGGCCTAGGAATCAGGAGGCCGAAATAGTGAGGCCAATTGGTGAGTTAGCTAGGCAGATAATATTTCACGGGAGTGGCTTCTCAAGCAATGCGAGACTATATTTCCCTAACAGTGGCTCCGGGTTGTAGGCCTTGCAGAATGAAATGCAGCAGTAAAAGAAATACTACTGTGAAGTGCTTATTTTTTTTATACAAATTGGTTTGTTGATCCAGCCACAGCCTAGAAGAAGTAATTAGGGTTAATTAGGGTGACTCTTGTTCTTAATTTGTTTCGTTTATGAGCTTATACAAGGTGCAACAAGGGAAGAGGTTGGGAAACAGGTATGAAGATAATGAATGAAATTAATTAATGAAGAAGTTAATCATTTTCTCAATTACTTTCTTCTCTCTAATCAATCCTCAGATTAATCCATGATCTCTAAGCTAGCACAGCGTTACTGAATCTTGGTTTGTGTTTCAGGTTTTTTTTCTTTTCTTTTTTTGTCTAATCCGGATTAGCTTAATTAGTTCATTTTTCTGAAGAAACTGCATGCTTATTTGGAACCCATTATTAGTTTTTACTGGTTTAAAATATGTCAGAAGTCTAATGGTTAATTATCGGCTACTAAGTAGCAGTGTTTTGGGTCCTCCAGTACTGTTATACCGGTGCTACCAAAAATTCCCCTTCGTATGCGAATTCCTACTACGGATCGATTTTTATGCGATTTGTTGCCCGCTCGATCACGACCACCACGTGACTGCTACAGCCGCCTTCAAGTGCTCCAGCACCGAAAATAATTTTAAAAAATTCACAATCGTGACACCTAAATTTCGTTACGTATCATTAAATACTCTTGCTACTGCTATTTTTACCATTAAAATTTACCTTTGATCTAACAGGTTTCCAAGACGTACACAGTGTTATTGATAATTTGCTTCTTTTGGGGTCCAATCCTGCCTGCAAGATCTAGCCTTGAAGATAATATTAGCATTTTCTTTGTCGAGATTCATGAGAGTATCAGTTAAAGCTGCATACTGAAATTGGGTGGTCCACACAGGTATGTTGGGTGACAGGAAAGCATCACTTGATGTGGCCAAGATTAATAATTTCATTCTTCACAGATTTACCTACATTTATGAATTGAGTAGTGCTCGTACCATCCACCACAATCTCGAAATCGTACCGACGGTTCCGCCGGGCTGATTCCGGTCATCGGACGGCCGATCCGAACCGACCAAAAATTCGAAAAAAAAGAGAGTCAAGGGTGCCTTCGCGGAAATCAAAGACATCTGATGCGTATATATATGCGACAATGGGGTGTTTGGATCGAGCATTCTACATGCATCGGATGTCGTTGATTCCCTTGCGGGACCTCCTCGGGTTTTTTTTTATAAAATTTTTAGACGGCTCGGATCGGCCATCTTGTGGCCGGAATAGGCCCGGTGAGGCCGTCTGTACGATTTCGGGATGATGGTAGTCGGTACCAATATCTTTACTGTTATGAATTTGTTTGTATCTGCTTTGGTATCTTTTTCCTTTTTTTTTTTCTTTTTTCTTTTGCAAAATGAAAGTTATGAAGAAAAGTTTTGAGAACACTCATATATATGATTTACATCTTTGTATGAAACAATTTTTGGTGATTCCGAAATCATTTCACAAGTTCTCTCCCCAGGGTTTGCCTCAGCTCATCGAGAGAGACTCGTTGCCGAGCAAAAAAAAAAAAGAGAGAGACTCGTTTAATAAATGACTAAGTTTCTATTTATCTAAGATTCTTATTTTTTATGTATTTATTTTTTGCTTTACAAAACAAGTCATTTTATCACAATGCATCTCCTTTAATTCGGAAAATAAGTATTTGTTGCAATATAAGTTTATTTCCTTTAGTGAGCCTAAGCTCGGCACATTAAGGGCTCAGCTCTTTAATGCTTGAGCTCAATTTTTTGACTCGTTTAATAAATGAGTCGAGCTCGAGTTCGACTAATTTGCAGCCCTACCCAAAAAAATTTTTTTAAAAATGATGGTTAAAAAAAACCTTTCAAAATCTTTCAGGAGTCTGCACCAAATCATCTCCTAGCAAAGAAAGTGCTGACTTTCGTTTTCGCAACTTTCAGCTGCACGGAATTAACAGGCTTTTGGTTTTGATTTTAGCCTTAGGTATGAAGGGGCAGTTGAAGCTACTAACAAAGTGGGACATTTCAAAAATTATTATCCTAAAAGTTTTCCAAAAATCGTTTTAATTTCAAAAGAAACATTGAATGCGAATTTCAAAAATCAATTACTAAAAAGGATTTTCGTCCTCCCTACAAGAATGAGAACAAATACAAAGATCTTACGAACACAGAAGTTAGTTTCTCAGTACAAATTAAAAAAAGGGAAAATTAGCCATATAGATGGTGAAATAGTTTTCATTTAGAGGAAGGACGCCAGCAAAAGAATTTTCAGTGGAGGTTAACTTTTCGAGTTTTTTAGCAATAAGGTCAAAACATGTTTAGGCACTTTCATAGGGTTTTAAGGTTCACTTTCCTTTTATAGGGTTTTAGTGGTTTATGCACTTTCATGGGGTACCCGAAGGTTTTAGGCACTTTCATGTATAGGATACCATAAGGTTTTAGGCAATTTCATCCGGTAATATAGGGTTTTGGGCACTTTTATAGATACATTTGTCCTTTGTTTGACTGCAAAAGGTGATTGTATTTGAGCTCAAAAAATATAAATATAAGAAATTTTTAGCTAAGTCTCCCAATAACTTGAAACTTCAGTAAAGCAGATGCCTTATTACCAATGAAATGACGAACTTATTAATTACTATTTGACATAAATTATAAGAAATAGTACAATAAAATTATATGAATTTGTTTTCTTGAAATATTAAGGGGGTGATTTTGCTATATAAGAACAAGTTCTTACGTACAATATTGATGTCAAAATGATCATAGCAAAGGTTTTTTTTTTGGAGTTGCTCCAGTGGTAATTAAAAAATCAAAACCTACAATGTTAATGAACCTGGTTGGTGCCATTTTGGCACCATCTCGAATCTAAATTAATTCATCTAGATCTCATTTTTTCGATACATGACAAAGTCAAAGTTACTGACAAATTTGACACCAGATACTATATTTTTTGTCTGTTTTCAACGACAATTTAGCTCACCGGTGAACATAAATTTCGACAACACCAGATACTATATTTTTTTGTCTGTTTTCGACGACAAATTTAGCTCACCGGTGAACATAAATTTCGGCAAACAAATTAAATTAAAGACGTCAAATTATATAACTTTGGGATGCTATTCTCTCGCTGTGATGCTCTACGTGTTCTTGCCGTTTAATCTTACGTAATCCTTTCAATCTGGAAATTATGATAATCCATACGTGGAGGAGTGCATGGAAACTAAATTATAACCAAGTTTTTTGGTTTTTGTTTTTTTTTGGCTAAAAGAGAAAGTGGAATCCACTTTGTATTCTTAGGAAAAATCTCACGAGGGCTCCTACAGTGCGGGGCGCACTGCCGGTGTAGTGCGACATCTCAATCTTCCATCTCGGTAATTAATGGTCCAGATCTCAGCTCAATAATTGAGCGGCGGCTCAAATCTGTAGGGACCAAGATGAGATCTAGAACATTGATTATCAAGCGGACAGCTCTAAAGTCGCACTACACGCACTACACCCTGTAGTGCCCGCGTTGCACTACAGGACCTTTCAAATAACCAAACATATTTCTCTCTTGATGATTTGGAGAATGAGTTTGAGTTGGAGGATGATGTCGACTTCGAGGAAGATGTCTCCCTTTTTTTGGAAATTTGAATCGTCATTCGTCATCTGATATGTTTGATGTTTTCTGGGCTCAGGACTTGTTCCTTTTGGTTTGTTCCTTTTGCTTCGGTTGTGGTTGTAGGTGTTTTTTCATCCTCTTGTTTTCAAGTTAGGTTTTAGATGTCGGGTCTTTTGCTTGCTTTAATTTTGGCAGCTTCTATGTCTCTTGTGGTGTTGGGGAGTGATGTGTTTTTAGGTGTCTCTTTGCTTTCAGGTGTGTTGCTTCAGTTGTTTTCTTGCCATCTTTTGGTATTGGTTCTCGGGTGGCGTTTTCGCCGGTGTGCCCAAAATCCGTTTAATTTTTGTATCCTCTTCAAAGATTAATAAAAAAAATTGCTTTTTCAAAAAGAACAACCAAACAGATTTGGAGTACTACAAATTGATTAATTTGGCTTTAGAAAATTGTGATCTCATCTATCTCGTCCCATAACCATAATTAGCAAACAACGGATGGATTATTTAATAGTCAAAAACCTTTGTCGGTCGTTAAATAGGGTTTGGTTACGACATGATTATTTGTCCCTTTTTCAACAAACTATTTTAGGCAACGGATTTTTAGCGCATATGTATACACTAAAAACCCAAAAATCGATCTCACCAACCGCAAGCCCCGTAATAAGTGCCGAACACCCTGTGTCGATTCTGCTCTGCAGTATGTGTCAATGCAATTTGTCCATCTTGTTGGGTCGCGTTGCGCATTAGTTTTCTAATATTTGTATTTTGAGTGAATTTGTTTGTTGCGTATGCATTATTAGGAGTATACATTGGGCGTAAGTGTAAGGATGATAGAGGGAGATACGGACCGGTGATATTACAAAGTTGAAAATTATGGCAAAAAACAAAACAAAATTCACTAAAGATGAAAAAATTTTAAATAGTTGGTGTCGTCTTATACGATTTTTTTTTTCCAACTTTAGTCCACAGTTTTATATTGAGAGAGGAATCTTGAAGGTTTAGAACAACAACTTGTACATATTTAATTGAGTTGATTTTTTGGAATGGCACTCAAAAAATTATTTTGAAATTAAATAAACGATTCAGATTATTTGTGTAGGACCAGAAAGTGAACAACACGCCATCTGTACACTATCGGTGTTCTAATCATCCGTACCCTTAGCATTCGCTTGCACAAGATTTGAAATCTTGTGCTTGTACTTGTCTTCTAGCTCCTAGTAAAATTCCAAACGCAATGGTGCTTACATAAAGATATATTTTGGTACCCAAAATAAAATACTTGGATTATTTGTTATTCGAATCTGGTATTTCAGAATGTAATCTTTACCTTTTGCTTTCAAATCTTCACCTATCTGAAGCTTCTTTTTTTTTTTGGTAATTAATTGTTTTATAAGATTTGGCTCAATTTTTTTAGATTGATTGTTAGTTTCGACGAGAAAAATAAGAAAAGTATCTCTAAAGCATTTTATTCACCTCGGCCTTTTTATCTTTGTACTTTTCACCCTTGTTGCTTCTTTTTTTGCTCCATTGATGGTGACAAGATGACAAGAATCAAATTGAACATCTCATTTTTCTTCTATGAACTTTATTTTTTACATAAATAATTTCTTCAACAAGCCCAACAAAACGTGCTTCTTTTTAACCGTCATTAACTACAATACACACCTCTTATTTGGGTGTGTATCAATCATATGTACTCCCAATATGTTATGAATTATAGAGAAAATATTACGAATCATATTGCTAAAAAGTTACGAATCGTATAAAGATTAAAGATATATCAAAATGTTATGATTTATAATAAAAATGTTACAAATCGTACTGCTGAAAAGTTAATGAATTTTAGAACAAAAGTTACGAAACACGTTAAAATAAGTGTATATGATACATTCTTTTAAGATATGTGTATTGTAGACTTTCCCTCAACTCCTTGTCATGTACCACCGCATGATAAAAACATGCATATCCAGATCGTCCTCCTCCTAAAACAGGCCTGTCGATGAGGAAAGGCGAGGAATGCAATTGTATAGGTTCCAAGCAAGGGCAGAGGCACATGGGTACAAGGGAGGGCGGCCGACCCCATTGGCTGCCAAATTTTCGTAGGGATAGGTATAATTTTTACTAATTTAATCCCAAATTTTCATAGAAATAGGTATAATTTAGCTATTTTGACTCCACAAAAAATCTCTAAATTGCCCCAACTTATTTTAAGTGCATAGAAATCCCAAGCGTTCTCTTCTTTTCGAGAGTTGATAGTACTAGAAATGAGATTATCATTATTATTTTTCAAATATTAACAAGTCTTTTGGGGCCAATTATTAGACAAAAATGAATTATTAGTGCATATCGATCTTATAATTAACCTTTTAATTTAGTTATTTTTGGACTTGTGCATAGAAAAAATATATTGCATATGAATCCAATTTTTGACCTCACTAACTAAAATTCCTGGCTCCGCTCCAAGGGTGGTCACTTATTTGCTACTCTAGAGGGCTTTAAGCGATTATTAATTTTTCATGATAAGAGAATATCTGTAGAAGCTAAAAATGATTCTATTCTCCTATAAGATCCAAAGAACTTTCAGGCATCGAATTTTGAATCAATAACTGGAACAGACGGTCGAATTTAAAGAGCAGAAACATCAAGACAAACAGATGCTTCCAATTTATATATATATATGGCAACTCAATCACTCAAACAAAATACAAACTTAATGATTGAAGTGCAATCTTTGGCGTTACTTTCTTTTGGTATTAAGCTGTCGTTTGGGTTGTTTTTTAGCGGGTTTTTGGCTTTCGTTTTGGTATGTGGTGTTTGGATTGGCATATTGCCTTCGTATATATGATATAGTTTGGTTCTCTGGTGGCGTATGCCGGTGTGTCAATGATCCTCTTAATCTCTGTAATCCTGTCCAAAGAATAATAAAAAAAAATTGCCGATAAACAAAAATGATTGAAGTGCAAGTACCCATGCTGCTTCGATCAAAAAATGCTAATGTTTTCCATGGTTATAATCTTGGAACATCTCCAAGTGAGAGCAATTTGGGAGCCAACCCATATTTTGGCTTGAAGACCAAAATTCTATCTCCTCTAATGAAAACCATTCTGGGATCAAGTCAAAAAGTGGCTTGGCTATTTCTTTGGCCATGAAAATGGTTTGGGGCTCTTGGGAGTATTCCAATGGTTGTGATATGTGGATGTGATACAACGGCTGAGAGTACTGATCATAGCGGCCAAGTAATGGTTTTAGCACTGTTGGAATGCTTTTGCCAAAACTTGAACACATAGCACTGTTGGCGTGTTTGCGATAGCTGTAGATACAGATGTTAGATTTTAACTTCAAATTCTGGTCTAGATTTTAAATTTCGGATTTTAGTACAAGTTGAGAAACTTGTTTGTTGTAGCTGAAAGATTATGAAAATTTCATTCATTTTTTTGAGAATTTGTGTTGAAGAATTCCAAAGCTATCCAAATCTAGTTTTGAAATTTTGCGAATTTCTTTCCTTTTTCAGACTCTTAGCTGTAGATTCTAAAAATCAGTTAGGTAGAAATTTTAACAAACATTCTAAACTGCTTTTAAGAAGCTAGTATCTAAAAACCTGTCAAAATAATTTTTCGCAAACGCCCACGGTCGCAAGCCAAAAAATGACTTTGACTCTTAAAAAAATGGCCAGAACCATTAGAGATATTCTTAGGGCGTACAAAATCTTACAATGAGTTTTTTTGGATATATTGTTAGGTATTACAGTTAGTAGAGTTAAGTTAATTTTTGTTATCAAACTAGTGATTTCTTGAGCGGTTGCTAATAAAAGAGGTGAGAAATGGTAACAAAAGCAAATCTATTTCGTTTCTCTCCATTAATTTCTCGGTAATAATGGTAAGATTTAGTGAGAAATCAAAATTCTTTTCTCCCCTTATCAAATTTCTCAACCCAAACAGACTTTTTTAAGGAATGGGGGGTGCTGCTATACTACACCGTGTAACCACACCGTGTAGTACAGCCAGATATCTCGGCACAGACAACTTGAACTTACTGTCTATTGTTCGAATTAAAATTCAAGCTATCCATTACCGAGATGAACAGCCCAATCAACTGCACTACATCAGGGTGCACTACAGCACCCACGAGTCCCTTTGTTAACACTTTGCAAGTGAAAGAATAGTGGATGTCTTTACGATTCGTTTGGAACACAAACCTTTTCAAAAGCAGCGTTAGCTTTTGCATCTTAAGGGCTACCTTTTAAATGGTCTCAAAGTTTAGTCACATTATTCTTGAAATTAAATGATCTTCGTTCCGACTCTCCATCCTTTTTCTATGCTTACGCTTTCAATTCTCCTATATATAAATACAAATTTTAGTTTATTTAGGAGGATTTTAAAAGACGACGATCTCACGGTCGGGCTCGTGCTCCTGCTCCATCATTATGCATGTGACTGAGGTCTCAACTCTCAAGGACTGTAATCCTTTAGTAATTTACAGTACTCCATTGGAAAACTGACACCTATAAACTTGGGATTGTTATCCTCCGTACGGTAACCCAGTTTCCAAACAGAGTGCACTCTAACCTCAAGCTTTTTATGATTCTTGTACCTCTACAAAAAAGAACGTTGTGTTTGTCCAGGCAGGGAAACTTCTTTCCCTTGTTTAGTCTTTTTCACTCCTCGTATTTTTTTCACTTTTGAGTGAAAAATTGGTTCGACTGTTGCTTTTCAGCTAGCAGCGTTTTCGTACGTTTCCAGTTGTGAATTTTTATAATTTTCTTGTTGGAATTTGGGGCCAGATCTGGGACCAAATCAGATTGCCCATGTGGGCATGATCCGGTGACCTATTTATAAAGAGTTCTATGTTATCTTGCAGACAAAATAAAAGATCGAGGTTGATATAATCTTAATCTCTTAGGATTATCGAAGTTCTGTCGCATCTAGGATGCTCTCTCTCTCTATTTAATTCCGGCATGAACGTAGCGGCGGAAGCCGAATGGGTCGAGAGAGTGGAGAAGTTGGTTGGGAAGAGAGAGAAGTCATGTAAAGACCATGACTATGGTCATTATGGGATTTTGGTTTTGAGATTTTAAGTAATGAGTGGGGAGAGATAGATAGAGAAATGAGAGTAATTGTTGAGAGAAAATGTATTGGAAACCGTGCACAGAGAGAATCTCAAATCTAAAATCTCAAAACGAGCATGGTCCACATGCACAACTCTTGAGCATGATTTTTGAGTTGATATTTTTTTGGTAGGAGTATATATTATGTGATAATCAGTAGCAAAAATTGGATATATAATCAGCTTTGAGGAGGATGTGATGGACTTGTACTTGTTCTTAGCTCGACGTTTTGAAGCATTCTTCAAAGTTTCAGAATTTGTCCATAATTTTTGAGTTGTGGCAAGTATTGGCGAAAACAACAAAGTCGATTATTTATTTTGCTGCTGATAGATTAATTCGCCTTGTGTTAACTTTATCGATTACAGCGACAATATATTGAGCGAATTTGTTCAGCCATGAAGACTTGACTACGAAATCTGTGTCCGAGGATGATTTCCTTGCAAGTTATATGTTCGCTTAGGTACATTCAGAAAGGCAACGCTTGGCTTTTTGATGTTGACTGCAATATAAACGCATTTTACATCGTGAAATAGCTTCTAGCGTAGTTTTAGGTTCTTACTTTTGATAGAACGCTAGGTCCTTTTCGATCTCTTTCGAAATAGAAATGGATGCACTATACGGTATGCGTGTATTTGTTTGCAACCATATTTTTGTAATCATATAGCTAGTTTGACCGAAATTATACATGATAATTTTGTTGATAATATTTATGGACTTGCTCATGAGGATACCCGCTAACCCCATTTCTTTCCACTGGTTGATGTGGCTATTAGCAATCATTTTGGATAGAAAAATGCAACGGACACATCAATGTGTCACATCCCAGTCACATCTCTCTCATATGCATGTATGGGAATTTCACAACAGGAATTTGCTAGGGACCCACATGTATATGAGAGAGATGTGGTTGAGGTGTAACAAATTGATACGCCCCTAGCATCTCCCGGTTGGATATCTCAATCCTTATCGAATTCATGACTCCTCGGATAGTCAATGACCTCGATCTGTAGTGAAAATATCATGCATTGCTTGTCTTGCTATTGTCATGATTTGGCATTTTTTATTTTTAGCAAAATCTAATTCCACCCATTGGCAATTTTTTTTTTTTTGAATGACAAAAAAAAATTCATTAAGCTTTGAATTGTTACAAAGATTAATAGGATGAGGAGATAACGTAAAGTCCAATCTAATACCTAAATCCATGATTGACAAGATGCCAACCAAGACAACACCTAAAGGGAACAAAGCCTCAATACCTAAAGGCCAAAAGCCCAAAAAAAGCAGTTATAACAAATGGGACGTAACCCAATCACCCAATAGGCGTAAAAACCCAAATAACATAAGACGAGCCCAACTTGTAAAGCCCAAACGCACATCTAACCCTAACCATCACTACCACCAGCACCAGGACACCATCGATCCCCACGGCCGCATACCACCGCCAACGTTCCACCATAAAGCAGACAACCAGGAGGCCCCATTGGCATTTGTTGATGTCAAAAAAATTGCAAAGCCATCTTCTTTTTTTCAAAGGGACTGACAAAGCCATCGATGGCGCTGAATTTGACACCAAATTACGGCATCACCATCTCCCAACGGTCTATAGTTGATATCGTGTCAAAATAGCACCGAATCGGCCAGGTGCAACATTATTGCTATTCTTTTGGCTTTTTGGCAATGGAGCAAGTGAAAAAAAAAAAATATGACTTCGGCGACAGTTATTTAATTTTGACACCAACGGAAGAACTTTTTTTGTTGACATAATTCGCGAAAAGCATGACAATGCGAAATCCATTGGGATGGAGCAGCCCAAGGTGATTAAATTTAAGCCCAGATTTCCCAGCCCAAAATCAGACTGGAGATGAGTCATTGTTTGTGTGCCATTGCTTGGGAGTTGGGGCCAGGCCAAGCCAGCCCACTTTGTTATATTTGCCCATTAGAGCGCCCCGAAAATGAAATTAAGGACTGAAATTCACTTTGATGCGTGGAACCCGAACATCCAAGTGAATCTGAACCTCTGACTTCTCTTTCGGAGACATTTTAGGGATCCCTAGCATTGCTCTTTTGTTTAATGTTAAAGCTGACGATGACAGCAATTACATACACAGAGATACAATACAAGATTCTAATTAAAATCCAAACAAAGCGCCAACTTATTTGACTTTTTTTTTTGTTGCTAAAAAGTGGTTATTTTTCAAAATATTTGGGTAAAAGTAAAAAAAAAATTACTTTTCTGATTCATCTGGTCGAAAGTTTAGCACAAACTAACAAACACAAAAAAAAAAAAAAATTTGAATAAGAACAAAAAATACTAAAAGTGTTAAAAGTTAAACAGAACGGGGACGTAGCTCGCAAGTTAATTAGTTAGCTGTGGTATGGTTTGGTTTTGAACAGTTGACCATATATCAGATTCTATAATTTGTACAGGACACATATCTTTTAGATCAAATTAAAATTTTGTCATTGATCAGAAAAGTCCCGGATCAGTCGGAAAATATTATTGTTAATTGCTTACTTGGCTATACAAATTATAGTAGAACTCTACTGACTTGGTTTGTCAATTAAAATCCTATTTTGTTATTTTGTTTGAGAGGAAAAGAGCAAAGAAAATTAAAAGAGAGAGTTTAAGAGCAAAGTTTTTTGAGTTTTCTCTTCCAAAAGAGGAAAACTTGATAAAGAGAATCTCTCCAAGTTTTCTTCTTCTTATTTTCTGGGGAATTAATATTCACACTCTTTTTTTTGTTATTTACACTCCCTTTTTAATTTTTTAGTATTGAAAGTGTATATATATTTTTTGTTGCTAAAAGACAAAAAAAAGAGTATGTATAACAAAAAAGAGAGTGTGAATATCAATTCCTTATTTTCCGATATAATTTGTCTTTACCCAACTTCCAAACTGAGTGGTAATTTTGTTTTTTTGTTTTTTTTTTTTTTCTCTCTTCCTGAAGAACCAAATACTAACACAGACATAATTCTCTTTTAATTTCATTTTATATTATTTCCTTTCAATCCGTTTTCACGAGGGGCGCGGCTATTCGCAGCCACGTATTTTCTCCCACAGCCCGTTAAAAATTTTCAATTAGACTCGACAGTTAGTTACCGAAATTGAGATACATTTTCAGCATCTAATTACCGAAATATGATATTTTTTTCAACAGCTATTTACCAAAAATGCATATTTGGCAGTTGTCTACCAAAAATTGAATATATTTTTGACATGTAGTTACCGAAATATAATCTTATTTTCAACAGCTATTTACCGAATTTATGATTTTCAACAACCACTTACCGAAATATAGTAGGCTATGGGAAAAAATACGTGGTTGCGAATACCGGCCCCGAGTTTGGTGGAAAGGTCGCTTTAGAACATCGTTGAAATTGAAAAAGGGTAAATTTCACTGACACTCCTTGAGCTTTACCTTAATGACAAACATTCCCCTCATGTTAGAGAAATAATTATAAACTTTTGTGATTTTACTGTTTATTTCGCTGATACTCAATCAACAACTTCTCAACCAAGCATGTGACACAATTAGTCTAAAGTTTATCAACAAATTCACCATTTTTTATAATAGAATTAATAATAAAAAGTTTTAAAAAATAAGTAGTAGTTATCAATGAATTTTACCCTGTTGGTATTGGATTAAAAAAATAAACTCTTCAAATGGGTTAAAAAAAATCATTTTGAACCAAAATAAGCATAGTTTTCATGATTACTTTTGGATTCAAGTCATTTTATGCTCATCGTGTGTTTGGTTGAGGATTTCGGTGAAACGCACGTAAAAACTGCAGAGGTTCATTGTTATTTCTTCTACATGATGATGGTATATGTCACTAATGCAAACATCAAGGGTGTCGATGGAATTTACCCAATTGAAAAAGTGCTGTGCTAATCGCCGCGTGTCAGACCCCCTGACACGGTCCCCTCCCTTCCCCCTTTTACCCCTCCCTCTCTCTCTCACTCTCACCGCACTCTCTCTCTCTCGTTTTTTTTTTATTTTTATAAATTTTAAATGCTAATAACTTATTGTTTAAGTATTTATTTTTAATAAATTTTATATTTTTAAAATTTACTTAACGAAACCTATCAAACAAGTCTAATATTGAATATGAAATAATGTGTTTAAATTAAATGATTTTTTGGGCCTAATATATTATCTCTTTATTTTTATTTTTTTGTCCTTCAAAATTTTTTTAAAACTTCTATATATGAGTTTTCAAGCAAATTATGTATGTTGAATCTATTTAAATTTACTTTATATTTCTCTGAACAGTCAATAATCAACACGGACGGAAAGTTGACAAATAGCTCTAGGCTTCTAAGATGAACCCAAAGAATATCTATGATTTTGTTGGTGTGTTCATAAATGTATTTTTTTTATTTAATTCTTTCAAGATATACCCAATAGGAGATAGACCCCCTAGTTGTTCTTTCTTATACAGTGTCTTCACATTGTAAATGTTCTTGATTCCTTTACTAATTGACTAGTCTTGTTATCTCATAAAACTAAGAATTTCTCGAGGCGCGGTGCTACTGTACATGTCATGAACTAATTGCTGCTGGATTGGGGTCAACCTTAATGGGTACTCATGTCCCTCAAAACTTTCAATTGGTTCATGGTTATAAAAACCCCTCACAATCTTCAAACCCCACATGACACCGTCTGGAGGTTATGCTACACCTTGCAGCTTAAATGGGCAATCACATTTTTTAGTTACATTAATCCTTTGCATTGAATGCCCTTCCGGTGGCAATTTGTACAATCCTCTCATTTGACAAATAAGAATGCACTTCGACATCTTGTTACCCTTTATGCTAGTAGATTTACTCATGACAATTACAAAATCATTTTTCCTACCAACTCTCCGCACTCAATCTAACATAACAGCTCTAGTTCATATATTTATAATTAAAAAAATGAATACGTATAAGCACAATATTATGCAACCTACTTTCAAAATAAGTAACGCACATGTATAATAACAACAGTAATAACTAACTTGGTCAGTCGTAAATTCGGTTATGTAATCACGCCCAATGTAAAAGCTGCTCTCCCCATAAAAAACTTCATTCACAACATTGTTCCCAACTAACCAACTATCCAAAAATAAAAAATTGTACTGATTCATAATATTCTTCTATGAATTACGAAAATGAAATGAAAGTTGAGAAAATTGTGAGAATCTGGTGAATGAGAGAAAGTGTGAATATATAAGCCAAGACATACACAAGTGTATATATAGACAATTGAATATATAAGCTAAGCTATTAATGCTATCAATGCATTATCGAATTTGCAATGGGCAACTGTTGTTGCTGCACCTGTAACTTTGAACCAATGTTATTAATGTTCTGTCGAATTTGCAACGGGCAATTGTTGCTGCTGCACCTGCAACTTTGAACCAATGCTATTAATACTCTATCGAATTTGCAACGAGCAACTGTTACTGCACCTACACCTTTGAACCTTTTTAGACAGTTTATATATTAAAAAATATGGTTAAAAAATGTATTTCAAATTTCAATTCGTTTGAATCGGTGAAAAGAATTTAGTGTCCTAATCATTTTATTCTTAATAATGGCCATAATTAAATTTAGACTTTAGGGTTCTCATTGATTGTTACCAATAGATATTTGATTTTACGACTTTCTTAGGACTAATTAACGAGAGCTCTAGAGTCAAAATTTAACTATGACCTTTTTAGGATAAAATGATCAAAAAACTAAAATCTTTCCACCTGTTCAAACGGATTGAAATTTGGAACACTTAATTTTTTAACATTTTTAGATTGTTTATATATATTTAAAAATATAGTTAAAAAATTAAGTGTTCCAAATTTCAATCCGTTTGAACTGGTGGAAAAGTTTTAGTTTTTTAATCATTTTATCCTAAATAGTCATAATTAAAATTTGACTCTAAAACTTTCGTTGATTAGCTCTAAAAGATATTTGATTTTACGAGACAAAAAATTCATTATGACCATTAAAGATAAAATGATACAAAAAATCTTTCCATTGATTCACCAGATTGAAAATCGGAATACTAAAATAATTTTAAATAATAAAAAAGGAAAAAGATACATAATATAAATATTATTAATTAATAACAAAAAAAATAACAGAAAATGGATTCGGATATTTTTGGGCGCAAGAGGGGGTATTTTCGGTTTAAGGGAGGCGGGGGGGCTGCTCCCCCCCTTGCTGCTCCCTTTGCTGCTGCCCGGGGTTTCCGGGCCCCCTCCGGTCTCGCTCTGATGATCGGAAACGTTCACTTTGTAGAGCTCGTCGAATAGAACAACCATGTCAAAAATCAGCTTGATTGGATATCATTAAGTACTTGATCGGAACCTTTTTATCTTAAAAAGAATGGATCCGAAACACTGGATCAAATCCATTGTAACCCATGGACCGAGAGTTATATGGGCTCCGATCAGGCACTTAATGATATCCAATCAAGCTGATTTTTGACATGGTTGTTCTACTCGACGAGCTCTACAAAGTGAACGTTTCCGATTATCGGAGCGAGACCGGAGTGGGCCCGGAAACCCCGGGCAGCAGCAAGGGGAGCAGCAAGGGGGGGAGCAGCCCCCCGCCTCCGCGGTTTAAGGGGAGCTGGGGTCGGTGATGCGTGTGTCGGGGGTAAAAGTGGGAAGGAGTGTACCCCGTGTGAAGGGCGTCTGACGCGGGGGTTAGTATATGCTTGGAAAATATGCCCTCCGACCGTACCTGTTCTCTCTCTCCCTCTCATCGACTGACCTCGCGATCACACAGTCGAGCGAAGTCCTTCCAATGGACTCGCTCGCGGCAGCGACCGCCCCGAAGCTCGCTATTCCGACGACCAACTCTCCCTCCTCCGTCCAAGGACTCCTCGGCTCGAGACTGAACCTGAAGAGGACTCGCAAGAATTTGCTTCGCGCGCACGCGGCGGAGAACACGAGGCCCCGCTCCACCGCGGCCGCCGCTATTGACTTCAGCGATCCGCAGTGGCCGTCCAGGTTCCAGGAGGACTTCGAGGCCCGATTCAACATCCCTCACCTCACCGACATATTCCGCGACGACGTCGTTCCCATTCCCTCCACTTTTTGCCTCAGGATGAGGTACCTGGAAAATCTATTCCTATGCGTTCGTCTGTTTTAGGTTTCGTTTTACTCCCCAATCGCTTGTCACGTCACGTATGCAATTTTCTGATAAAAAAACAAAATACAAGTCGTGCATAAGTATTCTCCCCAACTTCCCGTTCCAAAATTTTGGTCGCAATTTGGAAGTCCAACTATTTAAGGAGACATGTAATCATTATAATATATTCCGAATGAAAAATGATTTTAATACGGGAATTGATTTTCACACTCCTTTTATGATATCCACACTCCCTTTTTTTTTTTTTTCAAGTGTTGAAAGTATATGTTTTTTTCCCCTAAAAGACAAAAAAGGGAGTGTGGATACAAAGAAGGGGGTGTGAAAATCAATTCCCTTTTAGTATTTCACATTTTGTTTGATAAATGGACTCAAAAACTTGTCATTGTTCAAATACACCTAGCATATTTTTCAAAATCCGGTATTTGTTTGGTTAGGATTGTGTAATGCATTTGCAATTTTTGTCTTTTCATCCAGACCAAATGGAAAAATGATCACTTCAATGCGATCGTAATGGAGGGGATATGAAATCCCACCAAACAAGCCACAAGTAAACAAGCTAAACTCACACAATACATGACATTACCTTGGCCTTAAAAACCTAACATCTCAATCAAACTTCTATCTTGTCAACTAATCATATTGCATTTGTCAGTTGCTGCAGCTTCCATGAAAATCTATTAACTTTCACTTACTTTTTAGAAGAGCTATCTTCCTTAAATAAGTTCATAGAAATCTAACTAAGCGTACGCATCGTCAACCAACAGGTGGGAGATCTAGGAGCATTGAGACGGGGAACTCTGTTGTTTGTGAGATTGGGAGGTGCCTATGGGCTCCAATAGCTAGACACATCAATTATGCCAGAAAATTGATGAGCAATTGGGAAGCTCTCTGTAGCAAAGCATGTTAGGTATCAAGAAATAAGACATTGTTGACAGAATCGAATTCGAGCCGCAGAAAACTCCTACCAAAGAATTTGGAGGGAAAAGGTGGCAGGAATGGAAAACAAGGTTGAGACCATAAAGCCAGAGTTCAACGTTGAGAAGAAATGTGTTATGGGATTAAGTACAAACATTTTTGGGCGTATAAAGCCTGGTGTGTGGGTGGTAAATATGATCAATGACATTGACCTACTCATAGAAAAGTCTAAGTTTGAAAATGGATTTCTTGTTGATTCACCACCAGCTTGAGTTAGGCTAGAACCCGCTTCGACACTGTCAAGTTCTACCCATCATACACTAGACATGGTACTGAATAAACTTCGAGATGAGAGCACTCAAAAGATCGGTATTTGGGGAATGGGAGGAGTAGGTAATGAGAGTACTCAAAAGATTGGTATTTGGGGAATGGGAGGAGTAGGTAAGACTACTATAATGTAACTCTTGAACAATTCACCTAAAGTCTCAATTTTGTCTTGAGTTCAGGAGTTCCAGACAATTCACCTGAAGTCGAAACATATTTTGTCTTGAGTTCAAGAGTTCCAGAGTTTAGGTGAATAGAGTTCCATTATAATAGTCTTACCTACTCCTACCTTTCCTCAAATACCAATCTTTTGAGTGCTCTCACCTCAAAATTTATTCAGTACCATGTCCAATGTACGATGGGCAGAACTTGACAACGTCAAAGCGGGTTCGAGCCTAACTCTAGCTAGTGGTGAATCAACGAGAAATCCATTTTCAAATTTGGATTTTTCTATGAGTAGGTCAATGTCATTGATCATATTTATCACCCGCTCACCAAGCTTTGTACGCCTAAAAATGTCTGGACATAATCCCATAACACATTTCTTCTCAACGTTGAACTCTTGCTTTATGGTCTCAACCTTGTTTTCCATTTTTGCCACCTTTTTTCTCCAATCATCAAAATTCTTTGGTAAGAGTTTTCTGCTGGTCAACAATGTCTTGATACCTAATTCAGATGCTTTGTTAAGGAGAGCTTCCCAATTTTCTGGCATAATTGATGCGTCTTGGAGCCCATAAACACCTCCCAATCTCACATACACGTTGGATGGATTCAATGGAAGCTGCAACAAGTGACAAAGGCAATATGATTAGTTGACAAGATAGAAGTTTGATTGACATGTTAGGTTTTAAGGCCAAGGTAATGTCATGTATTGTGCGAGTTTAGCTTGTGGGCCTGTGGCTTGTTTGTTTGGTGGGATTTCATATCCCCTCCATTATGATAGCGTTGAAGTGATCATTTTGCCATTTGGTGTATATGAAACTTGTAATTCAAATGAAGGCAAAAATTGCAAATGCATTACACAATCCTAACCTAAACAAAAGTGGAGTGCCAATATCATTTCTCAATACAAATTTCAAACACTTTTTTCAGCAAATGCCCTTTCATTCTACTTTTTGAATGTATCTATCAACACTTTACAAGGATAGTATTGGAAAACTAATAAAATTGGACAACCTAAAATAGAAGGTGGATAGTTATTTTGGGACGGACAAAAATGGAAAGCTGGACCAAAAAAATGGAATGGAGGGAGTATTATATTTTTTCTTCAATCCCAAATTGCTTGTCATGTACGAATAAGTTGTTAAACTTTTGAAAAAGAAAATAAAGTACTTCTGTGTAAGATTTTGTAAAGAATTTGAATGATGATGCGCATAAGCATTTTGATTCTTTGGATTCGAAAATTGTACTACTTTTCCTAGTGGATGAGCAATTTGGGACGGATAGAATATGTGTTTTGAAATTTTAGCAATGTGGTGTCGGAGGATTCTCATTCGCATTGTTTGGGTTTGTACTTCTGTGCTTCAATTCATACTTATGCATCGTGAATTTCAGTGATTCATCTTTGATCGCTTGTATGTTGACAAAATCTTTACGAACTTTGAGTGGTTAATTTCTTTATGTGATCGAAGTGTTTGTTTTGAAGTTTTAGTTTGTTTGTAATGTATGAATATGGATCACTTGAGCCTCAGTTCAATATGTTGAGGTATTGGGATTTTGCACTTGGGTACCTCTACGTATAAGTAGTGAATACGGAATTTCTGCTTCGTTTCGCCTTGTATGTTACTGAATTTTTCAACTAACTTCGAGTTGTTCCGGTCAGAATTATAAATCTTTTTCCACAAATGCTTACTTACATTGCTTGTATGCTTTCTAATTGAGTAAAATTTTGCTCATCTTAGCTACTTCGCCACTCAAAAATGGAGAGGTCCATTACACACAAGATGTTGCCACCTCAAATGGCAAGAAACAGAATTGGCTAGATATGAGAGAATAAAGCCACAAGGAGCAGCTTAATAATATTTCAAAACCGAAAGGGGAACTTTGAATTCAATATTTGAAATATGCAGTCATATTTGATATAAGTGACTTTCTATAGTGCATCCATACATTTATAGATGACTTGTCAAGCAAAGATCTGCAATACAAGGGGCCTCTCTCCATTACACCTTGTAATGGAGATTTGAATCTATAAAGCACCCATTTGTTAAAACATGATCTGCACTATAATGGAATCTCCATTACATTGTGAAATGGATAGTATATTAGCCCTAATTCAAAAAGTACTTTTTTATTTCATTTTTCCCGCTTTACTTAACTGTTTCTCGTCAACTAGAAGTTTTCCTTGTCGATTTGTCGTCTTATGTGTGGCAACAAATTGCTCTCTCCCTCAAAATATATATGTTCTGTTTTAGGAGTCCCACAGAAGAGTTTGCTGATGGTTATCCATCTGATGAGACATGGCATGGGTATATTAATAACAATGACAGAGTACTTCTGAAGGTATGAGGAGTTCGAGCATATTCTCACGATCTTTGTGTGCTTAGACTCTTTTTTTTGTGTGTTTTTGTTGATATGATAGAAGTTTATGATCAGTTCGCACGTCAAACTAATTCTACCCCTAGTGCGTGCAACTATTGGTGAAGGGTAACTCGTCCATTCGACGATTAATCCCACAATATGCGGAAAGTACAATACACTGGGAGACGTGCTATTATTAATTCCATCGTTGTTTGTTCAGTGGGTTTAAACTGTAGATACTATGGGATTATATGTCCAATCATTAATAGTCCAACCAATCAAATAGGGCCTTGAAGTTGTTAATTTTATCCTTAAAAAGGGAGTCGATCTGCTATTCAACCTTTTGGTCTAGCTCCCTAGAAGTCATTCTTCTTGGTTAGACCAAAACTTTGACATCTTTTGGACCCAAAGATTGTGGTTATATTCACTTATTTGTCACAGATACTCGTCATGGAATCAGTTGCTTCTCTTCCTAATGGTTTTGAATATCAACTTTGTGTGCCTTTTTTTTTTGGTTGCGTTAGTCTTTCATCAGTGTAGAATGTCACAAAGTAATGTTAAAGCATCCAACTCAAAATCAATTGGTAATGAGTGGAGAGGATGCCCAGACTCATGCACTAATTTCAGAGGCGCAACCCCTGACTCACATGTGGATAGATATCCATAACATAGGGATTATAACGCAACAAGGTGCACTTAGGCACAAACAACGGCGCAATCAATCAAGAGAATCTTGTCTACAAAATTATGAAAGTCTAGCTCTAATACCATGTTAAAGCAACCAACTCAAAACCAATTGGCAATGAGTTGAGGAGCTGCCTAAGCTCATATACTAACTGTGAACATAATTATTAACCAATTTTGGACAAGCTCTAATTAGTAGCATTAGTGCATATTAAATGTCTTGTATCTACAATCAAAGTTCTAATTTAGTATGTAGATATCTTATATTTTGGAGAAATTGACTGTCTTGCTTAGCATCATTTGTAATTTTCCTTTTACATAATTGGATAGAGATTATATGTCCATCATATATGCACTTATGTGAGATTCTTTTTGGTCCTCATTGGTGACTGTTTTTAGACTTCAGCGTACATGTAGTTCTCCCCCTACCCCTACCCCAACCCCCAGCTTTTATTGTTTTTATTTCCTTCTAGGCGCTGTACTATGTAGTTATTACATTTTTTTCTATGTTAGTTTTTGAACCTAAGTGAAAACATTGAACTTTGCAAGATGTGAGTTGAATTACTAGCAAAGAGACTTCTGTCGTCAAGTCATGTATGCTGAACCTTACTATTAATGTTTCACACTATTATTTCCTAAGCTCCCCTCAAGCTAAAGTGTACAAGTATATCATCTCCAGTTTATCACAAAGAATCGATTTTATCTTAATCAAGAGCTTGTATTGTAGAGGGATTGATTAATTTTGTCAAATAATGTACATCTAAATACAAAATAAAGCAAATCACAGATATTGGTAGACAGAGAGAATCTTTTGTAAGTTTTCATTAGTTCGGATGTAGTCAATGGGGCAAGTATTTTTCATTCAGCTTTTAAGGGAGTCATACATTATAATTATTTGTTTTTCTCCTCAAAACAACTACATCTAACCATAATTTGTTTGTGAATTAAAGTAATTCACGAAGTAATGTAGTTTTAAAATTAGTTGTCCAACAATGTAAATATGAATACAAAATAAATTGGATAGCAGATGTTTGTGGACAGAGAATCTTTTGTAAGTTCTCATGATTTCGGTTGTGGTCATTGGGGCAAGTACAGATTCATTCCTCTCTTAAGAAAGTCATACAATAAATTTGAATTTTTATCCTCAAAACAATTACGTGTAACCGTAGTTTGTTTGCGGATTAAAAAAATTTAGAAAGTAATGTAATTATTAAAGCAATCTCTGAAACGGTAATATGATCTCCTATTTTCATGATTTGGTAATTCTTCTACTTAAATGGTGAAAATAGCTGGAGAAATACTAGACAATAGGTTTGCCTCGAAGTCACTTCTCTTGATACCCAGATGAGAGTCAATTCTTTTCATAATCTGACCCTCGTTGGGATTTTATTTTCTTTTGAAATTAGAGATTCGTACAACACCTGAGGATTACTTATAATTACGCAGGCATTTCCTTCTAGCTGATGTGTTATTTGCCTCTTCCTTTTTCTTTTGTATTTCAGACAATACGCTATACCTCTCCTACATCAGCAGGTGCTGAGTGCATTGATCCTGATTGTACTTGGGTGGAACAATGGTAATCTCATATACTAATAGAGTAATAGGCAAAAACTCTTCATATTCTTGTAACACCTTTCATAATTGTTGTCTATGATATTGTCTATGATACTCTCCAAATAGACTTGGGGATATTCTCAATATTTCATGAACCAAATGATCAATGATGATGGTATGTTCATTCCGTGTCTCACTTCGATGATCAAAACTGTTCAATGGGTCCGAATTTACTAGCTAGGAGACTGCAAAAATAGAGGTCAATCAGGTGTCGGAAAGAGCTTGATTCAAGAGTTCATTTTTTAGTCTGGAATCTTAAAAAAGAAATAAATGTCTCGATGAAACACTTATTGATAGCTGATTGAAGTGATTTTTGTGTGTAGTCTTAGTCTCCTAGCAAATGAATCTGGACAAAAGAACAGTTTTGATCATCGAAGTGACCAACAGAGTGAGCATACCCACGCCGAGGGAGAACAAAATTTTGCAATGAGAAGGAAACGTCACTCTGAATCTATGATGAAAAGAAGAGTTACTTGAGTGGTTCTATGCCTAATCATACTTAGACATATTGTTTGATGTTATATTCTGTTGTTATTCGTGTATGTGCTTTTATATTTCACTGCGAGTATTAGTTTCCTTGGGATGGGTGCCGAGTTATTGCATAATGGAGTTGTGCTTATTACTTTCCAGGGTTCATCGTGCTGGTCCTCGGGAGAAAATATACTTCAAACCAGAAGAAGTAAAAGCAGCAATTGTTACTTGCGGAGGACTGTGCCCTGGTCTTAATGATGTCATCAGACAGGTAGTTATTCTGTGCAAATATCTCTCTTCTGCTTAAAAGCCCTAGTTGCTTCAAAATGGGATTCATCTTTCAATATTGTCATCATAGGATTTGTATTCAATAATCCAGACACTCGGAACAATGGAAAATTTCAAATGAACTTTTTTCTTCCAATACAAGCATTTAAAAAAAAAATAAAAATTATAGGTATATTGCTCTTTAAGACTTTTCTGTGGAATGCTAACACCACTTATTGTGTTTAGAACGTAGAAGAAAAAACAGAAGGCAAGATCTCTTCAGATATACATGACCCCTTTTTGAACTTTGTCATCGTTGGAGGAATTGTCTCGTTGCTTGCAGATTGTCATCTTTCAATTTTGTTTTGGTAATGGCTGCAGATTGTCATCACCCTTGAGATATATGGTGTGAAAAAGATTGTTGGAATTCCTTTTGGTTACCGCGGATTTTCAGACGAAGACCTAAGTGAAATGCCTGTGAGTTCTTGTTTCTTCCTTGAAACTACCTACCCATGTACTATATTTGAGTTGAAATAACTGTTTTCGCATGTTCAAGATATTCTTCCAACCTTTATTCTGACCAGATCATTTATTGCCATGCTTTGTTTCAATATGATTTACTACATTGGATTTATCACCAGTCACTACATGTTGTTTGGAAGGATCATTAAATAAATCAGTAACTTATCCAACAATGTTGGGGGGTGGGGCGGTGGGGGGTGTTGCGGGCAAGCAGCCACTAATTAGCTACACTAATTTGCAGTTTTTGGATGGTAAGTGATATGTAACCTTGTAATGGTCATTCATTTATCCTGGTTCTTTTGTGACAGCCTTTGTTTACTTGCCTATGTTGCCATTTGCATGTGGCTATGGTTCATGGCATGCCTTTGTCTTGCCACCCAAAGCTCTGTCAAGATTTGGCGTAGTGGGGGCTTAGATAACCTCAATGAACTACGAAATAATCTCCAACTGTTATTGTTTGAGCTTCTTGTGAAATAATCTAAAACGTATGCTAGTGGTAGCGTGTGAAACAAGCCCTATGTTTTAATGGTCATACCTTGGTCCGTGAAGTCAATCCAATAGAGTTGAGACAGGGCTTGATGATTTTTGGTTCTCTCATGTTTTAAAATTTAAGATATGTATGCCTCTTCTTGTTTGTGAATATTTGTTGCAAAACAAATCATTTGCTTGGTTGTCCTTGATTGTTAGCTATCCAGGCAAGTGGTTCAAAATGTCCATCTTTCTGGCGGAAGTTTGTTAGGAGTATCTCGTGGAGGACCCAGTGTTAGCAACATTGTGGACAGGATGGAGGTGCTGTACATCTTTCACATACAGATCTTTCACATGGTTTCTCTAGTGTTTCTGAATAGTATGACGGATAATGTGTTCTTACACATGCGAGCCGATCAATTTCAGGAAGGAGGAATCAACATGCTTTTTGTGTTGGGTGGAAATGGAACCCATGCTGGTGCTAATGCAATCCACAATGAGGTTGTAATCCTTTTATTCATTGTTCCATTATGTTATATGCTTTTAATCTGCTGCAAATGTCATTATGTATATTAATGTTTGTAAACTTGGTTCCATAGAACATGTTTGGTCAAGTTTAATTAATTCCTTCTCAATTTTAACCTTTGCATGTTATTTGCCTTTTTTCCTGCAACCTTTGGGAAGACATGCATATGAAACAAACTAAAGTTCTCATGTAATACATGTTCTTATAGTATTGCATTCTTCACCATGTGTTGCTAGGAGGTTTACATCCTCTTTAGTGTTGATTTTTTTCTAGGTTTTACCTTATTCTCTTGAACTTTTAGTTATGAAGACTTCCTTTATTCGCTTCTTCTTGTTTTTTCTGTGCCATTTGCGAAGTCTAATTTTTCACCCTCTGGTGTTTAGTGCCGCAAAAGAAGGCTGAAGGTGGCCATAGTGGGTGTGCCAAAAACTATAGACAATGATATTCTGCTGATGGATAAAACTTTTGGTTTCGATACCGCTGTTGAAGAAGCACAGCGAGCAATAAATTCTGCATACATTGAGGTATTTTTAATTCCTCCATGTCCTTGACCTTGTTCATTGGGCATTGTGAACCTATATTCATTTAGTTCTCTAGTTCTGTACATTTATGTGAGTTGTGTAGATGATGTCTTGTACCCTTCCCTATTATTGAGTTCTTGATTTCTTTTGTGTGTGTGTGTTGATCTTCTAACAGGCACACAGTGCTTATCGTGGTGTTGGAATTGTTAAATTGATGGGTCGCAGTAGTGGATTTATAGCCATGCATGCATCCCTTGCTAGTGGACAAATCGATATATGTTTGATCCCAGAGGTACTTCCCAGTATACTCATGACTGAATTCAATATTGCTTAGTCTAGCCATTGAATCATTGACTGAGTCTATAATTGTAACTTTAAGGTACCTTTTAATTTACGTGGACCCCATGGTGTCCTGAGGCATCTAAAGTACCTACTTGAGACAAAAGGGTCAGCTGTAATCTGCGTGGCAGAGGGAGCTGGGCAGGTCAGATATGCTGTGTTCTCATTCATAGGCTTCTAGGTCAAACTGTATTCACCTATATTATCCATGGATGGCTATTGTTGTCTCGTATAAGTGGAAATGCTTTTATGTTTTCCCCTCATGTAATCTGATTTGCAGTACTGAATACTTTTTTCTTTCACTGCTTATTGAAGATGTTCTGAAGAAAACACATTAGAAATTGTTGCATGTAACATCCAACCTAAAGGATTTTATTAAGCTTACAGTTTTTATGACGTCCCTGTAGCTCCTCGGTTCTTGGAGGTTTGGGGGGCCACTGTTTCAATGGTATTCTGAGAACAGCCACTTTGTGCATATATTGCCAAAGGTTAGGTCTGTCTCCAATCATCCCCCGCCCATACCCCCAATGATTGGGGACTAGATGGGTTCCGTTATGTTGTTGTTTTTGTTGTTGTTACAGTTTTTATGACGTCTGAAGTTGTTGAATTGCCCATTTCATGACCTCTTTAGTGGCTGAAGTTATGTCCTTTTGGTGAGTGATTCCTTTTGACAGGACAGTAGAACATGTTTTGTGGCAAAAGTAGGTTCACAAGTTGGTTTGAAAGTAAACGACGTCTTTATCTGTCTTTGGAGTTTGGAAGATGTTTATGTCACTAGATGACAATGTCGTAGCTCATTGGAAAGCTTGCCTTTTTTTCTTATGAATTTGTGAGTTGAACAACAAAGTTCAGTGTTAGAAACCTGCAACCAGCAGCTTTTCCAGTGGATTCGTGACTTGTGTATGGAGAATTGCTTCTTTTAATTTACCACATCACAGACTATGAAGCACCGACACTCCAAAAGGGCGCTGTGTCCACGTATTGGACACGGCGGGGACAGGTATTGGACATGCCAATTCGCAGATGGTTCCTGGCATAGTTCAGCCATTTGTATAGCACCCAAGCTGAGATGGTGTTGTGCAACATTATGCATTTTTTCCCCTTGGAATTTGTCAGTAACGTCATTTCTGGAATATTTGCTTCTATGCAAATCTTCTGTTCCAGAATCTTTCTCCTGAAAATTGGATAAGCAGTTGTTCTTTGACATTTACTTATAGTTTCTTAAATTTCATAGAAGCTTTTCTGGAAACTTTTTTGACATCTTGGCCCTCCAATTTGATTTTCCTTCGTGTTTTGATGCTGTATATCGGTAGAAAATGGAACATCTTAGCTATGAAGTTATATGTAAATTTGTCTGTTCATTTTTTTTCATTCCACCTTGTCTTTCCACTTTTTTGCTTTGTTGACTTATGTTTTCGATAACTGTAAAACAAGGACTATGCTTCGTCGCCTACGGCCTACCACCATGACATATCGTCTAGTCGTCGTGGAATAAGAAATCTTTGTTTCTTAATGCAGAAATATAACCATTCTGACACTTCAATTTTGAAATTTGGCTGGTAAAATTTCTTATGTTGAGTTTTAGTCACTTGTACTATGGTAATTATGCTGTTAGAATGGTTTGAAATGACTATCTTACTTCTTCTAATTTACCAAGCGTCAACTGATCTTTTTAAGATATTTCCTCTTTTCCTAGTGAGAACGTAGTAATTTAGCCATTTTTAGTTGAATGACTCATCTTTTCACTTGCCAGTTGCCACCGTGGGGACTATTTCCAAGAATACACTCATTATTTTTTTCCCTAGTAGAATATATGGCCTTCAAGTACTGAAATTAGTGGCTGTGCTTATGTTTAATTAATAGGGTAGAGTGGAGTGCTATACATTTGTTTGTTGCTTTTTCCCCCCCTTTTTTCCCTGCTAAATTTCAATAGTGCTGGTGCATATTTGCTCGATCTAATTTGTCTTCTTTTTTCTTTTGGGAACCCAGCTAGGAACTTTTAAGATTTATGTTGAGCTTCAATTTTTGGTACTGTATGCATGATGTTAGATTAGATCAAGAATATCATGTAGAAATGAGAAAACTGGCTATAATTTTTTGCTTATTGTTATTCCTCTTGATACAGGATTTTCTTCATAAAACCAATGCCACAGATGCTTCTGGAAATATTGTACTTGGAGATATTGGTGTACACTTACAGCAACAGGTTAGTGGTTGCTCCTTCACGCCGCTTTCGATCTCTGTGGATGGTACTAGCTGCTATCCAACTATATCTCTGATGTATTTTTTTAGTTGATTACCTAAGCAAAAGTTGGTGCCGTGCTATTCTTTATTTTCTTGTTCTCAGTACGTGGATGCACAGATTCAAAAAATGCAGGGGCTAATATTGGTTTGAGCTTGTAAATTTTTCTTCTTCATTCTTGATCCTTCAGTACTTGAACCGGGAGAGATATTGATGTGATCCACCAAATGATAACGAGTAAATAGGATTTGAGAATCACCATCTCACTGGGGCCAGGAGTCAGTCATTTGTTTTGTCGTCGTAATTAACAGAACAGTTTCCATTCTTGGTACAATCTACTTGAAAATTAGCTCAATACTTACTGAACTCAATGCATGGCTAGATTGACTTTAGACGTCTAGTAGGTTGAGTGTCACTTATGTGTTGATTCTCTAATTACCTAATCAATCATTCTAGTAATTGGATAGTCTGTACGAGTAACTTCTCTATTTTGTGCTCGACAATTAAGACCATTCCAAGATCAATGGGAGACCAGCATCAAGAGATGCTCAGACTTCAGAGAGTTGTCACATTAAGCAAAATCTTTCTCATGTTGCCCAAAGAGGTCGGCTGAGCTCTCTCTATTAGTTGTTAATGTGTGGAACTTTTATATTGTTTGAAGAAAGCGTAAAATCTGGCCAATGAGTTTCTCATGTTCGATTCCTAACACTAATTGTATAACCATGCGAGAGTTATCCCACTGTAATGAGCGTCATTTGTGGTTGGCTTGTGGTCTATTGCGAAATTATAATAGTTTTCCCATGAAATTGACGGTGAATATTTAGATCGGTAATGTCAAATCCTTGCCTATAGATCTTTAGAAGAAATTTGTGCAGATGTATTTGTTTTTTGTATGAGTCGGTTCACCATGGGTCATGTTTGCTGGGAATATCACTCTGACCTTACTCTACAAATATGACTGAATGAGTCAAGAGGATTCTTTGATTTTGATTGTCAAGATGAGGGCTTCTATTGACCAAGTTTGCCCCCTATCTTTGCTTCCTCTACAGACAATTAGGCAGGTTTTTCTAGCTAATGTCATTATGAGTTTAAATTTATTTGTTTTCTACCTACATAGTGGTATTGCATGTCTGTTTAATGTACGTCTGAAATCTGAATGGTAATGTTGAGGATCCAGTTGTAATTAAGTTTGTAATTTCTTACTGGACTATCTATATTACTCAAGCAACCAGATATGTGCTGCTTCTATCGCTACCCTTTGTATTTTTCTGCTCAATGAAAACTTCTCCCAGCGTCATGCTTGGAGTGCACATTTCCCTTAAAAAAATGTTGAAAGTGGAACCTTACCAGTTCAGCTTGCCATTTGAACCTGTTTAAAAGTTACTTTGTTCATCAGTTCATTTTATTACTGACTTTTTTAAAATCTAAAGAGAGATTTGATATTCTGATGAAAGCATCTCATGTATGTTGTAACGGCACTTACTGTGCTTCACGAATCACAAATACTCCTTGATTTGCTTGCATTATCTTGCTTCCCTTCCACGTACAATGCTTACTAATAGCTTATCTATCTGCTGCCAGATAAAGAAGTATTTTAAGGATATGGGGTCTACAGCTGATGTGAAGTACATTGATCCGACATACATGATCCGAGCATGCCGTGCAAATGCATCAGATGGAATTCTCTGTACTGTACTGGGTCAAAATGCTGTGAGTCTCTCATCCTCAATTGTCCATTCCATCTGTAGTCAAACGGCACATTTACTACATAGCAAGATTTCAGATTGTTAGTGAAACCCTTGCTCAATAATGTTGACCTTATTGGCTGGTAAATTGCAGTTCAAGTGACATAGAACAAATAGGTATTATCGGTTTGCTAACTCTGCTACCAAACAAATCTAGTTGATTTTAGTTTGGTTAGGTTTAGACAGTATTAAGCCAACTTTTTTTTTTTGGCAAGTAAATTTTTTTTTTTTATAGAAACACACCAAAAAGGAAGGCAAGGGGATAGCCTTGTACCCAACAATTACAGACACAGCATAAGCAATAAGAAAACCAACTACAAAGAAAACCAAAACTACAGCAAACATACTCAGCCAGCTCAAACAAGTTAAACCAAGAAACAGAAAATTACAGACTAAGAGCAAACTAGGAAGCAAGAAAACTAGGAGGAGCTTAACAGTCTCTGCAGAGGCCTTGACTGCCTTCCATGGGCATAGGTGAGCCCTTATGTCGTCTGCAACTCGGTGAAACACCATATCAGAATTGGAACCCAGGCAAGGAGGACTTAGGACTAAAAGCCAGGCATTTTGTAATTTCCTCACCCAGGTTCAGAGGGAACCAAGAACCACCACATTTCCTCCAAACCTGACCCCGGACTGCAGCAGGAAATTGGCACTCAAGTGCATGTGACTCTGTCCCCCCATGACAAAGAACACAGTTATCATCCACAGTGATCCCTCAATGCAGGAGTCTGTTCTTTGTGCTGATCCTACCATGGCAGACCAACCATTCAATGAAGGCCCACCTAGAATATGGCCTTTGAACTAAACAATATCATGCCAGCCAACAGAAGGAAGCACCTCTCTAATGGACAACCAAGCAGACTTAGCAGAAAAGACCCCAGGGGCATTAGCAGTCCAGATAACCGTATCTTCCTGCTCTTAGTGAGGCAGAAAAGAAGCGGTAGCATGCATACTCTCTTGAGTAACAGAACTCCGAGTTCTAGGCCATCTCCACCTGCCATTCTCAATAACAGAGCTCACTTCAGCCTGAAGATTTCTTCCCATGTTGAAACCAGTTCTATCACGAAACACCAAATGGAGGGAGGGACCCATAGGGTGCCAGTTATCCGGCCATGAAAAGGTGGACTGGCCATTTCCTATAACAGATTTGATAACAGACTGAGCAAGAGGTGGAAGTTTAAAAATCTTCCTCATGGTCCAGGATGAGTCTTGGGGCAAGGGCATGTACCACCTACAACGATGTTTAATCATGTAGGTATGGATACAATGGACCCAAAGAGTATCAGCTTTCCTACTAATAGGCAACATTACCCTAATCCTCCACCATAAAACACAACTACTAGCACTTTTCCTGGAGCCAAGGCAAGCTCTAATATCCCTACGAATGCAGTTCAGCGCCATCTCCCTATCTCCCTTCTTAGTTTGGAAAATCCTTGAATTCCTTTCCCCCCCTCCCCCCCAAGTGATAAACAGCTGCATAAAACAGGAGGTAGAACACAGAATTCATTACAAACCCTTGTGTCCCCATGGATCATCCACTCCAGCTCTTCATAAAAACCCATAGGTTTCCCTAAAACACCCCACATTGTCCAAGGAGATGCTGCGATACCCAGCTAGAGAAAGGACACACAAAAAACAAATGAGAATGACTCTCATCACCTCCATCACAAAGCACACAAGAGGAATTATTAACAGTTCCCCATGAAAACTCTATGTCCTTTGTGCCAAGTCTACCATGGCAAGCCATCCAAAGCATCACAGCCCATCTAGGGATGTGGTTTTTAAACCAAACCACTTTGTTCCAATTAACGACACAGGAGGTAGTCCTAATAGTTTCCCAAGCAGATCTTGAAGAGTACTGACCAGTCCCAGAAAGAGTCCATCTAACCTCTCTTCTTCGGAAACATTGGGAACCAAGGCAGGAGGAATATTGTCTCTAATCTCTTGAATTATAGGGTTCCTAGCTCATCAATACTTGAACTCACCTTTTGCGGCTATGGACCTTTCCATATTGAACACCACCCTCCTGCCATAGAGTTTGAATGAAGGGCCAGAAGGATGTCAATTATCATGCCATAGAAAAGTGGACTGGCCATTGCCAATCACATGTAATCCACCCCTAAGCATTATCCCTCAACTGGAATAACTTCCTAAGAGTCCAAGAACAGTCGTCTGGAATTTGCATAGACCAGAAACTGTGGTGTGTAATAACACAAGTATGGATCCACTTGACCCACGTGATGTCTGCCTTTTTACGTACAGCCCAGAGGTGTCTTACCATGCCGCCTTTTTCCATTCTCTGAAGACCTTGAAAGCCAGACCATCTTCTTTTTTGGAAACACAGACTGAAGCCCATTTGATTTTAGCCCATGATGTCTGCAGACCAGGCCCTTTCCAGAAGAGAGCTCTAAGAGTTCTCTCAACGTCATTAATCAACTCAGAGGAAGAATGAAAATGGACCCCCAGTACAGTAGACTCAAATGCTAAACAAGACAGAACTAATAAGCTGCATTCTGCCACCATAACAAAGCATTTTGTAGGCCCATGACTGAACTCTAGACAAAATTTTATCCATTGGGGCTATACTGTAAGCTTCAGGGATAGGAAGAATGCCCTGCAGAGTATTCTTAAGGGAAGCAGAAACCCCACAGAAGAAAACAGGACTCTTAGCCAGGTTAATGGTATTGATGTTAAACCAATCTTATGTCATCATGTATGATTTGTTTTTGATATTGATGTTGTCGGCTATGTAGCACCGACACTCCAAAAGGGCGCCGTGTCCAATAATTTTTATTATTTTTTGATAGGGGACACAGCTGGGGACACGGCGGGGGACACGGCTGGGGGTCAAAATGTAATATTTTTTAAAATTTTGGGGGTTAATATGAAATTATTCAAAATATTTGGGTTACACTGTAATTTTTCCTTTAAAAAAAAGTTATACAATTTGTGAACTTATTCATATACAATGGTTTATAATTTATATATATATATATATATATGTAAATATATTTATTTTTTATTTATTTATACACGTGGCGTGTCCCCCGCCGTGTCCGTATCCCCATTTTTTTAGAATTGCCGTGTCCGGTGTCTGTGTCCGTATCCGTATCCGTGTCCGTGCTACATAGGTTGTCGGGCCAAGTTCAACCATCTCTCATAAAATCAATTGAAGACTAATTGGTATCAGGGAGGGCCTCACTTAAATCTTTTATGGCATTGGACATTGCGACCGCAAGTCTTTTTTAGAGCAGTCAGAGGCAGTGTTATTTTGTTCCCAACAGATCTGGCTACATTTCTTATTTCCTCCCAATATATTGCAGTCTGTAACTACTATACTTTGGTTGTGATTACTCTTGTCACAACCCGTGGAAGCAGTTTACAAAACTAGAGGTCTCTGTCACTCCTATCTTCAGAAGTTAATGTAGGTATAAGTGTCCCTGCTTGTATCCCATAGGAATATTTACATATGCAACCAGTTTAATTTTAATCTTCTTCTCCGCTTGACAGTTTCATTTCTTCTCCGACAAAGTGCACTTCTCTGGCTTGAATCCCTAACTTAACCTGTAGATTACCAGGTGGATTATTTCCAATCCTTACCCAACCCAAGAAGAAATTGGACGGGGATAAGGTAAAGTAAGGTGGGTTGTTTCTCCTCACTTGAATCAAGTGAGAGGTCGACCTTGTTAGGTGGCTTAATTTCGTAAAAGCCATTTGAAGAGAAATACATCAGCTTCTATTTGTCTCATGTAAAGCCTTGAACTTCCCCATTCGGATGAAACCAGTGGATGAGCATATCATACAAGAGCATACACAAATAGCTGAGTCAATCTCAATCCTTCAACAGATGCAGCTAAGTTTTGGCTACCACAAATAGGTCCCTTACATCAAAGAGTTTTTGAGTGTCAACGCGGGCTAATTATGGATTGTATTTTACATTTTAGTATATCCTTCGTCGGAATAAGTGTTTTTAAAAGATAAGAGGAATCAATTAGAATCGGTAATATTTGCACCCGTGGTAGTAGTGTGGTGTACTAATTCAATGCAATGTTTGGTCTTGGTAGGTTCATGGTGCATTTGCTGGATATAGTGGCATCACGGTTGGCATATGCAACACACACTATGTCTACCTTCCCATTCCTGAAGTAATTTCTTACCCCAGGGTTGTCGACCCTAACAGCCGCATGTGGCACCGTTGCTTGACATCAACCGGCCAACCAGACTTCATCTGATTTCCAGCATTCTGTCTTATATTATAACACACCGCTGGGTTGAAAAGCCTAATTTATGTTATTATAACACACCGCTGGGTTGAGAAGCCTAGTTTATGTAACTGGGAAGATTGATGAACAGAAGGCCAACTTGAAAAGGTTTCTGGGTACGTCTTCTTTTCACTGTTTCTTTTTGTAGAAATAATACGGCGGATGACATTCTTCAAAAATTGGTGATTTTTGTAGCGCATGGTACTGCTACACAGAGATAATTCTCATAAGACATATTTGATATGAGAAATTACATAGGAACTACCCAAAAAAGTTTGTAACTCCTGTAAGAAAAATAATTTAAGGCCCATGTAACCCTGATTATTGTGTTCAGTAGGCATTTATAAAGCCCCATCTTTCAAGAGTTCGTTAATTTATGGTATTTTGTACTCTCTCTCTCTCTCTCTCTCTCTTTTTAAAGCTTGGTTCACTAAATTGGAGTTCATTTTGAGGAATGATATTCTAGGATATTAGTTCCTAGGTTCTGGTCAAAGTTGCACATCACCTCCTCTGTAAGTGTGAAAATTTTCCTTAAAAACTTTGCTCTACATTTATAGTAGCCCTATCTAGATCCTGCATTTTCCTCTACAAATGGGAATGAATAAGATATTTGCTTACCTCTCTCTCTCTCTCTCTCTCTCTCTCTCTCTCTGGAAAATATGACTGGTCAACACTGCATATTGATGAATCATCTGAATTCTGACATATTTATTTGTTAACATTCTTTTCTTTGATACTTCCCATGGGGTGTGAGTTGGGGTTTGAACTACGAAGTTTTACTCTTATCCCTATTCCCTATGGGTAACAGTAACTACCATGTTCCTGCCATTACCTTATTTACCATCCCTTATTCTAATTGATACTATTTACAGGAGAGAAACTTATTCCCGGTTTCGCGTGATCTGAGCCATCCGTTTCGATAATTAATGGGCCGGATTTTAAAAAACTATTCAATAAAATAATTAAACTATTCTCACGAATAGTTTTTTTAAAATTCGGACCATTTAAAACACTTTTGGACGCACGCAATTGAGCACCGTAAGCTTTATTTACGGTTGAAATTTTTCTCGTTTTAAAATCCAGAGGAATTGACAAATTTATCTACTGTGTCTTTGACCAACCACTTTCTTACCATCCATTACTATCTCTCGTCTCCACCAAGCACACTCGGAAGACTTCTCTGTTTTTTGGGTCTCGCGTTGATAATTGACAACACTAGGACAGGTATATGATATTTACTATTTATAGGGCCCATGAAACTTATGCCTTGTTTGTTTCTTTTTGAAAAAGAATTTCCAAACTCAAAAAATACTCATTGTCCCTGTTTTCAATCATTATTCTCCCCTTATTATCTTTATCTCCAATCTTTATTCTCATTTTTCTCTCTATCTTTTTTCACTCTTACTCCTACTTCCAATCATTACTCTCATTTCTCTTCCTACCCAAAAAGATTTTTAAAATTTTCTCAAAAATTCATCCAAACTCAACATTAAATATTCCACTCCCAACAGTGACACCCCTTTTTTTTTTTTTCCCGACGGTCAGGGTATATGGGCAAGCTTACACACATTCCCCTTTCCCGGTCCTTCAAAGGCAGGTCATTCACCCCGGGACTGGAGAATTTATAAGAAATTTCTCTTTTGTGCCCGGCCTAGCTCCGAGAGGTAGCAAAACTTTCGAATTCAGGATGTTCGGATTTGCAGTTTACCCCTGTTGCCACTTTGAGCTAACTTGTGGTTCACTAACACTTCTTTTCTTTTTTTTAATACAATATGGTAAGCTATTCTCCAACATCATACACGACACAGTGATTTGTAAAGATCTCATCGCACCTACGTCTATCCCACTTATGTCGGGCTGAACCTTAGTCTCTCTGCATGCGCTCAGCATTAGTAGATTTGGTCCATTTAAAGAGGAGATTTTTAGTCCCCTAATCGGTTTATAGTAGAAGTTTGCACTTAAACATTGAGCAATGGAATTCGAGTACTTGCCAATTAACCAATTTGGTGGTCGGACAAATTAGATACTACTACTACTACATCTATTACACCGTCAATGCCAGGAGAAAATGGGAACACCCAGTGGGATTTCTCATGTAGCATAAAACTATATATCCATTATTAGACCAATCAGTAAATTAGGGCTTAAGAATGAGATAACGTGAAAAACCTCTATACCAACTGATTTTCAGTTGCAGGATTGTGTTAAAGATTCTATTGTTTAAAGAATCTTACGGCTGAAAATAAATTGGTACATGGGTACACCAAAAATTAAATACAAAGAACTTGAGTCACATATCACTTGGGCTAATGCGGCCTTTTGTGATTTAAAAAAAAAAAAGGGGACATGAATAGTTAAAGAATAAGGATATGGACAGTAGTCTCCTTCACTCAATTTTTTTAATTTATCATCCTTGGGCACTTAGGGTGAATTACAAAATTCTTGTACACCAACTTCTTCAACAATTTTCAATTTTGAGAGAGAGAGAGAGAGAGAGAGAGAGAGAGTATGTATAACCCTTAACTTATTTAGAGAGAGAGAGAGGGAGAGAGAGAGAGTATATATATAACCCTTAACTTATTTAAATGTCATATGGAAAACTGTTTCTGGACAAAGGTTTTATTATTATTTTCTTAGGACGTAGTACAAGGGGGGTAGTAACAAATACCCAAATGAATTCCAGATGAGGAAGGAAAAATGGTAATTCAAACACAGGTTCTCTCTCCTCCACTCTTTATCTCTACTTGTTTCCTTTTGTCCATTTTCACTTTCTTCTCTTTCAATTGAAGCTTACAACAAAACTGTATTTTCCCCTACCAAAACAAAAATTCCAGCTTATTTCCCCCACCACCTCTGTTGCCAGTTGAGACCTCTGATTATCATTAACAGCTGGTGCCTTACTTTTTCACCCTATAAGCATGCTCTCTCTCTCTCTCTCTCTCTCTCTCTCTCTCTCTCTCTGAATGCACCTTCCTAACCACACCAAAACTCTCATCCAACCAGACTGACTTGACTAGGGTGTGAAGGAGAAAACAAAAAAATCCACATTTCTCATGACTTGAAATCCCTTTGAGAGAGTTTTCTCCTCTTTGTGTCTGGGCTATTATGTGAGGAATTTGCACATGACCCAACTGTTACATCATCACTTTTGCAGCTCAAGCATGCTGCATCGAGCACCCCTATTGGGCTTTGGGGAACTGATGATGGAATAGAGGCACTACCCATGTTTGTTGACCCTCTACTCAGTGCCAAATCTTGGATCAGTTGAAGACATTTCTGCACTCTTCCCTACAAATTCCACAAATGAAAACAAAACCCCTTTCAGAAAATTAACCAGTTGTTCGCTGCAAGGCGAAGCAAAGATCCTTCATTGGAGACAAAATTTAACATTACAGAAAAGTTCATTTCCAGACGAATAGAAGGCAAAATGGAAGGAAAACTACATTTTTCCAAAGTTCAGGTGTGACAAGTAAATTTTTTAGGAGAATTTTTTCAAAGTTCGAGCTCGGCTCGTTTGCCTACATAAATGAGCCGAGCTGAGCCGAACTTTAGAGGGTTGAGGTCGGCTTGTTCACTAAACGAGCCTAGAACTCGGACTCGAACTCGGTTGAATTACTAAACGAGCCGGAGCCTCGAACTGCTCGTGAGCAACTTGGTTCATTTGCAACCCTACTTGTGGTTGCCTCCTATATTTACCTTTCCTACAAGTATAAAGTAAGGCATTGCCTTGTCCATAGAAAAGCCTTAAACATAGACAGCAAAAAAGCAAATTTGTCATGACTAGGGTTTTAATTCTGCAGGTACCTAAAGGTTTTATTTCTGTGGACACCACCTATGTTTACCTTTCCCACAAGGATGAAGCAAGACATTGCTTTATCAATGTCTACTGCTTGTACTTCTCCTGAAACAGAAATTGCCACTGCTGCAGCAATCTCAGAAGGTCTGAATTCCAAGAAATCAATACCTGCATTCAATTTTCCCACCCATCACAAGATTGAACACTCAAAAAAGACTTGACACCAAATTAAACTATAATATCCAACACAAAAATAAAGAGAACCTTTAATTGTGCTTAATATGAGTTGAATTGACCTAGAGATCAGAAACCCTGATTGGATTTGATCATCACCATTGATCTTTCCAAGGAAGTAGTCTATGAAGGAACAAGGGGTGCAAGCTTTCATCTTCCAATTCAAACTGCTCATCACCAAAAGCTCCATTCTTCTTATGGTTTTACCTTCAAAAATAAACTTGGGTTCACCCACCTGTCCAAAATCCCACAACCCTTAGCATAAATCAGATTAGGAAAGATTTCTAAAATGTAATAAAGTACTTATCAAACAGCGGTAAAGCTGTCCCATCATGGCCTAAAGGTCACGGGTTAGATACTCGGAAACAAACTCTCCGCTTGAAGGGGTAAAGCTGCGTACATCAACCCTTTCTGAGACAAGCTTCATGCACATTTTTACTCATCAAACAGCAAAGTGAATACTGAATCAAATTTAGTGTTAGATTTTTTCTTCTCTTCACCTGTAAATCTACAGTCAAAGGCACTGATGTCTCCTCCATTTTTGCTGCTATTGACAAACAGGCTACAGCTAACAATTGCACTGTCCAAGTTTTACCTCTCTGTACACCAAAAGAAAAGCAGAAAAGAAGAAAGGGAAAGGGGGAAAAAAAGGTGAAGAAAATAAAGAGGTAATTAGTATCCAGCAACACATCAAGTTGTAATGAGAGAATAATTCTTAGCTAGGGGTCTATATTTTGAACTTACAGGCAGTTCATAAACTGATAGGAATCGATCCAAGTAATTGATTGACAGGCAGAAACTCAGTGGTCCAAAACTGTAATGAGCATGAGCCTGTTGAACACAAAACACACAACCCATTTCAGGAAATGGGTGGATGGAAAACATAGAAATGAAAACAAATCCATTCCTAGATGCAGTGCCAAAGTACTAGTCATTAATAGAATCAACATATCAATTGTTGACCGCATCGAAAATCGTCGAAACGGATCCAAATAACGTGTTTAAAGAACAATTTAAGCAAAGTTAAAATTCCCAAGGGTAAGTATGATGAATTAAAGTGAGCAACTTTTGATCAAAATGGGGTGAAATCTAGTACCAATTGGAAGAAACATCTTTAAAATTTTAGTAACATTATGGAAAAACCAATGTCCAATGAAAAGTCAACAAACCCATTTGGGAAAGCTAATCAAAACATGCAAATGAATTAAAGTAATCAACCAAAATTTTCTTTTGTCGAAATGGGCAGAATGTTAGTACCCATTGGAGGAAGCACAATAAAAAAAAGTACAAAAAATAATTTTAAAAAATCAACCAAAGGACGAATACCCAATTGAGAAAAAGCAGAAAATCAGCCAAAGGACGAACACCCATTTGAGAAACAGCAAAAGTAAAAACAATAAACCCATTTGTCTTTTTTGTGTAACTAGCAATAAACCCATTGAGAAAACTAATCAAACAGACCTTTAAAATCCAATCCATGGCCTCTCTTCTCACGGCACCTAAATCCATGTCTCCACTTCTCACCCTCTTCAGATAATCATCTTTGGGCAAATGCCCTCTCTCTTTCTCCACCAGCAAACAGAAACACTCTTCACTCAACAATGGCCAACCAATCAACGGCTCTGATCTATCATTTCCAAAACCCAGATTTTGATTAGTGGTTTCATCATGGGTTTGGTCAGAATCAAGATCATCAAAGCACGCGTTGGTGGTTTCTGTACAGAGAAGGCTTGCCATTGTATAAAACCTCAGTCCTTTGTTCTGTAGGAAAAAAACCCTATCTAAATCTCATCGGAATGAGATTGATTTATCTAAGTCTTGCTCCAGATTTTTTCATCTTTTGTACAGCACTTGTGTTTTGCCTTATAACCAGAGAGAGAGAGAGAGAGAGAGAGAGTTGCAGAGAGAGAGAGAGCCTATGTAGGAAATGAGCAAACGAGAGACTGAAGCAGAAAATGCCGTGGGTACTGCGCCCACAAAAACACACTGTATAAAATAAGTAGTTAAAAGAAGTTGGCTTTTAGGTCCGTTCCAAAAACAAAAATAAGTATTTATTTTTTATAAAAATAATTTCAATCTCAAAAATTATGTATTTATGTAAATAATTTCTTTAACAATATAAATCTTATTTGATAGATCTCATTGAGATCTTTTAAATGGTGCAAAACAAATAAAAAATTATTTTTCATTTATATTATTTTTAAATTTAAAAATGTGAAATAAGTTGTTTATTTTTTGAGAACGTTTCTGAAACGGGGCCTATTAATCTTTTTTCCCCTTAATCGAAAATGTAAAACTTAATCGAAGGCTTATGGTATAATTTGACATAAGAAACCTTTACGAATATAACCAACAAAATTCTCCCTCTCCGACGAGTGTATTTTTGTTCACCTTTCTTAAAAGATGGTGAATATCATCATCGCTCTTATTGATTGAAATAGTGTGTTCTCTACTACAAAGTGATGCCATAATTACCATGCAGTTTTGGTTTTTGTACCAAGTTGGTCCAATTGATAACGTCTGTTAGCCAAACTGGACGGAAAAAATCAGATTGAGGGTAAACATTATCAATTGGACCAACTTGGTACAAATTGCAACGTTCAAATTGTCATCAATCTGATTTTTCCGTCCAGTTTGGCAGATAGAAGTTATCAATTGGACCAATTTGATACGAAAACCAAACTTGAAGGTCAAAAGAGTTGTAATTGATACTTGGAGAACGAAAATGAGAATCGAATAAAACTAGGAGGACCATTTATATAAATTTCCCAATCTGTATTGTATATAACAATAATAAATTGCAACGTTCAAATTGTTATCAATCTGATTTTTCCATCCAGTTTGGCAGATAGAAGTTATCAATTGGACCAATTTGATAGGAAAACCAAACTTGAAGGTCAAAAAAGTTGTAATTGATATTTGGAGGACGAAAATGAGAATCGAATAAAACTAGGAGGACCATTTATATAAATTTTCCAATTTGTATTGCATATAACAATAATAAATGGAGCTCAAATGATCTTAAAAGAATGCCAAACTTAATGTCATAAAATGAAAGCAATGAATTAATATTTGGCAACTGCTGTCAAATTTGGCGTGAGCTGATTACTGTCAAATCCACGTAAATTTGACTTAATGTTTGATAGCAAGATCGGAGAGAGCTTTGATGTAAAGTATAACCGTTGGGGTCCATGAGGGATTTGACTCCCCTGTTAGAGTTGTTCTGAACGAGAGTTTTCAAGATGTTGTCCCAACTAATCTTGTGAGCACATGTAGTTTGCTCAATCAACTATTTAATAAGTAGGCAATAGACCTTCCATATCAATCTAAGCCAGGGTGCACAATATTATTTTGCTCTTTGTATTTTTCTCAACAACGTAGTTACATTGAAACGGTGATAAAAATTTGTTGCCATGATAGTAGTTTTTTTTTTATTTTTTTATTTTTTATACTTGACATATTTAGTCCAACAATATAAACTTAGGCTCCGTTTGATTGGACTAATTTTCGTTGTTTGATTGTGTAAAAAATAAGAAAAATATTTTATATGTAAATCATTTTTCATTAATTGGATGAAAATGACTTACCCTTAAATCTTCCGTAAGTTATTTTCCGAAATGAACCCGCTGCCTTCTACTGAAATTCTCATTGTTCAGTTTTCTCGATCGTCAATCTTGATCCACGTTCAATTCCAATAATCTTATATCTCTCCACCGTTTAAGCTCCCCATCTCTCTCTACACTATTTTGTTAATTTTTAAAAATATTTTTAAGTGCCAACCAAACACCGGAAAATAAAAGTTTGAAATTTATTTTTTGAAAAAACATTTTACATCGAAACAAACGGAGCCTATGAATTTATCGTAACTGAATAGCTTATTTTGGTAACTAAAACTCATGAATCTTTTGGCCTTTTGTGTGGATATACATCGAAAAGATAATGTTTATCGTTTGTTTCATTGAAAATAAATCAAACATAATTTTATTTGTATTCAACGACTGATTTAAATTTTTATGGTTCATAAATACTGGTATAACAAAAATGATGAACAGAAATTGAATCATTTTTACAATGGGCTCGAATCAACCACATGGTCCATTGAACTATCCAATCTATCTGGAGGATCAGGAAATAATTATACTCAAACAAACACTTGTTGCATGAACTAGCAAATAAAAGCAGATCCTTATATTTCTGAAATTATTCACTGAGTTACTTAAAAAAAAAAAAAAATCCCCATGCTTTCGAAATTGCACTACAATTTATGACAACGATTGTCAGATGGGGAGCGTAGTTTAAGGGCGTTCGAAAGGAGTCAATCTGCATGTTTTCACAATTCCAAAGAGTTCTCTCAAAAAAAAAGTTGCTTAACGAATACTAGAGTGCGGTCGCTCTTACGGTTGCTGTAATTTTTTTTGTTCTTGAACTTTTTTACTCCTTGGAAACTTGCTAAAAGGGTACTTGAATGATACGTCCCAATCCCATGAAACCGGCATGAAATTTTCCTAGCTATTTCATAGCGTTCTCCCGTTCAACTATCCTTTAGAAACGAAGTAAAGTTCGCATAACATCTTGCATTCTCATATTAGAAATTAAAGTCATCTTAGCGGGAAAAGGACGCAATTGTAGATGTTACATTTTTTGTTAGGAACTACTGATGATCAAGGTTGTTAATTGGGTCATTTTATGTAGTAGTTGAGTGTAAGCGGTGGGTTACTGTGCTAATCTCTCCCGAGGTTTGGATTGCGCAGTCGGGTTCAATAGTGGTTCGGCTACGGAGTTGTTCATCGGTTATAAAAAAAAAACGTTAGCATTGGTAAACAAAGTAGAACTTCGATAGCAGTTTCGTAGCTTTTTTTGGGGTTGTTGGGGTTTGAATTTTTCACGTTAACAAGTGTGTTGTTGAAATTTGTGTTCACAACTTCGGATTAACATGTGTTACGTATAGTTTGTGATATTGAATTGAATAGACATTATTGAGTAAGGCTTATTCACAGAGGCTCAGGGAATTCTTTATTTACAGAGCCGCGCGATATCGGCCGTCCATTTCGGCTATAGATGGTCCAAATTTAAATGAAACTCTTCTTCGGAAAATCTGCTGGTACTGATAGATGATTATTTCAGCTTTGGGTGTTTATCGTGCGCTGAGGAATGACCTGCTTCTCTTGCTGTCTGTTCCAATGGGGCTGAGTTGGGGTCGTTAAGAAGATGATTTGAAGCTGGTAGTCTTATATGATTGAAGATACCTTTGTTTAGAGTTGTGCTGCTGGTATCGATTGGATTGAGTGCTGAATCTTGGGCCTCTTATTCCCAGACTCATTCAATATCTTTTGAATGTTTTTTTTCTCCTTTCCTTTTCTTTCTTTTGTAGGCCTTTTATGGTACCTCATCCTCTGTGGTCCGTATTTGGTCGTTCCTCGATGTACCCTTTGTCGAGTTCTAATAAAATTTTGTTGCCTATCAAAAAAAAAAAACTCTTCTTCGGAAAAAGTTTCATTAGCATTCAGACCGTCCAAAACACTCATGAACGGTCGCGATTCACCTCCGTAAATAACTGTTCACGGAACCCTCCGTTAAAAAAATTTCCTCAACATTATTATACTATAATAACAACAGTTGAATATTCAATTGGCTTTCAAAAAAAAAAAAGCAGATGTTTAAAGCTAGTGGTCAGCCACTGGAAATCGTAGTAGCATAGGGGGCATGTTGTAAATTCAATGGTTCTGCAAGATACGTTTTGGGACACCTATAGATTACAATCTATCTCCAACTATTCGGAAAATGACGGCTCAAGACGTTTTTTTTATAATTAATACCTATCAAGCCGTTAAGGACATGTTGAAAATATTTGTTAATGCTAAAAATATCTTTGGCATGTATTAATTATCAAAACACGTCCTTAGCCGTCATTTTCCCGCAATTTTATTCAAACAAAAGCCCCTGAGAATCGAGAAGATATTCAAGGCCCTGGGGCAAGGTTGAACACGAATCTGGATCACACCCTAATATCTGGTCCAAATTTGTGCCCAACCTTGCCCCAAGAACATTGAATGATTCTCGAATCGTAATTCTATTTTGTCAATTATATCCCATGAGACTAGCACTTATGCTTGTTTAATTGTACATGTTATGTTGTGAAAATAAAGTTTTGTGAAAACAAAAAGGTCATACATTTTAAACCTTGGTTAATAGAGAGTTTTTTCGATCATTAATTTTAGGGGTTCGGATTTAGTCAGAATTTGCTCAAACAAGCATGAACATCTGGTTGTATTAAAAAAAAAAAAAAAGAACAATTTTTTTCCCCCCCAAAAACATGCATGTGCAAGTTAATAGGCATAAATATTTTTTTGCACATATATGTAATTATGGTTTTGTTATGTTGAGGTTTTTTTTTTTTCAATAGATATCTAGCTTACTCTTAAGGGGATGAAAAAGGTTATCGCAAAGTGGCATTAACCACCACCAAGTACTCGCGCGCTTGGCAAGAATCGAATCCTCGCCTTTCATATATATAAAAGAGGTAAAGAAGTGTCATTGAATTACAAGCTCGTTGGCTATTATGTTGATTGCTTCTCCCTCACTTCAATCTTTTTGTTTCAGCTATTACCAACAGATCTTGATGTTCTTGATAAATACAATTACCTCCCCTCAATTATCTAAATTAGTGACATGTAACACATTCTCCATATGTATTTTGTGAAAAAATTAAACTTGACCGAGTAATCATTTAGAATGATAAATTTTCAATTCTACCCTTCTTGAATTTAATATTTACTTATGTGGCCATAGAAATAGTTGTGTCTGTGTCTCTCATCTCCTCAAAATATATTGTAAGCGCATTGTCATATTTTTGTTAATTTGGATTTGGACAATATGGTTCATACCCACATCGGTAAAATTACAGTATTAATTTCATCCCCTCATTCCTCAAACTTCTTCAACTTCGGCGTCAGTGGGTTCAAATTTGGTAACTCTATCATCAACAACAGTAACGATGATTCAGCTTTAACGACTTTGGAGCTAGCTCAAACATCAAAAGTGACGAATCGATCTAGTGAGATTTTCATGGCGAGGACCAAGGGGTACCTTTTTATTTTTTTTAATGTTATTTGGTTTTTGATTTCCTCTCCTTTATGGAGTGATGTATCTCTTTCCACTCATTATCACTCATTATATCAAAAAAAAAATCTCAAAACTATAACCAAACAAAGTGACCTATCTTTGCATGGAGCTTTTGTATCCCTTAGAGATTGTATTCCTTTGAGAACTTTGTGAATTTCGTGTATGTTGTAATTTTTTTGTTTTTTTTGGGTCTAAGCTGCCTATGTTTTTGGATTCTTCACCGCCTCACCTGTGATTAGGGGGTGTTTCATTTTCTAAAAAACGCAAGTTTTAGAAAATGAAGGTAATTTCAAACTCAAAAATTGTCTATATGTATTTACGTAGATAATTTTTTTATCAATATAGATCTTGTTTGATAGATCTCATTGAGATCTTTAATACAGTGTAAAAAAAATTAAAAAATTAATTCTTATTTTCATTATATTTGAGCTTAAAATTACCTTCGTTTTGAAAAAGGAAATTTAAAAAAAAAAAAAAGCAGAACGGGACCAAGGCCCGGTTCCGCTTTCTCCCAAAACCTTCTTTTTCAAAAAGAAGATAATTTCAAACTCAAATATAACGAAATGTATCATTTAAAAAATCTTAATGAGATCTATCAAATAAGATTTATATTAGTAGAAAAATTATTTATGTAAATATATGATTTTTGACCTTAAAATTACCTTCTTTTTCTTAAAGTTTCTATTTATAGAAAGTCGAACGCTCTCTAACACTACTCCCGAACTTGATTTCGGCTTCCTCATAAACGGTATGTCTTAATAGGGCACGAGTATCGCGTCTAGGTGGTCATAGTGGTTTTGCTTCTTTCCAATATTTGCAATGAAGTCCTCATTTAAGTGCCGTTGAACTTTCTTGAAATGAAATTTTTGATAGAAAATAGTAATATTTATGTCTTGCTCGGTTCCCTTTTTGAAAAAAAATTTTCAACTCAAAAAATACTCATTACTCATACTTTTAATAATTATATCTCTATCTTCAATCAATATTCTCATTTCTCTCTCTCTCTCTATCTCTCCTCACTCAATACCCCTACTTTCAATCATTACTCTCATTTTTCCCTCCATTCATAACCCAAAAATTTTTTCGAAAATTTCTCAAAAACTCTTCCAAACATAGCATTAGCCTCTCAAATTTTTACCCATTTTTCATATATATATATATGAAACTATTCACCTTTCCACCACCTCAAGCGGTACCCCTCCCAAAATCTCTGGTTAGACCAAATATGAAACACTTTTTACTACTAAGCATCTCATATGGTCACGTGTATTTCCAAACCCCAATGGCATAGCTATAGCCCAATTGGCCGGCTGGTCAAATTTGTGTAAAGTCTCTGAGAGCGGTGGGAAAAAAATTATTCTGTGATCAGGGATAATTAGTAGTAACTTTTTTTCTTTTAGATTCAAAGTCACAGTCGTTTTCATTAAACAGTAGATCCAAACGATCAAATTATAGAGATTAGGATATCAAGAACATGGGAACAAACTCCCGAAACAAATACTGAAATCTCCACACACAAAAATACCCTGGACAAGGGACGGAACCAGGATTTTGTAAACTCGGGGCCCGAATTATGAACAACAAGATTTTGAAATTTTACGATTCCTGAATCTAATAGTTTGGTTTATTTTGATAGAGATTTTTTCGGTAATGAGTTGAGAGAGATAGAAAGATAAAAGAGATTTAATAATTAAAGGAAAAACTTATTGAGACCGTGTGTAGAGAGAGAAATGGGATTTTGAGACAAAAAACAAACACATTTGTACAACATTTAAATGTCTAAATAACGCCAAATGCAAAATACAATGTGTAGGCGTTCTTAACGAACAAAAAAAAACTAATACTAAAATTAAAATTTGAAAAAAAAAAAAAAAAACCATGGCGACACGGGGGCCGTGGCCACCATATGACCACACATGCATCAATCTCTGCCCTAGACTACCATGATCAGACAAACGCATGATAATAGTGAAAGCATCTTGACTACAAAGTTATGACATCCACGAGCTGATCGATAAGAGGACATTGTCATTTCTAGACATTAGTAACATATGAGAGAAAACTATAAACAAGAAAGCTTCAACCTTAATTGTTTAAATGATCGAAGAAAACCATAGAGATCTTCCATCCTCTTGATAGACAACTTGATTTGCTGCAGTTAAAAAATTTGAGTCTCTTGATGTGTCTATTTTTTTATAATTCGGGTGTCCAGGCCAGTATACGCGCACCTCGATTAATGATTGGAGACCAATCTTGTCACCCAATTGCAGGTGTTAGATTTCTTGGAGGGTTCCAACCTAAAACCAATTGGCAATAGGTGGAGTAGCCTCTAGAATTTATTAACCAAGCTTGGATGGCTTATATGAGTGATGTGGGACAAGTCTAACACTCCCCCTCACGTGCAGCCCGGATGCACGTGGAGGTAACTGATCAGGAGCTGACTGACTGACTCGGGCGACAGAGATGACAGAGACTTTCCCACGAGAGGTGAGGCCACCCAAGACCTAGCTCTGATACCATGTTAAATATGAGTGAAGAAATATTGAATTCGATTATTCAAACCATACAATGAGACCTCTATTTATACAAGAGGAGAAAATCTAACTATGGAAAGAAAATCATACCGATTAATTATGAAATAAAATCATCCTAATTACAATCAAATCACAATCTCAAGATCATGATTTGATCGCGATATTATTTTGTATATCATTTATTCTAACATCCCCCCCTCAAACTCAAGTAGATCTATCAACTTGAGTTTGAAAAAGCTAAGAGAAACTAGGACCATCCAAGAAAAAAGAAATCAGAAGCCGCCACGCCATGCCAAGCCAAGCCAAGCCAAGCCAAACCCAAGTAGGTCTACCAACTTAAGTTTGAAAGAAAAGAAATGAAGAAGCCATGAGTTGAAAAGCCACGAGCGCTGGTTGTGAAGAGGCGCGCTGGTGATGAAGAGACAATCTGGTGGGTGAAAGCAACCGGAAAGCATGGAAGAGATTGACAAAGTAACTAAGTGCCCGGCGGACGGCAACGAGACTTAGGCCGCCCGCCAGGAGCGAATATCCACAGGGCCTACATCTTATAACTCTGATACCATGTTAGATTTCTTGGAGGGTTCCAACCTAAAACCAATTGGCAATAGGTGGAGTAGCCTCTAGAATTTATTAACCAAGCTTGGATGGCTTAGATGAGTGATGTGGGACAAGTCTAACAGCAGGAGTCGACCCAATTAAAGTCAGAGCTAAATACTGTATGAACTGTCCCGAAAGGAATTGATAGCCCTTGAGAGGTTTTCAAAGGAGACCTTAGGAATGAACAAACCCTTAAGTCTCAAGACTTAACCATTAGACCAATCCTCGGGGTTTGATGTGTCTTTTTTCATAAAACAAATTCTATACACATGATAAAAGTTTTTGAAAAATCCTAGCTTGCATGTCTAGGTTTATAGATTTGCTATGTTTCGAATTTTTTCAATAATCAACCCACGGTCGATATAGCAACTCAATCAAACACTGAAAAGCAATAAACAGAAGAACACCAGATATACGTTAAAAATCCTAAACAGGAAAAAACCAAAAGAATAAATCATGCACTAAAATCGTTGTATGATTACAAGTAGTTCTTACTTAGTGTGCCTCATATCCTCACCACAAATCTTAAGACCTACTTGTCGAATCCACGTTCATCGTACCTCTGCATGATTACCGAATCTTAAATCCCCAAGCCTTCCAAATGAACCACCTTTTGAACTCCACGAAAGGGCTTTGTGTAGAGATTTGAATGTGTTGTAGTAGAAAACCCCTTGAAGATGATCCTTTAGGCCTTGTTTGATAAGTGAGTTAGAGGGTGGGATAGGATTACTAATCCTATGGGTCCCCTAATTCTATGTTTGATTGCACAAAATGGAAGGGGATTAGTAATCCCATGGGATGGGCAATCCCCTCACTAGGGAGGATTAGTAATACCTTGGGGGACTAGGTATTAACAATCCTATCCCATGAAATTAAATTACATTGACCTAATTACCCTTGGGATCTCACCCGTGCACCAAAAAACCTCCGAAAATTACCACTGATATAATGGGTATGATATTGGTTGTGTAAAAATTAGATTATCAATGCATCGGTCCATTTTTGAAGAGAGTTAAAAACATCCATTATTTTCCTACATTTTTTGCGCAATGATTTTAAATGAGTTTTTTTTTTCATGTTTTGTAAATTTTTTGTTTTGTTCCACTTTCTTTTTTTTTGTTGCTTCGTGATATTTTTGGAACTTGTAAAACCAAAAAAGACAAATGGAAATGAAAAAAAAAATGCATAATAGATTTAATGAGTAACTTGAATTATTTGTGTGGAACTCAAAAGTGGATTTCACAAACCCAATTGTGCGCCGTCGGTGCATGGTGTTGGGTAGCCATAATTGTGTTGGACCTGAATGCAGTATAAAAATGTACATTAGTTGTATTTTCAAACCATTTTAATTTTATTTTCACAAAATGGTAAGTACAATTAAAAAAAGAAGAAGAAGAAAGACTACAAAAATAGGACATTTTAATTGTATTCTCTTTTACTTCATTGAGGGCAAAAATTAAAGAAAATTATTGTTTTAATCCAATCTAATAGTGTCCTAAACAAACATGGTATTAACAATTTCATCATTCTATGTTTTTTTGGGTAAATATTCCATTGTTTATTGCTTAAAAAACAAATTAGGTAAAATTTTGGAAATTGCGGATGAACAAGGGTAATATTGGAACATCAATCTTCCAATCCTATCCTACGCGTGGGAAACAAACATAATGGAGTATTACTAATCCCATCTCCTTACGAATCCCACACCATAATCCCATCTCCTTACTAATCTCATCTCAATCTCATCTCCTTACTAATCTTATCTAATCCAACTCATTTATCAAACAAGGTCTTAGAGCATTAGGTATTGGTAAATCTTCACTAGTCTTCGAGGTGCACAAACCCTAACTGCCAAGAGTGTAAGGAGATGAGAAATATCAGTTCCGAAATTTCTTTTGGTGTGGCTCGCGATTTATGACCAAATGGGGTTAATATTTTTAGAGCAAATTGTCGTGTAGTCAAAACATCCCGTTTTGCTTGAGCGAAATCCACTTTTTCCAAACTATCAAGACAGCCTGTGTTGCTTGAGCAAAATCCTCTTCTTTCAGTTGACTAACAACTACGGCACTCAAAAAATAAACACACCCATGTGAAAACGGTAAAAGATGAAAAGCCATATGGTAAATATGGTGATCACAGATTTTATATCCAGCGACATGCTTCTTGGATTAATTTATTCAATAGTCCCAGATTATTATGTGACATTTTTACGTGGTGCTCTCAACCAATCACGTAGCGGATAATTTTACGGGTGACACGTAATCATCCTCTCTTGTTGAATGGTTGGAGATAATGGTTGACCCACTTAATGTGGGTGGCGATAAATCATTGACCGAGAGCACTACGTAGGACATATCACGTGGTATTCTGAGATTATTTGAAGAATTTTCATGCTTGAAGGCACCCGAAACTCTATAGTCTATAGTCTATACGTACGTACACCTTCAATTCCAGGGTGATAAGACTGGTCAACACAACGACCAGCTGCAAGCAATTCGACGCAGACAGTAGCTTGTAGCTACCCACATTCGATCATACCCGTACGTAAGTGGTCCTACACTGCAATAATGTAAATTATGTAATTAATATAAATTCTATCCTCGTCGCTCTGTTTCACCATTCCTCTTACCGCAGCGCTCAATCTGATCACCATCCGTCTCACAAATTAATGGTCCGAATTTTAAAAAATTATTTCAAAATCGAGACCATCCAAAACACTTTTGGACGTTGAGATTGAGAACGGTGAATGGAAGCGGCGAGGGCAGAGCTGGCCTTGAGCTAAAGCTTGTGTTGGGGTCGTTTTAGACTTTTGAAAAATTTATGATTTCAAGGGCCCTTTGTACTTTTTTACCCCTTAATAATTATTAAAAAAAGGGCCTCATCTTTTGTTTTCTCTTTTAAGTTTCTGAAAAGTCAAGACGGGTGAGATCGACTTTTTGGAATATATACTTGATTTTTTTTGTCCCTTTCCAATAGAAAGAGGGACGTTTCAGAATTTTACAATTAGCAAATGGTACCCAAAGGGGCCGGGAGATAGACAAATGAAGGCATCCAGGCCCAGGCGTAGTTCCACAAGAAAACATTGGCATCACCTTAAACATAACTACATACCGCTATAAATTCAATTTGTATATATTCAACATTACTCCAAAAGACATCAGCGCTTATTGTGGACAATCAGAAGTTATATGTATGGCTGTTGTTAACTGGAGAGAGAGAGAGAGAGAGAGAGAGAGAGAGAGATGTATATTAGTAATTCTTCTTCAAAAAAAAGAGCTCGAATCTCAAACAGTATAAAAATTCCCTGATCTACTAGTATCAGTTTGGACCACCATGAGGCTGATCTGATCAAACCAAATTAAAAAAGAAATGAAAAATAGATTGGACCACTCCATGCAGAGGGATGCATGCATGCATGCATGAAGGTCCAAGATTAGTACAGCTTTGTTGAGTGGTCCCGAATAATTATCGGTTTCTACGACTTATGGATAATTGGCTGCCAGTAATCTTGGATGAAATATAAATTTAATTTATCAGGTAATTTTCAAATATTAAAGCAACACGACTCGAATATTGTTTGGAGTCATTAATTAAGATGTTACTATTTTAAGAAACATATATTTTGAAGGTTTGGTAGAGTCAGTGTCTCAGTCTTTCATCTGTATTGAGCCGGGAATCTGGGGTTAAAAGGGAGGAGAGGGATCATTAATTAAGATGTTACTATTTTAAGAAACATATACTTTGAACGTTTGTTAGAGTCAGCGTATCGGTCTTTCATCTATATTGAACCGGAAATCTGGGGTTAAAAGGGATGAGAGGGATCGGATTAAAATCAACATCGATCGATCTCTTTCATGAAACTGGGATATACACACACACACACACCGGGGGAGAAGAGGGATCGGATTTTTCACTTAGTTTGAGACTGTGATTTCTGATTGGATGCGTGACATCCATCGTAAGTCACACTTATATTCTAGTTGTTTTCATACCCATATTTTAAATACACATAACATGCATTCTCATTCGTTCTAAAAGTCTAAGTCATCCAATCGCACATTGCTATGAGTTCTATGCATTCTATGGGAGGACTTAGTCCCGACTTGAGTTAAGGCATATATGCAAGACAGCCGACTTGGGCATTTTCACCAAATATATGGGCCCTAGTTACGTTAATAATATTTTTGTCGCTTCAATTATGTTACATATATTCTCTAGTAAATTGACTTAAATCCAACCTTTAGTACCAAATCCATAAGCAATACTAGTACGATTTTGTTGGTGGAGAACCTAAAGTTGTTAATTTTGAATTCCCCGAATTTTGGATAAAAGCCTCAAAACCAAATGACACAAATGAAATTGAATCGTGTTACTGAAAGAATTGAGATTTAGCGAGTTATTGCTTGTACAGACTACTAATTGTATTATCAAGATTGCTAATCCATTTTAATTCTTCGGAAGCAACTGAAAGGTCCCTCTATGCTTCATCGTATATGGTCGATGCAGCTCGAAGGTCCTAACGTTTATAGGTGGTAACTCCACCCATGATATGAGGTTAATGGCAGAATATAATCCTGCTTTTCATTCCTGCAGTTGCTACTGTATTAATTCTGGCAGCATATATATCAAAGGTCTTCTTCTGGTCATATATTGTGACACTCCTGTTTGTCTTCACCACTACCACGAATTCCTCATAGCTACGCACCGATATTGTTCTTGTGTGAGAGAGAGAGAGACAGACGGAGTTCAATTTGGCAATGGCACCCAGGGTGGTGTTTCGTGAGTTGTGGTTTTAGCCGAATTATCCTGAAAAATAGACACCAGTGCATCTCAACATCCTTCGGTAGGTAGCGAATTTGTTTTATGGAGATTGTGTGAAACACATTATTTGGTTCAGTTCATGCATTGGAGTTCATTTTGTATCCTCTTTATGTAATATGTAATCCGTACTAATATTAAGTTTATCATGTAATGGTGTAGTCAGGAATATGCATCACTAATGGCACTAAGAAAAAAATTATGATGATAGCTAACGCCTACCAACATTTCATCGACCAACGACTTAATGGTTGTTAACGATGCAAGAGTGGCTCACGTGATAGTTGTTACATCATGATAAACAAATATATATGAATTTCCAAGTGTAGGAGTGTACTTTTTTATTCACCCAAGTAATTAATGGATGAACATTACTTACTATTGAGACTGGATGAAAATTACTCCCTTTCGTCTACACATGGGAGTAAATGTAGAGTACGTCTACACATGGGACTGGTGAGCAGTTCGACCAAGCCATCAATCGCTTTCTTCACTCGGCAATTTAATCTTCTTCACCTACAGCCGTACGTGAATCCGGATCTATGCATTTCATCTGTGTTTGTTAGAGGGCTGCACACGGTTCAGATCGGTTAGAATTCTTAAAAACTCAAGGACCGAATTGCGAATCACGGTTCTAAAAAAATACGATCCGTATCTGAACAAAAAATCTTATGCTCCGGCTTCGAACCAATCTATGAATCACAGTTGGGTTACATATAAATTTCACATTCTTTAATAGTGCAACAAACTCATCCCTTCTTCCTTGCAGCAAACAGCAACCAAAAAGCCAAAAACAAAACAAAAAACAGTACAACCAAATCCCTAACTCCAGATTCCAACATCAAAGCATTACATTCCACATTCCTGAGTGCAGCTACCGAATTATAACTTAATAATTTACAAGTATGGGTAAAATTATCTATTGCAGCAGCTGTTTCTGAATTTTCAATTATTTGGACCCTCAGATTTGTTCATATTTTTTTCATGGCTGAAATTTACGGATAGTAAAACTAGAAATATATTTAGAATGAATGAATATTTAGAAAAATGATGAAAGAGATAACTAAAATTGATGTTTCCTAATCTTATTGTGATTTCTTATTTTCGAATTTTTCCTACTTTCCTAACACTTATCAGTCAAAAATTGATTACTGTAATCTAGGGCTGTCTCTCTCTCTCTGTGGCCCTATCATTTTTTGAAATGTGTTCAGATTGCTAATTGTTTAGTTGGTTGAGGAAAAAAAACTGATTAATTATATATTTGATTATTTGATTCATTGCAATATGTTGGTGGTAGCAAGTGTATTAATTTTGTTGCATCTTGATTCTAAGTCATAGTTTCATCTTCGCCTTCAATAGGTTGACAGTTGAAAGCCAACAAAAATATACATGTGTCTGTGTTTCCGTATTGGAGTTAGTTCTTATTCAACTTAATTTTTATAGTACATAACACAAGGGTATAGGGCTCCTCCATATACACTTAACAAAAGACAAGTTGTTGCAATAGATGATTACTTTGATTCAATGATTTAAGCTCATTCTTCTCTTTTCAGTAAAATACTCACACTTTTTGCACATATTACACAATTGCTGTATGAGTTTATTTACTCCTAACAACTGTACATTAATGTCTTTGTAATTTTCCAAAAAAAAAAAAGAAGAAGAAGAATACCAAAACTTTCCAGATTCTGTGCTAATTTGAAGAATATATATATATATATATATATATAGGTGCGTTATGGGGAAATAAAAAAAGACACTCCATCTCAACCATTGAAGCCAATGATTGAGATAAGAAGTTCACGAAGAATTATTCCTGACCACAAAGAATTACTTTTGGTCGCAAATAATTACTCATGGCAGCACAGAATTACTCTTGGCCACTAAAAATTGCAAGACCATAAGTCATTCTTCATGGCCAAGTATAATTCTTTGCTTCCAAGAGTAATTCTTTACGGCCAAGTGTAATTTTCCGTTGCCAGAAGTAATTATTTGTGGCCAAAAGAAGTTTTTCGCAGACAGGTATAATTATTTACGAACAAGAGTAATTCATCGTAACCCGGAGTAATTTTTCGTGGACAGTTGTAATTCTTTCCGGTCAAGAGTAATTCAACGCGGCCAGGAGTAATTTTTTGCGGCCAATAGTAATTATCCGCTGCATATTCTTTTTCTTTTTAACAACTAGGCAAGAGAACAAAATTGTTGTTCAATACAACTTGAGCTGTTGATTTAGATGATTTGGAGTTTTATGATCTGTTTGGGATTGTAGATTTTTTGTTAGAGCTGTGTGGGTAAACAGAGTTTCAAACTCTACTCTGTTATATGTAATCTTAGAATTATTTTGTTTTTCTATTTTTCTAGGTCAGTTAAAGAAACAAGTGCGATAAGGGTGTCACTTTTGAGTGAGTGGACGTTCAGAAAATTGAGTTCGAGTTGGAATCCCGTATGATTATACATTCTTAATATCTTTGATGCTATCCTTGAATGCAACTAATGGAATTGCATAGACTTGGTAACATTTGTTGTGTTAGACTATTTTATGAACTTGGTTAGATAAATCATGTTTGAAGCTTATTTTAAAATGAAAATTTTCGAGAAGTAGATTTTGTTGGGAGAAGGAAAAAAATTTTGATTCACGGCTATTTGTAACGCTACTCTCGCATGAGGTGAGAACATACGCATATACAAGACTTACCTCATTTAAGATGGTGTTAAAAACAAATTTAAATGTACAAATATAAATATTTGACGGTCTGATTCGGTTAATTCACGTTCCAAAACAAAAATCCATGAACCGAACCATATCTCACGATTTTCTAATTTTGAATCCATGTCTGGGCCATTAAACAGGACCAAAACGTACAATTCGATTAGTTTTGGCTCGGTTTGGTTTTGCGATTCACCAGATTTTTAGTGTAGCCTGGTGTACGTCCATAGTAATTTCAAATGAAAAATCCCACGGGAGAAAATCAAGGACGTCTTTGCAAAGCACACTTCTTTGTCTGTCTTTTTTCTGGAGTCTTTACAAGTTCATGGCTTCATGGTCAAAGCATCATTATTGCTTGGAACAACATAAACTGTTGGTCGTGACACTAAAAAACAAAACTATATGCGGACTTTATCTTCAGGTAAGGGCATTAAAATAAAGACTTTATATGCGGACCTCCCATTTCTTGCCTTTTCCGATCGGATTTCGATGATCCAAGCCGCTCAATGTGTTCAAAACATGATTTTAAGGGTACTTACGCGAAATCGGCCAAAAAAAAATGACCGAGAAGAGCTTGATTTGAGCAATTTTATTTGAACCGTTAGATAAAAAAACAAAAACTGCTTGGATGAAGCCCTTTTCTGTCTTTTTTTTTGCTAATTTCACACGGGTACCCTTAGAATCACGTTCTGAACACATTGAGCGACTCGAATCATCAAAATTCAATCGGAAAAGAGAAGTCCGCATTTTATTAAAATAAGATAATCCTTAAGGGGACTCATATACAATATATATATCAGTTTCTTTGCTTTTGTGTAAGAAGCTTTTCCCCAAAAAAATCAATTATCCCCATGTGAGTTTCAATGGACCACTTTCTTGTCACTTCATAGCTAGCTGTTAAATGAAAATTGACTTTTATTTCATGTACAAGTCGGTAAATTTTCATTCAAGAATCGATTTGAACGTCACTTGAAAACCACGTTCGACTACTTTAATGGAGTACTATTTAAATTGTCAAACTTGAACAACTCGCTTGCTCAAAACAACTCTTTTTACAGCTAGCTAAGTTCCGAATCACTCCCCAAATCAGGATTTTTCCTATCATTTTTATGATACCCGACATCACACCCGCCTAGAGCAACCACATTGAGTGGAAACATATACCAACATTGCTCCATTACTATTAGCTATCACGACTCAAAACCATGGCAAAATGACTCCGATTCCAGTTACCGAGCCGAGTTCCACCATCGCCACCCGATAAGTGTTAGGAAAGGATTGCATTTTGACCTTTAGGACATTTGACATCCTACCCACCAAGTTGTCATAGAGCGATCGCAGGTAGATGCATTTTGCACACCAACACACTTTCTCTTCTTAAGGTTTTGCACTGTTGAGAGTGAACCGACTCTTTGACCCCCTAAATGAAAAATTGCAAGTTCTCAGTTCTAGTTTTTGGCATTGAGGTAGCTATTCGTCCTATTTCGTCGAGACAAGCAAGACAAATTCTACCATAACTCGATCCTGCCAAGAAAAAAAGTGCAGCACCAATAAAGCAATGAGAGATTATTTGTAAAATGGCTCCGTTGAGTCCTGTATCGGTTATAGAACCAATTCTCATAATTAGAAAACCCACATGAGAATCAAAATTCTCCTAAAGAAGCCCCTCATATTCTCCCACTTCACACCATTTGTGAATCAGAAATGGAGAACTGCCAGTTCTAACTTCTTTTGATTAATGTTGTACATACCCGCCGTTTCTACCAATCATTTCATTTACGATACAAAACTGTATGAAAGAAAGAAAAACTGTATTTGAATCAAGAATAAGCAATCGCAATTTACTTTACATGCCGTGAGGAATTTCATTTCAAACGTTGGTGCTGAGAAATTAATCCTGTTCAGACCGCAAGGATTCACCTTTCAACTTCTTAATTTACTTTACAAAACTAACGAAATACGTACATAAAACTGAGAGCATCGGATTCGAAAACCATAAATTACAATAAGCAAAGCATCACAGTACATGCTATGAAAAATGAAAACATGTGCAGTTATATATACAAATTACACCCAAATTAAGGCAGTGAAGCCCACCTCCCCTGAGGAGTAGACCAGCCCATATTCTCAAGCCTCGTCTATTTGCTCCTGCACAAACCCCAACTGAGTCGTTAGGTTGCCTTCACATAAATTAGACTTAGAGAAAAATCAAATACTTTGAACCATGATTAGCAAATAAATTTGAAAGTTGTCACAATGACAAACTAAAAAGGCCTTAAACATACTCTTTCGATAAAAGCAAACAAAAAAAGCATTAGATATGGTATTTTTAAATGCATATGAATGCTCGATAATATCGTTGGAATGCCACTATCGTTCTGACGCTTTCAAGAAGAGGATATTGCAATCCACTTGCTAATGGTACAAGCGTACAACTAGATATTTCAAGTTTTAACCAATTGAAAAAAGAAAAAAACCTCCGTATAGATGCTGGAGTTGTGCTTCTTAAGAGCCATGAGTTCTATTAGTGACAGATTCAAAAGCATATTTCCAGAGATAGACTCATGGTATGTTGTCCATGCTATAGCAAGTAAATATTAAAAAGAAGGAATGGGTTGGGGAAAATGACAATGAAAAAGTTCCCTGTCCCCAAAATTCAACATTCGTAGTGGAATGAAACGCCATCAGGCAAAAATGATAAATGAGCAAAGAAAATGAACTATTTAGAACTTCCTGAGACAATTTTCGGGCTGTAAACTTTTCCTCTATTTCATTTTCTCACTGTGAAACTAAAATAAATAAGTAAAACTGCTCTTCAAAATTAACAATAAGCAAATATAGCTTCTGCACTGACAAATGAACGAACTGTAAGTAGAGATCCTCTAGAATTGGTCATGAGAGTACGAAAAGGAATGGTAAATGGAGTTTCTTAAGAGCAACTCAAACCTAAGTCTTTATTATTTTTCGTCTCTAATGTTTTCCTCCAGAATCCCACACAAAAAATTGTTCCTATCTATTTTTTCTCAAAATAAAATCAACATTAGATTCATCGAGTATCATTCCGATGGTATCAGCTTCAAGAAATTTGGATAAATAACGTGTATGTATGCATAGTTTACAAAATTGAAAATAATATGTAGGTAATACACAAGGTTGTCAAATCGTGAATTGAATCGAGAATCAAAATGACCCTATACCAAATTGCAAATCATAACGATTGGGTCAAAATAAAAATTAGAAAAAAAAAGGTAAGGTTATATATATGTTAGTACAAGTGATATGTTGTTTCACCTTTTTATACATAATTTACAAAAATTAAAGAAAAAGTACAAGTGATATGTTAGTACTAAAATTAAAATAACAAAAGGTAAGGTGGGAACTCTGAATTGCAAAAAGGTGAATAGTTAATATAGAGATGGTTCTCTATTTTGTAGATGTGTTCTCAAATTTGAAGAATCAGAATTAAAATAGAGAGCCCATATACCAGCCTAACTGGAGATGCTCTTACAAATTATTTTTTTAGGGAACAAATAAAAATGGATTTCTCTAACGTGTATACACTCCCATTATTTCTTCTCATTCTCTTAATTCAACCAAGAAATACATCAGAAAATTTGCGAATTCTACTTAACTTTCATCTTTTCCCATACAAGTAAAAAATATGGAAATCCAAATATAGCCCAGAAGTCCTTTCTAAAATGAACAAATCGCTCCTAATCATGGAATAAACTAACCTGCATATCAGAAGTCCAAAGAGTGAGATTGTCCCTGAGTAGCTGCATGATAAGAGTGCTGTCCTTGTAAGACTCCTCACCCAAAGTGTCGAGCTCAGCAATGGCTTCCTCAAAAGCCTGCAAATGATCGGTGAGAAACTATGCATCAAAATTTTCTTCTTAGAATGACCTTTTTTGAAGTCTTTTCTCCATTTAGAATGCAAACAAAAGCCTGTGCCCGGCCGGTGGATTTTCTGGAAACTAGTTTGTGTGGAAAATAAGATACCAACTGTTTGATCCTTCCAAATACACAGAAGTCGTGTCACATTTGGTTGGGATACGTTAGGTTCCATTTGGAGTCCCAATAAGTTATTCAACTTGGACAGATAGAGTTTGGCCTTTAGTTAGGAGAATAGTGCAGATTCCCCCCAAGGGTAATTGTCACATAAGGTCTGATTCACACACAATGATGCCCCCAAAGTCTTGTCCCTTGATGCTTTGCTATACATCGCCTTTGTAGAGGAAAAAATGGAGGGATTGTTTGTCCTTTTCATTTATTTAAAATGTGAATATCCTTTTATTCAATGAAAAGCATCTATATTTTCTGCAAGTTCAGTAACAAGCGGATGAGGTCAACAAAAAACTACTCTTACTAGATAAGGGCGTTTTGGTAATTGCACAGATCTTAATCAAGGACATCATTGGTCGTTCAAGTTCGGTCATTCAAGGGTATCATGAATCTAGTAGTTGCATGAATATGCACTTAGATACATTAAACACATGTTGCAAGGTTCAATGTATGCATTCAACACATTTTTAGTTCATCGCATCTAATTGTTAGTCCTTTTCATTTATTTAAAATGTGAATATCCTTTTATTCAATGAAAAGCATCTATATTTTCTGCAAGTTCAGTAACAAGCGGATGAGGTCAAAAAAATACTTCTAGGAGATAAGGGCGTTTTGGTAATTGCACTGATCTTAATCAAGGCATCATTGGTCGTTCAAGTTCGGTCATTCAAGGGTATCATGAATCTAGTAGTTGCATGAATATGCACTTAGATACATTAAACACATGTTGCAAGGTTCAATGTATGCATTCAACACATTTTTAGTTCATCTCATCTAATTCTTTATTGCGATATATACAAGTTATTCAATTTATGCATTTCCTCTAGGGCAAAATCCATGTAGTCATTGTAGTTTTATGGATTACGCTTTCGTCCCTCTAGTTTCAAACCCCTCCAATTTCGGACCTAGTTTATTTACGTTCCAAATTGGTAAAATCGTTAACGCCGTTAACGAAACTAACGGAAAAAAAAAATAAGTGTTCCAATTTTCAATCCGTTTCAACCAGTCGAAGATCTTCTTTCTGATCATTTTATCCGAATTATTCGGAATGAATTTTTGACTGTAACGCCTTCAATGAGCAGCTAAGAGCCTGAAACTAAATAAGGGAATCTTCCGTCCTCCAAAAATTGCCTTAGAGCCAAAAATTTAGAAAACAATTTAGGAAAAAATGATTTAAAAATAAGATCTTCGCACCGGTTCAAACGGATTGAAAATTGAAACACTTTTTTTTTTTTCCGTTAGTTTCGTTAACGGTGTTAACGATTTTACCAATTTGGAACGTAAAACAAACTACAGGGACGAAATTCGAGCACTTTGAAACTAGAGGGACGAAAGTGAGACAACCATAAAACTACAGGGACTACTACGAAAATTTGCCCTTATATCTAAGTTCATTCACATATCTTATTTGACGTACTCATGGATTAGATTCATTTAGACTTCTAGGAGAAAGAAAGGCCTTTTCCATAGATTATAAATTGTGATATGATCTTTCATTTTATAAATGTAGTTGATTATTGAATTTGAATATAGAGGTTGCGGTCATCGTATCAGGGGGGGCTGCGGTCCTTACTGAAATCACCTAACCGTTGCGAGGGTGAAGCACTCTCTCCCTCTTCTTCTCTCATTCTTTCTTTTCTTCTTCTTCTTTGCGAACTTCCCAAGTATTATTCTTATTTCCTCACCAAAAACCACCACAATTATTATTGTAGGAGGCAATACGCTAAGCGTCCTATACAGCTATACCCGTCCCACATCACACGGACACGAGAACTTAGACATTGCCTGGAGTCCTGGCAGCCGGATAAGAAGTTTAGATGCTCGCTCTTGGACATTGGGGATTTGAAACATAGTAGAATGGTCGCATCAGCACCCACCTATTCTTCGATCTCCATTCGAACTCGAATTTATGTTCAGGAAATTAGTCCAACGTCATCGGCAATCGGAAGGTTGAGCCTACAAGTGCCAGGGATATACTCCATCCTCCAAAAAGTTGGTCCCTTTTGGGGAATCCAATTTGTAAGGAAACACAATCATTACTCCTCCAAATAAATGGATTTTCAAAAGTGCCCTCTTTTGAAAATAGGATAACTCGTTAAACTCCTATTCATTCTCCTCCACTTTTGTGTTTGAATTTGAACATGGGAATGAAGGCAAAATAGAAAATAACTCACCTTATTCTCATTGACTAATCAAAATGGACAAGAATTTTGGGACATCCCAAAAATGAAAGATGGACCAAATTTTAAGGACAGGAGTAATTACATTTCCTGATTTCCTTATTCCCCCTTTCCCCAAATCACGATAATTAGGAAATTCCCAATGCTGGTGCATAAGTAGCCTGTAGCGGAATGAAAATGCGACACGAGTGAGAAACGTCGCTATTCTGCGTGTCACATCTTCACAAATAATTATCATGATCAAACCAGTCCAAAAATCTATTTGCATTGAATTGAGGATACTGGAACAGTTAAAGTAGGTAGATAGTTGTCGGTATCAAAAATGGGAAGTGTCAATCAGGCAGTGCCAACGCGCATCTCTCATTTACTCAAATGATTCAATGCAAATTGGTTTCAACTTCTAAGAAGTATTGTTGGTCTATCTTTCCTTTCTGGGATGTCCCAAACTTCTTGTCCATTTTGACTAGCCAATGAGAAAAAATTAAGTAATTTCCTTTTTCGCTCTTCATTCCCATTTCCATATTCAAATACAAAAGTAGAGAGAAAATGACTTAGATTTTAAAAACTAATCATGACATTTTTAAGATTGTGTTCCCTTAAAAAGTTGGACCCCGAAAGGGACCAACTTTTTGGGACGGAGGGAGTAATAATTTAGAAATTCTCAATGTCGTTGAATCTAGTAAACGGCAATGAGAACAAAAACATAGCATGGATGTCAACTTTATCGTTAGAATGCGGGCTACGTTTCCACCAAATTATTGCAACCTGCAATCTGAAATTGGTTACCTTGAACTTGAAATTCTGATGCTGTAGAATTTAGTATTCGGTAATCAAAATTGAAAATATGAAGTACAGAGTTATGCTACTCCATGTTTCATATTTCCAAGACAGTTCAACATAAATCAATTTTGGCATTTTTAGTTGAATCAAAGGTATACACGGCATAAGTAGGCTTTGCCATCTTACCTTTTTACACCATCAGTTTCGCCCCTATTGTATGTATATCCTCCATTCAGTCTTTCATTTCCCTGGCCAGGGATAATTTTGAAAAGGGTTTATTCTGAAAAATAAGTACCGAAAGGGCAATGTGGGGTGCTTAACACCTTCCAGACTCGTAAAAGTAAACCCTATACCCTATCTTTGATTTTGCAGACCATAAACTAAGCAAAAGATTTTCTAAGAGATATCTTCTTCGGAAATTTCTATAGGAGGTGACTCAACATGTTGGGAGTCTGATCCGCCTGAGGTCTTCCGTGTGTGCACAAGCCCAATCCGTTGGGGAGTATCCACAAAGTCCACACCACACCGCCAGAACCCAATATATATTGAATGACCCATATCCACTTAAAAGGCTAAGCCTTGTAAGTGATGAGCCATCTAATTGTATATTAAGGTCCAACTCTTTTTCTATTTATCCGATGTGGGACTCAATCTTTCACACATGTTCCCAACACAACACACTCAAACTCCTTATTAGGTGGTGACTTCAAATTTTCAAAGCGTCACAACTGTCAAACTCATTTTTACACCCGTCACATCCAGTCGAGGCTTTTCTCCCGCCGTTTCCTACTGCGAACATTGCACTGGAAAATTCGGGCCACGATACTCTCGCTTATACCCCTAGCAATCTATAGTACTATATATCATCTAACCCCTGAAGAATTGCACTATTACCCCATTACCATTTAGGAACTACCAAATCTATCACTCTTACAAGTCTCAAAAAGTGAGAAAAAAAGCAACCCACTAATCGATGTGTTTAACTTTTCTCAAAAAGTAATCTTTGGGTCTTGATTGATCTATGGTCAATTGTTTGATTGCTCAATTTTATACAAAACCGATTGACTATATTGTGTTTTTAAGATTCAAAAATTTGATTCTTAATTTAATTGCTACACGTTTCATCGTATGTTTTTTATATCTTCAAATTTTTGCATTCATTGTATATGAAATAAGTGTTTCCAATTTAGTAAGAAACCCATCTAAAGCCTATAAAACTTGGACTTGAAAGTTGAAATAATATTATGCTTGCCACAACAAAATATTTTCAAGCTTACTAACTAACAAGTGCCACTCCTGTAATGCATTACTGGATCTACCACTGTCAGTATTTGTGCTTCATAGTTACCAATTCATATGCATATTTTTGCCACTAAGAAGAAATAAAGAGGCTAGTCCAGCACTTCTAACCACAGCTGACCTGTTTAGCCATGCTACAAGCTTTCTCTGATGCATTTAAAATCTCATAGTAGAACACTGAGAAGTTGAGCGCCAGACCCAACCTTATAGGGTGCGTTGGAGCAAGATCAGCAAGTGCAATGTCCTTCACACCAGTAAACCAATTAAAGCAACTGTCAATAGCAGTTCTTAGGTATAACACACAGCAATAAAAGCTTTATCGACCAAAGAAATAATATCTCATGTGTGAATAACAAGGTGCAATTTGAGGGCTAAATCAAGCTAGAAAAACATGTAAACATTGGACTACGGAATGGAAGATACTTGTGTAACATAAAATCTCATCCATGACTCCACCAATCACACATCCAAGCAAGACTCACATTGATATACATCCTGAATGTCTATCTTGCTAATAAGTGGGATGTGGTATCATCAAACAAAATTCCTACACGTGCTTTACACTAGCTTAGAAGTTTGAAAAACCACATCTTTATGAGAAAACAATATCCTTTGCAATTCCAAAATAAATTGGTTTTCGCATTCTCAAACTACTAAATAAGTTTTATTGGTTAGTGTGACCGTCCAATGATATCCTATGAAGCAATTTTCCAAAATTTAAACTCCTACTAGTTCTTTTTTATGTGGGTAAGTTAATACATTACGAATTCACAGGAAATCGCTCCAACAACGAAACACCAAGAGTGTGTTTGGCCTAAATATAGTGGTTATTATTGATAATTACTGATTTTTTGTTTTTAATTTTCTGCCAACATTTCTATAATCTATTATTCATCTCCAAGTCTCGACTGCTCGAATCAAGTCGACAGAGTAAAGGAATAGACTTTTCAGAATAGTACAAATATGAACCCTGAAAAAATCTACATAAAGAGGAGAAAAAGACGCCTTCGAACTTATTTTTTGGCAAACTTTTCGAGACACTTCACCAAAAAAAAAACAGTGCCAACAGCCCCCAAAACAAACTAACCCATAAAAAAAAACCCCAAAGCAAACAAGTTAAACACAACACTAGTCTGCAATATATAGGAAATATAAACTATAGATGCAACCAACTCCTATGGGCAGCGCACGGGGGCTTTTGCTCCGGCTTTAATTGGACCCACAACTGAACAGTAATTAATCCTAGATTAGTCGAGGTAAGCGCGAGCGGACCCAGCCACGTATAGACTAGTTAGCCACTTACAGACTAGTTATCACAGATAATATGAACAAAAGATATATACCTGAGCAGCCTTGTAGGAGAGCATAGTATCCTCCGCGGCCTGTTTCCTCTCACTCCCAACCTTGAACTCCGCCAGGTACCTAAAGTAATCCCCCTTCATCTTCAAGTAAAACACCTTGGACTCGCTCGCGGCGGCCGACGGAATCAGGTGCGAATCCAGAATCCCCAGGATTCCGCCACACACGGCGGAGAGCTCCGACTCGACCTTGGCCCTGTACCCCTTGACCAGCGCCGCGTGCTCCTCGTTCTTCCTGCCTTCCTCCTTCTGCTCGATCGACGACACGATCCGCCATGCGGCGCGGAGGGAGCCGATCACGTTCTTGTAGGCGACGGAGAGGAGGTTGCGCTCCTCGACGGTGAGCTCGGCGGAGGAGGCGGTGGCGGCGACGACGAGGTGCTCCATGTACTTGACCATCTCCTCGTAGCGCTCTGCTTGCTCGGCGAGCTTGGCTAGGTAGAGGTACTGGTCTCTGGTCAGGTGAGATGGTGCCGCAACCGCCATGGCCGCAAATTGTAGAGAGAGAGTACAATTGAGAGAGAGAGAGAGAGAGGTTGGGATATTTTTAATTTGGGCGGCTTTGTGTTACAGGTTGATGTCCAGTCCAGTAACGCTGTTGTCTAATCTCATCCATTTTGGTTGTTTTGTAGGCTTGTCGATGCCGACAATATTAATCAGGAAAATTCTAAAATTAACTCAAATGAACTGACAATAATATAAGTATATGAATATGTATTAAAGAATGTATCAATCGCCTCCACCCATCGTCCATCCTCTCCACTTTTTCCATCCACCAGCCTTCGGCCCTTCGCTCGCCACTACCACCTCCATCACTTTCCTTCCTTTGCCGTCTGATGCGTGGCCTCTGGAGTTGATCTGACGAAGGGTTGAACTCGGGTGGTTTTGGCCCCCTCCGACGCAATAAAGCTCTTAAACCGCAGGCGGCCGGCGATGGAGCTTGGTTCTCGCTCCGGAGAAGCGGCTGGTTTGTTCTCGGTTCATCCCGATCCAACACGGTGAGAAGAATCGGTGGTGGTTTTGGGTGGAACTGTTGAGCCCAAATTAGCTGGTTTTGTTCTTTTTTTGGTTTTGTTTGTTGGTTAGTTCTCTTGATTACATCTGTGCTGAATTGTGTTATGGTTTGAGCTGGGTATCCTTGGGATGCTCTGCTGCTAATCGTTGATAGGATTCATAGTCCCGTCCCGAAGGTGTCGGGTCTGCTTTGGCAGGTGTGTCTGCGAGCCGGTGGCCCTTGAAAGCCTTACCATGCCGCGCTCATTTCAATTGTTAGCAGTTTTGGTTTCATTCCTGTCTTTTGATGTAATCGTTGCCGGATGGCGTTATGATATGATACATTGACATCTTCAAAAAAAAAAAAAAATTGTATAAATTATATAAAAATGCATGTTTTTTTTGTTTTCTAATATATTTATCATCAGAGTTGGCTGACAATAGTAAGACCGTTGATCTAAATTGTTTGTAGAGCTTCTTTTTGTCTTTTTTCAATCGATAGGAGGGGATAGGAGGAGGGGTGCTACAATTCACAGGGATAAGACTCGAACCTGAAGATCAGGGTGTCGTCAACAAATAGAAGATGGGAGACGGGTAAAAAACTTCTACCCCCACTATAAAAACCAAGATCTAAAGTAGGTTTGTGTTCAGCAACATAAAGAGGTGAAATTCTGCTTTCTTACCCGAGAATATATACTAGGAAACACATTTGCTAGTAGATCTTCTGAAAGCACGAATGGTGTCTTGATGAAATGACAGTCGCGCTCCTGAAGTGAGAAAGGGGATTGGTTCACCAGCAGCGGATCCTAGACTGGCAAATCAAAAGGCAGATGAGAAAATCTGGGACACTGGGTCAATGAAAGTTGAGTCAAAGGTAGCGTGACTGCGTACCTGTTGAAGAATGAGCCGGCAACTCATAGGCAGTGGCTTGATAAAGGGCCGAGTCTTGGAGCTGCGGTTAGCTCGCTGGTTTGATAGTGTTAGAATATAGATTGTATTCGATAAGTTGTACTCCATATTACAAAATAAACAAGCCACTGATTTATACAAGCGGTGGAATGGAGAGAAAACGAAAAGAGAATAATTACATGATTACAATAAATCAATTAATGATATCGTATCATATAATATTGTATCATTATGATAGGATAGGATATGATATGATAAATATTATACGATCTAATATTCTAACAGCCCCCCTCAAACTCAAGGAGGTAGAGTAGAGATCAACTTGAGTTTAGAAACTAAGTCGTGAAAACGTCCGGGAGGATGTGCCTTGGTGAAAATGTCAACAGTTTGATCGGCAGAGGACAAAGAAAGAAGGCGAACAGTGCCACTGACAACATGTTGACGTACAGAGTGACAATCAATCTCAATATATTTAGTGCGATCATGGAAGACATCATTATGAGGAATCTGAATAGCACTGTAATTATCACAACGTAAGACTGTGAGCGATGAGTGGGTAACACCCAAATCAGCAAGCAACTTACGAAGTCAAAGAAGTTCTTGGGTAGTATCAGCAAGAGCTTGATATTCAGCCTCAATGCTGGAACACGCTGTCACCATCTGCTTTTTGCTACGCCAAGAAATAAGAGAATCACCTAGAAAGAAGCAAAATCTTGTAGTAGAACAGCGATCAGTAGGGTCACCAGCCCAATTAGCATCCTAATAAGCATGCAACTTAAGAGAAGAGTTGGTAGAGTAATGAAGTCCATGAAACATGGTGCCCTTGATATAACAAAGAATGTGTAGTACAACAGCATAATGAGTGGACCGATGGGCAGACAAAAATTGACTGACGAGATGAACATCATATGTTATATCTGGTTGAGTAACAATAAGATAGACAAGACTACCAATGAGCTGGTGATAAAGAGCGGCATCAGAAAGTAGTGTGCCATCCAAAGGAGTGAGGTGAGCATTGGGCTCAAGTGGGATTGAAGCCGTCTTACGATTGGTGAGACCAGTACGTGCTAGAAGGTCGGACGCATACTTAGCCTAAGAGAGATAATATCCAATGGTGTCTGAAGAGATCTCAAGACCCAAAAAGTAACTAAGAGAACCCAAAATTTTCATCTCAAAACTTTTGCTGAGTAAAAGTTTGCGATCGAAAATACCAGCTATGTCGTCACCAGTAATAATCACATTATCCACATATAAAGGAAGCAGAATAGTGCCTTGTACAGAATGATGTATAAAGAGCACCAAATCATAAGGGCTAGAGGAAAATCCGAATGTCTGAATGGTAGAACAGAATTTGGCAAACCAAGCGCGAGGAGCTTGTTTGAGACCAGAGAGCACGGTTAAGTCTGCAGACCTTGTGTGGAGGATGATCATACCCTAGGGGAGGTTGCATATAAACTTCTTGGCAACAGGCAAAGGCGCAATATGGGTGGTGGACCTGGAGGAGGCAGTCCAATCGGCGAGAACTGGCAAGGGGCGAAAGCAAGGTAAGGGTGGCGGACCGGGAGGAGGCAGTCAATCGGCGAGAACTAGCAAAGGGCGGTGCGGCAGCAGGGGCGAAGGCGCGGCATAGGTGGCTATGTTGTTATTTGCCGAGGATGGGTATGGGATGTAAATGGTAAATAAGTTTATTTTATTGGGTTCAATGATGTAATTGAAGCTGTCGTATCGGTATCGGAACAGTGGAGATTTGGTTTTTGGTTTCTAAGGAAGTTTGAGAGTTTTGGTTGGGTTTGACAAAGGTGGTGATGGAGAGTTGCGATTAGAGTGCGGAAGTGTGGAAGCAGGACGACGGTGGTGAGAAGGTTAGGTTAGAGCAACTATAAGTCTAATACTATGTTAGAATAGAGATTGTATTCGATAAATTGTATATTACAAGAATAAATAAGCCACCTATTTATACAGGAGGTGGAATGGAGAGAAAAAGAAAAGAGAATAATTACATGATTACAATAAATCAATCAATGATATCATATCATTATAATAGGATATGATATGATACGATATGATATTCTAACAGAGAGAAGAAAAATAGAATAATTATATAATTACAATAAATCAATCAATGATATCGTATCATATAATATCGTATCATTATGATTGGATATGATACAATATTATACACTATGATATTCTAACAGATACGATGCCTTTTAAGCTATCCGACTTCACTTCCCTCGAATCAATGGCTAAATCGCTTAATGTGGCATCTAGTCAACTTCAAGGCTTGATTCAGGGAAAACTAGAAGTATTTTACTTGGTAAGGGAGTTACACAACCACTAAGCCAATTCCTTGATTTTTTTTCGTGCTACTTTATGTAGTTATGTTATGTACTTCAATTATAAGAAGGAAAATGCTAACAAAATGTGGAATGATTAAAGTGTATAGATGTCCGTAAAAAATTATAGATATCTAGATAGATATTCATTATGTAAAGATGAAATGACCTAATGCAGCTCGTTTGGGTTATAACAAAAAGCAATTTTGAGTTTGACTTGCTTACGAACGAGCCGAAAACCAATCGAGCCTGTACGATGACAACATGGATCGAAGGTATTGTCGGAATGTTATCATTAAATTGATGGGGTTGTGATACCCACATGACTAATGATCCATCAACCTATGGTGCAAGGCTAACAACCCATTTGAATGGAAAGATTTCATGAAAGATAAAAGAAAGGTGAAATTACACGGACACCCCCTCATCTATCTGGTTTGAACACGGACACCCCCTAACCTTTAAAACCGCCCATACACACCCCCTCATCTATTGAAAAGGGAAAAAAGCCTCAACGCCGTTAACGGAATGAACGAAATGTCAAATATACCCTTGGTGAAATTACACGGATACTCCCCCATCTATCTGGTTTGGACACGGACACCCCCTAATCTTTAAAAACGCCCATACACACCCCCTCATCTACTGAAAAGGAAAAAAAAAAACCCTCAATGCCGTTAACGGAACGAACGAAATGTCAAATATTCCATTTGTTATGAAATGGAGCAACAAGCATACGCTACACTTCACTTGATCAGAAAATTCTCTCCACCCTACTCGATCATGGCGCTTCTGTCGCCTCTGTCTCTCTTTCTCTCCCTCTTCAACTTGCATTGTAGATCATGGCTAACCCTAGATCGTGAAGAAAACCTAAGTTTCAAAGAACATCGGATCGTGTACATTGTAAAAAAGCTATAGATCATGGCAAACCCTACTTTGGAAGGTATGTTTTATATGTCAAAAAATTCTAGATTTTCTTATTAAATGGCACAAATGTAGATGTATATGTTCATATTATATGATATATGAATACATTAGGGTTTTTTTTTGGGAATAGTAGGGTTTTTTGAAAGGTGTTATACAGTGGTGACTTTGATAACTTTTAAAAATTGGGGCTTTTGTTGTTTTGCATTTACTTGTCATCCATTTTGTATTTGAAGTCCTCAAGGGGGCCATGATCTAGAATTTTTTTACATATAAAACATACCTTCCAAAGTAGGATTTGCCACGATCTTCAGCTTTTCTACAGTGCACAAGATCCGATGTTCTTCGAAACTTAAGTTTTCTTCACGATCTAGGGCTATTCATGATCTACAATGCAAGTTGAAGAGGGAGAGGAAGAGAGACAGAGGTGCCATGATCGAGTAGGGTGGAGAGAAGTTTCTGATCGAGTGAAGTGTGGCGTATGTTTGTTGCTCCATTTCATAACAAAGGGAATATTTGACATTTCGTTCGTTCCGTTAACGGCATTGAGGGTTTTTTTTTTCCTTTTCAGTAGATGAGGGGGTGTGTATGGGCGTTTTTAAAGGTTAGGGGGTGTCCGTGTCCAAACCAGATAGATGGGGGAGTATCCGTGTAATTTCACCAAGGGTATATTTGACATTTCGTTCATTCCGTTAACGGCGTTGAGGCTTTTTTCCCTTTTCAGTAGATGAGGGGGTGTGTATGGGCGGTTTTAAAGGTTAGGGGGTGTCCGTGTCCAAACCAGATAGATGAGGGGGTGTCCGTGTAATTTCACCAAGAAGAAATGATTATTGCTTCTAGTCAAATAACCCATTTGGATATTTTTTTGTCCACTTTTGCCATTTTTCACTAAATCTCACTAAAAATGATGAAATTTGGGGTTAGGGGAAACCCTCCTCTTTTCCTTTCTCATCTCACCATCCAAAGAGATTGTTAGATTAGTCGCACCCCAAGTAGGGTTGCAAACAAGACACTAAACGAGCTAAAACTTAGTTATTTATTAAACGAGTTTCTTTAATCAAGCCGAGTTTTTGTCAAAAACTCGAGCTTGAGCCAAACATTAATGAGACGAGTTGGCGAGCAACTCAGTTCGTTTACCACCCTAACCCCAAGGAACTTGATACAATTTCTTTAAGACTAGCGGAGCTTTATGTACTTTGCTTTCAGAGAGAAACTTTTATATATCCCGGGTATTGGAGGGGGTGGTGAATCGGGTGATGTCCCCTTTCAGTCCATTTTTATTTTTTTGGCCATTTTTTGAGCACATTTTAATAATCGGCTCTGTTAATTTCGTATCTGTTCATTTCGTAGAACTCGGCGAGAACATTAGTTTTACAAAAAATCATGTTTATCGGATTTTAGTAGATAACATGATCAAATTTTTGTTTTTCTTCAAATTTTCATATGTGCCGATCATGTATGTACTAAAGTTCGATGAATATGATTTTTTATAAGATTAAATCTCGCTGAGCGGATCAAAAACAAAAAAAAAAAGTCTCGCTGAGCTCTACAAATTGGATCCAATTTTTTTCTTCAAATTTTTCATGCTTGCCGATCATGGATCTACTAAAATCCGATAAACATGATTTTATTTTTTGGTTAGATTAGTGGATTGTCGAGCTCTACAAATTGAACGAAACCGATCATCAAACGTGATTGAAAATGGCCGAAATAAGAAAAACAGACCGAAGAGGGACACCACCACCTCTCCTATACCCGGGATATCTTCGTTTCGATTTCTGAAAAAGGGAACTTTTAGAAAATAAACGTAATTTCAAACTCAAAAATTATGTGTTTACGCAAATAATTTTCCTACCAATATAGATCTTATTAAAAAATTTTAAACAATAAAAAAAATTAAAAAATTATTTTTATTTTCATTATATTTAAGCTTAAAAAATAAGGTTTAAAAGGAAATGGAACCGCAACTCTATTATGCTGTGTTCAGATTTGGATTTGAAAAGTTTTTTGAAAAAATAGTAGAGGTAATAAATAGAGAGAGATAGAGAGATAAATGTTGAAAGTAGGAAGAATGAGAAAATTTCTTTTATATCCCTTCGACTTTAATCAAAAATTCATTTTGGTCCTTCACCTTTCAATTTCGGCATAAAAATCCTTCGACTTTTCAATTTTTTTCAATGTGGTCCTGTTGACGGAATCCGTTTTTTTTTTGGATGGAAAAAACGAAGTTGACTCCTTTTGAGGGGCATTATTGTCCTTTTACCTCCTCTCTCCTCCCTCACCATAGGTCCTTCAAATTAAAAGTCATTTTGTCTTATTTTATTTTGTTTTTATTCACTTGTTTTTATTTGTTAATTTTATGTGAAACTTTTGTGACTTATTAATTCTTCTCGACAAGAGGAATCGAAAAAGTAAAAAATTTAGACTGAAACTCATAATTTTTTTCAAAAAGACAAATTTTAATGTGTTCAGACAAATAAGCCAAAGTGGCTTATTTTTTGTCCTTATTCAAATTTTTTTCGTATCACTTGGCTTATTGTCAATTTTTTGAGAATTATTGCATTCTCAAGAAAAGAGGAATCTTAAAAGTAAAAAATTTTGACCGAAATCAAAATTTTTTTTGAATAAAGACGAAAAAATTTCAATAAGCCAATTTTTTTCGTCTTTATTCAAAAAAATTGGATTTCGGTCAAAAAATTTTACTTCTTAGATTACTCTTGTCATGAGAATGCAATAATCTCCAAAAAAATTGACAATAAGCTAAGTGATACGAAAAAAATTTGACTAAGGACAAAAAATAAGTCACTTTAGCTTATTTGTTCAAACTAAGTAAAAATAAAAAATTTACAGGTGGTAACGTGGGTTTTGATTTTTTTTTTCAATCCAAACGTGGGTTTTGATTCCCTCCCATGGATCTAGGGTAAGGAGGAGGGGAAAGGACAATAATGCCCCTCAAAAGAAGTCAACGTCGTTTTTTCCGTCCAAAAAGAAAACGGATTCCGTCAACAGGACCACATTGAAAAAAATTGGAAAGTCGAAGGATTTTTATGCCGAAATTGAAAGGTGAAGGACCAAAATGAATTTTTGATTAAAGTCGAAGGGATATAAAAGAAATTTTCTCAGGAAGAATTTAGAGAGATAAATGTTGAAAGTAGGAAGAATTTAGAGGGAATCTAAATGTATTTTTTGAAAAATGGTTTTTGAATAGCAAAGAGAACCAGGCATAAGTTTCTCTTGCCCTAAACCCTAGGGTGGTACTGTCGATGCAATTCATTCAAAATCTATACCCAACCACAAGCCGCCTCCGCATAACCCAAACCCTAGCTCGACCTCGATCCCCTATAAATACAATAGTAGTTGCTCGTGGCTCAACATCCGCCGAAAATGGAGCTCTGCACTTCTAAAGCCGTCACCTCGAATCTCTCCCTCCACACACTCTTCACTTCGAACAACTTTCATCTCCCATCGGAAACCCCTCTCCGTTTCAATCGAACCTCGATTCGTCGCACCAATCCAGGTTTGCTCTCGCATTCTGTTCGTCTTTTCTAAATTTTTGCAACCGAGTAGGGGTGGGGGTGAGGGTGAGGGTGGGTGTTATTTTGGATGGATGTTGCTTTGGTTTTCCTACGCAAGAGGTTTTGTTCAAATGGGCAATGGAATAACACTCTCGTCTACTATTTAGGGGATTATCTTTTTTGGGTTGTTTGAAGGCCTCTAACTTTCTGGTTGCATTAAGTCTACTCTCTATACGCTTCTAAATAACTGTATACAGAAAAGGATAGAGGGTCTCAAAATATCGTATCCTTTGCTTTTGCTTTTTCAGGGTTGTTTTATTTCACCAACTCATCTCTGAGATCAGCTTCTTCAGAAGAAGCATCAAGTGGTCCAAGTCAATGTCTTGGGAAAGAACGTGGAGTAGCAACATTGGAAGATGTTCGACCATTTGGAAAGATATCGTATGCCGAATTTGTGCAAGAGAAAGAGCCTGAACAAGATTCTTCTGTGGATGGGCAAGCTGCAGCACTTGGATTTCTGGATAACTTTGATATGAAGGTTTATTTCTATTCCCTAGTGAATGCTGTCGTAGAAGATTCCATGGTTTGCATGAATAGTTAGGTAAGATAGTTATTCCATTCTATGCTGATCTTTAGTTTTTGGTGCATGATTAAAATGGCAATGGACCCGAGTTGTTCTTAAGGTGTCGCAAGGACTCGGGAGGATGTAAAAGGTGTATTTATACCACAGTTCGCCATGTTTCCTCAATTTTTGCCCGAGAGCCGAGACCTACCACTGGCGCCTCCTAACAACCATAAATCCTCCCAAGGATCTGAATCTTCGGATCCACCCCCTTCACACCAGCCCTGTAGCCAGCCCTTGTTGTACCCCAGGCATTAATATGCTTTAGTTAACCATTATCACTTGTCAGGAACATTAAATGTTCGCTTTGTCAATCACAGTTTTTTTTTTCTTTCTTTTTACTTCCATTCTTGAAGTACAATTGGTTCATACTTTTGGAGGACCATGGAACTTTCTGTGCCAACTGAAAGATTTGACTGACCAATTTTCACTTGCTGGGTTATGGTTAGTGTCATTGAAGTGCATGATGACATGTATCTTCTTGTTTAGTTGTGTTTTATTTTCCAAACCACACATCCCTCCACATTAGAAACCCTTCTGCTGTTAATTAGAAATCCTTTTTCCCACCAGGTAAATACAAATGTAAACCAAGTTGCTAGATAAATGAGCAAAACTACTTCAAAATATATATTGAAAACTTCATAAGACTCCCACAGTGCCATATATCTTTGATTATTTATTCCCTCACATCATTACTACTGTCCAGTAGTGTTTTTAATTTGTCCATCAGAATCAGTATTTGTAGTTTCATCCTAAAGGATGATAGGATTTTGCATATTTAGGTTTGACCTTTTAAAGATCCTCCCAATGCTGCGAATCCAATTCAATTGGTATTTTCACTTTTATTCCTTTATACAATTATCATCTATAAGCCCCGTCTTTCTGAACTGTCGTTTCAAATGGACAAGCTTACAGATTCAAGAGAAAATGGTGGCCCAAATTGGGGTTCTAAATGAAATTGGTTGCCATGATGAATGCTATAACTTATTGAAAGTATGCAAATGCTTGATGAAATGTCGGCAATCTTGTCGATCCTGAGCGGTTACCTGAGCAACCTGATTTTCCCCCTGTTTTGAGTCACCTTTGTTATTGTATCCTCAGATGTATTCTCTTCTCGATGATTTTCCCTGTTATTTTTAAGTATTTTTTTTATATAATAGGGATATGTCGTTCCTTTTTTAGGTGACAGTTTTTCTTGGAGTATTGTTTTGTTCTTCCACACTTCTGGAATCATCCTTGTGGATGATTTGATAACAAGTTCGTAGAAACTAGGCATGCACATCTGCGTTATATATCGGTATTCCTGGTATTGGATAATTGGAACTCATTTCACTTATTTTACGCAAACAGTTATGTATTACGAATACGTTTTTTCTTTGTGCCTTGGTCTACTTTTTCGATCTCCTACGTCCAAAATCCACTTTGATGAAATGATATATCTTCCTGGTTGGGCGATTTTTTGTTTTTTTGTTTTTTTTTTTCTTATTTTTGTTTATATTTTTAGTCATTATCTTGCCAACCATCCTAAGGAAGAAGCTGTTGCTGTGATGATAACTTGGATTATTGAAAGCTTTCATTTAAAGCATGATGGAATGTCGACAAGTATGTCGATCCTGAGCGGTTACCTGAGCAACGGAATGTTAGTCCAGTTTTAGAAATTCCGATTGAAAAAAATAATGGGTGAGAACTTAAGTGTGACAGTGTTGCAGTTATTTCCTAGAATAATCTTAAAGGTCTTGTGATGATGAAAATTGCTTTTTCCTTTGCTTTTCTTCTTCCTTTCCTGATTTTGGTTTCGGCTTTCTTTCTTTGATTCGCTTTGCTTTGTGATAGTTGTGTCACCAGTTTAGTTTACAGATTAATTTCTCTTTTTGGGTATGGAATATGGATTCCCAATTTTGCATGCTGAAGAGTTCAGTGTATTCTAGACATAATCTTGTATTTAGAGCTGATACTTGGTGGTTACTTGAGCAATGTGCAACACAATCTTGTTTGTTTAATAGCCTCGTCATTTCCATCTCCATCCCACCTCCTCCAACGCTACAGCTTCTTGTTTTGCTCTTGATGCTATGGGTTTTGCTATGCCTTGAAGTTCAATATTGCTTCATTTTTTAAGTTGCTTCACTCAAATATTTTATCCTCCATGTTTAAGGAGGCTCTTTCCATTTTCAATTTATGAAGCTATTCATTGGATGAGTTTATTGGTTTTATTCAGTAGAATATTTTTCCGGAAATCACTTCACTGGATTCTGTTATTAAGCCTTTATCTATTAGGGGCCATCTTTTCCTTGGCACTCCGTTTCCGTCTTTTCTTAATTTGACTATCTATTTTGGTCTTATGAGTAGTTTTTGTTGCTTCAACAATACACAAATACCTTTGTGGTACTTCTATAAGTTTTAGCATATGTATCTCGAAGTCCCGGATTAATAATACTTAAGGTTAAAAGTCAAGAGAAAAGAAATATTCTACTTCATAGGCTTTTGGATTTTTTTTTGTAGAGTCTGTAGACAACATTCTTTCACTTCGGTTCTCAACATCCTATGTTGGAGGCTTGTTTCGGATTCTTATTCTTTGAAATATGTAGTTCCCATTGAATGATCATGAAGCAGAAAGCTTTAGGCAATTGTGTTTACAAGTTGCCAAAGATCATTTCATGCATAACGCATTCACAGTTAAATTTGAAACTTGAATAACACTAGTAAACTTAAAAACTGACTATGCTTTCTTGGTCATTGTCCAACTAAAAATATCTGACATGTCCCATACTCTAATCCCAGTATTGGTCAAGCAGCACAGGTACTTCATAGACTTTTGAGAATCCATGTTGTATAAGTTATAATGACAATGGCTGCTCATTGCCTCTGTAGCATTAGAAATGGAATGTGTTATGCCAACCAAAGAATAGTAAACATGTCAAGTTTATAATAAGCTGTGTTGCCGAATTTGTAGAGTCATAATCTGATCTGGACAGAATTTGTATATTTGCATTTCTCAGCTACTGATGACCATGTCGATGACATACTTCTTATTGGTTGCAGCTTGCCTCTAAATATGCATTCTCAGCTCTCCTAGTAGATGTTGTTTCCCTGATTGCTTTGTGGCTGGCAACGGTTGTTGTTGGTGCTATTGACTCTATTCCTGTGGTGAGTGTCAGTGTTGTTCATTTCGTACGATGTGTAAGGATCCAGGAATGGTATGTTTTAAATTGCTCTGTACTGACAACTTTTGTTTGATAATCTAAATCAGTTTCCTAAAGTGATGGAAGTTGTGGGTTTTTCCTACACGATCTGGTTCAGCACCCGCTATCTGCTCTTTAAGGTAGTCTCCTGTTCTTCAGCTGTGGCAACGTCTCCAAACGGGACGGGGCCAAGCCTTTCTGTGTACTTTAGGCTGAGTTTACACTCGGGTTTCAAGGGACGACTTTGACTGGTTTATCTGAAATTTGCAGGAAAATAGGGATGAATTGTTTGCCGAAATCGAAGAAATTAAGCAAAAGGTTATTGGTTGAAATGATGATTGACAATGACCTGGGGAGGGACCATGTACTGCTGCATGAAGTGGGCAAATGTAGAGTTAAAAACTTAAAACATGTTCTGTAGTTGGCTACTGGCAGTTTTTCAAGCCAGCCTGTGGATATGTAGGTTTTTGTCTATTATTTGTACATTTGAAAAAGACAAGCAAAGTCCTTGCCAAATTATTTTCGATTTTCCTTTAGAATTTTGTGAACGTATTCAAAATTTTTTCGTCCAGTTCCTTGCGGGCAAATCAATCGATATTACGAACTGTCATTTTAACTGACTGGGAGAATTGTACAAATTAACCTAGGGCTGAAGAACGTCTTAGACGGTGTTAAGGACAGGGAACGCAACTTATGTTGGATACATTTTGGTCAATCCTCATCTAGTATATGGTTTTACAATCAAAGATTAATTACAATCCTTTGTGTTGGCTACATTTTGGGTCAATCTTTTTTTGTAGGAAACGCAACTTATGTTGATAAAATCGTAGTATATAAATTGTGTGGTCGACCCAAAAACAACCAAAGTCTGAGCATATACAAGAATACAAATGAAAAATAAAAAATAAAAATAAAAAGCCGCAAAAGGGGTCAATCTTTGCGTTGTGTAGACTATTTTGTAGTAATACTTTCAACGTTTACAGTGTTCATCACCATGGTTACTGAAAGCAGCAACAATGGTTATCAACACTGAACGTAAGGGCTACCATTCATGTGTTGAGGGGCTGCTAAAGGATGGCAATCTCGCCCGAATCATACCGAACCGATTAGTGCAGTTTTTAACTAATTTTTTAATCGTGGTTTTGGTTTTGAATTTTGAAAAACCGGTCTAATTTAAATACCCTTATATAAACTCAGTTAGGGTTTGTCAAAGCTTTGCGCCTTCCTCCCTCCTGTCTCTCTCTGTTAGGGTTTATATTTTTTTGTCATCGTCTATGGACAGTCCTGAAAGTCTGAACGAGGAATTTGTTGGGGAATTCGAACATCTAAACCCACAAGCAATCACACGCAATCGAAGAACAATCGAAAACAATCACAAGCAAAGGAAAAACAAGATGATTTATTCAGTTTCGACTTAAGCTGATTATTTAATCTTACTCCATTGGCTGCTAGGGTGTTTCACTGTGATGATAAGAATGAGAGAGTTACAACTTGGAGTGGCCTAGCTATAACTTTTATAGTTAAAAGAGAAAGCTTCGACAAAAAAACCTAAAAACTACTCAAAACACGTGTTTTCGCGTACCTGACGGTCAGGACTGAAAATCCGACACTACCACAACCAGGACCGACTCCTCCACGATTAGGACCGTAAATACACAACTTGAGGATTTTGCTTTCTCTTCATGACGGTGAGGACCGAATCCACCACGATCAGTCAGGACGCGACCGAAATCGCTGAGACTGAATATGACTTCACACCTCAACAGGATTGAGATAAAAAAATACATTTAATTTGTAACGCGGTTTGTTAGTTAGAGTGATTATCAATGAGTAACTGTGGATGTGACACTATATATATTACGTGGATTGGGAAATGCAAAGTGGTTGATTATGCATAAGTGTGAATTCGGGGATCCTGTTGTCCCTTTCTTAAGGGACAACCCAATTCAAGCCGTCCCTGATCGGCAACGGACACCTTAGATTTTATCTCCGCTGAATAGATTTCAGTTGTCCACCGAGATGAAATTTGAACCGTCCATTGCCGGAACACGGACGGCTCGGATGGGGACAACACCCAAATTCCAGTTTAGCTTGTTATGGGTGCTAGCCTTAGACAAAGACAAACCTCTCTCTTGGTTAATCCTTACTTTTTATAATAATCCCACGTCCTATTAATCTACGGCATCAATCTCACCGTCTATTGCAGAGTCCAATTAAAAATTAGGACAAAATCCCACATGAACTGGTCACGTAAATTGATAACACGAGTGTGTTAGTTTCACCCAAAATCAAAAGCTTCTTATCAGGTGACAACTGTCTCAACCCGTAGGGATTAATTAATCAATCTTCTTTTTGACATTAATTAATTAATCAATCTTGCTTTTAATTATCTCCTGTGACTTGCAAAATTACGTAGGGAAATCAGTTAGGAGCTTTATGATTATCAAAAAAAAAAGTTAGGAGCTTTATGCATATTGCTACAACTTATTTGCATTTCAAGTCATGAGTATTAGGCTTGCAAATAAGTACCGACAGAATTAATTACATCAATCTCAATTCTCTCTCTCTTTAACCCTAAAGAAGCCGCCGCCCCCCATCTCTATCCTTCCCCTCCCCCCAATGTTTATGTCCTAATGGGTGATGGGAGGGGAGAGATTTCTCCCCCTCGTGAAATTTTTCAATCTCCCGATTCTAGATCTCAAAAGTTTTCTCTCTTTCCCCCTTCACCCCCATCCTTCTCCTCTCCAAACCACCATTCGTAGCCCCTCATCCGCCGTGCAGTCCGACGGGTTTTGGGATGTAGTGTCTTGCAGATCGTACGTGGTTTGCCGAAGGCATCCTCCTCCCGCCTGAGTGGGAGATCTAGGTGGGTGGATGAAGTTTGCTCTAGTACGGCAGACTCCGTCCGGTTCCGGTTCCGTCACCTGTTTTTCTCTTTTTTCTGATTATTTTCTTTGGAGTATTTATTATCTCCCCCAAATTCGGGTTGCTGCCAACCCAATCTCTCTCGATCGAATCTAGCGAGCTTCTAAAAGTACCAATTTTACGTCATGAAAACATTTCAAAAAGATGAGGAGGTGGAGACATTCCTAAAGTATTGCCCTAAATTGAGGCACCCAATGAGTATCACTTTTGACCAATTTTTGAGAATTTTGTTACAAAACTATTTGTACCTTTAATATAACCTTTTATAAAGACTTACTATGACTTATCGTGCATATATTTAAAGGAGATTAAAGTAGATTCCATTGCAAACAAGAACATGCAAATGTCTCCTTCTAAAAATAAAAAGACCATGCAAGGTAAAGTAGGAAACAAGATAAATTTTTGTACGTTCAATCAGCAAATAAAACAGAAAGTCTACAGTCACCGACCATGTGTGGGGTCCACTCCGGGCTCCGCACGAATGATCCGAGCCGCTCAATAATTTTTTTTAAAAAAACCGAGTGGGGTATATGAGAAATAAGCTCAATCCGATATGTGTACGTGCTCGATCCGAGCCGTTCAAAAATCAGATGATCCGAGCCGTTCAAAAATGATAGTTTGGAACGAACACGTACACACATTGGATTGAGCTTATTTCTCACGTGACCCACTCGGTTTTTTTTTAAAAATTTTTTGAGAGGCTCGGATCATTCGTGCGGGGCCCGGAGTGGACCCCACACGGGGTCGGTGGCCGGTCACCGACCCCCCGGTCGGTGACTGTAGCACTGCTGCAAATAAAACCCCTAATTGTTTTCTGCCGAGTCTATTCCTGCAAAAGAAAAAGGTGGGGGGCGGGGAGGGGGGGGGGGGTTGGGTTGCGGGGGTTGCATGGGGTTCTCGATTAAACAAGTGAGAAGAACAATAGTAGTAAATGATTCGGAGAGGACCTTCTCCGGTATGGGAAGAAACTGAACTGTCCTAGTTTTGATATTTTTGAATTCAAGTTGGATCTACTTCGATGATCAAAATAGTTTATTTCTAATTTTTGTCTACATATTATTACCTAATTATTAGGTATATCAATAATCACGATTTTGGATAACGTTCATATTTAAAAATCAGACACACACCAAATCAGAATTAATTTATTTGAAGTGAATATTTTTTTTTGAACCGTATTTGAAGTGAATATAATCCCATCATGTGTGGAGCGACAATACTTTTTGAGATGGTTAGACTTATGGATGAACTCCAACATTTCCAACACTTAGTTTCGAAGTTTAAAAAAAACTCCTACATTTCCTCTCATCGAATTAGATCCGGAATTAACTAACCGAAGCTACTTCACTTAGCCAAGATTCTTGCTTTTCACTAGAAGGTTAGGAGTACGAATCTCCTCATCTGTGTATGAGTGTACTCCCCTTAACGCATTTTTCATTTCTTTCTTTGTTCCTATCTTATAATGGATTTATCTCTTGTATTGGTTGAGTTGCTGGGCTTGATTGTCTCGTGTACTCTCATAATTGAAATAGTGTCTTGTATTTGTACTTTGTATTTCATATACGATGTAAATGATCTCTTCTATTGATTGAAAATTAAATCCGGAATCGTTAGAAAAAAATGTAAGTTGAACTTGGCGGAGCTTTTAATCATTTTAAGGGACACGGGAATAGCAACCTGCTACGCCGCCGTACGGGTCCGAAAACATTATTCAAACTGTTCACTTTGTAGAATCTGACGCGGTGATGCACTTAGCAACCTCATAAAAAATTATTTCAATCGGACATCATTTTTTTTTTGATAATCGGACATCATTAGCTTAACTAAAAAATATTTAGCTGTGTAGTTTTTGTATTCTATTTGTTGTTCATTTAATGCATAAAAACGCGAGTTGCTCACAAAGTTTCAGGCGTCTGATCAATTTGATTTTTTTACCAGACTGTTAATTGCATCAATTTTTACAATATGAACGATTTGGATGACCCCGAAACAAGGGCCATATGGAGTCTATGGAGGGCACGGCTGGGTTTTCCCCTTCTCTATTGCTTAGTCACGAAGCATACCTCAACGGGATATATTAGTCATTTATTAAATGAATGCGAAAGGCATCAATCCCTAGTTTTGGATACAGCAACATCCCAGCTGTGTTTCTTTTGCTAGTCACACCTTAATGGGGACAGGAGGAAGGTGTTGTGCAGCTCCGTGCTATGCACGATAAATTGCTGCCGCTGAAACGATAAAAAATGTTCATTTCATAGAATTCATTGAGTAGAACAATTGTATCAAAAATCAGCTTAATCGGATATCATTAAGTGCTTCATCGGAATATTATTACTTTGAAACGAATGAATCCGAAACACTAGATAAAATCCACTATTTTTTGGTACACTTAATAATTTTAAGATCATAATGTTCGGATGAAGAACTTAATGATATTCGATCGAGCGGATTTTTGGTAAATTTGTTTTACTCAACGAGTTCTACAAAATGGAAGTTTCGATCATCAAAGCGAGACCGGAGCGATGACAATTTATTGTGCACAGTACGCTGTGCAGTACCGCCCCTCTAGTCCCCTTTATTGGAGTATATATGTTTTTGTTTCCTAAAAAAAAAAAAAAGATAGTCACGCTTGGCTCATGGCCCCCCAGTTTACGCGCCGCTCATTTGCCTCACTGGAAGAGAGAGGTTAACGGAGTTCAGAGATGCTACTTTCACCGTACGGGTATATCAGTCCGCTGCATACCTACGTGGAAGTGGGCTCCACAAAAATTACAGAAAAGTGGATATTTAATGCATAAAAGTGATTATTTTTTAAAATATTTGAATAAAAATAACTTTTTTGATTTATCTTGTTGGGACGAGAATCAACAATTGGCGCAAAATTAAAATGCGAAAAAAATTTAAATAAAGATGAAATTAAAAGTAATAGAAAAAGTTGTTGAGTGGGATGAGATCAAAGTTCGCCTTGCCACGCCACCCTCACGTTGAGCGCACGTCTCCGTCTATCTCTGCAGATCCCGCCGTTATCCAACCATTTTCCCGTACATATCGTTCTTTCAACGTCTCTTTTTTTTCTAAACGGTGAATCAAAAAGCCTCTAATAAATCTCCTCTTTAATTCCCATGCCTTATCACGTTTGGAACATTACCCATCTGGGAATTCTCGTATTTATATGGAAACAAACAACACAAACATTAAAAAACAGCGAATGTTTAGAGAGAGAAACAATTAAGGTTGCACACTCACAGAGAGAGAGTAGAGAGAGAGTGGAGAGAGAGAGTAGTCTGTTCAACGTGTAGTCTGTTCAACTTCCAGTCTGTTTCTCTCTCTCTCTCTCTCACTGTGATACTACATTGTGTCTTTTACAGTGATTTTCTCTCTCTACACATAGGTAAGGAATGTTTCCTACTATCTTTCCTTTTTGCCTGTATATTTATGGAATTTTGTTTACCCAACTTTCCAATTGAATGAGAGGATCCATTGCAAAGAATCTACCTTTTTTTTTTTTTTGTTTTCCTTTCCTTTACATTGCTTAACAATAATCAAATGGGTTGTTTCCCATTGGTTTGGTATTGTGAAAGTTTTGATACTCATCGGGGTTTTCTTTCTCTGCATTTTGAGGGTTGTAGGTGAAGAGACCAAAACCCTAATCGACAATGTTTGCTGAAGCTCGTGACAATGGTGCCCGTAAATGGGTTAAGGTGAGCTTCATATCATAAATTAAGTTTTAGAATATTATGTGATGTTTTCTGTTTTGCCCAAAGGGTAGTGTGGGTGTGGGCATGAGTTTATTGACCGGCTTGAACTTTTTACATCACTATTAGATTTTAGCATTTCTGATAGATTGAATTTATTGATAGGCTGGCATTTTTGACATCACTAGTTGATTTTAGCATTTTGGGTAGAGTTTAGATACGGCCATCTGTGGCCGTATGCAGATCCGGAGACAAATATGTCGGGAATAACCCGATGCACTTGGGTCACACGTGGTGAACATGGATCCCACACATCAAACGGTTCCGGGCACATGTGTTTCTGTAGTATTTTTGTTTCTATGATTGTTGTTTTGATGCCCAAAGGGTAGTGTGAGTTTTGGCTTGAATTCTTGATTTCACCATTAGATTTCTAGTATTTCAGATAGTGTTGTTATTTTGATGCCACAAGGGTAAGTGTTAGTTTATTGATGGGCTTGAAATTTTGAAATCCAATTAGGAGGGTTTTGCCAAGAAGAGAGACAGTCCATTTTCTGATCCTGTTTTTGGGAAATACGGCCTCAGTCACAAAATGCCATCTACGGCTAAGTTCCAAAGTGGGCATTTGCCATCGGGCATTATTCCGGTGTCAAAAGCTGTCCCAGTTGCCAGTGGGTCCGGATCGGATATGGATACAAGTTCTGATTCTGATGATGACGAGGTTTATGGTGCTCGATACTCTCTTGATTCCTCACCGCAAGATGATAGAGTCCCAATTGGGGTTGGTCCAATGCACACCAATTATATCAATAGAAATGCTAATTATGCTACTGTGAGTGTGCGGAAACAAGGCCATGGTATTGGAGATGGCGATTCTTCGGATTCAGTTACTAGCTCTCGAGTGTACTATCAGAGTGTTCGTTTGCAGCCAAATGAGAATACAAAAGGCAAACAGGTTAGTATATTTATTCTTTGATGACTAATGATTTTTAGAATCCAATGCATAAGTTTTTGTGACGGGAATTGGGTTAGACTATTATGAACTGGATACCTAATTCAGTTATATGTACAGATTCATTTTGTAGATACTAGATTTGGTTTATCATGCTTCTTCCCATAATTGATGCAAATTTGTTTTATCTTGGGGCATATTTGATTAGCAAGATAATGATGCAAAATGCAGAAAAGAGAAAGAAATTCAACTTTTTCCACGTTTGATATTTTGATTAGTAGCCAACCCCAATTGATTGGGACACAAGGCTTGGTTTGGTTTGATCAGCAAGAGAATCCTAAAAGGTGCTAGAAAGTAAAATTTATTGAACTGCCCCCTCTTATGCCTTCTAACCTAGCTTTTGGTTTCCCACGATATTCAGAAAGAGCTTTTTCTTTCCCTGTGAAAGTGGAACTGTCATTGTAGTTTTTTGAATTCTTTCCTCCTATCCCCAGCTGTTCTTATTCGCTTCTTCTTCTTCTTCCAATATCTGAATGTCAGGTGTGGAATACCTTATTTTCTTGAGGATGAAAGCCTCTCTCTAGCGTCCAGGATGTTTTTCAAAATATTAGGATGTCCTTTAAAGGTGCTCAACATAGTATGACAATGCTGGAGAGGAACTTCTTTTCTTTAAATTCATTTTGACCGGTTGAGACCTTTAACTTGACTGATATAACTGTCACTTTACTATACTTTCTCATAAAATCTAGTTCTTTCCAAATTTCTACAAAGTAAAGTTTCTTGTACAACCCTCGCAAGCCTTCTATCGAACCTAGCTTTTGGTCTGACATAATATGCGGGGAAATTTTAATTTCCCTGTGAAATAGGAGAACGGTCATATATCTGTATGTCAAGTGCGGTGTATCTTATTTTATTATACCAATCTATACGAAAGCCACACATAACATTTTTCTTGATGATGAAAGCCTCTCTCTCGAGCTTCCAGAAAATACTTCAAGAGATTGGGATCTCCTCTAAAGATAGTCAACTTTGTATCAAAAATATGTAGAGGAACTTCTTTTCTTTAAAATTGTTTTGGCTGATTGTTGGGCTGACTGATGAAATTATGTAGGAATTTAAAATTCGAAATTTCTTCATCTTTTCAACGACTTACTCCTAAGTAAGTTGTTTTTAATATGTCGGGGTAGTTTAGGCAAGTACATGTATTTTCTTGTGACTTCCATGGTATCAGAAAATCTACTATGGAAATATTGCAAAACTTTTCTGCGACTGTTTCAACCTAATCAAATGCTTATATAAGTATTATTTTCTTTTCCATTTCTTTTACTTCACTTTCCACCATTTTCAGTTTCCATCATTGTTGACTTCATAATCAAATGGACCCTTATGTCATTTGATGCGTAGTACTATCTTTTTAGATTCATGTACCTGTTCTTAACATTTAGCTTCAATTCTCTCTCTTTCCAAACTTTCTGGAGCGCTTTCGCTAAGGCAATATAATATTTCTGATGATTCTGGGTGTGGTCAGATGTTATGGTAATCACTCTCAATTCCAATAATAATCACTACTCTCCATCTGAATCAACGTGAGTCACACTGCTAAATGTTTCAGTGGTAGTTTATCAACTTAAATGTTTTATCACCTGTTTTACGGCATTTGATTCTGATATTTCTGGTCAACCTGCAAGATATCTGAATGGTTCATAAGAAAAATGATTAAGGCAAATCAATTATTTAATTGTTTCGTTTATTTTGCATCCAACTTCCAAGTTTATTTACTGTTTCCTACTATCTTAGGGAAATACATTTTGGCATGCATGTTCCGAAACAGGTTATACCTTTGTTTCAAAGAGCAAACCAATCATCAATGTTTTTTTTCTCCTCGAAAAATCAAACGTACAAAGCCTAAAAATCTAGAGTAGGTGGAGTTTCCACAAAGGAAATGGCAAAAAATGATGATTACGCTCCTAGAAATTGATTTTGCATGAACAAGTTGGAAATAGTATTTCATGTTCTTTTGGATGTTGATTGCTCGAAAGAAGTAAATCCTTATTTTACAATCTCTAATAGCTTGTACCAATTTAAGGCATATGGCATACCATGCTCCTATTCCCCTTCCTTGTACTCGCCACTTTTTCCTTGTACTCACCACTTTTTCCTTGTACTCTAACCAGTTTCAGGATTCTCATGGCAGAAGGTTGCAGAATAAGGTGCTTTTTGATGGTATCCCTAGTGCACCTCCATGTGCTTATTCTGCCGCGGAAATTAATCAAGCTGCTGATCAAATCCCAACTTTTGTTGCATATGGTGCACCTTGCCCTGATAGTTCATATTGTTCTTCAACAACAGATGAACCGAACCCTAACAGGAGCATTCCCGCAGCTACTACTGTACACGATACTACCACAAATAGAATTCATGACCGATCTCTTAGGTCCGTGAGTGAAATGAATCAATGATAATTGTGCATGTCTTAAACTTTGTCTGGCTTAGTTTCGTCTTTTTCCTTTTTTTAAAGACTTTTCTGTATAGTTTTATGCACCAAATTTGTACGTTTTAGTCGTCTCAACGCAAGGGATTGGGGAAGTAATAGAGGTATGAAGTATTTTTGAAAAAGACAAATCCATAATCCCTAAAATGTTGACTGTGAGCTTAAAAAATTCAGTACAGCTGAAAACAAGTCCAAAAAAGGCCAGACATTCCAAACCGGTTGAGTATGTCTTCTCATTTTGTATGTGGAGAATCTATGATAAATACTATTTCTTCATTATGCTTTATAGTGCTGGTGGTGGTGCAGAAGCTGCAACATGTTCCGGTTCTTTACCAGCTCAATGCCCCACATATCATGCGAGGTAAATGAAATGTACTAACCAAAAATCTTGCAATCTTTTGCTCATCCTAACTGACCACATTAGATACGCTAAATATGGCTGAATTTACTTTTTGATTAATTTTTGTTGCTTCCATCACCTGTTCTTATTTGTCATTTGAATTGGATATAGTGGGCTGGGTCCGTGGTGTGCTATGATTTCTTATGATGCATGCATCCGGCTATGTCTTTACTCATGGGCCAGAGGTTGTGAGGAAGCTCCCATGTTTTTAGAGAATGAATGTATGCTGTTGCGAAGTACATTCGGGTAAGTTAGTCAGCTTCTTTTTTCCTCGTTGTTTCTGTTTTGGTACAGAATTGCAGAATGCTGCTTTTGGCATACAAATCTTAATTGTTCTTTTGTCTCATGCATGTCACATTGCTTTTCAATCTTGTACTATACTTCTAAATTGAACTTTGAAGATATTTCTCGTGAATGTATCTTTTATTTTTTGTTGCTAAAACACAGTTTACAACAAGTAGTGCTACAACCAGAAGAAGAACTACTGAGCAACCCAGCTAAAGAATTAAACAGTGAGGGAGCTGCTGTAAGGCCGAAGAAAACTTTTGGAAAAATGAAAGTGCAAGGTACTACATTCCTCTTCTAAATATAACTGTCTTTCTTTGGGTGGAGATTTAACATCTAAGATGCAGTTGCGGCCATTGTGCAGTTCGAAAAGTAAAATTGGCGTCAGATCTGCCCATAGGGTGCAGTTTTTCATCTCTGAAACCTCCTATGGCAAAAAAATTGGAATCACTGCGTTTTCATATGTCCAATGCAAAATCAACTCTATCATCCGGATGGGGAGCTCTTCGTCAAGTTCGTGTGGCACCACAAATTCCTGCAAACAGTTCTTTTTCACGTCAGAGCTTGGCGTATGTGCATGCTGGCACTAGGTATGTACAGGAGGTATCCGGGATTTTGAAATCCGGCGTGATCAATTTTCGCAGCACTGCATCCTCTTATGAAGAAGTGCAAGGTTTGCGAAAAACTTTCTTCAGCTTTAGTCTCTTACTTTGATATAGGCATTTCATAATACTCTAGTCACATTGGTCCTATAGGAACCCAAAATTAGATTGGATCGTCTCAAATAAATCACATGTTTGGAACTTGTGGAAGGGAAAGGAAAAGGAAGAGGAAGTAAAGGGAAGAGAAGTTCTACAGAAATAGTTTTTTTTTTCCTTTCCCCATTGTGGGGAAGAAAGAAAAGAAACACAGTTGCTTCTGTTTAGTTTTAAAGAGAAGGGAAAAAAATGATGGGCAATGTTAGTAGCACAGGAAAAGAGGGGAAGGAAAAAGGTTTTTTCACTAGGAAAAGTGTTTTTTCAGTGGGTTTCCTTCGAGTTTTTCTTGTTCGTTTTTTCTACTAAGAACCAAACAAAATAGGACAGAAAATAATTATTAGAGCTCTCTTTTCCTTCACCTAGGTTCCAAACAAACCGTTGAGTGCTTAACTGCTTATGACCTAATCATCCTTCTTGATTTTGTTATGTTTTGTTGATTTGCTTTGCTTTTGTGAACAACTTCGTAAAATCTGTTTTTCTTGTTGCCAGAAACATATTCTTGTTTGTTGAGGCTGAAAAGTTCAGCTGAAGAGGATGCTGTTCGAATGCAGGCCGGCTCTGGTGAAACCCATGTATTGTATGTTGTCAATTATCCCTTTAGCTTCATGTTAGAACCTTGAATACTATTAACTCTTCCACTTAGATTCTGATAGAAAAGACTCAAAAGAATATACCAACACCAATAAACAGACAAAAGACCCCCTAATCATCCTTCTTTCTTTTTTTCTTTTTCAATTTTTTTTTATGTTCATTACCATAAAATTTTATAGAAATTTTGGTAGAAAGGATTATAGTTGCATCTCAATTAATAAAATAGTTATAAATGACTGATTGAGAAGTTCATATCTATTTAAAATTAATAAATTATTCTTATTTCTTTCCTTTAAAGATGATTCTTGCTAACAGGAGAATGTTGCTTGTACAGGAGTGTTCACAAATTATACTGATATATTTGCATTTACAATACAGCTTGCCAGATGGTCTCGGAGATGATCTGATTTTAGAAGTTCACGACTCAAAGGGAAAATATTGTGGTCGTGTCGTAGCTCAGGTGGCCGCCATTGCTGATGACCCTGTATGGTCCCTGCCCCTGCTCTCACTAATTAACTGTCAGGGTTAGGAAGATTGATAAGTATGGCTAAAATGTTTACTTGTATGATGGTTAAATTCAGGGCGACAAGCTTCGGTGGTGGTCCATATATCAGGAGCCAGAGCATGAACTGGTTGGAAGAATTCAATTGTACATAAACTACACAACCAGTCTCGATGAGAGTAATCATCCCAAGGTACATGGTGTTCCTACGTAGTTAGTTAATGATATGATTGATATCTGAAATTTCTCAGATAACATGAGACAACAAGGTTGGTGACTAAATGCCTCGCTAAGGAGGCACAGATATTAGGATTTACAACTAATAGTTTGGCAACTTGCATGATATGATAATTGATGGTAATATTTAGTGGTTTTAAGTTTGAGTAGAGGATTGATCCACTATCCACTACTTGCATTCTTGTCTACTTCACAATTCTCGTGGCAGAGTTCCTAAGGATATGAAACTTGGAAGTTAGCCCACAAGAGGATCTATGGTGAAGTAATACTGATGCTTGTGTAGTATCTTTTGGCACTTTATTGGCATCCCTAGGGCTTTTAATCTGTTTACCTTATGTCTTAAGTTACCTGCATTAGATCGCCAATGCTTTGAAATCAAGATTTGTAACTACAAGTTTGCTGCATCATGTTTGTGTAAGATTGATCTCCCTTTGCTACTCCTATACAATGTCTTACTCACAATTTTGTAGGAGGACTCCTCAATGAAACTTACCCTACGGTAACCCACAAGTGGATTTGTGGTGCTTTTAGCATCCGTACGAATTTTGCTGTTAAGTTTCTACGTGGTATAAGTTTCTTGGCTTTCCTGATGGAAAAATGACCCATGGCTTTGATTTCAAAAGTTTAGGCTGTAGATATCTGGATTTAGTCCTACGAATTCTATAAATTGCTTCTGTTGTGGTCATTCTTAGTATAAGTCAAACTAGTAAAGGTAAGGGAATGGCTGAGGGTTGGGTGGAAATTGACAAGTTAAAAGTTTTTGGAGGTAAAAACAAGACTTTTATAGTCGATGAACTGTTAAACTGAGAATATTTTTGGAATGCTAACAACCCAGATTTTGAGTAGTACTATCTTTTAAAGCTGGAATGTGAGAATTTAATGAAAATTGGTGAATTGGATCATCCTCCTCACAAGTTCTAACTTCTGACCAATAAAAGAAGTTTTAAGCAGAAAGTCCATACGAAAGTCTGAAGCCGACTATCTTGAACTCTTAATGAAGCCAACAAATGGCAATACGTGAAGAGGTAGGATATGTATAACCCATTTTTTGACAATAGCCGTTATATGCAGTACCGGCATCATGTTATGGCTTCCAAGGTCGCTTTATGCTGCTAACTTCATTCCCCTTTGTCCCTAGTGTGGCTCTGTTGCAGAAACAGTGGCATACGACTTGGTTTTGGAGGTTGCAATGAAAGTCCAGGATTTTAAGCCAAGAAATTTATTGCTGCATGGTTCGTGGAAGTGGTTAGTTACTGAGTTTGCTTCCTACTATGGAGTTTCAGATTCATACACTAAGCTAAGGTACTTTAACGTGGTTGGATGTTTTCCTTCGATTGGGAAATCCTTTTTGAGGATTGAGTTTGAATTCGTTCCATAAACACAGTGGATTGTTGTACATGATTGTAAATTCACCTTGTGAGTTTTTTTTTTCATTTTTGTCACAATTCACATTGTCTTGCAGATACCTTTGTTATATAATGGATGTGGCAACACCCACTGCAGACTGTCTGTCCTTGGTGCATGATTTGCTAGCACCTGTCATTATGAAGGGCAGAGTAAAGGGCGCTTTGAGTCATCAAGAGGTGGGAATTAGTTTGTGTTTGCTTTCCAGGTTTATCATTTGGAGGGAACTGTTCCGAACAGAAACTTATGTCTCTGTGCCTAATCTTTTCAGTCATTTAGTTTAGGAAGCTTCTTGCTTTCTTGCATTTTTTTTTTCTTATGTCTCCTCTCCATATTGGAGGTTCCTTTGGGGATTTCCTACATTGTAAGGGGATATGCGATTAATCATTAATGCATCAAAATTCAGATTGAAAGGCATTAATTACAGCATTATCCCTCTCACGTTTGCATGTTTATAGCTACTTAAAAGACATAGTTTTGGAAGCTTACAATCTTTATATGTTACGACTTTCCAAAATAAACATACATTATGGGACATCCCAAAATGGAATCCATGGCCTGCACTATGTGATGGGGAGGGAGTATTAAAATAAGCTGCATGGTTGGCATATTATCTCAGATTGTGTTTTAAATTATGACTAACTCATGTATTGTTGCCAGAATCGCATACTGGGGGAAGTTCATGATCGAATTGAGGATATTCTGGCCCTGGTTTTTGAGAACTACAAATCATTGGATGAATCATCAGAATCAGGGATTGTGGATGTTTTCAAGCCTGCAACTGGATTGGCTGCACCTGCTCTAGAACCTGCTCTGAAGCTATACAATCTTATGCATGACATACTCTCTTCTGAGGCACAGTTGAAACTTTGCCGATATTTTCAGGTATCTGCTAATAAATACTGCATGATTCTACATTTGCAAATCAAACCTGCAATTTCTCTCTGAACTGTTCTTGCCTGCCCAGGTTGCTGCCAAAAAGAGGTCCAGAATGCACTTGTTAGAAACAGATGAGTTTGTTTCTAGCAACACTGGGAGTATGGATTCTGTGGCTCTTTCCACGGCTTACCAGAAAATGAAATCTCTTTGTTTCAGTATGAAAAATGAAATTTATACTGACATACAAATTCACAACCTGGATGTGCTGCCCAGGTAAGATGATTTCCTTAGTTCTTAATGCTTGACTCCCTGATTATTAGCTTTTTGGAGACTAAAGTATTAGTCTGTTTAGGCGATGATTTCCTTATTTGTTAATGCTTGACTCCCTGATTTGGTCGTGAAATATCTCGTGAAGAATAAAATTTGGTCTTGCTCCCTAATGTATTGGTCGCGCATCCTTTAGAAGGGAGCAGACCAGGAGTCAAGAGGTTCAATGGAGAGTTGTAGACGTCAGATCAGACATTGAGAGACCTGGAGGTACGCCTGGATGCTAGAGAGGATACTTCCTCGATATTTGAGTGGCACATTTGTAGAGATAGAGCAAATCTCATTTTTTAAGTGAGATTTTACCCTATTTCCAGCAATAACATATGAAGCATTTGATTAATTTTGCGAATGAGAGGAAAAAGAATGTCGTATGATTGCATAACATGATTACAAAGGATACAAGTGATTAAATAGAAAAACCCTAGTTAACTGTATGACTAAACTGCCCCTAAAACAATATTAAATAACAAGAACACTAAAAACTCTAAAATATATTCCTACGTTCACAGCATTAATCCTTCCTCTTAATTTTTTGTCTTCCTAATATATTTTATTCCTTGTCTTTTTGATGTGTTATATTGGTGGTTGTCTTTTGTGCTTGTGTTCTTGAATCATAATTTTCTGTCATGCAAATTGTGAGTAATTGATTCTCGAGGCTAATATCTGCTTGTTTTAAATGATCTTCTCCAGTTTTATAGAACTTCCTAGTCTGCTGTCCTCCATATACAGCGTGGAGCTTTGCAAAAGATTACGTGAATTCCTGATTGCATGTCCACCAAATGGGCCCTCACCTCCTGTAACGGATCTAGTCATTGCTGCAGCTGATTTCCAAAAGGATCTTGCTTTATGGAATATCAGGTAATTATTATGCTTATTCTATTTCTATGTTGTCCATAAATTTGGTCTAACGAACTTTCTGACAGTCCAACCAAAGGTGGAGTTGATGCAAAAGAGCTGTTCCACTATTATATAATCCGCTGGATTCAAGATAAGCGTCTTGCTTTGCTTGAATCATGCAAGCTTGATAAGGTACATGATACAAGTCTTAATTGCATGACGATCTAATGAACTGCGTGTTGTTGAATTTGAAATCACCATATAAGATACTTGAATTACTGCTTTCCTAGATTACTTATGTGTATGCTTTCCCAAATCACCATATAAGATTCTTTTTCTGGAGTTTTAGTTTTTTAGGGGACATGTAATTAGTAGTATAAGATTTCAATTGAAGGCATTATTTCCAGCATTACCCTTTTGTCTCTTATTCTTTTTCTCAAAGATGGACCAAACTGAACTGTGGCTCAGGTTAAGATATAAAGCTGCTATGTGATTGATTACGTAATATACTTCTTTAAATGCCTATTTTAATGGCTAGTGACCCATGAAAAAAGCAGTCACAATATAAATTTTGAATAGAGTTTCTTCCATGTAAGTATGCTGGATTACTGACTCAAAATCATTTACTTCCAGGTGAAGTGGTCCAATAATCAAACACAACATTCCACAACTCCTTTTGTTGATGATATGTACGATCAGCTGAAGGAGACTTTGAGTGAATATGAAGTGATCATTTGCCGCTGGCCAGAATACACATTTGTTTTGGAGAAAGTATGTCACAAATGTGCTCTTCATTCTCCTATTTTTAACCTTGTATGTTTTGGGTGGAGAAGGCTTCAACCTGAGCTAAGATCCTCTTTTGGTTACAACTCCAAACAAGGCCCCATACATATATTTTGAAGCCCCACCTATCCCCGTGCATTCCGTTGCGCGAGAGTTTTTTGGGATTGGTCTGGTCCCATGAGTTTTTCTTTTTTCCTTTTCCTTTTTCTTAAGCTATTTTCACCTAGAGAGAAATGCAGACGAATGAAATTTAAGACGGAATATGACTTCAACGGTAGGGCTTGAGTCTTGACCAACCTAGGTGACTCCCAGTTCAACTCTTTGTTCTATCCCAGTAAAGATTTTCCTTCTTTTGTTGTCACTATACTTCCAGGTACACAATTTTAAGAATCTAATTTGTGATTTTGTGCTGTATCTATCTAAAGGCTATCGCAGATGTTGAAAAAGCCATCGTGGACACTCTGGACAAGCAGTACGCCGAAGTTTTATCCCCATTGAAGGAGAATCTATCACCAATTAAATTTGGCATCAAATACGTACAAAAAATCGCTACAGGGACTGTTTGCCCGTATAGTGTCCCTGAAGAGGTGAGCTACTCTCAACTGTGCAAGGTTATGCATTTGTACAGGCTACAGGCTACAATAAATACACCTGATTTTTCAGCTTGGAATTCTTTTGAATTCTTTCAAATGGATGCTTGATGTCCTACGACCCAAGATAGAAGCTCAGTTGAAGTCATGGGGTTCTTGTACTATTGATGGTGGAAATGCAGCCCCTGGAGAGTATCTCAGTGAAGTAACAGTAATGCTTCGAACCAAATTCAGAAATTACCTTCAAGCAGTTGTGGAGAAACTTGCTGAAAATGTGGGTACTCTTCAGTCTGGAACTACCTCTTTGATTATACGTTATTTTTAAGTTCTTTAGTTCATAATACTTTTACATTTGCTAGTTTATCGGTTATTTTGTTTTCCAACCTCAAGTTACCTAAGTGTATAATTTGGACTTGATGATCACCAGTAGTACAAATCATACATGTTGGTATGTCTGATTCATCTAATTCTCATTCAAGGATAAGGATTATTAATATAGCCTACCTGTTTTATTTTCTTGCGTAAATAGCGTTTACAAGGTGGCTTAGGGCCTTTCATGCATGATGCATGAGTTTTTCTGGGAAGATTCCACTGTAGAATATGCTTGCAAGGAGAATGTCCAGCTAAACATGTGTGTTGAGTGTTTGACACGTACATTATGTGCTTAGAAGAGTCTGTATAACATAGCAGAATGACTACCAGTACAATAGTTCAATTTGCTTTCGTATCTTGTTCTTAAGAGAGAAATATCGATATCAATGCCCTATAAATTTAGTTTTATCCTCAACACGAGGACATTCTCAAGAAGTTGAAAAAGATTCCAGACTCTATGTAAGTGGACTTTTATTTCCTCTACGCTATTCCTTCTTTTTATCAAATGGAAGAATATCTACATGCATAATTCACTATTAACTATTGCACGCACCGTTTGTGTTCATTGAATTGGTATTGTTTCTAAGGTAGCTTAGATTAGTAACAAAACCTGGATCAAGAATTTTAAACAGGGCCTGCTTGGAAGCATGCCTTTCGAACATCAATGTCTTGACTGGAGCCTGATAGATACGAGTGCACTAGTATCACTTCTCCAATCATATACCGCTCATTTTGATTTTTCTGTGCATGAATTTTGCTTCTAGAGGTCAATTTTCCGAAAAGACAAACTGTAACTAAGATTAGCCAATATGTGGTCTTACACATAAAGGAAAATTCCTTTTAAGAAGTAGCATGTAGATATCTCTCTATGATAAAGGCGCTTCATGCATAAACATTTACTGTTAGAGCCCAATCTTCATCTTTTATAGTGGAACCCACGACCTTTCTTTTCTTCCGTTTGGTGTATACTTTGGTATTGTCATTCAGTTTGGGAAATCAGTTTCTGACATGTCTCTTTTCTGTTACATAGACTAGGATGCAGAATGAAACAAAATTGAAGAAGATAATCCAAGAGTCAAAAGATACTGTACTAGAGTCAGATATAAGAAATAGAATGCAGCCTTTGAAGGATCTCCTGATGAAGACAATTGATCACCTTCATACCGTCTTTGAAACACAGATATTCATTATAATCTGCCGGGGTTTTTGGGATCGGATGGGCCAGGTAAGCTGCAATTGTAATGATCTTACAAACGTATAACTTTCTTCATCCATCTCATGTGTAATTTCTTCCACTTTGTCACAGGACATGCTGAGGTTTTTGGAGAATAGAAACGAAAACAAGTCCTGTTATAAGGGTTCGCGAGTTGCAGTTTCGGTAAGCACCCTGGTTCTTCTGTAGGAAAGTAATTCCTTGTCTTACAAACTTTCATGCTGGGACCAACTAGAGTGCTTTCCATTTCTGACGGTTTTAGCGTGTTGGGATGGATTTGCAGAGACTTCCAGAGAGTTGGTGATGACTCTCAACGTAACCTCCAAAGCTATCCATTATAAATAGCTATTAGCGTACTTTTTTGTGTGCCAATATTGTATACATCAGCGGGGGTTAGCAGGGAGTTAGTAAGTTAGTCACCAGGGGGTTTCAGAGGCTATCCATACTTGAACCCCAGACGTCCATGATGGGGCTGCCTCCCACAAGGGGAGGATGAGGAGATGCCAACTGGACTCGGCAGCTATAAACGTACTTGAAAGTGGAAAAATTGTTTAAGTAACTAAGTTTGAATTAAAAAACATTAATTGCATGTCCCTTAAAAGGTTGGAATTCCTAAATAGGACCGAGGATGTGAGAAGGAGGAGAGAGTTCAACATATTGGAGTTCGAGTAGATTAAAATCATCACGACTCACCTATGAAGCCCAAACGCTTCATTCTCTTAGTTGTAAGCTGTCCAAGAAGTCGTCACTTGACAGACATAAATGCGCATCGGACAACCAACCAACTAAATTGAGCCTTGAGTCCCAATCAAATGTGGTTTGCTACATGAATACGTTTTCTCCATTGAGCTTTGTTGAGGGCTACAATAATTTTGTATTATTGTCCTTGTTGTCTCACATGTCGCATGTCCTACATCCAATCACATCAAGAAACGAGAGATACATTGCTCGTTGAGCATTTGCATGTTCATGGTTGAGTATCGCACTGGTTTATTATCGGAACGAGGTTATTGAGTTTGTGAGTTTCTCTACTGTTGCATACTATGGTGGCGAGTTGCTTTACATGAGATGAATTGTTCTACTGTTGGTTCTTTATTACGCTGATTGAATGATTTATTCTTTGCTTCTTCAAATAGTACTAATGCGAGGATTCTCGATCGAGTTTTCAGATATTAGACGACACATTTGCATCACAAATGCAACAGTTGATCGGTAATGCACTGCAAGAGAAAGACCTCGAGCCACCCCGATCCATAATGGCAGTGCGCTCGATGCTCTGCAAGGATACCGTAAACCACAACGACAACAATTACTACTATTAAGAGTACGATTCGTGTATATATACAGGATATAGGCTATAGCTACGTATGAGTATGCTTTTACTGGAGCTTACAGGGGTGTTCCATGGAATTTTGTCGTATCGAGAGAGAATGCGGCGGCCACCTTTGCACATGAAGAAAAGGTTCGCACAGTTTTGTTAGGTAGAAAAACTCAGCTTCTTGTGACGAGATTGCCGCGATCGCCGCGACCTCCGTGGCATTATATAGATATTGTTACTGGAGTATGATTTCCTATGTCAGAGGGCGTGTTTGATTGTAGATTTCGTTTTTGGGGGGATTCGTAATGAGGTGGGATTAGGATGGGGATTGAGAATAAAGTGGGATTATTAATGAGGGGATGAATCATTTATTCATGTTTGTTTTGCACAGGATTAAAATTGGAATTGGGATTGAGAATGAGGTGAGATTGTAAATAACATGTTTGTCTTGGCTTGGATTAGGATTGGAATTGGGATTGATGTGGGTTTTTAAACTGGTCTTGCCCAATCCCATGGGGATGGGATTCGTAGTAACCTCCATGGTATTGCTAATACCCCCATTTGGAGGGATTAACAATCCCATGGAATAACTAATCTCCCTCCACAAATGCCAACCAAACAAAAGATTAACACTCCTATCACCTTCTCAATCCCAATCCCTTCCTCCAAGAGGGTTATGAAACACGCCCAGAAAGTGTAATTGGATGAGTTCACCATTCTTTATGGTTCTATTGTACTAATTTAGTAGGAGTAACATTCTTTCTCTTATTAATTTTTTTATCGGCAAAAATAACATTTTATTAATAGGAGGAAGGGGAAAAGGATTTTAACCAAAGGATGAAAAATACATGCCAGTACCTGTGGGCCTAAAATGCCCAGATTAAACAATAAACTCAAAAAAGAACTAACCCAACAAAGTATTGTAGGTTAGTCCCAGACCAAGAAACCGTAAGCTTAACCCTCATCTTCTATACAATTTCAGACCTACGCCGTCCACCTGCCGCCACCACCAACACGCACAACTAGGCCACCACACGCCAACACCACCGGAGATGCAAACCGTAGATGGGAAACCCAAAAACTGTCGTGAGCACTCAACCAAACCATTAGGCAATAATCGTGGCACCAGCAATGAAGCGAGATGCAAACCGTAGATGTGAAACCCAAAAACTGTCGCGAACACTCAACCAAACCGTTAGGCAATAACCGAGACACCAGCAATGAAGCTCGTCGGGAGGCCATGCCGGCCACGATTCCAAACGCCGCCGGATCGACCACGCCTTTAGGCAAAAAACGTCGGTTACCCAGCTCAATCTTTTATATCTCCTTTCTGATTGGATAAATTCGGCCTTGGTGGGAAACTGTTCCAATTATTTTGGATTCCATTGGAGGTTTTATTTTTTTGGCCACTTTGCTCTATCTGTTTTTTTTTTTTTAAGATCATGGCCTTGGCCTCTACGTCAATCCAAACCTACCCAATTAGGAGAATGATTTTGTTCACCTTTTTATCCTTGCTCTTATTAGTCGAAATGGTGTAGGGACCACAGAATCATTACACATTTAGGTGCAAGGACAACATAATCTCTGTACCAATCTTACACCATTTCGACCAATGAGACTCTTTCAGAGAGGGTGCACAAGATCATTTTCGGTGTTGGACACCACGCCGTGGTCTCTAGCAGTGGTGAATGATTACTTTTCGCCCCATCTACCCATAGTTTGTCACATTCCACGTTATTCACCTTTTGGACAAGATGGGTCAAGAGACTCAAGACTCCAAACCAAATCAGTGGCGCCACTAATCCCTTTTGAGGGATGTGACCTAGTACTATAATTTTATAATTAAAATACAAACATAGGACATTGTGGTCCCGAACCATAGAGTAATTCCCAGGAAAAATTATTTGCTTCTGGAGTGCACCAATGTACACACTCCACGGTTCCACCACGTACTGGTTTGGACTTTTGGAGTCCTTGATATTTTTGAGTTTAGAATTTTCATTAACTTGTGGTAGAAAATTTCCCGAAATCAAGCACCGAGACCTCGTTCTGTTAAAGTTTTGACTTTTTAAGTACTTATTTCTTGCTTTACAAGACAGGTCATTTTCTCATTAAAAGGAAAGTACTAGTATTACTTGTGATGTCCGAGGACACGCCCAAATTTGCTTTGATCAAAGGTCTTGAGAAGACAAGGACACTGGGTTTGGTGTCTTCAAGTACTCTACTATGACCAAATCAGCCACCGGAGGAAAACCACTAGATTTTGCTAGAAAAGTTTTAAAAATAATAAAAAGAAAGAAGAAGAAGAAGAAGAAGAAGAAGAAGAAGAAGAAGAAGTTAACCCTATGCTGCAATAGTCCTTATCCTTTTCTACTTGAGACGCACGTGTCAAGTCACGTGCCGTGTGATTTTTCTTGACACGAGTCTTGCCCCAACTTGCATGGGAATCAACAAATAGTTATATCTAATATCCGAACCGTATAGTGTACCGACATTCATTTTCCTTTTTCACGATCCGGGTAGCAACGGAATATCCATAGTAAATCAAGTCATGGATCCTTAATTGGCACGGAGTTGGTTCTTTCCAGCTTTCGTCCAAACCTAACGCATTCCGTTTTTATCGATCATTGCCTAAGAAAGTTCCAAGAAATTGAAGTGTGGACCCCTAAATCCCACCACTAAAATGAATAAGTGGCACCCAATGGACGGTGTAGAGAGCTAGAGATAGCAAAAGCAAGAAGGAGGCAGAAAAGCAGAGCCTAAAGAGCAATCAATGTTTCACAGACTAGACGCATCAAATTGGGAGATGTCCCCCTTGTGATTGATGCCCAAAACAAACTATTAATAATCAGTGTTTAGGGAAACAAAAGCAATTGTACACCACTACCGATCATCACTTCATGTTGCTCCTAGAGTTTGGTTTCACACTTACATGTCACCTACCAAGCAAGAAAAACATAGGGGGTGAGGAGTAGTTAGGGATGGAACTGGAATTTCGTATACGAGGAGGCCATAGTAGAAACAACAAAGATTTTTAAAATTTCGAGTGTCAGAAACATGAAAATGTTATTTTAAAACGACATCCTGTATGGTTTGCCAGCGCTTTACTTAATATCATATCGAGGTTAGTTATATACTAAATGCAATATATAGTAGCTCTTAAGAAAACATAAACAATTAAAAAGCGAAAAAATAAAAGTTTCCTAACACATTATTACCTCAACTATGTATCAAAATGTTATGCGGTGCTTTTTAGATCACCACTAAATTCGGTTCCTGGAAAGAGATGTGGTTGCCAACCGGCTTGTAGTCTTTCTTGTGGTATTAGTTGGTTTCTTGCCTTTCTCTGGGTGTGGTTTTTGGGTGGCTTTTTTTAGTGTGGGTGTGGTTTTCGGGAGGCTTTTGTCAGTGTGTCCGTGATCCTTTAATCTTTGTATTCATCTTCAAAGATTAATAAAATCTTCTATTTGCCGATCAAAAAAAAATAAAATAAAATACGGGCTTGTAGTCCAACGACACTTTCTCATCTCTTTCACATGGAAAGCGGGGGTACGATTTTCGCGAGGAGCGCGAGTGCTTAGTGTGGTGGTTGATGTCATTTGTGCTTGCCTCACCTTTCTGCCACTTAGTGGTCCCCTTAAGAGTAGGCTAGACGTCTATCGAGTGAAAATAAATAAGAAGAAAAAATGTGGTTTTATTATTATGGTCCTAGAGAGAGAAAACTGAAATGTGGTTTCAAACTGAAATGTCTCATAAAATAATTGAGAGGCTTAAAACAATTAACTGTTCTCCGATGTCTAAAGACGAGGCCCAGTGGAAGGACCAGTGACGCCACTAAACATCCAAAAAATGATAACAAACAGGATCAAATCAAAAAGTATTTCAAAAGAATCCTCCACAAATTCTCACCTAATTTCAAGTACTCCCCCTTCCCATTTGTTTTAGACTTTTTTAGAGTCTGTGTTACTTTTTAATTGATTTTATCTTGTAATCTATGAGGTTTTAGGTGATTTCGAAAACTTTATTTAATAGTACTGATAGAGAGCAATCAAATGTTATGGGTGTGGTTCGATTCTCGCCAGGAGTGCGAGTGCTTAATATGGTGGTTGATGCCATTTGTGCTTGCCTCACCTTTATGCCGCTTAGTGGTCCTCTTAAGAGTAGGCCACACATCTATCGAGTGAAAAACAATAAGAAAAAAAGATGTGGTTTTATTATTATGGTCCTAGAGAGAGAAAACAGAAATGTGGTTCCAAACTGAAATGTCTCATAAATAATTGAGAGGCTTAAAACTGAAATGTGGTTCCGATGTCTAAAGACGAGGCCCAGAAAATTGAATTGGAACGCCATTTATAACCAAAAAATGATAACAAACAGGATCATATCAAAAAGTATTTCAAAAGAATCCTCCACAAATTCTCACCTAATTTCAAGTACCGTCCAAACCCATTTTTGGCGGTCTTTTTTAGAGCCTGAGTAGTTTTGAGTGAGGGGATAGTAATCTATGAGGTTTTAAGAATTTGTGGAACTTTATGGGATTGGACTGATAGAGAGCAATCAAACAAGATTCATATTTTATATAAATAGTGTTATCAATTGAAAAATATAATTAATTTATTATTTGATTAGAATTGAATAATGAACTAAAAAATGGAGACATAGAGAATATCATCAAAAGAGTGAATGAGTGATGCCACAAAGAGTTTCCACAATCCACAAAAATCCAAAATATTCCTCACATAGCATGCCAACATTAAAAGGTGGTTGCACATTAATGAAAAGATCAACTACCTAATGGGCACTAAGGAAAATACTGTAGAAAAACCATCAAGTTAGAAACATTGAATTGGAACCCATTTGCTATAACATGAATGTGTTTCGAACGACAAGTTTTTCGTTACCGGGTGGGTACCACACGCGCGGTACTTTATCGCTGATTCTAACCGTCCAAACGTGTTTTGGACGGTCTTGATTTTAGATAGAGAGAGTAGTTGAGTGAGGGGAGAGAGTAAATCGGGATCGTCCAAAACATGTTTGGAATGATGGGATTGCCGACGGGTACAGCCACGTGGTACCCGCTCAGTACTCAAAAATTTCTCGTTTCAAACACATAACTAATAATTAGTATTCGTTTAAAATGAAATTTGACTCAACAGAAGATCTCGACGAGTTCTAAAAACTGAACAGATCTGATCATCAAAATTAGTCTCAAAGATCCCACAAAATTTTTTTGGACAAGACGGTGTTATCATTAGGAGATTGGAGAGGATTCTCTTCCATTCAGAAACAGAAAAATCTTAAGAGAAAGAGAATAAGTAATCTTTTTTTGCATGTCGCAACCAGGCCACTGAAAATAGTAATATATTAAATAAAATAATGAAAAGGGCATTTTGCCATTTTTGTGGAAAACTATTGCAGGAAAAGCAGAAAAGTGAAAGCAATGGCATGCAAATTTTGAGGTCATTTTCTACCCAATGATGCTAAAAGTGAATTTTGTTGTATTTAAGTAACCATCTATCTCTAACGTAGTTTTCACTTTTTATTTTCTATTAATTACTTTTTGATCGGTTCGGGTATCAATCGATTCTGGTGAAATTGCCTTCCCTACGTAATGTAGAATACACACGAATAGCAAATTAAACTAGTCCTACTAGTTGGTTATAAGAACATCCAATTGGAATGAGAATATTCCACACCCAGAGTATTCTCGAGCTCATCAAACACAACCAAACATGGCCTACAGGGTTCACACATAGCCATAGGAATCCAATCCCATCTCCTAGATGAGTAAATATGCCGTCAGATACATGGAGCACCCATCCAGTAGCACGGAGGGGTGCTCCGTAGCTCTTGTACTCCACCACACGTTAGTGTGTGAATCACACTAGCCTTTTGACGCGAAAACCATACCAGAGTATGATGAGGAAGTATTCTAGAACACCGCCGTACATGAGCAATTAGGCTTAGTTTTTCACATTGTCTAAACGGACTAAAGCCCACAAAATATGAAATTCGAGACATATTACTCTTCTCATATACATAAACTAAAAGTCCAAATAGTACAGAGGCGACGCTATATTGATAGCAGTGGGGTAACCCGACCTCATGGCAACAAAAAGGTTCTCTATAATTATGTTGTTTTTTTTTATTCCAAGTTAAAAGATGAACAAATTCAAATTTTGTTGGGAACCCGCCTAGGTATCCACCAAACTAGCTTTTTCGGCAATGAAGTAGATTGCGTAAGTTGTGTAACCGGTAAATAATAAGTTGTGTAATCGGAGATCTGTGGTCGAATGATTCCGCAGTCACATATGTTGAAAAACAAAATTTACTAGTAACTATGTATAATGAGGCTTCCAAAATACGAAATCTTGCCGTATGCAATTGTAGAATCTTGTGAAGATTGAAACGACAGTATTAGTATACCGTTTTGGATTCTTTTAGTTTTAAGAACTTTAATTGAGCTTTTGATATGTGATTTGGTGAAAATACAGTACAAGTTATGTTATATAAATATTGTTTTACAGATTATCATCGATTTTCGGTCTACGAATGACCGATATTCATATATTTCTGAAGTTGCCGCCTTTAACGAATACAACTTATCTAAAGACCATAAATTATAATCAACTTTTTAACGAAAACTCACCCTTAATAATTAGGCCCTCTGAAACGGACATCGAAGACTGTCAAAAGTCTACTACACAGTTGCAAAGCAATTAAATTCATTTAAAAGTTGTAACGGACATTTCGTGTGTCGATTAAATTAAATTATAAATAATGCAACTGATTTAAATACAATCTTTTGACCTTCATTCCACTACCATGGGAACAATTATACTGCTCCACCAATAAAACTACTCCATAATTTTCTAATAAAATCTTAGTTTTTTAAATTCTTCGTCATCATCCTGTGATTTATGAGTAATTATTTAATAGTTCGAGAGTTCCGTCACGTAATACTCCAGATCACAGCATATGTTTTTGTTGGGTCCATACATTTACTGGAAGACCACGTAGTACAACGTGGCGATACTCCGGACTATTGTATACTTTGACGTGATTTATTTAGAAATCTTTGAGCAGCTTGCGGACTTGTTCCAGTGTGACAAAGAGCACAACCGTGAAGGGTCCCTGCCTCGATATCGTGGGGACGAACCCCTTGTAAAGAGCCATGGGACCCTCCGATCGGACCGTCTTCACGATGCAATCGATGGCCCCGGAGTAAGGGGGGGCCGCCCCGGGCTCCACCTTCATGTTCATCACCCTGGTCTTGATCACATCCACCGGGTTCGACACTACCGCGGCCACAAACCCCGCGGCGAAGCTCGCCGTCACGTGGGTCCCGAGCCCATCTCTCATCAGACCCTTGTCCAGTATGGTCTCCTTGATCTGATCGTACGATGCTAGTTGCGATGCCGTGACCAGCATCGCGCGGTTCACCGTGAGCGATGATCCGCGCCACAGGCTAGCAACTCCCTCGTTCTTTGCCATTTGCGATATGGCGTCAATCACGCTCTTGTAGTTGCGCCGCTGAGCCGACGGCAGCCGGCCGTCTGCTTGCATCCGCACCATGGCTACGTCAGCCGGGTTTCCAACGGCCGCGCCGATTCCGCCGGCTATGAGGCCAGCCGCTAGCTTGTGAATTAGAGGCAAGTTACCTGTAGGGGCGACCGCAGAATTTAAGCTCTAACAGAGAACGTGCAATTTTTGAATATGAATAAAAATGAGTGAAAAACTTTCGAGCATCATTTTTTAAATTTATTTACACCAAATTAAAGTACTTTATGATTTCTTTAATATGATACAAAAACAATTAAAGAATTACACGTGAAAATATATTATTTTTTGGTATCAAAATTGCAGTATTTTTCTAGCAATTTGGGACAGAGGAAATAATAAACTACAAAGTTTAATTAATTGAAAACTTATCTGGCCTAATTTTGTTTTGTTTTGTTTTGTTGAGTTATATGTTTTACGTACCGAAAATATTTGTGTTAGTTTTTTGCCATTTATTCCGAATTTAAATACAAATGATCCAGTAAAAACAATACAAATAAAAACCAAATTAACATTAAATAAAAGTAAATTTATAATAATACATTTTTGGAAACAATGGTGTTAGCTTTTTTTTTATTATCATACAATGGTGTCAGCTTTAAACCCGAAATCCCAATAGGGTCCGCCCCGGTTACCTGTGCTCGGATCGCTCCATTTCTTCTTCATTATATCGTAGAGCCCCATCCGGGTGGTGGAGTACAGCGTCTGGCGGAGCACGGTGGCGGAGACGCCGGAGAACAGGGCGGCGACGCCGTCCTGCTGCACGATCCGCATCCCCATGGAGACCAGCCCCACACGCGGCGCGTGGGGGTGCGTCGGCGGAGCGTGGATCGCTCCGTGGGAGTTCGTCTGGAAGGCGGCGAGCGCTGGCCGGAGCGAGTGCACGGCCGGGTTGCCCTCGCCCTGAAGCTGCATGCGGACCTTGATCAGGTCCAGCGGGTGCGTCGTGACGCCCGCCACGATCGACGCGATTCCTCCCTCCACGAATCCCTTCAGGCCCATTTTGATTTTCGGTCGATCTTAACACGAGAAAATAGATCAATTAATTTCAAGACGACCGGAGGAGAAATGGGGTTTTTAATGGGACCAATAGGAGTTGGGGTTCATCTCACTGGAGACCAGGAGATGGGAATGGAGGGAGAAGGCGATGGAGGAAGAGTGTGGAACCGTTGGCCTTTGAGACATATACTATTGTGTAAAGATATGCTGGGGGATGAGAGAAAGAGAGGGCAAAGGATGTTTGTGAGGGAAGGAGAGAGAGAATTTATAGGGGGAAAGAGTGGAGGAAAGGAATGGGAAAGGAGAAAGGAGAAGGGAATAGGTTCGACACACGCCATTCCTAACGGAAGGAAAATTTCGAAATGGTAAGTATAATATTTTTTGGTTCTATGTCCGATTCAACTTATGCGCATTTTAAAGAACAGTTCTACACACACAGAAAAATGTGCACAGATTGTGCACAGATTTTTTTGTGAGGCCCACCACGGGTCCCATAAAAATCATCCGAACCGTTCATTAAATGTAAAAAAAATTTTCAAGGGCCCCCGTAAAAAATAAGCTCAATCCAATACCTATAGGTGCTTCATCCAACTATCTAACTTTTCATTCAGATTTTCGGATAATGAAAAGTTATATGGTTGGATCGAATACCTATAGGTATCGGATTGAACTTATTTTTTACGGAGACCCTTGAAAAAATGTTTTACATTTAATGAACGGCTCGGATGATTTGTGTGGGACCCTTGGTGGGCCCCACAACAAAATCTGTGCACAATCTGTGCACAGATCTGCTGTGTGGGCAGACTTTCTGCATTTTAAATGACTTGTTTTTCGATCCGGCCAAAGTCAAGTCATCGATACCGAGACTAGAATTCACAAAAATTACTTTCTTATACGATCTAGCAAAATAATCAAATTCTAATCAATTGTACGAGAAATAAATTCATCAACCAACCGAACTGACCATTCGGACTGAAATGACCCCGTTTGCGGGAAACTCCAACTAAATTAATTAGTTTATCCTAATCAATTGTACGAGAAATAAATTCATCAACCAACAGAACTGACCATTCGGACTAAAATGACCCCGTTTGCGGGGAACTCCGACTAAATTAATTAGTTTACGCGTTTGTGGGCCTCAACCCTCACGGGTTTTGAAGTTTGAACATGGTTTGTCAAAAGGAAAAGCTAAATGGAAATGGAAATAGAAATAGAAGAGAAAAGTGGAGTAATTAATTAGGTAATCTTTATACGAATTGTCTAACTGTTACAATTATGGAAGAATTATTCAACATATGGTATATGGGGAACCAAAGGGAATTGATATTTTATGCTCTTGTTTTTATTATTCGGGAAATACTAAGTACAAAGAAAATTTACTCCGAAAGTACTTCGAAAACAGCAATTAATGGTTGAGAATCACTTTATTGATTATGTCACACACATCAAAGTGAATCTCAACCACTAGTTGACCTTTTCGGGATAGTTTCGGGGTAAATTTTCTTTGTTCCTAGCATTTTGTTATTATTCACACTCATTTTTTTACAAATGAATTTATTACTACGTTATTCCTTGCCGTGCAAAAAAGTGAATTCATAAAAAGATAAAATGGTACCAATGAGCAAAAACAAAAAAATGAGTGCGAAATGGTTAAAAAAAGGAGTACAACAATCACTACTAGGGGTGTCCAAGAAAAACCGAGAACTGTGAAACCAGTCCGGACCGATCCGATCCGTATTTTTTGGATTTTGTCCGTGGATTAATGGTCCGGACACGGATTTGAAAATTAAAAAACTGTGAGATACGGATTAGGATTGGATTTTCATTTCAAAACCGTGGATTAAACGAACCGGACAGTGAAATATTTAACAAATTAAAAATATAGATATGTGTGTGTAATATATATAAATAATTATAATTTTACTAATTTGCTTGTTTGTTTTGAGAAACTAATTTGCTATTTTTTGTTTCGTTTTTATGGGATCTAATAAATAGATCATGCTTGACCAGAATTTGTGTGTTTTGGATAATGTTTAGTTTTATTTGGTTGCTGCTTTGCTGCCTTTTATTGCCTTAATGCCTTTATTGCCTTTACAATTTGGACAATATTTATGAAAATTAGTGTTTGCATTTTTATTTGGAATATGATTATGGTGGTAGCATCATTTTATTTTTTTGAAGGAAATCCGTGGATAAAACCGGGACCGAACCGTAATTCACGGTTCGAAATCCAAACCGAACCGTGAGACTTTTGGATTAGGATTGGATTTTATTTTCTAAAAACCGTGAGATACGGATTAGGATCGGATTCATACGAATCCGATCCAATCCGGACCGTGGACAGCCTTAATCACTACATGGAATTCAATTATTCTGTACTAATTCAATTTTATCTGTTACTCCATATGTCCTGTTTTGGTTGCTTACTAGTACTCCTATTTTATTTTTGAATGTATCAAAAACTTTTTCTTTTTCAAAAAGTAAATAAAAAAGTGATTGAATTTGGTCAAATGAGTCGGAGTGTGATGCGATCACACTATCAAAAATTTGCAGGCAAAGATGAGTCGGAGTGTGATGCAATCACACTATCAGAAAAGCCGTTGTAATTTGCAGGCAAAGATACATCAATCTTTCATTTTTGGGCAAATGGAGTGATATACAAGTGATATGCACCATGTACTTTCATGCATTTGACAGAACTTCAAACTTCGGTAATTACAACTAACAAAAGCTGATTTCGCTTAGAAAAAAAAAAAAAACTTTCATTTCCAGAGAATCTTACATTTAAGGGACGGTTGTGATTTATAGATGTCACTCACAGGTAGACCCTCAAAAGCATATGTCATTACATATACACAGCATATTCTATCTGTATCTATAATGTTCTGGCATATTTCATCTACTATATAATGACTAAATCCAGAAAGTCATGTTCAAATGTGGGCCGGCTATGCGGCACTTGGGATTGGGAGATGCTGCCAAGCACTCTGTGTGTTACAGTGGCGTCAAGCGGCTGGATTCGAATTTTAACTGAGCAACGAACAATTCAAATCTGTATGTGCTAAGATACATTTCGGACCGTTCGTACCGAAATAAACGACCAGATGCCGCTTGACACCGGAGTGCTTGACAACATCCCGGGCCGTGGCACTTGGGGATCTATTCCCTTCCTAATGGAATTGGTGGGTTGATCAAGAAGAACGTACCATATACCTTTAGGGCCCGCTTGGATTCGGGTAAAAAATCGGGGGAAGAAATATGAAGGAGGAATAAGATAATGGGGGTATTAATTTTGATGGGTTGACCCACATCGATTTGATGTTTATGGAGGGAGGATAAAATATTATGTGGTTTGGATGAGGTATTAAAAAGGGGGATAAAATTTGACTTTGTTTGGATGGTTTGTAGAATAGGGGGGATAAGAAGGGGTGGATGATGGGAAAAACTGTCAAATGACTATTTTGTCCATGTGCAGTGTTAAATTTGATTATGTATTAAAATAAGTATATAAATTTCAAAATCAATATATTTAATCAATTTTGGACAATTGGAAGTATAAAAAAATTAATTAATTAAAAAATGTCTATTCTAAAAAATGTATATTAAAAAACGATTTTTAACTATAATTTTTAATATATAAATGGTGTAAAAAAATAAGTGTTTCAATTTTCAATTCGTTTGAACCGGTGCAGAGATTTTATTTTTCTGATCATTTTATCTTAAATGGTTCTAAGGCCTTTCAATGAGCACCCTAAGAGAGCCCTGAAACTAAATAAGAAATTTTTGAGTTAGGAAAAGGGGATAAACAGGGATGATTTCGTCCAAATTTCACCCCTCAACACCCGGATAAAATTTGGGCAGCCCAAAGGGAGCCCAAAAGTTATACGGCTGAATCCCTCCTGCAGGTGAAGGTGATGAATGGAGGAAAAGAAAAGAGGGAAACCAATGGGCTATCCAAGCAGTGGAAATATCTCCGGGCCCACCCCATTTACCCCCTCCAATGTTTTCACTCCTCTTTTGACTCCATCCAAGCAAAGCCTTAGATGAAAGGGAATCCAGTGGACGCGCCTACTGACGGTCATTAGCTGAACCGTCTAGGATGAGTTTCCCATTAAAAAAAACCAGAATATATTAAGGTTTTGAATATCGTGTTGGTTAAAATGTCGGTTTTCCTACTAATATGGTACATACAAGTATCGGTGAGATACCGGGTACCATTTCGGATTTATCGCGTTTAGTGTTATTTTCTCACATAAAAGAATTTATAGTATAATAAAGTAGTCCTGTATTTTTCTGGTATCGTCCGGTACCGATCGGTATTGTCCGGTACTTGTAGAAAAAAATAAATTTAAAAGTAATCCAGTACCTGGACGTACCGTCAGGCATTGGTCGGTACCAACCCGTATTTGAGCGGTAACAAAATTAGAGGTGTAGGGTACTGGAGTTGGACAATACCAGCATGTACCGGCCGATATGGTACGATACAAGATTCATAACCTAGCTTATTAGATAAGTTGTTTCCGCTATTTGGACTTTTAATGAATATACGTTAGGAGAATGATCTATCTTTCCTTGTTTTTGTGAGCTTTGATGCCTTGTTTGTTTCCCTTTTTGAAAAAAAAATTCAACTCAAAAAATACTTATTACCCTTACTTTAAATCATTATTCTCTATTTATTATCCATATCTTCAATTATTATTCTCATTTCTCTATTTATCTAATTATCTCTCTCCACTCATTACCCATATTTTCAATTATTACTCTCATAAAAAATTTCTCAAAAATTCATCCAAACACAACATAAATAATTTAGTATGTTTAGACAATATGAGAAACTATGCCTTATTAATATGTAGTCATTCTATTTACTTGTGCCTATTTACTTTCATTTGCCAATTCGTTCTTCCGATGTAAGATTTTTTGGTCCCTTGGTCATTAATTCAATTCAACGAATTCTAAGTCCTTGAACGAGCAAAACCATCGAACCTATCACTGTAACAGTGGTAGGTTGTAGCACAACTACCAAGTTTAAGTCAGAATTTGAGCTCTTAGCTCTAACACTCGTTTTCAATCGAGTACATGAATGTATGTACTCATAGACTTTTCGTTTTGAGGTGCTTTTCCCTCTCCCATGACAACCCCCCTTCTTTCTAGTTTGCCTTTTTTTTTTTTTCCTTCTTTTTTTTGGTTCTCTTTATTTCCTTTTCTTTCTTTTCAGTTTGAATCTTTTTTTTTTTTAAATTTTTAATTATTTTCTTTATTTGTTTCTTTTCCCATTTACCTCCCTTATTTTTTTTTTGTTAACTCAAATTCTATTTTCAATTAAAATTGACTTTATACTTAATAAATTTATGTGATTATGTAGGCTAGTATGCATGTATAGCTAGAAAATTTAGGAAAAACTACTTGTAAGACAATTAATAGGTTCAAGCCTATTTCTAGGCTTTGCAAAGTAATTGAGAGAGAAAAAAAAAAGCTTTTCAATTGATCATGTTTATCCGACTGTTTTTTTTTCTCCTTTTTTCGTCCTTTCCAGATTAAAAAATATAGTTACAAAAATAAGTGTTCTAATTTTTAATCCATTTAAACCAGTGCAAAGATGTGTTATTTTTTTGATCATTTCATCATAAATGGTTGTAATAAATTTTTGGCTCCAACACCTTTCAACGAGCACCCTAAGACTCATTATTTAGTTTCAGGACTCTCTAAGGGTGTCCATTGAAAGCCCTTAGAGTAAAAAAATTCATTATGACCATTTAAGATAAAATGATCAGAAAAATAATATTTTTACACCAATTCAAACAGATTGAAATTAAAACACTTAATTTTTTAACTATATTTTTTAATATATAAACGGTGTAAAAAAAATAAGTGTTCAGATTTTCAATTCGGATGAACCGATGCGAAGATCTTAGTTTTTTGATTATTTTATCCTAAATGACTGTAATGAATTTTTTACTCTAAGGCCTTTCAATGGTCAACCTAAGAGAGCCTTGAAACCAAATAAGAAGCCTTAGGATGCTCGTTGAAAAGCCTTTGAGCCAAAAATTCATTACAACCATTTAAAATAAAATAATAAAAAAATAAGATCTTCGCACTAGTTTAACCGGATTAAAAATCAAAGCACTTAAATAATATTAAATAAATAAAAGAGAAAAAAGATATACAAAATATTAAATAAATATTCTTGGCAAACGAATCAACATTTTTGTTGTCTTTTTTTTGAACTAATAATAGGCCACATTTATTAATTGGCATACAGATCAACATTTTTGACTTCTCAAATTCGGTAATTAAATGGACTGATCTTTGCAGTACTGTAATTGTCCTGAGAATATTTTAGACTACCCAAAATTATCAACGTTGTCCGATCAAGTCCCGAGATATGTCAATTTTCTCATATTGGCGCGCACATTACAATAGTGAGATTTAAGGGAAAAAAAAAAGAAGAAAGAGATAAATAGATAAACAAAGAAATAAATAAGAAATAAAATTACATGAAAAATATTAAATAAATATGATAAAAAAATTTAAGAAATTAAATAAAAAAGAATTTAGTTAAAATGGAGGGATAAATATATAGAAAATATTCAATAAATAAAAGAGAAAAAAGATATAAAGAAAAGAGAAAAATAAATAATTACATAAATAAGATAAATGAATTAAGAAATTAAATAAAACTGAAATTTAATTAAAAGGGAGGGGTATTTTAGACTTTTGGCATGGATCCCATGGGGGGTGTGTCGGGGGTGAAAAAAGCAATTTACCGTTTTCAATCATGTCACGGTCGTAGCTAGCTTGCTCGCACATCCAACAACCACCCATTTGATCTCACCATCTTGCCAGGAGGTCAAGCCTTGAAACTTGGAAACTTAGAAGAGTATTACTTTTTCTATCAATCCTTCAATAAGGAGGGTAGGGTGCCAGTTTTGATACAAACATGTAGTATCATTTTTGAATTTTTCTTCTGAAAAAGGGTTGTTTTTGGCTGAGCTTATGTCATGCATGCACTCATAGGCCATAGCCTTGTAGACTTGCATGCCTTTGACGTTGCCAATGTTAGGCATTCTTTGTTCAATTCACAACGCCCTATGGATCTTGAAAATTAGGATTACAGAAATCACAAGTAAACAAAAATAGTGCGTAACGAATAAGAAAAGAAAGAACACAAGATATATGTGGAAAACCTCAACGCGAAGAAAAACCACGGGAGCCACACCCAATGGTGGACCCACACTATGGCAAGCGGGGTCACGCGACCCCGTTGAGTTCCAAAATCATGTATAGTTTTGAGAAGTATTTTGTAATTTTGTCCCAAAAGATAATATTTTTGCCCTAAAGATCCCATGAAATTTACAATTCTTGCTCGATTTGATTGTGACGTTATGCAAAGAACTTAACGTTTTTCCTCTCTCCACAAAGTCTTTGAGTCTATAGACTCCATATTCTATAATTTGTTCTTCTCTCTCTCTCAACAAAACCAAACATAGGCTTTTACAAAGACAAAAGCAAGCATAGACTCTTGCAAAGACAAAAGCAAGTAGTCAATTTCTACAAATAACAATTTTCCTTAGAAATGGTAGATGAGTTTTGTTAATATACTAATATGAATAGTTTCTACTCCTTATTTTTCATTTTTGTATAATTCAATTCCTTATCTGATTTTTACGTACGAAAAAAAAAATTATATGTGGGGTAAATATTTGACCCCACTGCAACCAAATCCTAGATCCGCCCCTGGCCACGCCAGTCCACTATGAAATCGAATCAAAAGTACGAGTCTTCTCGCAATCTCTCTGAGACCTGCATTTTCTCTCGCCGCTCTATTTTTCTCTAAAAATACGTTAACCTAATTACATACAAACTGCAGTGTAAAATTGGTCGAGTCTTATGTGAAAATTACATCACAAGTCCTTAAAATATCGTTTTTCGCTCCGCCCTACGCCCTCTGACTAAACCACTGCTGAAGGTTGTCTGCACCCCTAGTAGCCAATGGTGGGCTGGCTGGCTCTGCTACGTCTCCATCATCTACCATATGTGGCAGGCCGGGCTCTTCCTTTTGGGACTTTTATATACATGTGCTAGTCAAGTTTGCTCGGGTGTTTGGCAATACCGTATTTTTTAACATAGAAGACAACATGTGAGATTTGTACTTGACCAATCTAGTGCTATATATTAGCGGTCCGAATTTGCCTTTAGGATACGCACCCGTACACGTCCAACTCACGCGGGCCCTCATTTATTTTAAATCCAGACCGTTAATTAGTTAGATAGACGGCTGAAATGCTCACTACAATCCTGTAGACTAGTGGCTTTGCTCGCTGCAGAATTCCTGAGTCCCAACATTAAGTGGGTTCTCAATTTACTTGAATGTTTATGCACAAGTGAGCTCTCAAATAAGGAATACACATTTAAGGGCTGTTTGTTTGACGAGGGAACTATATATTTGGGTGGATAAGCAATCCACCCCGATGAGTAATCATCTCCGGCCTAATCCAATGTTTGTTAGCGATTGAAAAGGCAGATAAAATAGTCCTCTTCCTCATGAACTATTTTAGTCCCACCACACCCCTTGTTACTATCCGGGTATATTATTACAAAAATACCTTTTTTTCCCTTTAAATTAAATTCCTCATCCATCTACTCATATCCACTAAGAAACAATCTATCCATCATCCCCTCCTTGACTAATACCCCTTATAACATATCTACCCTTTTTCCTTATCCACTCAAAATCTTATCCATCCGACAAACAAGCCGTTAGAGTTGGAAAACCATTGTGTGTAGATCCTTTAATCTATCTATATATAGAGTATAGTATAAACTAGGTGGGTGTGTCAAAACAATTTGTGTACAAGACTATATAAGTAGTATGATTATGTAAAGGACAAGGATCCTCTCCAGTTCATGAACTGGACTGTCTAGTTTGCCTGTTGTGGGCTCTTTCCGAACCCATTTTAGAGCTCGTCAAGAATATTTGTCATGTCTAAAATCAGAAAATCAGGTTGATCGAACACCCTTTTGCTATAACTTCGGAATGCACTTATCTTGAGATAAAAATGTTAAAATTAGTTCCGATTCGGTGTTGTGTTTTTGTTATATATATGTTCTAAGACAAATAGGTCCTAAATCATATCAAAACGATATCTCACCATCTTGATTTTTGTCGTGATTGATGTTTTTGACGAATTTTAAAATATAAACAGTTTGGACCATCAAACTGGATCCCAAAAAGGCATAAACGGGTAAACTGAACAGTCCAATACTCGTGCAAAATGTACAATTTGTAATTGAAACGGGCATTCATTTTCAAATGTTAGGTTTTGACTTGGATTCCAGCATTTTTTGAGGGGGTGGGGGGTGGGCGGGGGTTGGGGGGTGGTCCTCTGATTGACTTCCATACGTCAAGAACTAAATTAGGGCAGAGGATTCTGGAAAGGGCCACTGAAAATAGAACGAGAAAGTCATACGAGGTTTCATCTGAGGGAGGGAGATGCCGTTACGGACCTTTTCGCTCGACCAGTCGTATCTAATGTTTCTCGAATATATAGGGCAATAAACGAGCCGAATTGCTTTTGCTCGGGGAGGGACAGCACCTACAGAAGTTTCTGTTTGATTTAGGTTTTTTTTTTTTTCTTCGTTTTCTCCTATGTTGAGGGGGCTTTCCTAACCCCTATGTGGGCGTGTTTTGTTTTTTGGTGGTTGTTTGTCTGTTATTGCGTTGATCGGAGTTGTGCTCTATTTGTTTGCGCATTTGATTTTGTGAGATCCTAAATGTTCTTTCTTGGCGTTTAGGCCTCTATTGTGGTTGTTGTATTCCCTCCTTTGGGATAACTGCCCTTCGTTGTAATCTCTTCGTTATCAATGAAGTATCCTATCATTTGACCCAAAAAAAAAACACGAGCCTAATTGTTCACGAATATTAGGCTCGGCTTTTTAAGGCTTGATTCGACTTGATTTGTTTAGTAAATGAGTTGAACTCGATTTGTTCATAGAGACTCGTCTAGTGCTAGAATCGAGCTTGAGTTTTTAAATACTAATTTGAGCTCGAATATTATGTCACGAGTTCACCGAATTTCACTCAACTGGTTTGCATCCACAATTAAACCAATTTAAAAAATAGAGAACATAATATTTCAATCTTAAATGGTTCATTTTTCTTGCACAATATATTTTGATTATGTGCCTAGTGCCTACCCATACTTCAGCCAAATTAATTGTTCAGTATGCATGACCTAGTCTTCAGAGGGTATAATATGTAGTAATTTTTTTTTTTTTAAATTCACAAATTTAATTTCAACACTCACTATGGCAATTATAGGGAGATTTTTACTAGTACTAATAAATAATAAATAAGAGCCACAACCACACATAAACCTAGATCCGAGTTTCAAGCTCAATTTACACTTATTGCATAGTAAATGCAAATGTCGGCTTTCCGATTATCAAAATTATACGACATCACAAAATGGGCTGAATTATACTTGGATCCCTCATGATTTCATTAGGTCCAATCATATCAGACGGTTTTTAGACACATTTATGTCTGAATCTACGCACATAAATCTATGGGCGTAGAATTGCTTCAAGATTATAAGAAAATTGTTTAGACTTTTTTCTTTTCTGATTTTCGGCCTAGCTTTCAGGCCTGTTAGATTTGAAAAGCCCAGTCTAAAGCACGAGCTTGGATCGGGCTAAAGCCCAATTGACTGCAGGCTGGGACCAGCCGTTAGAGCAAAATGATTAGCCCAGTCTGAAGCACAAGCTTAGTCTCAACTGTAGATCCCACCAATCTTCCATTCTTCTTCTTCTTTTCTTTATTAATCAGGTCTTCGGGAGAGCTTATGTGCAACTTCACCAATCTTGAAGTTCTTATTTTTGTGTTTGTATGATCGTAATCTGGGGTGAAAATAAAAATCTCGATAGTTTGCGTGATCGATCAACCTCTCCAAGTGAGGTTTTATACGAGAAGGATAAAAACCAACCAACATCCCCTCAATAAAGTTTTTGGTACAAGTTACAACTCCATGGTTTGATAATGAGCACAGATTCTTTGAGGTGTAACTGAATCTGTACTTTAGTTTGCAACATAACTGAATCTGTACTTTAGTTTGCAACATCTGTGAAAATATTTGAAGTATATATTGATTCCGATTTTGAATTTTACAGTGCTACTATTAAACTTTACATCACAAAGGAGCTGTGCTACGTGCACAGCAGCTGTGCACAGACCTCTTTTTCTCCTGCCTCGGGTCCCACAAAGATGTTTGGAAGCTAAATTCTGAAGTGATTTTGGGTGTTTTGTTAACGCCTCTAACGATATCGAACGAAGCTCATTTTTTACAGAGACCTTAAACGACAAATTTTGAACAAAATGAGCAGCTCCGATCATCTTTGTGGAACCCGAGGCGGGAGAAAAAGAGGTCTGTGCACAGCTGCTATGCACAGCTTGCTGTGCATGTAGCTTTTCTGATCACAAAGTACGTTGCTTGCTAGTGGAGAAAGAAACATGAACAAAGTCCACTTTGACCCCCTGTGGTTATTGCCATGTGCAGATACCTTCCCTCATGGTTCAAAACTAAGCACATAACCTACCTGTGGTTTTGAAAATGTGCGGATCCGGATAGACCTCCTTCCGTTATATTTTCCATCCATATTAACGGAAAAAGCATTAAAAGACCGATATACCCTCATCATGTCCATTGATTCTTTTTTTTTTAAAAATCTAATCACACCATCTCTTCTACCAAAAATTAAATTCAAACCGTTGATATTGTAAATTTTGACGAGTACTACATTTATGCCAAAATTCAAGTCAATCAAAAAATAAAAAGCCCATGATCGAATCGATTCTATTATGAAATTAAAATTTCAAATTTGAATTTACTAAAAATTAGATCACTGAGTTATTGATGCCTGATCGAGATGATTTTTTACAGAGATACTCTATTCTTTATTTAATACATTATGAACAACTCATATTACATTCTAGAGGCGTGTGAGATACACCTCCATTAATATGGATGAAAAACATGACGGCAAGGGGTCTATCTGCACATTTTCAAAACCATATGTAAGTTATGTGCTCAATTTTGAACCATGAGGGGGGTATCCGCACATGGCGATAACCACATTGGGTGAAAGTAAACTTTGCCCAAGAAACATTGACTGAACAAACCTCGGATGAGTCGATGTTTGTTCAGTCGATGTTTCATAATTTGTTGGTTCCCGACGTTTGCTGGGCTACGGTGTTTATCGGAATCTTTGGATTGAATTCAAATTTCAGGTGAGTTGTCAGTTGAAATTCATGGTAGAGCATTCGAGGACCATCTTTTCCGAACCCATCTCTTATTTTCGTTCTATGTGGGAAGGAGTTGAATGACAAGTGCGTAATATTAAATGGTAGGAGAGAGAGAGAGAGAGAGAGAGAGAGAGAGAGAGAGAGAGAGAGAGAGAGAGAAGCATCACAAAAACAAAATAACCAAATGAAACACTACTCAATCATATATATAGGCAACTGACAACAATGACAAACAAAAGCAAAGACCCCAAACCAAAGAAACAAAGATCCAGTGACAAACAAATCCAAAGAGGACTAATTACATCACAAAATCACAAAACCAAAAGAAAACACAACTTCACGATCCCTGACACTGAAAACAAATCAAGCCCTCCTAAGAATGGTACGTAGTGTAATCAAATGAAGACTCCAAACACACTGAATAGGCACCTCGTGAATGTCGAATCATACTGGGAATGAAGCTCTACTATTTTGATGGGGGTGGAGCGAAAGGGTTGGTCGGCATCGATGGGATTACGGTCGGAATACTGGGAATGGCCGGAAGTGGGGGAAGTGTCATCTTTGGGAGTGTGGGCATGCTCGGCAGAGGCGGCAACGCAGCCGGCTGTGGCAAGGTTTGCGGGGCCGTGGGGAGTGTAGGCAGAGTGGTGGCCGGCAATGGAGGAAGCGCGGCGGGTTGGGGAATGGTTGGAATCGGAGGGAGCGCAGCGGGTTTGGGCAGGGTTGGCAGAGCCGTTGGAGGTAGCGTTGGCAGCGACGGAATCGCGGGCTGTGTTTGTAACAGGTTGCGGGCCGCCATAGTCACCTGGACGCTGGAAAGCGAAAACGCGATGACCAGAGAGAGAAGAAGGCAAAGGTGATGGGAAGTTGCTGCCATGGTTGTAGAGAGAGAGCTTTCAGTTTCAGTTGAGTAGGAAGAGGAGAATTTGTGTTTGTTGTTTGAGGTGTGAAGGAATGAGATTTTGGTGGGTATTTTTATAGGGAGAAAGTGGTGAAGCTTTCTAGGAGTTGGATGGGAATGGGATGTAGCTAGGTAAGTGTAGAGAAGAATGTACTTGTTAGGCCAACTTCTCAACTACATTGCCATGCAAATTCAAATATGAATGACCTAATTGTATGGTTGCTTGACACATGCAACATATTTGTATATACAAGAGAGAAATGAGTAGTACAAGGTGGTACAATAATAGGTTAACAAATGGCTGGATCAACCACATCCCACAAATTCGAGCACACACATACACGTGTTATATAAAGTACCGACAAATCTAAATGGTTGTCGTATCCGTATCAAACATGTCAGAGAACACAGATTTGCCAAGGGCACACGAGATATATATGGGACAAGACACGTTAATTGTTTCTTAAAACTTAGCAGAAACACGTATGAGGACAAGACTTGGTGTCACTTCATAATGTAAGAAAACCCCCCTTACTTTAAGGTTTTAAATTTATAACTAGCTTCTCAGTTGTACCTCATGAATTGTCTTTCCAATGAATTGTGTGTTTTAATTATGTGAAAACAATGTTAATTTTTATTGTTGAGTTGGTTTCCAAAATTTTGGGTGTTTGTGGATCCAATAGTTAATCATGATTGAAACTATATCTATTTTTTATTTTTGTTGTGCCATGCCATGTCGTGTTCATGTCCTGATTTATTTAGAATTACTCCATCACGTTTTCTTAATCTGAGTCCATTTTGCATCATGTTTCCTTATCCGTGTCTATTCTCAGTATACATTCTTGCGTATAACATACATACGGATAAATTTCTCTTAGTATATCGACTTCCACTTCAATCCTTCCATTTTTAATTTGGACAACACTTAGGGATGGATCCAAAATTTTGTATAATGGGGACACCTAAGTGTATAGGATAAAAAATAGGACCCGAAGTGTATTTCATCCCTTCATCCAAAACTCAAGTTTTGATGATAAAAGAGTCCAAAGTAAGCAACCTCGTATGAACTCAAGGGAGAAAAAAAAAGCCCCTGATGAACTCAAGAGTCAAGAACCAAATCCTTCATGAAAGTACACAACGAAGGGTTTTGGTTCAAAAAACAAGGAAGGGTGGGCGTGAGTTTCTACTAATCAAAACTAGTTAAAAGACGTAGAAAGTCTACCCCGCCATTCTGTTTCACCGCTCTCCTTCATCACTTTCAATCTCACAGTCAAAGTATTTTGGACAGTCCCTAAAAGAGTTTTTTTTTTTTTTTTTAAATCCGAATCATTAATTGCCGAGACGAACGATGAAATTAAGCGTTACGGTAGAGGCAGTGATGAAACAGAGTGGTGGGGGTAACACACTATAAACAGAGTGGTGGGGATAGCATGTACCACACCGATGAAGCTTTTGACCAAAATTTTAGCCAAACTGATGAAAATAAAGAGTGGATTGGAGATACCTAAGGCGAAGACATATCAGATCCAAAAAACAGAGGAGATAGATTTGAGCCAATTTTTCCAACCTAAAAGGACTCTGACAAAATATCAAAAGCGTCTAGTTCATTGTTTAAGAACATCCATTTTCTCAAGGCAAAAAAATGTACGTATCTGTTGATAAATTTTCAAAAATAAAATAAAAATCTATACAAAATAACTCAACCAAATATTTTAATCGGTGTAAAAAAAATTCAGAAAAATACGAAAAACACTTTTTCGTTTAGCACAAATGCACTTATTTTTTTTCGTCTCAGCATGTCGCCTCGCCTCAAGCCTGAAGGCGCCGAGGCTTCACCTGGCCTAACTACTCACCAAAGCAAGCGTCGAGACGTGCTTTTCAAAACAATAATTCAGCCATACACAATTTATCTTTTGTTGGCTTCTTAATACTCGACGCAGTCAGACTTTAGATATCCAGTTTACGGCTTTTTCATGTAATAAGAAAAATCTTCAGAAATACTAGCCAAACACTTGGCATGCTAAGAATTTCCAGTATGTTAGTATTTGTTTTTCTGCTCTGAGTGACTATCTAATTCTAAAATGGTGCAACACGTGACCAGAAGCAGCACGCTATAACCCAGGTGTCCGGACCAACTTACGCGCTCCACGACTAATCTTGAGGGACAAATTCCACTGCACATTCTAATGTGCTTGTCACTGCCACTGTTATCACAACCACAAATTAAGAGAATCTGATAAACATAATACCCAAAATGATTTATACCAATATAGGCAACTGCAACAATGACAAACAATTCCGACTAACAACTCGAAAAATAAAATTGCTACCCCACATGGACCATAACACTTCAGAAACCCAGATTATAAAAAATATGATAATGCGCTGGAGCCTCCTCAAATGCTAAACAAGCAAACCAAAACTCCAAACACATTGCATAAACGCCTCATGATGTCTCTCAATGGCTGCTTGTTGATGGGTGTGGAGAGGGAATGGGATGGTTGGCTTTGCCGTGGGAATGGTTGGAATCAAAGCGATTGTGGTGGGAATATTGGGAGGTGAAGTGGCTGGAAGAGGGGGAAAGTGTCACCCTTGGGGCTGTGGGCATGGTTGACTTGGGATTTGAGTGCTGGGCAGAGGAGTCAGCGTTGGCAAGGTTGGTATAGCCTTTGGGAGTGTCGGCAGAGGGGTGGGTGGCAGTGGCGGCAAGGTGGCTTTAGGCACAATTGGCATTGCCAGCAGAGGAGGTACGGTTACTTTTGGCACTGATGGAATTGCTGGCTGTGTGGCGGGCCACCGCAATAGTGTAGATGCTGGAAAGGGATTAGGCCATGGAGAGAGAGAGAGAGAGAGAGAGAGAGAGAGAGTTTCTATGAGTTCCGCCAACATTTCTGAGCTACCAGGACTGGTTCCAATTGGAGATCTGGCCTGTTCCAACTGACGTTTTCAGGCAATCTCCCATTCCTGCCGGAATTCTGCCTGATTACTGCCAGCATTTCCGACCGATCTCTCAGTTCCTGCTGGAGTACGGCCCATGTTTTCCCAACAATTATAGAAAATCCTTCCATTTTAAGACGGAGCTATGCCATATTTTCTGCAACAGTTCCAAACGCTTTATTATAGTATTTTCAAGCCCAAGCTCTGCTGGACTTGCCAATTTCTTATATTATTCGCTCCTTTATTTCCCATACCTACAACCGATAGTCTGTAAGTAAAAATTTAAATATTGCTTTAAATTCCTGCATAATATCCGGGTATGTCTTTAAGACTTGCAGTTTAGCCGGAATTGGGAAGAACGGATAACAGCAAGCTGTTATGTTGCTTGGTTCAGGCCAGAAGACCCCAAGAAAAATAAACGCTCAACTTTCCAAAAAGTTTTGAAAACCTCGTTAAACCAGAGATATTTTAAAGACGGACCACCATTTCATTTCCCCAGTTAGTTTAAACCACGTTTGATATGATTCTCCACTATTGGAGATACGTAGTCAATGACCATGCTTGGTCGTTTTCTTTTGAAACAGCTGATTCACGCGTTTTCGAAAATCTTAACCCAGACTTTCGTAAAACTCGTCCCTTGTATATAAGGGATGACATGACTTTTCATCGAATTGCAGAATACGTAGGAAAGCCTCCTGCGGAAAAATTAAGTCTTTTGTCATGACCCTGAACCTTAGGGTTGGGCGAGTCATCATGACCGGCTGATGATTACTAAAGCTCACCCATATTTTTCCTTTTTGATACTTGGGAAATTCTAAAGCTCACCCATGCTTCTTTTTCTTAAAAAAAGAAGTTTAATCGTTATTATCATTTGCAAAAACATAACTAAACCACTTAAGAGCCTGTATTGTTAAGCAAAACGAGAGTATTCTTAAAACAGAGTGTTTTTTTACAATATAATTACAAAAAACAACCAACATATCCTAGGGCAGCAGCAGCTCCATTTATGTTCTCCATTATCTCAGGAAAAATATTAAGTTTCATAGGCCAAACTCTAGTCTAAGATACAAGTGCTAGAGTTACATGTTTTTACCATGGAAACAATTCATAAGTCATAACATAAGTACTTGCATAGTCTGAAGAAAATAATCATATGATGCACAATCCAACAGCTTAAACTTTCAATAGGGGAGCCTACCTCTCTTTTTTTTGTGAAATGATCAAGTCACTAGCCGCTCGTGCCACATTTTTTCCGTCCTTGTAAACTCCCTTATGTGTTAAGGTATCTTTTAAACTGCCCCCTAACTCAGCACAACTGTCTCCTCTATGACTCTGTCTAGCCAAGAGCATTTTCTAAGCTTAACTTTACAACATACCTTCATTTGACTTCTTCTTTTTTTTTTTCAGTCTTTTAACATGAAAAATATTATTGTAACTTTTCATTGTATAGCTTTAAACAAATCTGTCATCTTTTCTAAACATATAAACATGCTAGCTTTATAAAGAAAAATCATATAACTACAGTGTATCTCACCTTTGACTTCTTGAGAGCTCGATGGAGACTTGACTTGTACCCTTGTCGTATCTTAGATTGATCTACACCCGACGGTGTAATGGCGGTTCGGCGGCTAGACTGGAGAACTAAATCTGACATTTTTTCCCCTCCCTGTTTACTAACAAGAAGTAGAACTAACCTTATTATTTCTTGAACTTACCTAAAGATAGTATGAGGTGGCTAGCGTTGACACCTAAGTTGCCTAGGTGTCACGAGAACATGATGTGCCATGACCACAAGCATGAGGTGGCTACGCTATTAGTATGAGGTGGCTAGGCTATAAACATGATGTGCCATTTACATGGCAGACGTCAGAATTTTCAGGTGCAACAAACGTCATAGAAGAACAAGAATTTTTTGCAAAGCTCAACTCAAGAATTTCGAGATGGACGAAACAAAAACTAAGATAGGATCAAAAAGAAAAATTAATGAACCTAACGCAATCATCTCAAGTGGACAACCAGTGCACTATGACTGCAAGAAAGACTTTACATGGCAGGGACGTTGAACAACCTCTCTTAAAAAAAATAAAACATATCTTAAATCAAATTGGAAATACACAACTAAAAGCTGTAAAACTTCTGGATTACATATTTTCTCTATCCTTATTGTTTTTTATGTGAGCCAGGGATTGGGGTGGTGAAAAAGGAATTGTTAAGTCAATGCCATACAATCATTACAATTCAGCTGGAAGAAAAACCAGAAAAAGATGTGTGAAAAGATTCTTACCATTTCTTTGCACTTCTCCGTATTGATTCCTACAAGACTTTCTCTGGGCCAAAAAAGCCTGAAACAAATAGTTGACATGTACTTGTCTGGAAGAATTGAAGGGGCTTTTGGAGCACCGTGGACACAATTGATTCATCTCTGATGTAGCACTGCAACGTATCCACTCCGAAAGGCAAACACAAAAGATGTATAGATTGCAGTTAAAGACACAACAGATACTCCTATATAAACGCAAGCAGTTGCGGCACAGACATACAGATACCTGGGAAAGAATGAACATCATTAGCGCCAAAAGAAATAAATTTGTTCAATGTAAAAGATGTCAAAAGAGAGAATGCATAAATCTGAAAGAATCCCGATTCAGTAACTGCAGTTCTTGTTGAAAGAGGCACCAGAGTGCACTCAAATTAATTCCCAACAAAGTTTATCTGATAAAATCCATATTTGGCTAATTGGTCGATAAAAGAAAGCAACAGCAGCAAAAGACACTATGGGTAACTGTACTGTTGCCGATCCACTTAAGGACTGCCTTAACCACAGCCACCGAACCCTTGAAATTAAAAATTGTTGTTCTCTAGCTGATTAAAGGATTAAATAGGACCCATATTTTAGGAGATCATAAATAAGGATCTGCGCAGCAACTACAAAATGGGAGTTCGATAGAATGTAAATAATGATGTAGGAAAAAAAAACCCAATCCCAATGAAAAGAGGGAACAACCTTGATTATAATGTGTTAGATACACCTCCTTTAAACCCTGCTTAATCACACACGCCGCCAAACTCTCTTCCCCCACTTACCTCCAGACACACCCCCAAACCAAACAACAAAGAGAGAGAGAGAGAGAGAGAGAGAGAGAGAGAGAGAGATGACAGCAATTTGAAAAGGAGAGAAAAAAAAGAAAAGGATAAGAGAAGACAAGGAACGGGCTTCCAACATCAGCCATTTGCTGGTACTTCATTTTGCAAGACTACAATCAAGCCATCGGCAGAGGATGTCAAACAACTGGGTGAGTTACAACACATAAATTGCCCCTCACCGAGGACATGATGCCACATGCTGGTTTATTACAAATAATTTTTTTTTATTGTTATTCATCTAAGTAAGACTTACTTTGGAGAGAAGACACTCCATACAAATAAATGATTCCTCATTATCAGCAAAACAATGGTGTATGCGACCAGAACAACGGAATTCAAACCCAGTGGAACCAGACAAGGAAAGCTCACAGTCATCTTCAGAAAATGCCCAATATCTACATCCTGTGCGTTCACAGGAGCACATGTCTCCTTTATGGCCATATACATCACCATGCTAAGAAGCGCTAACATGGGAGATGCATAAGTGATTATGAACATTAAGATGCCAGAAAGCAATGTGGAGTGGCTTGAAATGCCCTGCGAACAGAAAACATCAGGTTAAAAATAATTATGCTATTTTTTCCAACAAATGAATTAGAAAGGTTTGAGCACCAAAAGTCGTAGTTAATCAGCACTGTCAGGTTAGGAACTGAGGAATTACAATGAAAGCTCCAGCAACATCAATAGTAGCAAGGGTATTGGTGTTACCAAGAGCAAAATGCCCCGCCAGTCCCAAATAGTATAGTCCAGCAACCTAGGAAAACCAAAGAGAAGTATGCACAGTTAGCGCTTAAATGCACTTCGATTTATTGCAAACCAGATAATTGGCATGGAGCACATATATAGGTGGTAATTAGCACATATATAGGTGGTAATTAAATCAAACCCAACATGGGCCCGGGCCAGTGTCAACAACAACTACAACAGTCAAGGAGATATCATATAATATCTAATATACTAATATAAGCCAATGAAAAACCCAAATAAGATCAAACAAGAAAAACAAATCAAAAGCAGCCGCCTTCAGTGTCTCATCATAACCACTTATAAGGTTTGGAACACATCCAAGTCATTCATCGTAATTTGTTAAAAAGCTGAATCATTCATCAGAGATTGGCATGCATGAGTACACGCCCTTATGCACAAGCATGTGTGTTCATATGTCAAAATTTTTGCATAACATGATTATCAACTCACCCAGTTAGTGATCCTTATGAACTAAATGAACCCTGACCTCCCAAATGATTAGAGGTACAGGTTGGAAGCCCGTAAACCAAGATCGTATAAGCCTTGTACAAACAAAAGTGTACACTGGAAGTATGTAGCATTAGGAAAATATGCTTAATCAACTTCACAGTGTAGCTATGGTAAATGAAAACTGAAAATGTACCGAAGTGTCCTAATCCATATTCAATGAGAAACTGTGAAGCCAACCCAGAAAACACCAGATGTCCTCCATGTTTACTTGCCTTATAACAAATGCGAAACTGAATAGCATATAAAAGACTACAACCAATGGTTTAGAGGGAACATATTTAACTTTCCATTTGTACTACTCTTTTTAAGCAACAAGAATTTCCTTAGAAAATGAATGGTTTAGACTTTAGAGGGAACATATGTCAACTTTCCATATTTAACTTTCTCCACAAACACGTTATACTGTGGTCCCACGACCAGCTTTATTTGCACATGCTGCCCTCAGACTTGTAACTTTCAAGTGCATAAAAGGCTGGGGTTTCAGTAATTGCACCAAGCATGATAAACTTATACTCGTACATCATACTGTTCTCGAACATTGAGAAATTATTAACGCCACTACTATCTCCTATTTTAAAGGATCCGGTATCGCTTAGTTTAAACTTCAACATGCTCTCACGCCAAGAAAAAATACAAATTCCAACCGATATTCTGAATAGACTTACCTCAACCCACTGCTTGAGATGTATCCCGCCTTTAGAACAATAATACATACTGGCCAGAATTTGCACAAGGAGAAATAATACAGGCATTGAATTTGAAGGTTGTTGTAGCAACAGCTGTAGAAGGCACCAATAATGTATGTATGCCCAACCAATGACATATATAGAATCTCTAAATCCCACAACTAAAAACTTCATTCTGAGATCAGCGAGAAAATTACTTGACAAGCTACCAGTATGGACCGATAAGATCTTGGGGCTTGGAACTGGCATTAGCCAAGGTACGCCAAAAAAAGCCCCTAGTGTGTAAACCCCTAGAAGTGTATAAATTATTTGCACCGTTGAGTTAGAACCAGAACTCGATGCTGCAAATGAAGTATCCTGGTATTCTATGATATGTTGCATAACCAACGACCCTGGGACTAGAAATGTGAGTCCAATAACCATAGCAGAATATTTCTTTGACTGCAATGAAAAAAGAGAATATACGCCTACGCTCATTATGAGAACACATGAAACCAGCTGAATAGATTTTACATAACATCTTCCTGCTTGCTCAAGCCACTTTGAAATGTCCGGAAGATGAGCCCAGTTAACACCACCCTGATGCCATCCTCTCATAATCCTCCCAGTAATGAGAATAAGAATAATAGAAGATACTTGAATATAGCTGCTCCTGTTTTGTTCTTTAATCAAGGAAATCAAATTTTGTCCGGTTCTTGCTATAAGGGACTGAACTGCTTTGCGGAGTAAAACCAAATAAAATGTGGATGTTAAGAAATGCCATATATATTGCTCTTCCTCAACCATAGAACTAGATCCCATACTCAAAACAAGTATGAAGATGATAGCCAAAACATAAGTCTCATCAAAATGGCACTTAAGCACAATGTCCTTCATGTCAGAAAGATGACGGACTTTGCAGGGGTAAACTTCTTGGTCCAGCCGAAAAAGAAGCCCTATGAATACCAAGCATGAGAAGACCATTGCAGCAACTCCAGCAATAAGTACTCCAGCAGGTTTCTGCATTATGTTAAGAAAAGGTGCAAAGAAGGAATAAGAAAGCAATGTATATAGGAATCCAATATATGTACTTGTCATCATAGCCTGTCTGTATTTGAAATGAAAATGGATCAAAACACAGTCCTGTTGAAAGAGGAGACACATACATAAGTCGCTCTTCCTGATAACCACTTGCTTGCAGCGCCAAGAAAATTATCATATGCCAAAACAGTCATGTGATACTCATCTCCACTATTAGACCTATATGTAACATAACAGAAACAAGGCGTCAACATTTCTCTAAATTTATGTGGCAACAATAGACAGTAAATATTAGTCATGCATAACTACCGAGAGATTCTTTTAGACTTCCATGATTTGTGCAGAACAACAGCATTTGCAAACAAGCAACAAAGCATCTCCTCATCGCTACCATTGCATTCGGTGATCCCCGGCCGCTGATCATTGCTGAGTACATCACATGACAAACTTCCACAAGATAAACCAGGTATCTGTACTTGAAGTAATCTGAGTAACTGCCACGAATTCAACTCTAATATTCTCAGTTGTTGGTCATCTGTAGAAGAGAAGTACAAAATTATACAGGTCAAATACTATGAAGTTGAATGTGATCTGAGTAAAACAACAACCACATACTCGACCCCCTAACTTCCCATGAGAATAAACCCACTAATCCCTTCATACCACTTTAATTGTCCTTTTTTGGCAATCATACCCTTGAAATGGGTCAACATATAATTGAATTTTTGCATAAAAAAAATAGATATTTTTTTCTACCGGTCAAAAGATCTCAAATTCGTTAACGTAGACAGTATTCAAAATCATCAGGAAGAATATTGTACAAAATTTAGACCATTTTGAGATGTCCAGATTAGTGAAAAGGGACCATTAAATGGAACTGAGGGACTGAAATATACAAGTTTAACAACAATACAATCTCTTTGAATTTTTCAGCTTTTGGTATCATCCTTGTATATATTGAGAACAGTAAATTTAGATACTATCAGTGGACAATGTTTTTCCTATCGTTTCCTCTAAATCTACAATTTCAGAGCATTCATCATTGTCCATCCTTGCTGAATTATGTTGCAATAGTAGGTATTCTACAACTGCAAAGTAATCCAGGAGCACTTTCCAGTTTCAAATATCCTGTTCTAGTTCTAGATGCGACGTCCCAGCACCGTCTACATTATTACCATTATATCATGCAAAACAAGGTAAATCTGCGTATCTGACAGTTCATGCCCCATGGAACCTAATGACAATTTTTTTGTAACTCCAATAACAGCCATTCAGGAATTCAATATCTTAGAAACACATTCCTATAACAACAAACCGTGCTCCACCTCCATTTTTTAGACCATGCCATAAACAAGTCAAATATGAAGATTAACTTGGTTTTTTTGCTAGTCAAGCTCTAAACAAGCCAAGCTACAAAGAGTACCTGAAATGAGAGACCATCATTACCATAACGATGGTTGCTACTTGCCACAAGAATATGTGACCAAAAACCGCAAGCACATTCTTTTTAACATCTGACAACCCCAATAACTGCCATTCTGGAATTGAATATCTGAGAAATACAATCCTATAACAACAAACCGAGCTCCAACTCCACTTTGAGACCATGCCATAAACAAGTCAAATATGAAGATTAACTTGGTTTGGCTAGTCAAGCTTGTAAACAAGCCAAGTACGAAGAGTACTTGAAATGTAGAGATCTTTACCATAACAATGGCTATGTGACAAAATACCGCAAACACATTCTTTTTAACATTTGACATCAGGAAGCATATAGGCTTGCTGCTTGCATGGAGATATTATGATAGCTAACATAACTTGCCATGCCAGGAGATTGAACCCTTTACTTATAACCTTTCATGTCTACTTCCAAGACTACATTCAGTTGCCTCTTAACCTTGTCCACACCCAATATGAACTTTTAATTGTCTTCCTTAATAGCGCATCCTTAAACATGTCCTTGACACATGAGACGTGACGTAAATGCATTCACACAGCCGACTCCAATTGATTGAGTCATAATGCTCAGTTTGGTTTCGTTTGGTTCATTATATCAACGCATCCCTAGTTCTCACAGGTGAGCAGACAATCTCACTCCACATTCTATTGTATACCAAGAGGTTATCTGAAAGCATCCCTTCACTTTTGTAAGGAGTAAGAAAATAAGACATTACTATTACCTTTTACGTTCATCCTAACCACATATGATAACCACCAATTACTACAAAGTTGGAGAACCATACAACGTTCAACAAACTCTACCTGCAACATTTCCCTCAACTGCACCTTATACTGAAGAGACAAAAGTAATGTAAGTGTTTAATCACTAGCATAATTTGGCTCCAACACAATATCACAATCTAATTGAAAGTGAATTGCAAAACCATGCCAAAAAGTGTGTGTAAGGGGAAAAAGTGATATCAAAACCATGCCAAATGGTATGTGTAAGGGGCACTTTAGTATTGCACTGATTCCTTCATTCTTCTCTTTGATTGAACCTCACGCTTGCTTGTTTTTAAGGGAAAAACGGTTGTTGGTGGAAATATATTGGGCAAAGTCCATTTGGTTTGGGCCATGTGCGAATACACCACCTCACATTCACATTGTTGCATTCGCACCGCCTGTGCATTGTGGATTTGCGTAGACGCACCCAATTCCGTCCATGTTAACAGTTGTACCTCACACGCCTCTTGAATCCAACCAATATATTTAAATTTAATCTGAGCCGTTCATAATGTATTAATTAAAAAATCAATGTCAATCAGATATTAATAACTCAGTCACCATAAATTTACTTCATAATAAATTCCAAGGCAAAGTCCACTTTGACTTCATGTGGTTTGGGTCATGTGCGGATACATTCCCTATGGTTTAAAAGTGCGCAATAACACCCTTGCGGTTTGTGAATTGTGCACATAACACCCAATTCCGTCTATTTTAACGGAGGTGTATCTCACACTAGTGTTTTAAAAAGCGCTCTTTAGCGCAAGGCATGCGCTTCGAAGATGTGGGCTATAGTGCGGAACCCTAAGGCGCGCGAAAGGCGCTGAGGCGCGCGCCTTTTGTCTGTGCGCCAAAAATCAGATTTGACGACTCTCGCCTATACATAACATGTTTGCGATGCACTGAATAATTCTTTCTTTTAAGTCGATTTCAACCCTAATCGATCATACCCAGCAAAGCAGCTTCAACGATAGCAGCTTCAGCTCCTTTTCTTCTCTTCCTGTTCGATCGAGAGATAGCAGCTCCTCCTCCTCCTCCTCCTTTTCCTCCTCCTTCTTCTTCCATTTCTTCTCACGTCTCTGTTTTTTTTTTTTTTTTTTCTTCTTCTTCTTCTTCTTCTTCTTCTCACGCCTCTGATTTTTTTTTTTCTTCTCCCATGTCTCTGTTTTTCTTTTTTTTTTCCCTTTGTTCCTTCCATAACAAAAAATCAAAATTTCAGATTAGTTAGGCTATAGAAAATCGAAATCGAAATTTCTGTCCATTCCACGTCTCTGTATGCGTCTAGATTTTATTGCCTTTAATCCTTATGTTATGTCACTAAGGCTAAGCATTATTATGTTAGCTTTTCATGGATGATATGTTATGTTTAGTGTTTGGTACTTTCGTTTAACCATTGACATGTTATGTTTTATGACATTTGAAAGTTTTACAAATGTTTGTTTGTGTTGAAAACTTGTTCTAATAAAATTTTCTTCGTTGCGAAGGAAAAAAAAATTTATTTGCGCTTCGCGTCAATAAAGCGCGCGCCGCGCCTTGCACCTTGCGCTAAAGCCCCAAGGGACCATTACACCTCGGTGCGCCTTTCGCCATTTAAAACACGGTCTCACACATTTCTTGAATCTAACCAAAATCCAATCTGAGCCGTTCATTGTGTATTAATCATATAATAAAGCATCTTTATAAAAAATCAACTGGATCAAACATCGATAACTCAGTGATCTAATTCTTCTTAAGATGAATGATAAATTTAAATTTGAAAATTTCCTTCATAATAAATTCAATTCGACCATGAGGTTTTCCCTTTTTGATCGAATTGAATTTTGGTATGGATGTCGCATTCGTCAAACTCTACAATATCAACAATTCAAATCCAATTTTTTGTACACGGGATGGACTAGTTAGATTCAAGGAAGAAGAAGAATCGAGGGAGAAGATGAGGGCATATCGGACTTTTGATGCGCGCCCGTCACACTTGACGTTGAATTGGGTGTTATGTGTACACTTCACGAATCACAGGGGTGTTATTGCACACTTTTGAACCATAGGGGGTGTATCCGCACATGACCCAAACCACACGGGGTCAAACTGAACTTTGCCCTAATTCTATTCGGCCAAAAGGTTTTCATTTTCGATTGACTTAAATTTTGGTATAGATCTAGTACTCTACAATATCCACGGATCGGATCCAATTTTTGCTACAAGGGATGGATTGGTAAGATTTAAGGAAGAAGAAGAATCAAGAATAAGATGAGGGCATATTGGACTTTTCATCGTTTCAGCTAGTGGATTTTGCATTTTCCATTAATTGGGTGCGTTTGCACAAATTCACAAGCCGCAGAGGGTGAGGATGCAATAAAGTGAATGTGTGGGGATGTATCTACACATGGCCAAAACCACAAGAGGTATAAGTGGACTTTGCCCAAATATATTCTAGGAAATATTTAGATTGCAACATTCAGATGATTGTTGATAATATATTTTCTTTTTCCAAAAGACTTTGATCACACTTTTTGCCACAGCTCTACATGTATTCATGTACAAAAGCCAGGTAAAAAATGTTTCTTTGAGCATGTGAAACATTAATTTAGTACTAGAGCCACTAGTATGTTCTACCTTGTCATCCTTAAAACAGTATGTTATGATAAAAATGTAGCACAAAGACAAATTACAAAACAAACAAAACCTACCTGTCAAAGAATCAAAAGCTTCTGCAATCATCATTCCAACATTGTTCTTAGGAATAGGCACACCAAAAAGAAGGGCTAACGTAGGAGCAATATCAACCTGGAAAAACAAAACAAAATGCAAACAATCATAAAGCATGACCATATAAAGCTAGGAGCAATTGCAAGCCCTTTTCTATCTCCTGCTGATGCTAAGGTTAATCTACTTTATCTACTTTAAAAGAGCAAAGAATAACAAGTGTTTTCTTCTTTTTACTTTCCAAAAATGCCCCCATATAACCAACAAAATAACAGACTGCCCCATCGTCTCAAACCATTATTATCATTTCATGAAAAAAATAACTCCCCAAGAACGACGACCATTCATAGAACGCTATTCTTGCCGTCACTTCGAATTTGGAAATCGTACGTAACAACGATTCCAATTACTAAAACCCTTCTGCTACACCCCCTGAACCAAAGTGTCTCTTGCTTGCAAAAAAACTTGCCTCTTTACCATCAACATGAGCTGCAGTTTCTACTATGATTACTCAAATTGGGAATTGAATCATGAATCGTACAATTCGACACCAATTCTATATAAGCCTTGATTCACCTTTAGTTTCGTATCACTTTTTTGTGAATCCTGAATCATGCAATTTTGACAAGCCATACATGTGGGCAACTCATAATTATCAAGTCTTATTTTTCAAGGGGCACCAAACAATATTTCAATTATACCACAAAACCATTCCAAAAAAATTGAAATTGACTGCTCCATGATGGTAAAACATAAATAAAGAATCTACAATTCAAATACCTGGTGAATCGTGCTACGGGTTACTAACGGATAATCAGAGGCTTTAGGTTTCAGACCAACAAGAAGCACCAAGGAGTCAGTTTCCTCATATGAAGACCCCCCATGATTACCATTTTCAGTCATGCCATGATCACTAACCACCATCTACAGATTCCAACAACAGAATGTTAGTACTTACTATATTCGACTCCTTCAATAGGAGAAACACATAAGCAAGCATCAAATTGCTGGATTCATTGATATGTACAACTGGTTAATAAATATTTCAATGAAAACAGAAGTCAAATAATATAGCCTTGCATTGACAGGAAAATGGTTTTCATAATTGAAGACCGTAGTTGTGGGGCATCACTAACCACCATCTACATATTCAGACAACACAATGTTAGTACTTACTATATTCAATGTTAGCATCAAATTGCTGAATGCAGTGATATCTTGAAGACTGGTAATTTTTTTAAGAACTTTTTCAACGAAAACAGAACATAGAATGGAATAGTTTTGCGTTGACACGAAATGTTTTTCATATTTAAAGGTCGTAGTTGTGGGTTATCAATATCAGGGTGAGGCTGGTGATTCTGAAAGGATGGAACTTGATATAATAAGAAAACAGAAGAGGACGAAAGAAACATATAAAACAGCATAGAGTTCACCATTCCAAAGGCATGATCGCATAATAATGAAGACAATTCTATCCCCCTATAACTTAATGTCAGGGTGGGTGTATCAAAGCTGTATACGGGGAAAAAAATGTATTCTTGTGCAGTCACAAATGAGGAGAGAACATGTAGATTTGCAGATGCAGATAAAGCTCTACAACAATATACACAGTTTATACTTTCGGTGGGGGCCAAAGCGTGTACTTTCATTTAAGTTCGCATTCAAAAATAGAAAAACAAGTTCAGATAAATAGATATCCTTCATATCTCGCCCTATTAGCTATTTCATGTTTTGAATAGCAAAAGTGGTCCCAATGACTTATTGTTTTCCTTGAACACAAAACATACTCGCGGTAAGCTTGCTCTTAGACCAAAAGCCCATGTCTCAAAAAAGGACAACAAGTTGTTTGTTTGAACAAGGAAAGATACAATACATCTGATTTGCGTCATGCATTGCTCTAACCCACAGCTTGGTTAGTTGTTTTTCTTTCTCAGACAGAGATGCAATTATGTGCATTAGTCCATTGATTTTGGTATTGTATGGAGTACTTTGGACAGCTCCAAATATTAACAGGGTCGTACACACTGGCACACATATCTTCTCAGAATCATGGGCATTAAAATTGTTAAATCTTAAGAACCTAATTTTGTTGATGTGGGCCAAAAAACGATTTCACTTGTTATTTGAGCGTAAAATCATCTGATTCTCATACAATGACTGATTATAGGTTAGTACTCGCCTTTATCATGAATCTGGAGGTCACATCACCTTGGATGGGCTTATTATCTACATGGATGATATTGCGTATATAACAAACCATGTGGGCTACTACTAGTACCTTGGGCTTAAACATTTCGGGCTATGTGGTGTGTGGCTTGTGGATTTATAATCAAGGTACTGGGCCAGGCCAGTTACAAATGGATAAGGGCAATCCATGTACATGACCATGTGGGCCCTGGGCTTGGTTTGGTTTGGTGATTCTAGTGCTCAAGCCCACGCAAGGGCGCGGGGCTATAAAGGTGAGGAGATTGTAACACCCTGTCCAACATCAAAAATCTACATGGATGATCTTGCGTATATAACAAACTATGTGGGCTACTACTAGTACCTTGGGCTTAAGTATTTTGGGCCTTATGTTGTGGCTTGTGGATTAATAATCAAGGTACTGGGTCAATAGTCTACTTGGGGCGTTACAAAAATGATCCAATCATCAATTCCTCCTGTTTATATCCATATGATCTTGACAACATTCATTTTCTATGCCACACCACACTTAAGTGCTAAAAGGCTAGCCCCCAACTACGTGGATAAGAATAATACTTAGAAGCCATTAACAGCAAACAGCCAGGACGAAGTAGCACAAACCAGAAGCGTCCGCCCTTGATCATTGTCTTGAAACTGTTTAGTGCTCAAGTGGATCATCTTGATCACTTCATCCATCTCCTTAACTTTTGAGCCCATAAACACACTGGAATAGTTGAACAATATCAACAGAAGTAAACAAATAAAAAGAAGGTGAGCACAAACAATAGAGCTGTTACCTACTGCGTCCCCCATTATGCCCAACATGATCCAAACCAAGATAATGAAGAATCTGGAATGACAACATCAGTGACAATCATGTCATGGCAGAAACGTGAATGTTGGTGAGTCAAAGTAGAAACTACTGTATAAATGTTATGTCTATGTATCTACAGTTAAGCTGAAATTTATCAAACAATATTGGACAGTACTTATTCCCCAGATCAGTTCGAAAAAGTTTTGCAGCTTTCGCTCGTAAGGGGAAATTCTAGCTATTGGCAGGCCTTCAGGAAATATCCTTATTAGAATGACTGGGATCGTGCACATGGGATGCAATCGCGATCCCCAGGTCGGGCTTCACTTTTCACTGTTGAGAATAAAGATGGTATAGTTCTATAGAGTTTTGAGGATAAATTTCTAAGTAGCTCTCTTTACTTTTCATTTCTCCTCCCACATTCTTGTTGGTGTCCGAGAGTTCTTCTTAGGAGAACTCCTAATCCTTCCTCCTCTTGCGAAGTTCTTTCCTACGTAAAAAAGAAAAGTACACTGAGAGTATCCAAGTATTCCAATCTTGCGCATATATTAAATGCCCTACAAGCTCAAAATCACATAGATATGGTTTGTGAAGAAGTGAGTACCAATGTCATGCAATGAAAATCAAACAATCAATGATGACCTGAATAAATGGAAACCCTAGACTCTTGGTCAAGAAGAGGTTGTTTTGGATTAGATTACGAAGTAAAATATGGCTCAAAAGCTTTAGAATCTCTTCAGATGCTGCCGTTCAAAAAAAAAAAAACACACTTCAGATGCTAATGTCGAGAAATTACAATCATATCCTTATCCATCTATTTGTGAGAATCAATGTACATGCTCTATCACGACAATCTGAAGTTGAGACATGCTCTGGAAATGAAACAGGTCGGAGAAACATTATTGGCAACTAAAAGGACATTAATTACCAGAAGATTCCAGTCAGTCCTGTTAAGCTCATCACCCAAGTGCCGAGAAACATTATAATCCACTTGTACAGTATCCCTAACCTATGTAAAGAATACACAACAAAAATCATGATTTGAAGAAATGTGAGCAGTTTCTGTAAGTTATCACACAATCTTCATGCCCTGACATCTCAAAGAAATGCATAATAATAGTTTGCTAATCATAGAAGCATTGACAAGGATTGACACAGCAAACAATAACAATATCTCAGACATTACTAACTAGCAAGGAAAAATTAGAACACCACCAAAAATGTAAGATATGGAGTCAATGAAAGGGCAAGTGAAATATCTGGACCAATGTTTTATGGTGTGATGGGATTGGTGACATAGATTCTTAAGATTGAAGAGAACCCAACTTTTTCAGATTACTGGTCCAAGTTGCGCTGGTGGTCCAAGCGTTGTGTATCAAAGACCTAGGATTGTCGAGGCATTTGTTGAATGGAGCAATTTGTCAGACAATCAGTAATATATATGGGTGCTTCTTCCAAATTGACCTTGCAAATGAGAGGAAAAACCCATTTCTGCTATGATATGTTCTCAGTTAAGAACTTCAGCCGAATATCACACAAGTTTATGGAGTATGAGATCACATACAGGGCCAATATAATGCGATTGAAGCCTTATATGAGATTTAACATGACTGGGTGTTCTATGATTCTATCACCGCACACAAAAATTCTTACACCAAATTAAGTATTTTTTGACAATCAAGAACATCCCCGGTTAGAGGTACTCAAAAGTCAAAACTACTTTTTTCTGTGAACAAATACAGCAAAAAAAAACATTGTTTTCCAAAAGCTTTCATGCAATATAAAAAGCAAAAAGCAAGAAGATAAACAAAGATAACGAATGAAAAATAAAAATTAATGGGTGATCCGGATTCAAGATTGTATAGAACTTATATTGGTTATAAGATAATATATGGTGCTACTTCCACTACGAATAAAAGCTCAACATACAACAATTTATGTGTGTAAAAGTGGTTAATTTTTGAAAATTTTCAGCAATTTTTGAACTTAATTTATATTGTTGAATTTTTGCAACAATTTATATGTGAACAATTTAACACTTCATAGGAAAGGGGAAAATACAAGGTATAACCATCTTGAGAGAACTGTGACAATCCAAATGCGAACAAATCAAACTGTTTTTCCCTGGAAACAACTTACATAGAAACTACTAACTCCATCGTGCCTTGTGAATAATCCTGGAAACAACTTGAGCCATGTTTCATCACCAAGCATCACCATTTGCCAACCAATATTAAAGAATTGACCTGCACCAGAACATATTCAAAACCCACATACCAATCAAACTTACCCAAGGTCTATGAAGCACAGATACGAATACAGGATACAGCTACAACACGATACGATGATAGGGCGAAACCAGAAAAAAAAAAAAAAAAAGGGATACGGATACGGATACGTCTGTGTAAATTATACATTTTTACAATTATTAGTCTACTTCTACGCATACAAATGAAGCCATAAGAAATAAAAGAGCAGCAGGATTGCAAATACCAGGCATTAAGCGCAAGTCAATTCCAAAATTCAGTGTATGTTATGTTGTATATATAACATACTGTGTATACAAACAATGTATTAAAAGACTATATAAGAATATATAGTGTATATTTACAACTATGCAATGTAAGAACACTATATATATGAATATACAGTAGTAACTGTATATTACAATTTACACAAAATCTACGAATATTTAGAGGGAGTGTGTATGCGTGAGAGAGAGAGAGAGAGAGAGAGAGAGAGAGAACCTATGAATCTTTACTTGATTCTTTCATTTTTACTTGTGTTTGTACTATTATCTAGGTTTTCCCTTATAACTTTTACTTAGATTAATTAAAAAAATTCATTTTAACCCAAGCAGTATACCCCAACATATCCCTCGCGCATCCAAAACATGTTCGATACGTATTGGGCGCGTATCAATATCTGATACGTATCCAATACCCATACTTGACTAGTTTCAGAGTCTTTGTGCTTCATAGCCCAAGGTCAAATGATGTATAATGTAAAACACAATTTTGAAAGCTGACGTATAAGATTGTCATCCAAAAGAGCTTGTGTGTTGAAATTGAAAGCCACATCCAAGAATCCACCAATTGCCCCTGACACCATAGCCTGCTACAACAAAATAACAGGGTGAGGGACAAATTGCCTCAGACTGAATCAATTGAAGCATATTCGCCAAAATGGTAAAACCTCACCTTCAATCGAGGCATCGTAACAGTTGGAGGAGCAGCCCTCGCATGGTACCCAAATGCCATTCCACTAGCCAGCAACAACTGCGTATATGGCATTACTTCCTCCATAACCATGGAAGGAGGTCGGTCATCCCTTCCAAGCACAAACTCTGCTGGAAGACCATCAATAACCTATGTCATCACATATTGATGTTTATCCTCTATAAAAGATTGAAAGTAGGAATATCATACACATGAAAATTAAACCACTTACCATCAAGACTAATCGGTCAAATGAAGGGGGGGTCTCATATAGCTCCTGCATTACAAACACAACATTAAACTGAAGATCGATAAACATTAGAAGCTGTAGCAATAGGGGACAGAGATCTCTTCCAGTTCCAGGTTAATAGTAGAAAAAATAAAAACTAACTCTAAGCAACAAAATGCTTTCACTTTCACCGGGTATTGATTTCTACATAAAAGGTTCTAAGAGCGATGCAAAGGGTAGTGATCCAACTTTTGGTAGTACCCCTCAAGTTCAAACCCAAATTGCCATGCTTGACAACCAAGAACACGGATGTGCATTAGCTGGGAGTGTTCTTTTTTTACTTTAGACATGACAGCATGGAACTTTTAGGCTACTGGCTTTTCATCAACAGTGCCTTTCCTTATGGATGGCATAACTAGGTCGGCTTCAGCAACTGTAGGCTTGGAGCTCCGTTCTAGCATCTCAACTAGGTCGGCTGGCTCAAGGAAGCTTGAGCTCGTCGCGACTCCTAACAAGTGCAAAAACGAGAGCTGAGCTAACTCTGCTCAAACTATAACGATCATTGCAGGCCTCGAGGTGGCCCCTCTATTGTGGGTAAACGTCAGACCCGACTCTATGAACTCGAGGAAAGGCTGCACAGCCATAATGGAGGCAGATGAAAGCTCCGTAGTCAAAATTGCACAATTCGTGACTTGAATTGATCGATTCGTTCCATTCACTACCTAAACGGTTCGAACTTGTTGAATGGATGAATCAAACGATCCATGTTCAATACGATAAGTGGGTTTGGCCCGTCAGGTTTATCAAAGCCTGAAAGTCACAATAACCCATTTTTTCTTCTTCGTTTCAAACATTTCGGCATATCCCCCTTCGGAACACTCGAAACCGAAGTTTTTGAAGGTTTCAGTGGTTTCTACTTGGGGAAAAAAAACCATGGTTTCGGTCGAAATTTCCTAGTTTTCAGCTTCCACAGCCATCGAGGTCTCTTCTTCAGGCCATAATCGAAGCCTTTTTCAAGTTTAAACAAGTCCCTACTCAAATCTCCAATCGAACTCCAATTCGAGTGAGAATAAAAGGCCAGCAAAACTCTCTCCCCTGCTTGACTATACAAACATCAAATTGAGTTCACTCAAATCCCCAGAGACCTGAATCTTTAAGCAAATTTTGGAAGGCATTTTCTATCTCCAATTTTACAAATGTGCCATGAATAAATTTGAGTTTGCCCAGTGGAGCGCTTCATACCAAATGAAGGTTTTCACGCACTGTCAATCAAATGAAGCGAAATCCTTCAAATCAAAGTTTCTAAAAACTTCATTTGACATGAAACACTCAAATTGAAAATTTTGAGTGGAAGTTTAATTGAAAGGCTGGAAATGGTCTAATAAACAAACACAACTCCAAATGGTGAATAAGTACACAAACTATACACTACCAAACAATCTGGAGAGTATGCCCCACTCTTACACCTCTCTTTCAAACCATTTCCAACAACCGTTAAATCTGATCCAATATTCAAACCACTAAGAGACAAAAACTAACCTGGTACAAGGACTTGAGCTGATCAGGACGCAGATTCGACACATTCGGATCTGCAACTGAATCACACCCAGGTGGTTGAAAGCTCTCCGGGCCACTACAACAATCAAAAACAGCAAAAAATCAAATTACAAGGAAGGAAGCTAAGGATCAGTTTGATTAGAAAGAAATTATTCTAAAAGTAAAATTGAGAAAAAGTGAAGTGAAAGAGAATAAGGTTAACGTTGCATTTAATTAAAATGAAAAATTTCTTAAGACACAAGAAAATATCTATTGTTCCTAACTTACCCTTACCATCCATACCTTAGTCACATAATCTTAATGGTCTGCTCGCACTCTCAATCCCCACTCTACGCTCACGCTCTCAATCCTTGCACTCACAAATTTTCATTTTTTGGGAGGTTTTGAAAGACATTTTCACCTCCCGCACCTGCCCGCGCATTATGTGACTTAGACCCATACATCATGACAGGAAACAAAATTGAAATTTCTTGCATTTTCAGCAAGAATTGCTTTCATTCAGAAAAAATGTCCATTTTTCTGTTTCTTGCAATTTTATTTATTTTTTATCATTTTCACTTTAAACAAACGGACCCTAACAAAATGCTGGGAAATTTGAAATCAAGTTCATTTTTTTTCTTTTCCTTTTACAGTACAATTTTCTAAGGAAGCAAACAGGGGGTAGGAGTGATTTTTCCCCTTCGGTTTGAGTCCTAAGGGTGAGGTAGTGAGTTCGAGCCGATAGAGCGACGATCGGCCCCTTTGTAGTAACATAGTAATCTAATTGACGAGAAAATTTTCAATACAATTGTTATTTGTAACGCCTCTCGCACATAGGGTGGGACCCACACATACATGGGACCCACATCATGTGAGATGAGAGGGCGTTACAAATAACCTTTGTATTGAAAAAAAAATCCTAATTGACTACTGACACACAAACATCTTATATTGTGGCAAAAAAAAATACAGGGGGTAGGAGTGGAAAGTGGGTACCTGAAACCGGAGAGAGCGGGTTTGACGGGGAAAAACCCTAGAACAAAGAGTGAGAGACCGATGACTTGTAGGAGGATTGCTGATACAGTGCACAAGGTTAGTTTCGTGCACGTTAGTGAGGACATTCTCTGCGTAGTGGCCGACGGAGTTTTCTCCGCCGAAGACAGATTGGAGTTTCACTGGCGGCGGTGGAGACGAGTGTGTCGGTGTCTCAGAGATGCAATCAAAATATTCATAATGCTTAGGAAAAGTGCCATCTTCTCCAATAGCTAGCCCCTAATAAACGTAACTCCCAACAGTCTAGCCATGAGTGAAATTAGGGTTTGCAATCAAACAAAAATCCCCAATTCTCTACGGAGAAGAAATTACAGAGAGGGTAAAGGTAGAGCAGAGACTGACATTAGGTTTTGATGGCGACCATGACGATGACAATGACGCCGACGATGACTCCGACGGGGTAGATATGTTCGCCGATGACGATCGTAGACGACGACTCCGGCAGACAACGAAGGTAGACGACGATGACGATCTAAGACGACGGCGGACAAGGTAGACGACGATGCTGGTAGACGCGATGACCGTAGACGACGTCGACAAGGGACAAGGCTATGGCGGGGGAGAGAGAGAGAGAGAGAGAGAGAGAAGAGAGAAAAACTGAACAGCTTAGGTTGTTTTTGATGCTCTAATATATACTGACTTTTACAAATTTCCCTTCCAATTCATAACTAGCCGTTGCAAATATTTCTGTTTGGATCCAGGATTGGTTTATCCGAGAATGTCCTCGAAAGCGAAATTAATAATTGAGATTCACTTTGATGAATAGAACGGTCAAAACATCAAATTGAACCTAAACTATTCATTTCTCTTCGAGGGACGTTCGGAAAAAATTTTCGTGTACCGTAACGTTGCTCTTATGTGACTGTCTGTGCATTTGAGTGTGTGCGGTGAGTGTAGTTCTAGACTTGTTGAATTATAAAGCCACAAACACAAATCCTAATAGTGTGTGTAGTGTTTTGCGAACGTGTATGTGGTCTTACCAAAATTATTTTATTATCTAAAATAAATTTATCAAACAAATTAAACCGAATTTTGTGTTCCAATTAATTGGTGTCGGCTAATTTTTGAAAAGATCAATTGATAGGTATGAACTATATACATTAGTGATTGGTAAGCAAGCAATGCGGGCTTGGAAAATGTGGCCATTGTAATTTGTAGCGTCACGTAAGAGGAGCAATGGAAAAGAAGATGAGAAGGAGATCACATTTGTTTGCCTCAAAGGGGTCTTGAATGGGCATTCGCTGATGCTTATGGACAGCGCAATTTGTATATGATTTTATCAATATAAGTAGCGTTTTTTTCGTTTAAAAAAAAAAAAATGGCACTCCGTGATGCTTGGATGTTTCAAGTACAATGTGAAGTGTGCATGATCATGAACCTCCTGATGAGTGCTTGGAGATTATAACCAGCAGACATGTCCAAAGAGTCCGTTACTCCGTTTTTTTATTAGCGAAAGTAACATTTTATTAAGGAAAAAAAGGGAAGAGAATTCAACAAAAAGTTGGACAATACAGCCAATTGGGACAAGCCCAAACACACCTAACGGGCATAGCCCTAAACATCAGTAGGCCTAAAATGCCCAAATATAACAATACATGCCCAAACACCTACCGTCAGAATTTGATGTATGAAGATAAAGATGTCCTTGACGAAGCTAGAATGAAGACGATATATAGTACACCTTTATTAGACGAAATTCCTTTAGGATTTCATATTGAATTTTATTGATGTTCAAAAAAAAAAATTTATATAGTGGGAAACTTGATTCTTTTAATACTTCTAAGTATTTTCTTCATCAAATTATGGGAAAATAAAATATAAGTTAAACTCTGAGCACGCTTCCAATAATCAAATACCCCCTCCCCACTTTTTTCTCTTTATCCTATCACATCACATATATGTTTGCTTGGTGATGGTGGCTAATTGCGTCCACCAATTTATTTCGTCATTGAAAGCTTGTTCGTTTGAGGGTCATAAAATTTTTGCGCATGATTTTCAATAAATTTTCTCTATCTATTTTTCTCCATTCATTGCTCTTAAAAACCTTTTTTAAAATCCAAAACTAACAGAGTCTGAAGGATTGAATAGTTAGTGCCAAAATATCAGCTTACGCATCATTAGGTTTGAAATCACTCCCGATCGACTACCGTTTGACCATAAAACATTAATAATGAAAATTAGGCGCGTCAAATAAAATAAAACTCATTTGGCTCGGTTCACAGCTAGTAACCAATGATTTGAGTAATAATTGTAATTCAGCACATTTCCGACATCTTATTTTCCTTTTTAACTAAGTTGAACTAGGGGTGCACACGGGCAGGAGCCGCCGGAGGTACATAAACATAGAAGCTATAGATGCAGAAGCAGACGGAAGGTACAACGGGAGTACATCCTCCCACCGTGAGCGGGAGCCCCGGAACGCCTGGAAACACGGATTGGCACCTCGTAATGCACCTTTGAACGTTACCACATTCTCCGATTACCTTCCTCCTTGTGCGTAAGACTCTTCTAGCTTTATCTGTGGAGTGTTGTTGGGGAATCTCACCTGCAGGCATAGGCAAAGCCAATAAAATTACATTACCCAAGAGAGAAGTTGAAGAAGAATATTGGAGTACTCACTAGCTACTTCGTCTGTCCGTCGGTCCGTCGCATTTTGTTTTAGTTTTTTATGAAAATCGGGTTACATTTTACATAAAAGAAATACTCGATCTCTCTATCCAAAAATGATAGTCCGGTTCTCAAAACAAGGAATTAAAAATCACAGTACAATTTTTTGAAGGAAAACTCTTTTTTTTTTTTTGTGACAATTTAGTACATATCATTGAGTTCTTTAAATTAATGAAAAAAGTTTAAATTTTTTCTTCTGGTACAGATATGTTGGGGTATTGAACCAATCGTTGGATTATGGTTGATCGAACAAGTAGAGTTCTTTAAATTAATTACCCAAGAGACTACTCCCTCCGTCCCAATTTGTTGGTCCTTTTTGGGAGTGCATGTCAATTTCAATTGATTATATCTTATAATCTATAATCTTTTAGATAATTTTAAAAACTTTGTATAAAAGAGCTTGTTGAGATCTATCAAATAATATCCATATTTAATATAAAAAATATTATAAATTAAGAAATATAGCCAATTTTCTGAGACTTTCAAAAAAGAAAGATGACCAAGAATTTTGGACAGAGGGAGTATTATATTGAGGAAAGTTTTGTGAAGAAACAAGTATGTGTGTGTCTATATATACTAGTGCTTACCCGTGCCTACGGCACTACGCACTCCGGTTGGAATTGCCCGTACTTATGGTACTACCCATCTGATTGGAATTACCTTTTGAATTTTCGTAGTAGCTCAAACACTAAATCGATTCACAAAAGAAATTACTTGAGAGAGATAATTTGATCAATCATAGCTAGAACTAAGCCAACTTCTTCACTAATTCATAGACCCCCCTGCATGTGCATCAAAAACCTTTCAAAAAGATTTCCGAAATGCCCAAAAAAAAAAAAATACACACGAATCAAATAGAAGAAATGACATCACACACGAACACACATGAGAGAGAGAGAGAGAGAGAGAGAGAGAGAGAGTGAGGCGCTGTTCCGCTTAGATTTTTGGATTTTTTGAGCCTAACTTTTGTGGAATCAAAAAAGTATAAAATTTTGACTTGTACTCAATTAAATATCCAAGTTAAAGCCGACTTGGGGCTTTATCTTGTAATATTTTTTCAATTCTTTTTGTCGAAACGAATCAATAATCTAAAGAGAAAATATCCAAAAGCCCAAAAATTTCTTAGCCGAGACTACTCCCTCCGTCCCAATTTGTTGGTCCTCTTTGGAAGTGCGTGTCAATTTCAATTGATTATATCTTACAATTTATAATCTTTTAGATAATTTTAAAAACTTTGTATAAAAGAGCTTGTTGAGATTTATCAAACAATATCCATATTTAATATAAAAAAATATTATAAATTAAGAAATATAGCCAATTTTCTGAGACTTCCAAAAAAGAAAGAGGACCAAGAATTTTGGACAGAGGGAGTATTATATTGGGGCGGAGGGAGATATTAAAACAACCACAACTTGTTAATCAACAACTCTTATGTCACCTCGAAATTAAATGTCGGTGGAAAAAATTAAAAGAAAAGAAAAAAAAAATGAACATAATTTGTTGAGGAAAGTTTTGTGAAGAAACAAGTATGTGTGTGTATATATATATGGTCCGGATCCAGTCAGGGATCCCGGATTGGGCTCTGGTGCAGACTTCTTTCCACAACTGTTGGATTGTATTTTGAATGGTCGGGATTCGCGGATAGTATGTTCGTGCGAACAAACTATCTGCGGATCCTGACCATTCAAAATCCAACGCCTGAGAGCAAGGTCCGCACCAGAGCCCAAATCCGGAATCCCTGACTGGACCCGAATTGTATATATATATACACACACATACCACACACACATACCTGAGGTGTGAAGTAGAATCATGAGGAAAATGATAAAAACTGCGGTGGGCTTAACCATTGTTGAAGACGAAGACACTCCTTCGATCTCAAATCAGAATTAAACTCCCAAGTTGTTGCTAGTAACATGATATTCCATTGCTATATATTTATACGAAAATATGTACGTTGAATAGCTACTGTGTTTATTTATTTTTTGTTTTTATTTTTTTGGAAAGTAATAAGTTCTCCATAATTTCCACCTCTTTTTCTTGTGGATTTGTTTCTTGATTTGGCTGGTAATTAAAAGTCTGTAAATACGCCCATACTTTGCAAAGAAACAAATCCATCCTTGGATGACGGATGGACATTTAAAACCAAATAATCTTCTGTTATTTTCTGCTCAATCATGCAATTGATGACGGATTCGCAATTGGCCTAGATTGTATTGATAAAAGTTCAGCAGCACTTATAAAATGGAGATCATTACAAAGAACTTGGACAAAGTCAACTAATCATCTAACAAATACAAAACGAGTAAATCACAAGACAATCGATGCCTTTCGTCCTAACCCAGGCACGGCCTGACGCAACGACGACACTTTTAAACTGCTTAACATCTAATTAAGGAGTCTCAAACAAGAAAAAGTGCAAAGTTGAAGACAAAAGATATCAAATACCCAGACGATCAGATACACTCCAACCAAGTATAAACATATCAAAGTTAAGAACAGAAATATAACAAGAATAACAAAGTTATAAGAGTCTCGATCTCGGCTCATTTCTACGCATAGTCCATTTTATACACGGACTTATCTCTCTTCGAAGAGAGAGATGATGTAACGAATTATCTTTACCGCCCTTCTTTCTCTTCCCCTCCCCCAAAGAATATGTAGAAGTATAACCTAAGGAAGAATTAGGTTTAGTTTGTCTTTCAATGAGAAAACCCTAAATGCAGTTCTATTTTTATGGTTGGGCCCACAACATGCATGACAAAGCTTGTATGGTAGGCTTTAAGGCTTATACACATGTGAGTGTGAGGCCAAATTGAACAGATGAAATTAAAATACGAAACGCGTTTTATGGAGTTTACGTGGCAACAAAATCTAGCGAGCAAAAAACGAATTCTCAAAACATTTTGATTGTGGTGGTAGGTAGGTAGGTAGGTAGTGCCCGACAGTGGTGGTGCGTTGGTGGTAGGTAGTGGCCAATGGCGGTGGTGCGTCGGTGTTTTGGGAGGAGAGATCGGGAGAGAATATAGAGAAAGGAGGTGGTGGTGGCGGCTCTGGTGGTGGTGGGTTGGTGGTTTGGGAGGGAGGAGAGAGCAGTACAAGGTGTGGAGATGTGGAGAGGAGTGAGTTTCCTTCTCAGCTCCAGGTACTCACCGATCTATGTTTCCTTTTCTCCAAAATTTTAAACCTCGAAAACGCTCCTTCAACATGCATTATGTAACTAAAAACGCATTTTGAGAATACGTTTTTTGCTCGCGTGGATTTTGTTGCAACGCAAGCTCCATAAAATGCATTTCGTACGTGCGTTATTGACATAACAGATTTTGAAAGTGCACGAAGGGCTATTTTTACATAACATTTTAAAATATGGACGTTTCTCCAATTCGTTTCCAAAAGTTGGACAGATGGACAAAAAAAAAACTCCCTAAATGCCTAGGCTGCTGGCAGCTGCCTTCTAGTTATTGTATATAGAGGCAAGCTAAAAGAAGAAAATTTCACTATTCGTTGCTAAAGTAGCTAGGGGTCGGTTTGATTAGTAAGATAATGGTAGAAAGGAAAATTTTTTTATTTTTTATTTTTTTTGTTCACTTAACAAGAATATCTTAGAAAATGGTAGAAAGTATACTTTTCTGTACAACCTTCTAAAGCTAGAGAATTTGCCTGAGGTTTCGTTCAGTTGTCAGGAATGTTATGCGGGAAATTGGTTTCTGGAAAAAGTGATGTAAGGTGGAGTAAAGGAAAATAAAATTTATTTTCTTGCACGTGTTACATGAAATCTTGCAGAAAAATAAAAATTCCTTCCTTTTGACAAGATCTATCTATTTTGCAGGAAAGTATTTTCCAGTCGAAAAATTAAAGTTGTTGGTCTTGTAACTTTTCTGATAACGAAACACACAAAATGTTACAGGAAAATTGATTTTCCCACCATTACCCATCATTGCACAACTGAATGGGGCCAGGAATGTCGTATGGTAAGTAAAATACAAAATTAGATGTTAAAGGTAGTTTATTAAATAAGAACCGGCCTTCCTTTTTTGTCCTTTTTAGAGTGGCCATTGTAGTGGCATAAGAGGAACAATGGAAAAGAAGATGAGAAGGAGATCACATATGTTTGCCTTGAAAGGGTCTTGAATTGGCACTCAGTGATGCTTGGACGTTTCAAGTACTATGTGAAGTATGCATGATCATGAACCTCCTGAGTTTCTTGAAGTACAAACATGCTTGGAGATTATGGAGAAAAACTTATTCATGGAGGAGCCATGAATAAGTTTAACGGATCTCAATCTTGGCCATCCAAAAGTAATTTAGATAATCCAAATTAAAAACAATCTATTATCGTTACTAGATACTAAAAACAATCTATTACCTATAATAGATTATCTATTAACGTATTAGATTGTTTTTAACCCATCGAGATTAAATTCTTTACACCACCAGTGTAAACATTTGTTTCCTCCAAATCAATTACATTGCGTCACGTCACCATATTCAAATAATTGGGACCACTGTTTTGACGACGTGTCGCAATATAATTGATTCAGAGGAAACAAATGTTTATACCGGCGGTATAAAGAATTTAATCTCTAATGCGAATCATCCAAAACATTTTTAAACGGCCGAGATTAAACGCCTCCATGAATAACTTATTCAAATAAGTTATTCTCGGAGATTATGACCAGCAAACATGTCCAAAGAGTCTGCTACCGTCAGAGGAGATGTTTGATGTAGGAAGATAAAGATGTCCTCGACAAAGTTACACTGAACACGATATATAGTACACCTTTAAGACCACTGATGCGATGACTACTTGTGTAAGTAAACCCTAATTCGTTTGAGCTGCAAAAGTCCCCCATTATATTCATCGGCAGAAGTGCAATATGAACGAGACTGTGTATACTTGTGTCAGGTGATTTAAATTTGATTGATGTGCTAGACTAATAGGTGTCAGATGACTCTCTTGAAGACTCTTCGCATATCGATTTCAATATATGAATTTGGAATTGCCAAAATACCACTACGGATTGGGGAAAACCTCACGAAAAAGGTAGCAACACAACCTTACGAATTGACAAATGAATCAAAATTTACAATAGTACACAGGAAATATAACATTTAGAATTTACATCACAAAGAATTGTTCATGTTTGCAATAATCACTACTGATAATGCATGTTCACCACACATATCAGTGGATGTAAAAAAAAAATTTTTTTTTTTTTCGGGATACAGCACGATACAAAAGTGAAGGAACTCATGATAAATTACCACTTGAAATTCCTTTCCATAGCCACCAAAATGATATAAACACAGGCCCTGACATTACACAACACAATAGGAATACAAGATACAAGACCTTTCTTACTCGGTTACTTCTGCACTTAAGGTCTCACATCTTTCAATACTCCCCCTTTTTCAAGCTCACCAACTAGGTCCCGCAATGCCGGAACCTTCATGGCCAAAGTCCTGTACAGCCTTGAGTATCGAGCGCGGGTCCCATCCGCAGTCCTAGCAAGGGCAAGCAAGCTTAGGGCCTCAGGGAGTTGAGAGAATACCTGTTTCATCTCCTCCAATCCCATGTTTTCCAAAACAGTTGGTTTTGGAACAACTCTAACAATCTCACCACCTTTGGGTTCTTGAACCCTGGCATCGGCTTTGATAACAAGCTCAGAGTTTGAGTTTGCTCCGCATTTGATGATGAATGGGGTGGTAGAGCCTGTGTTAAACTGCAGCACATTCCACTGTGTAACATCGGTTTCGGCAGCTGATCCCAAATCTGAGGAAAGTTTGGGAGAATGTGTTCGTTCTTGTAAACGGTCTTCCTCCTCAGGAATCGACTGCATCAATTGATAACAAATCAGGAGAGGGAGGGAATGAAGAAGTAAATAAATGACAGTAAGAACAGCAGGTGTTTGTCACATCATGTTTTGGTAACTCTACCAACCCCCTGCAGGCGTTTGTCAGTTAACAGTACCCACTTTCGCGACTTCCTTTTCTCTCGCTTCTCTTCCCTCTCACCATCACTCTTTTTATCCAGTTGTAATCTTCCACCATCAGTTCATCAATGGCATCAACGAAATAGCAAGGTGTAATTTAATATGCATACATATGGCAGTGAAACCCACACCAATATTACCTCCACTGTTATAAGTTCTAACCACCAAAAAGTAAAAAACTGGCTTGGCAAACCAGTCATAGCTATGCCATCTTTCTTTCCTTGTGGGGGGCTCCTGGAAATAATGCTTGAGAGAGAGAGACACGGGTACCATTGAAGAACAGACCGTCTGATTGTAAGGCTCATGGGATACTGTTCTGATTGGTTTCCATTTGAGGTTTGCTGTGACTATTGCTAGTGATGTAGAGGAATGAGGTGGTGGGGACACACACACACGAATATATATGCAAGTAAAGGCAGGCAGGTTAGGAAGAGGGAGAGAGGAGAAGCTGCTGCAGTAACTTCTATGGAAGATGAGGGCAGCAGGGTAGGAAGAGGGAGAGCGGCAGATGGCATGGGGAGAGGTGGATCAATATTTAAAGAGTTAAACTTGGTACTTGGAAAAAAATTCTGCTAGTTGACCTAACAGTGAACTAAAAATGGGGGGAAATGTTATGCAATTTGGATTCTCAGGGAGGAGGATGTAATTTCAAATATGTGGGATCTAAATATATTATCAAAAGAACAGGATCTATACTCAAAAATCATGGGTTGTTCATGTCCAAGAAAGACTGCAAATGAGGGAACCAAAATTAAGGGTGGAGATTGTAAACAAATATATCTTAGCTTTTTAAACTGAAATTAGGGTATTTGATTAAGCAGAATACTCGAACATGATTGCCAACGATTTGTTAAGGTGGGATACACATGAGCCCAGCTTATTTGTCCAAGCAGTCAAAACTCAAAAGGTTCACTTTCTTGGAGACATTGAGCTAGGCATATAAGAGAAACCTTTCACACCAAATGTTGCAATGCAAACCAATTCAGTATTTAGGAGATTTGACACCCCTGAGCACAGAAAAAAAGAGATACTGCTACAGGAATGTACAGTACCGTGCAGAATTGATGATACTCGTCTTTAGCAAGAAAAAGAGGAAAGCAGCCATTGCGAAAGTAGTAAATACCTCAATCAAACGACGAGCATCTGCAATGTGCCTCTGGGCGCATGGATGGTCAACATCAAGCAGGGAAGGCATTCGCTCTGCAAGTTCATCAAGTGATGCAAGCAATGCCATCTTCTTACTTCTCACCAGAGTGCTTACAGAGGACTGTCTTATTATATCCTGCAAGAATTATGCATATTCTCAGGTCTCACTTCTCCGTAACCCAATCATCAATTACGCAAACACACAAGCTATGTCAAAACCTTGACTTGCTTCAATAGGCCATCAAGTGATATTAATGATGCTAGACGTGCATCCTCAGCAGCAGTAGAAGGATTCTTAACAGGTGAGCCATCATCTTGTAATGTAAGTAACGCGGCATCACTTCTCATTTGTTGCAGTATCTAGTAGTGGGAAAATAAACAGTAACATCACATCAGGACAAGTTGTTACAAGTTATTCCCAGATCACCCACTAGATGTAAGAACAGCATCTTATGATAAATATCACCTGTGAAATTTATGCAAGCTATGCATATTTTATATCGAATAGAATAAAAGATAAGCGTGAGTAAAATAGAGACTTCTGTACCCCCTGATCAGCAGCAGACAGTGAACTTTTGCAATAAAAGTACGAGTGATAAAGGACCTTAAAGTCCTAGATGTAACGTTGACTCGACATTATTTCTGTTGATTTAATACTGGTGTCGATTGCACATACTTCTTTTTTGCACTTAGAACTCTAGCTATTTTGGACTTATAGCTCACATGTTAGTTTTAAACTTGGTTTTTTTCTTTTTCTTTTAACTTACTTTAGTGAAAGGATTTTGACAAATTCCCTGACTGTTCTCTCAGAAATTCAGAATAGGCCAAGGGTGGTCACGAGACCTTAACCCATGGGTGTGGGACCTTTGGGTCGTGCCACATGAGTTAAAAACAGCAAAAAAGATGTGGTTTCTGGAACAAAAATTACAACCTTCCTTCTCTTGTGATCGACAGACTCGAGAGCTGAACGTAGTTTGGCTACTTGGGCAGGGTCCTCTGCCTCCTCAGTTGCCAAAGTACCTGCAATATCCTGATAAAACCACAATTTGAACATTAGGATTAATGAAGAGTACGGACATGGTTTCAAAAACACAAAAAACAAACCTCGCACTTAATTAGCTGTAACTGACTAAAGACTATAGCAACAATCAAGTGACCATTTATTTTACAAGTATAGCAATATCCGGTGGAAACGCCATCCATGGAAAGAAGGCAAAGTATAGTAAACATTATGGGAGGTTATGATGGTTACATTAATTTCTTCTATTGTCGTATGTTTTCAATGTTCAATTCTATGTCATGGCAGTTACATAATTATGTGTTTTGGGATATGAAGTGTGGGCTGTTGTTTACGGGCTGCTACAGTTCATGCCTTACCTTATACATGGTGTATTTTTGTGATCCCCAAAGGATAGGATGAAGATTAACTGAAAACTGAATTGCGTTTAGGGTTGTTAATTTTCTTTAGGAAATTGAGTTTTTTTTTTTCCCAATATTATATACATCAGTGGGGGGTTAGCGGGGAATTAGCGTGTTAACAACCAACGGGGGTTCAATGTCTCTCCACAGAGACTCAAACCCCAGACCTCCCCCTTGCAAGGCAAGGCAAGAGGTACAACCAGATGGCCTAAGAACCACATCTAGGAAGTTGAGTTTCAATGGGGTACTTAACTGGGTTTTCTGTCCAGTTGCCAATAAGTAGGCTGTAGGCCTTAGTACTTTTTTTTGAACGGTGAAGAAAGTAGGCCTTAATACTTATGTAACTGGTTTACGAAGATTTGTACGTTTGAATAACCAGATATTAATTTAGGATTGTGATCCATTAATCTTCCATTCTCTCGAATCAACTTCTATCCTCATATCTTTACTACTTAATTTCATTCTTCAAATTCCAGTCTTCTTCAATATTGCTTTCTGGTTCTACACCACAGACACTAACAGTAATGGCTTTTAAGCCTAGGAAACTGCCAGAGATTAGGCACAAAGAATAAATGGACAAAGAAAGATGGAACATTTTCTCTCTCCAAAATTATTTGGGGCTTTGGCTTTATTCTTCCCTGTAAACAGGAAAACAGGTCACATTAATTTTTCCTCCTGTTACTTCCTTTGCCTCTTTATCCAAATCATGTCACGCTCGCACAATTGCAAATGGTGATTACAAAAACTGACAGAGCCGCGACCGCACCAGTGTAACCGTTGTTCAGGTCAGCTCTCACCCTCAAACGGTCCTCTATGCTATATGTAAAAGATTCAAAGGCATAGTGAGGAGAAAACTGAACCCCCTCTTCCTCGTACAGCATGTATTGGAAACAATACACAAATGCATGGTCTTGTCAAAATCAATTTGCAATAGGAATGACAAAACTAACCCCTACAAACAACAAACCAGAATAGTAGACACAATCAACTTGCCCATGGACCAGTTAACCCATGATCAAGCCATCAGACAAATCACGAATGGATTTAGAATTCAAGGTCCAATGGAAAACAGAATGATGAGACTAAGAACTGCAATGGATATACCTTCAGATGCTGTAATTGAGAACTATAGACCCGCTTTGAATACTCAGACAAAAGCTGGCCAAGAGCATCAGTACTAGGAGGTAGTGCAGCCCCAAGTCCAGCCATCCAACCATCCATTATTGCAGTTGAAAGAAGCTCTAATTGACCCGCTGTACCCCCTACAGCATCATCTCCAGTGACAGAAAGAAACTCAAAGTTCTCGGCGAGCCAAGATCTTATTTGACGCTGCAGCTCACCAGCTGGAGTATGAACAAATAAAGCAGCAAGAGCTTTGTTTCCAACTGCAAAACTTTTGGCTTCTTCAGTTATTTCCCTAAGCTTTCCACCAGTTACATGCTGCCTCCATGTTTCCTGTATGAATGCACAAAAGTAGAGATGTATAGTTACAAGCGCAAGACATTTAAGAAGACACGCATTACGCAATGAGGTTTAGAAGCATTGGAGCAATGCCTTACTATTACAAGGGTTGACTGCTTAACTCTACAGTTTTACTGCCATAACCTAGTCACGAAGAGAACCAAAGGAGAGAAGGACAAAAACTTAGCTCCATTAACATGGTGTAAGAGTCAAAATCTTCAGTCAACATCGCAAATTCATAATTTCCTTTCAATTTATACGTGCCAAATGCGCAAATTTGTATCACTGAGAAAAGACCAAAACTGGTGATGGTCCGAGATACTAGACTAACTGCAATCACTGTTACAACGGCCCTAAAAGAGATCCTGGCTCACTTGTCAAACAAGTTCCAAAATAAAACTTCAAGCATAACTTTATTAACAAGCCAGTAGTTCAATGAATGTGAACAAAGTGGCACCACTCGTGTTGTCAGCCGCTAAATAGCACTCAAACCAGACCAAACCAAACCAAACCAAACAGAGCCCTAAGTCTAAATCCATCGAGGTTCGCAACATGAATCCATTTCTCAATCGGGCTCCAGTCGAATGCATCCTGTTCCGTGACATCCAAAAACACTTAGATGCTTTCGAACTAACGCCTCTAAATACAGTTTTGGTTAGCCCCACCCCTTATTGCTAGCATCTACCATAACTATATCACTCCAAACTACTGCATCGACGATCTACAATAGTCATGTTGCCAAACCACCTGAATTACCTGAAGTTGAAAAACTAATAAAGAAGCCCAAAATCCAGTCAAGCCAAAGTTATTCCTGAACAACCCCAATTGACTGACAACATTTGGCATTCTAAAAGGCCAGCAACCACTTGTAGATATCTTCACAGTTTCAGACTAGATCCACTCATCCACCCAACCCCCACTGCAGGACCCTTTTTCTTTACCCTTCGAACAACAAGGTAAATGCATTTACAAACGATGGACAAAACTAGAAAAAAGGGACAATAATTTGTTAATGCAATACAATGTCATGACAGCCAAGAGTGTTGTCAGCACCAAATTCCAGGAATACTACATACAATCCCCTAGTGTACCTTCTCCCAACCATTAGCACCAAAGTGCTAAACACAACATCTGGAGCGAGAGAACAAAAACATATACATATAGATAAACGCAAAGAACCAATGGAAAAGAGAGAAGGGGGGGTGTGACACAATCCCCACCTGATCAATGCCACGCATCTTCAAAACAACTGCTGATAACTTTGACTTCTTTTCCTGCTTTATATTCACTTTAAAACCTTGAATCTGCTCACCGACCAGAGAATTCCTGCTGGAATCGTAATGCAGAGGAGATCTTCCGGGGCTGCTACCCCGGCTGGAACTTCTGCTGTGTCCCGTATTTGTCTTCTCCAAAAAGCGCTCAACTGGAGATACCTAACATCAAAGGAAGAATAAAAAGTTTTACCCTCAAAACAGTGCACTGAGGGTGTATATATTGTCAGCAAAATACAAGGGAAAAAAGTAGCTAATGTTTCCTTACCTTGATTGATTGCAGTTCCGGTGATCTAGAAAGCAAAGATCTTATGTATAAAATCCTAACACGTGAAACAAGCATGGTGTCCATGACCCTCTTTGGCTCCATCTTACGGATGAAAGAAAACACTGCATCTCGTATTTCAGCAAGTATTTCATGCTCTCTTGAAGCACCTGCTTTAATCACTGCTGCTAAAACCTGCACATATCATAAGGACACCCCAATCAATGCCAGTTGCTCCGGTCAAAGCCTTGAATCCCAATTTATTTGGAATAATCCTTTCAATCATTAAGCAGAGTTTCTCCCAATAGCAAATAAAAACAAACCCAAAAGCCATAATGTTGTCAAAGCCCGAAGTATAACAGACAGTCGAAACGATAGCACAAAGTCAAATTATCTAGCTAGAGAGCACCTTCTTGTGTATTTTAATGGGTTTCCACACAGTCACAGACTGTACAATGAATGTGACAGTAAGCATACCAGCATGAGTAGTTTGTTAGCTCCATCTGAAATTGCAGCAAGACTGTCATATTGTTCTGGATCAAACTCATTTAGGGCAGCAGTAAGATATTCTCCAGCCGGGGTTGTCTTGACCTGCTCGCTACCTGATTTAACCAATGCAATGGTGCCCTGATTGTTATCTTGGGCCAAAGGTGAAGGGGAAACTTTAGCAGGACGTCCGTTATTATTACTCTCAGTCCTGCCAAAAATAATATCAAACAGGAAAAAACAAGAATCTAATTAATACCAAAAAGAATACACAAAAAATTACAAGCATTCTCTAGAGCGCAAGAAGCTGTACCTCCCAAAGTCTCGAGCCTGAACGTTAACAGGTCCTTTGGGCAATGGACTAGACACCTGAAAATGGGGGAGCGCCAAACTGAGAAACCTACCACTTGGCAGATTAAAAGTAGAAGCACAAACTGAGAAACAAATTCCACTCTGTGTCCAAGATGGGTATCAGACCAAATTATGGAAAAGCATTGAAAACAATAGTATTCCTAATTTTCTATATCCCAAAAACAATGTAGAGAGTGGCCGTGTGTCTTTAACTTAAGATTTAGTTCGGCATTCTGCTCACTGTAATCTCATGACTAACGAGATCCTTAAGAACAGGGACCCTAACTGCAATCTTTGTCTGACTTAATGGCAATAACTTTTTCAGTAGGAGGATATGTGTTAGGTGGCTCCGGCTAATGAGAAAGCAAAAGCTCTAATTTCTGTCATCTCTTCCCGTTTTTGATGATTTGGTTGGAGCATATTGTTATATTTTTTAGGATAGTTTCAGTATCTTGAGTTGTCTTGGGATAGATTATGAAGTTTGTCATCTTATTGGGCTTCGGTTTCTTCTCCATTTAAGTGGATTTTGTTATTTTTTCATTTCTAGAGACTGGAGGGTGGTGTCTGAGTGTGATTTGTAGATTAAATCTTAGATGTTTTGGGTTTCATTGTAGGTTGTACTTCTTTCCTTTAAAAAATGCAAAGATAAACCCTAAAGCTCCCATGAACAATTTGTACAATCGCTTCATCTTGAAATGGTGCAAGCACATTTTGACAAGCTTTACAGGATTTTAAGATATGTTTACTGAATCAAATTGAAAATAGAATAAGGATAATTCAGGTTGAATTTCGACCAAACTACTTCCGGACTTCTGTTTATAACCAAAATAAAAGGTTTTTCAAGTCATTAATAAAAGGTTTTTCTGTACCTCTATTCTCCAGTGAAAACACTGAAAAGAATGAAGAACAAAATAATTCCACAATGAAATGTTCTAATGTTTGAAAGAACCTTTTGGAATGTCTTCAAAAAAATAATTCATGAGCGAACAAAAGCAATTCAGATGCAAAATACCAATTCAAAAGCATTTCATAGGCTAGTAGAGAGAGAACACAGAATGAGGCAAAGAATGAACCGAACAAAAGTAACGATGGTATAGATGCGAAAAATCACCCTGATTGTGGAATATCCGTGCAATGAAAATATAGCAATAAATTCTTCACGACAGAAAATATAAGAGTAATAAGAACCTGGGGTGATCCAACTAAATTTGCTTTCTCTGTCAATCTATCGAACAATTTCTCATTTTCTTCATGCAACCTCTGCAAATACAAAAGGGGAAATAGAGGCACATTAACATGCCAGACTGAAAGAAGCATATAAACTTAGTTCGGTGGCAGTAATATATAACTCTATAACGAAAGGAAAATATGGAATCACACAAATATAATTGAGTGGCAACATCAAAAAAATCTCTGAAAAAGAAGGAACGCATAAGAGAATAGGAGGAAAAAATTCAACTGAATTTGTAAAAGTACAAATGCAAGACCACTAGCTATATAATACCACTAACTGCTCACCAACCTCTAGAATGAGAGATAAAGGAATCCCATCAAAAGGTAAAGATGAGAATATTCATTTACAAGTGCGCCTCTCTCTCTCTCTCTCTCTCTCTCTCTCTCTCTCTCTCTCTCTCTCTCTCTCACACACACACACACACATTTCTTTAATCGAACTAAATTTTGTATCAAAGTAAGAGCACTGAGAGGTATCTAGCCTCAAGAACGACCTAGCGGATGTCACCCCCAGAAAAATTACCGGCTTGATCTGCCAAGGAAATAGATACAACCTGCAAAGTTTGCATAATATCGGGTAGAGTAACGTAATTTCAGAGAAATCATTAGCGGAGATTAATGTTATTAGAATGTTTATTCAAGTGAATATCAGCCCAACAATAACCACAAATTCTAAACTCTAGAGCCAAACAGTACAGCAACAACCCAAAACACAAAGGCCCCACAGCCTTGAACACTCATTCATTAAATTTTTTTATTTTTTTTGATAAGTACATAATTATATTAGAAAGAAGGCATAAAGGGAATGTCACCTGTATACAAAAGAAGGCCACAGAAGAAAAACGCCCTATACATTGCCAAGAGAATGGAAAAGCTCAAACCAATCTAAAAATTGGTCAAGGGATGGATAACAATCTCCCTTGTCCCAACTGTAAAAGCTATTCAGCAAAAAGAATTTTATCCTAGACATAGGTTTTTCCACCCCTTCAAAAACTCTCAAATTTCTCTCATGCCATAAGACCCACATCAGACAAAGACGAATCATGGCCAACAAACTCTTCCTTCTTTTACCCATTCTCAAAAGCTCAATAATATACATATGCCAAAACCCATACTTATTAGCACATGTGTACTGGTATGATACAGATATGTTGTTACAACAGAACCTTAAAAACACACCCAAAAAAAGAAGAATACTATGGGTACAGCTGGGATATGTATGTTAAAGATATTTTGCTTACGTTCAAGAGGAATCCATTAAATTGACGTTACAAATCAAGCTAAAGAGTTACAGGTTACTTAACGGCTCAGCTAATTAAGGATAGAAACCACAGTTTAATACGTAGGAGGAATGCATTAAATTTACGTTACGAATCAAGCTAAAGAGTTACAGGTTACTTAATGGCTTAGCTAATTAAGGATAGAAACCACAGTTTAATGCTAAAAGTAACATACAGATACAGTTTAATATCAGCTCATTAAGGAACTAATAGAGCAATGCTTGATTCGAAAAGCAAGGGGAAAAGAAAAAAAAGTCTCATCAAGCTAGTTACAGGTTACTTAACAGCTTAGCTAATTAAGGATAGAAACCACAGTTTAATGCTAAAAATAATGTACAAATACAGTTTAATATCAGCTTATTAAGGAACCAATAGAGCAAAGCTTAATTCGAAAAGCAAGGGGAAAAAAAAAAAGCGTCTCATCAAGCTAACTTCGTTTTCCCATAAAAGAAACTGCTATTTCTGGCTCGGGCACACCTTCAGATGAATGTGATATAGCAAAGTCTAACGATGCGCTTCGCATACCTAGTACGCATGCAGAAGTACCATGCGAAGTATCGCAACCTTTACTAACCAAGTAAGGATAAAACATGATTTTAGAAGTACTCATGCTTCATAGGTTATGGGCTAAAACCGTAACGAAGAATAGAACTAGAATGCTAATACCAAACGAAACAAACCAAAATAGTCATATAATTTAGCATTACCGATTAAATACTGGGATACACATCTACTAAACAGACCCCTTCATGCCAAAGTCGATTCACACGTGTGAAAATTGAACTCTATATCAAGCTCCACAAGGTATACCGAGACAAAAAAAGACAGAAGTTAAAGCAGCTGATCTCTATGCCACGATGTCATATGAGCATCATTATATAGTAAAGTCATGTAGCAATATGATGCAAGCACTATAAAGCGACAACTTAAAACAGGTGAACTTCTAAACAAGCAGAGTTGTTTAGGAATGGACCTCAATAAGGGCATCACGCTTTAACAGTTCCTCTTCCAGTTTCTTGGTAACTGCAATGGAATCCATGGCACCCCCTGCAGCTTTCGGTATTGGTTGAGCCACAGACTTTGAGTCTGAGCCAAGCTGCCTGGCATGAAGAGCCTCATTTAATTGCGACTCAATGCTTTGTAGTTTTGCCTACAATAGTAAGGTACCAAACAATATTTATTATACAACACCCAAATATCACAACTTATTCTTATCAGGAAACAGAAACATGAACTATTAACTTCATATCATGGGGACTTTATACAATCCAACAATGTCCAATATTTCTGGCAGCTTAAGAAAAGAATAATTTGTACCCAATGAAATAATTATAAGCAAAATCATCGATGACAGAAGCACCACCACTTCAACCAAAGCACATTGAATAAACTACACACACGTGTATATATATACACACACACACAGAGTGCAGGTTTATATTTCCGATGACATAAATCAAGATACATAATATAAGAAAATGAATTCCCGAATAGGTTTATTGAGCTCCTCCTTTGCAGATACATGCACAGTATATACATGTGAAGTGAAGTCACACATCACCTGAGCTGCTAAGTGTGAAGGTGCCCTACCTTCAATAGTTAGCTTTTGGGAATTCTACCCAAGCCTACCCAAGCCTATGTAACAATTTATCATAGTAGGATACCAGGGATGGATAGGTTGCACGTCTCTAACTTGCATGCCACCGGTGCTACCAAGTGAGAATGTTGTGCACGAGGGAGGGTGTAAAATGAAGTCTCACATTGCCTAGTGTGAAAATAAAATGCAACCTTTAAGTATGAGGGAACCTAAACTTTAATAGCAAGCATTTGGGGTGAAGTTATACCAAGATCGCAAATGATACCATCCATCATCGTAAACTTAAGCAACTTCTCCATTTGAGTAAGGTTTCCAACAAAAAACTTGGGATATCATCCCTTAATGAAATCCATTTAACAATGGGGGCAGTGTGTCAGGGTTCAAAAATGTCCAAAAGCCTTAATTCTTTAGAGCCTAAAATTGGGGGGAAGCCCTGCTAGAACAACACTTAGGGCCTATTCTTCCTAAATTTTTGGTCTGGTGTTTTTTCGATATTATTTACTTTTCGTAATTTTTTGTTTAGTTTTTCGTCATAATTTTTGGAATTAATCATTTGTCTCGACAAGAGGAATAAAAAAATATAAAAATGTGGACCTAAGTTGAAGAAAGTTCATACAGGACGACACTAAAGACAAAAAAGACAACTGATTTGGTATTTTTTACGTCGTTAATGAACCTTTTTTTGCTTTTGGTTGTAATTCCCCTCTCGTCGAGCAGAAATGCCAATCCAAAAAGTTTAACGTGAATCAAACAAAAATTCAAAAAAGACGAAAAAAAATACCAACACAAAAATTTTGGAAGAACAAGGATGAATGCACTCCAAAGCCAACTATGCAAAATGTCTGAGACTGAGGAAATCAACACTTCAATCGTTAAAGTCCAATTATGCCTGTTTCGATAGCCAAATAAGAATGCAAATGAGTACTTCAGCATTTGACATCAACAACCCATTTCTAATTCCCAGCAAATTACGCCGATTTTGACAACAAAAAAACAATTGAATATCCTTGTTCTCATACCAACCACAATCAACAGATACCCCATACCAACCACAATCAACAGATACCCAGAAAATTATGACCATTTCGACATCAATAAAAGAAAATGAATATCTTCCCATCGTTAGCTTTTTTAACAAATGTTTTGACAAAATAAATGTTGACTCATCTTTCATGCTTTCCACTCCCTAGCGCTTCCTTAAAAATCTCCACCATCCAATCTAGATGGATGCAAACATAAAGTAAGAACCTTCTGTAATGCACATGAAGCCTCTCCAAGATCAATAAAACGAGACCGAGGAAAATCAAGACCCATAGAAATTTTAACTACATTCAGCAAAAAGATGCTGCATTAAAAGATAGGGAGATATTATCCACTATAATATTCGTGATTTGACTATGAACAGTAGGAAGTAGTCGTGATTTGACTATGAACAGTAGGAAGTAGGAACACTCAAGACTCCAAAACTGAAGCATTGAAAGAAAGAGGAACTAAGATAGGAGGGGCACCTGTTAATCACAATTAAGCTTGAAATTTTACATCCATGATCTATCACAATAGCATATTAATAACTTAAACATTTATTATGAAGCACCAAAGTTTGTAATACATACCTTTACAAATGTTTCTAATAATAACCACTAAACTACTAGGGGATCTGAGATAATTAGGGAGAGACGCAAAGGCAAAAATGGGAATCGGATGCTGTCTTTAAGATTGTAAGAAGGGACTATTTGGATTAATATAACAATACTAGGAGATCTTGCATAAATTGGATAAGGAAATAGTGTGACTTTATAAGGGGTATGAAAGATATTCTCCACATAAGGGGATACTAGCATAATTGCAAATACATAAAGTGGGGCACGTGTTTTGGAATCGCCCAAACCAACACACACAATTGCAAGAAGAATAACTCAAACAAAGAACACAAACAGAACAGCACGACACAGAGATTTTATGTAGTTCTCCAATTGAATAGTCAGGTACATTCACGATTCACCCAGTTTCCACTATGTATGGAATAAAGAAGAATGTACAGTTCCATTGCCTGCTTACAACACATTTTATATCTATAATTTGAATCACCAATTACCATGATGCCCATGTTAAGGTCGAAACCCGAGATAGTCAGCAATGTGGCAAACCAAACTGAATAAGCTTCATAAACCCACCGGCCCTAAGTTGGTTCTATCCCTGCTTGAAATAATCCCCTTTTTCAGGATCACATCCCTAAATATTCAACCTCCTTCCTTGAACTCCAGTGTGATTTTCTTCATTATCCTTTACCCGTGTACAAATATCTGAATTCTTGAAGGAGTACATGAGTTTATAGTTAATGTCCCTCAGCTTTTAAATCTTATTTCTGTAAAACGGTAAGGTGTGCTAGTCGACCTTTTCCAGCATATGGAAAAATAAAAAACGTAAGCTGCTCTTCGTACTTCCAACTTTTGTCATCTTGTATACATCCCTTACCATGAATTGACTTTCAATGGGTTTCAAGACTTCATGGAATATCAACACCTAGAACAGTGATGCAAGTCCATTGCAGTGCTTGTAGAAACATCGATGGCAAAAGGCTGCTAAAGACGGTCAGAATTGTTGGACATAAATGGACTGCGAAAAAACCTCCTAAGACAAAACAGTTTGAAAATAAAAAACAGAAAGATGTACGGAAAATTTCGAGACTGTGCATTAAGATCTAATATCCTAACTGCTGCAGTTTACAAATAAAATAAAGTCAACACATGACCAACCTGTAAAGTTTGAACCGTTGAATCACGTTGTTGTATCTGCAATTTATGGTCTTGCTCCAACTGCAATAGTAGTGCAACTTGGTTTCTAAGCTGAGCATTTTGATCCTTTTCTATCTTATGTTTCTCTGTGAGCATGATGTTTTCTGACTGCACCCACGAGGGAATGGAGGCTGTTAGAACATGCAAAGCTATTCTGGTGAAATAAAGTGTTTTATCACCCGCATAATCATTATATTGAAAATCAAAACCCTCCAATGCAGTTTTCTGTTGCATCAAGTGAGAGTGGATCACAATCTGGTGGACTACATTAAAAAGCATCAAAGAACATGACATAAGGAAGGCATCAAAAGGGAAACAGTTACAGTACGGACACAAGGTCAGTGGCATGTATCAGTCGTTATAAGGCCATATTAGATTTTCGCCACTATTTGTTAAACATGACAAGTGCAACATAACCAAATGACATCAATTATCAACTTCACTTGTTTGTTCAGAAGGATGGAGGATGAATTTTAGCGAGTGTTTGCAGGTGTAGTCTCAGTGGTTGGCAAGCAAAATGACGAGATGTTTGATGAGCTTGCTCGTGTGGCCTAAAGATTATTGCTTGGCGTTGTGTATTGGATTTTAATGTTGTTCTGTTTCCTCATGAGAGTCTGGGATAACTTTCTTTTGGCTCGAATCTCGATCCTGAGAAACTTCTCTACTATGAATGAAGATCTCCAGCTCATGGATGTCCCTTCATTTAAGCGTTTGTAGATTAGATAACTGGGTCAATCGATATTCAAAACAGTATGCAAAAAAAAAAAAATTTGAATTAGAAGTACTGGTATGACACTGTTATAGAGCAGTGTTGTAACAAAACCTTTAAGTCTGACTGCAGCGTAAAAGAAACTTTCCACGCCTTTTGAACTTCATTGAAAAGTAGTACACACTGATCATTTGCGTCTTTCAGAGCTTTCCTCAAGGCCAAAACCTCCTGCTTGAGATCATTAATTTCCTTCTCTTTGTCATACAATTCCTTGCGTGCATCATTTGCCTACAATTGATGTTTCAAACCAGAACTGAGCGAAAGAAATGTGTATCTTACAGAAAAAATAGTGCTCAAGCATTGCTGACTGTAAATCACATATCAATTCCTAGGTTGAACTATTTGGGGCAGTACGCCAGCAACCAGACTAGTTCCATGTCAATCAAAACATGTACAGGTCTAAAGTTGCTTATGTCTAGAGATGCAAATTAATCAAAGTAAAACCTGTTGTTAGAATCAAAAAGAGGTCAGCAGAACTTACAACATCTCTCCATTTTTTTATTGTATCTCTATTTCCAAGGCTTAGTACAGCATTCCGTGCTCTGGCAGAAAAATTGAGGGATGATAATGTCTCGGACAAATTCGATAGATTGGGACATACATTAACAATCATCAAAGTTTTTGTGCTTCCACCTACAGAAAGAAGAATACATTAAAAGAAACAAATGAAGGTTTTGTACATTAAAAAAGGAAAGTTGTCCTACCAAAACAAATAGGATAGAAAAAAGAAAAAAAACAAAATTAACCAAGTGACAAGGATATTTAGGATAGAGAATGAACATAACGGCATAAAAGGAAAAATAGAGCATCTATCAAAGATAGTTTGTGCGTATGTTGAGCCTTGCAGAGGTCCCAATAATATGATATATTTACAGAGTTACAATACAGACTACCCACGCAGACTCTAAAACTATGGTCATTTGATAGATTTTAGCGCTTAGAAATTTTCCAAGTTGTAGCAAATTCAGTCCAAATAGATGCATATGTGAAAGGCACATGTCCAGGATTTTCCATGTAACTTCCACTTCAAGAACTGACAAGTTTTTTCATGTCCTTTCTTAGCGTTAATTCTTGTTAGATGCCTCACACCAGCCAACCTAGCATATAAGGTGGGAGCATCCTTCACGTGGCTGATTTTTGTACTGTTAGAGCTTGTCCCACTTCAGGCAATCGTCACCTCCAAAACTAGTACAAGAGCATGTGCGGCTCCCCACTCGTTGCGAAGTGGTATTGTGTTGGCAATGGGTCCTAATACATAACATTCTCTAATTTCGACCAGGTAACTGCTTAGTATCAACTTAATTGCAGCTCACTACAAGAAATCATGCAGGAGCAATAAAATAGTATATATATGGTAAACAATAAACTTACCAACTCAAATAAAACTGTATATGGCAAATTAAAAGGGCATAAGATGAACTATCCTTGTCAGACCCTCTGAAGACATCAGAAATTGCACCAAAGCTATAACAAGTCAATGCTTCATGAATCGACTTATAAAACGAACATTTACATGTGAGAAAACTAGTACCTAGTGAGTCTGATAGTACTTTGGTCAGCATTGAATTTTCACAAGGAATGAATTCCTTCTTGGATGTCAACGAACTTAAAACATCACCCAACCTACATATACAAACATAAACAGTCAAGACGTGAAGCTGGATGACCGACGCAAAGAATTTGTAGCCTCTTCACACACAAGAGCACTGAATGCTTTTCTGCGTCAAACAGGAAAAAACTGTACTTAGAAGTACATATTAAGGCTTCTAGTAAATCATTGGTAAATTATTCCACAAGGCTACTACAGCTATACAGTTTCACAGCAATGACAGGAAATAGCTCACTATGAATAACATGAAAACCCAAATGACACCACCTAATGCTGGCCCTTCAACGAATGGTTGAAGGGGGAATATGGCTACAAAGCTATGATTACACAACTTTTCACCACATGGAAACAGCCACCTGGAGGAACTCATGTTTTACTCTGAACAGATAAAACTAGTACAGTGGCAGGTAAAGTGCAGTCTGAGTAGATGAATTATCAACTAACTACAATGTCTCCAATATACTTGTTAGCAGCGAGGTGAAGTGATGTAAACTGCTAGTATCGGCAGCAATACCAAGTTCATAGAACCACAACATACGCTGAATGTGATTTCATGACATGGAGTAAGTCTGTCGCACGCTCCCCACCGTCATCTTCCACAGTTAGACTTGCACTTCCAGCCAGGTCAACAAGAGAGAGCTTGCTATATAAATTTTCTCCAGAGATCAAATTGTTATAATGTATATGAATTGTGACAATCCTGAAAAGGAAAGAATCAAGATAAAACTCAGCTTTATCCAAATACCTTAGAAAACATTGCAACTCGTAAGATATGCATGACAAAGGCAGAAACTTTGTAATCTGTAATTACATCAACATGCTAAAAGAAGTTCAAGATATCCTACTTTTCGACAAACCTTTAATTAATTACATCAACATGCTAAAAGAATTTCAAGATATCCTACTTCTCGACAAACTTTCAATAAAAACAAATATGTTTGTGCAAGACATTGGGCAAGATAATAACTCTAAACTGGCAGCTGAAATCCAAAATCCGCAAGTTAAAAGACCCTAGGCACACTGCTCATTACAACCAACACATTAACGAACAAAAGCTCCTCATTTACCTAATAGTTTATTTTCCTTATCAGATGTCCTAGAGGATCAGACGATGGAAAAACACTTGCCCATCGTGAGGTCTGAAATTTTTAATCAAAAGAGAACTCTTTAACGAACCAACAGAAGTGATGTGAGACTGGGATTCACATCAAAGGATTCACTATCTAGAATACATCTGCTAAGGTCTATATGGCTATACAAATAGGCTCCTTCAAACATCAAAAGGTTGTGATTCCTTCTTAATGCCAGAAAGGTACAAAGAACAAAATACATATTTTCCCACTTCAGTATCTTAAAAGACCATCACTTCTCATGTAGATTAAGTTTGAGAATGATTCCACGTCGAAAACTCCGAAGAAGAAGGAAAATAAGAGGGTGATGAAGCTGAGGTGGCAATCCGATCACAGATACATCATCCAGGCTGAAACATTCAACGAGATGGTAACCAAGTTAGACCCATATTTGGCCAAGTTTCCGGTTAGATAGACTCCATATGGAGATATATCAATCAAGTTTCGTATCAGCATAAAAAATATCCCCATTAAACAATAGTGAAATCCATGATCTAATAGGAACCAAATAGTACGTGAACATATTGTAGTTCACGTGTAATTGCGCAAGTCCAGCCATTTATAACGTGATTCAGATCAAATTCTTTAATGGAGTAAAAGTGAAAAACCTTTTGAGATGAGTTTTAAAACAATATGTAACTACCAAGCCTATTTCAATGAATTTAGTTTCAGCAGCTTGATATGGGTCTATTGTCTAGTTTAATGTAAATGATTGCATTTCTTTCAAGAAACCAAATCAAACTAAACCAGCATGAGAGACAATGAGGATAAGGAGTACAGTGAGTATTCCAACAGTCACAGGAAAAATAGGAGTGCCATTGCCAAACCTGGACTATTGCAATTTCTTCTAAAAAATCCAAAACTCAGTGGCATTTTATAGTGATGAAAGATGTTCTTCTCTCCTAGAAGGAATAAGCCTAGCCTTATTGTCCAAAGATAATTCAGAGGAAAGTGTGACAATAAAGTGAAGAAACCTAAATCAGAATCTCTAGAAAAGCAAAGCCATGGCCTAATTACGAGGGGCACAAAAAAAGAAACATACAGATGAGAGAAGTTGAATTTCAGTAGATCATTTCCCCGATTCTGAAATGCCACTCTCAAGACTCTGGAGAAATCCAGCGGGTTATCAACCTTTTCCTGTACAAGATTTATTAATGAATCTGATGACCCTATCTGGATCTTTGGGAAGCCGTTTCTTGGTTCTGAAAGCAGATCCCTTATCTACAAGTAAATAGAGGAAAACTATCATTAGAGAATGCTCAAGATGCTAAGCCGAAGCAATTGGCCAAGAAAACAAAAGCACGAGATAAGAGGAGTCACAGAACATTATGATTATGAGAGTGAGGGGAACAAAGGGTATGCAATAGGCAGAAATGCTGAGATGTAGTAGTTACACAACCTGTTCATTGTAGATTTCAAAGACTGAGACAGAAAACTCAAATCGTGAAGTAGAGGTTGTATCTGAATTGGACAAATCAAACAACTCCTCAAAACTTCGGGCATATAACCCTCGATCATGGCTAGATCCTTCCTGAAAAATATGGGTAGGACATATAAGTAGCACATTGATCTGAACATCAAACAATTGCCCGAAGCATGGAGCATATCACAAGATGAGACAACAAATCTGTTTTATGGAGTTCAACAAAATAGTGATTTCCCTGTTATACATCAAATAACAATCATAGGAATGGAAACGGAGTAGATCTTATGCACTTAAATTTTTGTACGCAAATTAAACAAACCTACGAATATGATGAATTTACATATACAGAGAGGAAGGGTGAGAGGTACCAAAGTGTGTGTCTTCCCTGAGCCGGTTTGTCCATAAGCAAAAATAGAAACATTATATCCATCCAAAGCTGACTGCACAAACGGTTGAACAGCACTGAAAAGTTCAGCTGCACATACGAAATTCAATTGTAGTTACTGAGATAACTTCCTTCCACATGACTAAAACTAGTTCATAGTTCCGGAGTAAACAAAAAGGATAACATTATAGCAAAGAAAAATTAATGCCACCTTGTCCAACATGAGGTCCATAAACCCTGTCAAATTCAAAATCCTTCTTTAGAATGGCAACGTTATCATCACCAGTAGGAATGCGAATGGTAAAATCATCAGGATATTCAACAACAGAAGGACCTTCATCTTCAAAGAGAGGTCTTGAACGACAAAACACTTTTACGCTTCCTGAAATTTTCATGAAAATAAATTCTTGAAATTACCTGTCCATGCACAATGTAAAGGGAGAACTTACAGAATTATGATTACCTTTGGCAGTCAATAAGTCATTGAACAACTTTTTCTTCTCATTTATCAGTGGAGAAATCCTCGCTTCAGTTTCAAAGGCAGCCTGGTCTGAAAGTAGACTATATTATGCATTTATATACTAAATATTGTAACCATAACCATGTTAACAATAATCCATTCAAGAAGAAGGTTGTGATTCCACAGAAGAATTCAGCGAAGCCTTTTAATAATATTAAAATTTAAGCAATGTTAAATGTTAAGGTTCATCAGGAAGAGGTAAAGCATAAAGTACATGCCAAACTTTGTTGCCCACATCCAAACTGCATTCAAAGTGCTAAGAAAAGGCATTAAGAGTTCAAACAAATAGCTTATCCAACTGCATATGACGTAGAAACGTTCTACTTGCCTTGGGTTCCTAAAACTTGTGAATAAGTGACTAAACAATATCATATACTAGCCCAGACATGATTTCTAATCAAATAAGCATACATCTTGCTCTTCAGTTTGCAAAGAAGATATATGGCACGAACCATCATGTATGCTAACAGTTAAACTAAAGCAATTACATGGATTAATATCCTTCAGACATTATTCATTTCAACCATAGAAATAGAGCCAAACTCTTTCTTACCTAACTTGCGGGTTTTATCAGCAAGAACACCAAGATATCGCGTAACTCTATCAAGCTTTGCATTTGAGTAATCCTGGAGATCACTTGCTTCTTGTCTCAACACCAAGTAATCTTCTCTAGCAAGCTGTCCAGAAGATGTAATACAATTGAAAAATAAATGAATAATCACAGGAAAAGGCAGTGAGCAAAACAAACAATGTTTTCCTGGACAAATACAGATGGTCTCATGCAAAAAGAACTTCATATAAAGTTATTCTACCCAAGCTACCAAAAATATTCGAAAAGCTTTCAAGTCTTGAATGTCTTCAAAAGGTAAACACACAATAAAGAATAAACATATCTGCCATATGTTAGAAATCTTTTTCCTTACACAGGGCAGAGAGACAGGTCACACTCCAAACAACTACAAGTTCCAAAAGGATTAAATGATGAGCAGTACTGGGAGTCTGGATTTGTAATATTATTCACTTCATCACCATTTATTCTGTTTAGTGGGAAATGCATGGGTACTAGATTAAACAGCCTTATCTAGGTTTAGAAGTGGGCTAGGTTTCCTTACTTTTATTGATTTTACATGCCATAGATGTAAGTGTTGTTTAACTAACCAAACTGAATTTTATATATTTCTTTGGTGTTTTTCTTTTTCCTACAACTTTGTGCCTCAATAAAGTTTCGTATAACCTTGGTTTTGCCCCCAAACTGTGCATGAATCAACGAGCAGGGAGAGATTTATTCTGAAAATCCTCTAAATGTTAGCACAGATCAGATAGCTAGGCATGTCCAACTAACTGGGTTCCTGAAAATGCATGTTCCGAGAGTGGTAGACACATCCAGATTTTCAGAGCAAGGAGATTTGGATCCAATACAATTCAGATCCCAATTCCTCCATGTTTAGAGCATCTATATGCGCACAATAAGGACATGCAAGGCATATAACAACAATTCCTCCATTTTGATGCATCTATTTGTGCAAAATATGACATGGATGGCATAGAACGAAGAATATTCTCTATTAACAACTCAAATGGTAATTGCCGCGTAGAAATGCCCAATTCATGATCTTCTTTCCACTAAAGCAACTATCCCGATGTCTTGACAACCAAAAATCATGAACAATCATGAAGTGTGCCTAAAAAATAAAACTTTTCCAACACAGACACCTACAAAAATTTCAAATTTCTAACTTCTTCCTAACGATTACCTATCCTTCCCCTCTAGTCCTTTTGCTTACCATAGTCCCTACCTATTAAAGGATCATTAGAACTTTACCTAATACTAGCTGAACACAGTTGCTGATAAGAGGCCAACCTCCCTTCTAAACGTATCCGGTTATATCCCCATAATCCAAAACTTTCCACCCCCAAATCATGTATGGACCAACTAAAACTGCAGTGGTGGGACACAGCACTGTGGGACCCATCGAATACGATGAAACTAGTCCACACAAACAACAAAGAGATCTCATCCCCAATAAAATTTAATGTGGTCGCTACTAGAAATGGACCAAATAGGACGATCAACAATTCAAGGACTTCAATCCAAAATTTTGGCATCCCAAACTCCACTTTCTTGCAGAATTCAGGTGTCCGGCCAGCTTACGCGTGGAGCCCAATCATTGCCTGGGCAAACTCCTGTAGCAGTTCAAAAAAACTCCTGTAGCAATTCAGAAGTGCCGATGACTAATCTTAGTCACATAATCCTTCATTAGGGCCTTCTGCTCATGCTCACAATCCTCGCTCTTGCAAATTATGGTATATTGAAAAACGATATCAAGTTCGCCCTCGCGCACAATTACGTGACTTAGTGACTAACAACCGGCATTGCCTCGAATAACCGTCGTACCAGTACCAACTACCAAACAACACTAGAATTAGTCACATCAAAACACAGTCCAGTCACGTAAGTAAAATACTGAAAGAAAGAATAAAAAAGATTAAAAATAATAAAAAAATTTACTTTAACTTTGTCATTCAATCTCTGGAGCTTGGACGCCAGTGCAGGCCTCGAGACATCGGAAGGCAACAAAAACGACGACGCGGAAACCGAGTACCGCCTCACCAGGGGCGAAGAAGGCGGCGGCTTCTGTTCGTCGGACTTCCTCGGCTCGAACCCCGACACCTCCCAGTTCCACCGGTTTTTCTGCTCCGCCATACGAACAAACCCTAAGCCGATTTCAAATTCCAATCGGAGGGTTTCACCGAGAGAGGTCCCTCCTCCCTCTCTCTCTCTCTCTCTAGACTTTCTCTGTCTCTCTCTAACTTTGATTTGGGCCTTTCATTTGAGGTTTCCCTCTTGGCTAATTTTGAGTGTGTTTGACGGGAGGGGGATGAGGGATACGACGTCGTTAAAGAAAGGTGGGGACAACAACGGGACACCCTTCGGCTTTTAAACTCGCAAGTTTTTTTTGTGCTCCTTGTTAACTTGACGACTCGCATATCTCTATGGGAAAATTATTCAATGCGTATGGGACACAGATTGTCCCAAACTCTTCTTTTTCATACATTTGTCATTTTTTTTATATTATACATTTGACAAATGTAAGATAAAGAAAAATCTGGAAAACTGTGTCACATGAGGACTCGGCATGTTGCCGAGCAGCTTTCCATCAAGCAGGTGCGGAGTGGCTGATTATCTCGACACGGATGACTCAGATCGAATTTGTAGCACATGAAAATTTGAACTGTTCATTACTTGATTATGATCCGAATCATCAATTGTCAAGATGAACAGCAGAATCAGCAGCTATATGTCGCTAGATCTCCTCACGTGGTACCCTGGAATAATTTACTCCTCTCTGTATGGTGTCTGTGTCAGACAATGCAGGGCACGTGAGCGTGCATGATTCTTGTTCGTACTTTCGTTTTGGAACTCTTTGGTTAGCTGGCATATTAACGAGGCAGTTCTTAGCGAGGATTGGCAATGGAAACAGAAAGGATAACGGTACAAAAAATAAAATAATTGGAGTCACTTTATTTAAAATATTTTGTCTACGGTGCTTTTAAAAAATAAGCTTCTGGTATCCGCTTTAGCATTCAAGCTTGAATTCTGAAACAAAATGGGACGTTTCACAAATGCTCCAACTGATATAGGATTGATCTTATTTTTTTGTAGGGATTACGAATAAAATGAGCGGCTCCGATGTTTTGTTTTTTTACCCAAGAGGGGTATGTACTCCCTATTGGATGGGTGTGGAATTCTTGTAAGTTGTTAAGATTTTTTGGAAGGTTCCAATCTAAAATCAATTGGCTATAGATAAAGCAGCAACTTTAGATTATATTAATTAACCAAGTTTGACTGGCTTAGATGACCGATATGAGATAAGGTCAGACACTCCCTCTCACGTGCAGTCCGGATACACGTGAAGGTATGAATTGACGAGACGAGACGATTTGACTCGGGCAACGGAAACTCAACCACGTAAGGTAAGGCCACCCAAGACTGAGCTTTCGTATATATTGTGTGAATGTGGTCGGTCGGCGATTATATGAGTATAAATTTTGAACATATTTGTATTCAATTCCGTATCCGGACATTAGTATCTAAAGTATTTTTCCAAAAAAAAAAAAAAAACCTTAACAACCTCATATCTACGACAAAGTGTCTGGGTTTTATTATGTATTATAAGCTTTAATACTTACTTGAGATATTTCGGCAAGGAAATTCAATACTTACTTGTGGACAATGGATGTATTATTCAAGTTACAGGTACTTTAAACTTAGGTTTAGTGAGATAAGTTTATTTCCTTGTAACAGAGTTTTTTTTTGTCAAAATTGTAACATAGTTAATGAGAGATTGTTAAGTACCCCGTCATACCCTATGTTGGGTAAAACTTGACAATCGCATAATATTACAGAGAAAATTTTCATTAACAACGTTACAATTACAAGATTGAATCAAATTACAGAATACAAAACCAGTAGATAGAGCATAAGAACGAGATACAAACAGATTTTCTGAATCAAGAACCGAATCTTGTGTGATACCACAGTCTCCTTAAGAAAGATTCGCCGCCTACCGTGAGTGTTGTGGGTTGCGTCGGCGATTTCCTCCCAGAGTTGGTACGGCTAAATCGCAAGCCATCGGAACACCACCGTCGATCAGCTTGGCGAACTGACTATCGCCTGCCTCTCTCTCTCTCAAAGAACAATATGCTGGAAGAATGTAAGTTGTAGACACCCCAATCTGGGCTTCCAGATTAGTTTACTTACGGTTTTTGATTCCCCAATGATGAAATGGATCAAGAACACCCAGGGAATGATAGCGTGTTTGAGTTTTGAGTGTTTGCAAAACCCTTGAACCTAACCTAGCCTAAGCCACTTCAAAAACCAAAAACCTAGCTGACCCGCGCCAGGGCGCATCCATCCCGCGCCCGGGCGCACCATCGCGAGCCAGACTCACTCCATCGCGCGACAGTGCGCCAGGGCGCACCATCGCGCGACAGTCTCACTCCGTCGCGCGACGGTCCAACCTATCACCGACCTTTCTGAAGGAGGACAATTGGCCACCAATGCAGCCTCAGCTAGGCCTCGTGGACTGCCTGAACTCCTCTGTTTCCAACCAGATTCACCCCTTTTCCCTATAAGTATCCCCATTTGTTTCTCTTTCAAAGGGTCACAAAAATTCAAAAGATTAGCACAAGCTCTAGTGCTTTTTCACCCAATTTCACATTCCTCAATCTTTCAAAACACCTCAATCAACTTCAAACATCAAAAGCTCAAATACTCTTTCAAACCCGAAGCCAAAGGTATAGCTTACCTTTGTTCTGCTTCTATTCTGATCTCTGAGGGGGGCTGGCAGAGCCAAGGCTGGTAATCAATACCAGTCCTGGTCCTAAAGCTGGCGAGGTTTCAAAAACCATCATGGTAGGAACCAGCGCGCGATGGTCCCACTATCTCGCGCGACACTCCGGTGCTGCACGAGATGGACCGCGTGGGGATTGGTGTCCTATTGTTTTCTATTTATGTATATATAGATCACTCTGCAAGCATGATAATAATCAGTTTACTGCTTTCCTTAGTATAAACTGTTAGCCTTGTAGTTAATTTACATTTCTGCTGATTGTTGAATACCCCTGGGATAATTCTGGATCTGTCCCAGAACCCAGAAAATGTGAACCAAGCACTGGTCTGGTTGCGCCAGGGCGCACCATCGCGCGACAGTGCGCCAGGGCGCACCATCGCGCGCCAGGGCGCACCCTCGCGCGACAGAGTGACTCCATCGCGCGATAGTTTGCCTCTGACCAGGGACTGGCCTTGCACGGGTAGCTCGGCCTTAGGCCATTATTTTGTCCCCACACTGTTCATGGGGTGTTTTATTAATTTGTAGAGCTTTTTCAGCCTTTAAACTGTATATTATGCTGCTATAAACTGCGTGGTTTGTCCTGGGTGTGCACTAGTCCTTCCAGAGCCCAGAAGGTTTGAGAATAAGAGTTGTGGGTTTGAGCTCACAGGCGCGCGTGTGTCTTGGAGTTGTGCGCGCAGGAGTAAACCACATGTAGTGACTTGTTCAGTGCATGTTGGTTTCTTCCTGCGCACGTCACTCCAAAACAGGGGCTCCCCAGTTTGTTTAAACTTCCACAGCAGTCTGTTCTCATCCTATACTAACTGCTCATTATCTCGACACGGATGACTCAAATCGAATTTGTAGCACATGAAAATCTGAACTGTTTCATTGCTTGATTATGATCCGAAACATCAATTGTCGAGATGAACAGCCGAATCAGCAGCTCTATGTCGCTAGATCTCCTCACGTGGTACCCCGGAATAATTTACTCCTCTCTGTATGGTGTCTGTGTCAGACAATGCAGGGCACGTGAGCGTGCATGATTCTTGTTCGTACTTTCGTTTTGGAACTCTTTGGTTAGCTGGCATATTAACGAGGCAGTTCTTAGCGAGGATTGGCAATGGAAACAGAAAGGATAACGGTACAAAAAATAAAATAATTGGAGTCACTTTATTTAAAATATTTTGTCTACGGTACTTTTAAAAAATAAGCTTCTGATATCCGCTTTAGCATTCAAGCTTGAATTCTGAAACAAAATGGGACGTTTCGCAAATGCTCCAACTGATATAGGATTGATCTTATTTTTTTGTAGGGATTACGAATAAAATGAGCGGCTCCGATGTTTTGTTTTTTTTACCCAAGAGGGGTATGTACTCCCTATTGGATGGGTGTGGAATTCTTGTAAGTTGTTAAGATTTTTTGGAAGGTTCCAATCTAAAATCAATTGGCTATAGATAAAGCAGCAGCTTTAGATTATATTAATTAACCAAGTTTGACTGGCTTAGATGACCGATATGAGATAAGGTCAGACACTCCCTCTCACGTGCAGTCCGGATACACGTTAAGGTATGAATTGACGAGACGAGACGATTTGACTCGGGCAACGGAAACTCAACCACGCAAGGTAAGGCCACCCAAGACTGAGCTTTCGTATATATTGTGTGAATGTGGTCGGTCGGCGAGCATATGAGTATAAATTTTGAACATATTTGTATTCAATTCCGTATCCGGACATTAGTATCTAAAGTATTTTTCCAAAAAAAAAAAAAGAACCTTAACAACCTCATATCTACGACAAAGTGTCTGGGTTTTATTATGTATTATAAGCTTTAATACTTACTTGAGATATTTCGGCAAGGAAATTCAATACTTACTTGTGGACAATGGATGTATTATTCAAGTTACAGGTACTTTAAACTTAGGTTTAGTGAGATAAGTTTATTTCCTTGTAACATAGTTTTTTTTTTTCAAAATTGTAACATAGTTAATGAGAGATTATACCGTCATACCCTATGTTGGGTAAAACTTGACAATCGCATAATATTACAGAGAAAATTTTCATTAACAACGTTACAATTACAAGATTGAATCAAATTACAGAATACAAAACCAGTAGATAGAGCATAAGAACGAGATACAAACAGATTTTCTGAATCAAGAACCGAATCTTGTGTGATACCACAGTCTTCTTAAGAAAGATTTGCCGCCTACCGTGAGTGTTGTGGGTTGCGTCGGCGACTTCCTCCCAGAGTTGGTACGGCTAAACCGCAAGCCATCGGAACACCACCGTCGATCAGCTTGGCGAACTGACTATCGCCTGCCTCTCTCTCTCTCAAAGAACAATATGCTGGAAGAATGTAAGTGCTTGAATTTTCTGATGTTTTCTCCAAAAACATGAGCCTCCTTTCATAGAGGGTTGGAGATAGAGGGTTGGAGGCCAATGTAACTCCTGGAGATGAATGCCACTATCAACAGCTGATATGAATTCTGTCAATTGAATGAGGGAGGTTACAAGATTGAATACTCCATTATGCTGAGGGGTTACGAGAGTTACGAAATTTCACACATCAATACGTCTATTGATTGTTATACGTCAAGATACAACGAACTCGGTATATACTCGGTTGCCTCGAGAGACCCTCCGGTAGCCCCAATTTCATTCATCTAAACTTTCGTAAAATTTCCAACAACCTAAAAACCCTTTGATGTGGGCGGTGAATAATTATGCAGTATCAACTATGCATGACATAATAGTTTATGGATATTTTCAACCTTCCATTTCGTAGCTCCCGACTTGAAGATGCTAGCTCGAACTCGCAAATTCTCTGAAAAAATATTATCCTTAATAGTAAGAGAATCCAGTTCGAAAACTAAAATGTAAGAGGATCCTTTAACCCCACTTCTAAGGTTATTATATTAATGCTAGTACCCAGAAATGGAGTAGCTAGCTTGAAGATTTCTATCATTCATTGTTCACAACAACATTTAATACATGGTTTTTTGAAAATTACTAAAAAATAAAGCTCTTCCAACTATAAAAAAACAGTAAGTGGTTATGAGAAAGCAGTAAGTGGTTATTCCACGAGATCACAAGTTTCAATTCAACAGAGGCTAAATATTTCAAACATTGGACATGCCTAGTCATAACATTTATGAGTTACAGGGCTAGTGTTATTATTTATTAGACATGCCTATTAACATTTATGAGTTACATGGCTAGTTGTAACCTTTTGGGAACCCAAAGAACTTGAAAAATGAGTGCTCATTTCATGAGCAAAAATACAAATTAAAATATAAGGCGGTGTTTCCACTAATAAAAATTAAAACACTAAAAACTTAACGTATTTTACCATCTTGTTTTCACTAACAAAAAAATTTTAACATTTTATCATCTCGTTTTCAATAACAAAGAAGTTGTCAACAAAAAAATTTCTTATGACCGTAACTCTACTCACAAACCCATCAACAACTTATTCACTACCGAAAACAACTTGACATTTCTTAACAATTTATTTACTACCGGAAACACCTAACAACTTCTCAATCACGAATAAAAATTTATAAATTTTTCACTATTGGAAACACCCCCTAAGTCAAATTCAAAAAATATATATATATGCTAGCATTCGAAAAGAGAATTTTCAAAATTATGCCACATTCAGTACAATACTTGAGCACACCAAGCAAGGCGTTCATATTGCGCCCCAAAACTTGTGAAGTACTCCGTATTTATTAATGAAATTATATTTAAGTAAAATGAGCATGTGAAATTAAGTAAAAATTAATTATACAAATATAATTAATGCTTTTGTTCTAAAGAAAATTAAGTAATTGTTTCAAATTTGGTAATAATATTAATAAATTTTATAAATTTATCCTGTTGAATACGAAGAATTTTGATTTTTGAAGCTAACTTATTTCTTTTATTAATTTTCTTTTAAAAATGCATAAAGGGCCTCATTTTCTTAAATTTGCCTTGGGCTTCTTAAATGTCAAGGTCGGTCTTGGCCACGGTATAAAAATTTAAAATAGTAACGTAAAGATCACCATTCTTGCCATCTTTAGTGTAAAAAATACTCTCCGTTTGTTTGAGTGTAAAATATTTTCTGATAAAATGTTTTGTAACGACCTTGATTTTGGCAAATAAAAATTTCGTTAAAAATTTGAATTTTTTAATTACTTGGATTTTTTTTTAATTTCTAATAATCCGTCATAATTAGATTTGAGATTTATAAAAATTATATCTTTTCACACCGGACAATCTAGTCATTTTCTAAAGACAAATATGCTTGTAGAAGCACTTGTATATTTTTCTAGTAAGTAAAATAAATTCTTAAATTATATTTCTTGGCTAGAAGTCCTACATGGCAAGTAAAATTTGTTTCCAACCGATTAATTGGAGGAATCGAACTACCAATTCACCTAGTTATAATTTTCTAACCCTAAATGTACCTTTTGACCATTTTTTAGCCTTGTGAACCTTTCCAACCCTAGACTAGAAAATCATTATATCTTCCAGGTGTGTGTGTGTGTGTATATATATATTTCTTGCTTTCTCTCTTTACCCTTGGGTCAATAATTACTAGGGAAATTTTTATCCATTGGGTAATAGAAATAATTCAAACCAAATCCCATCTTCTTGCTTACAAAAGAAGCAAATATAACATAGTCAATACATACAAGCTAAGAATCATAGCCTTAAACCTAAGTCACCAACCAAAGTCACTTCCCTAGATTTTTCTAGATTCTTATATATAGATATATGTACTTCATAAGTTATTTTAAGCATGCTTATATAAGTCTAAAGGACATATAGGCTTTCTAGAAAAGTCTTAACCATTGGTTAATAATCACTAGGGAAAGTTTTATTCATTGAGTAATAAAAAGATAGTCTTGCCAATAAACACTTAGATTTATAAGGCAAGTCACCTTCTTAGATTTCTTATGTACTTATGTGCTTAAAGTATAGAGGTATGTACTTCATAGTCTATTATAAATATGATTAAAGGACATGTAGGCTTTCTAGGCAAATCTTTAATTGGCATTTGCAAGCCTATCACCCATATTTTTTTTTTCTAGACTTGACCACATAGTACTTAAATATACTTATATATGCATAGTTATATATATATAGGTAACTTGTACTAGTGAGAGATGGAGAGATATGAGCTGAGAGATTTGGAGAGTACATTGACGTGATTTTCTTACATCCTTACTAAACCAAATCTTGAACCATCCCTTCTTTCCTCCATCAAATCTTCCTAAAATCTACCCAAAGTACAAAATCTAGTCTTTCATTGATGGTTACTTGTACACTACCCTTCAACTTACCTACCAAGCCATGCTTTGACATGTACAGACGGTATGAAAAAAATCAAAGATAGGGAAGAGAGAGAGAGAGAGAATTCAGGTGAGGGAGAGGACATGTAGGGAGCTTTGGCCTAGGCAAATAGCACGCTCATTACAAGTTGGCATTCTGCACAGCCTTCACTCTTTACTCCCATATTTTTTTTTTTCTAGACTTGACCACATAGTACTTAAATATACTTATATATGCATAGTTATATATATAGGTAACTTGTACTAGTGAGAGATAGAGAGATTTGGAGAGTACAGTGACATGATTTTCTTACATCCTTACTAAACCAAATCTTGAACCATCCCTTCTTTCCTCCATCAAATCTTCCTAAAATCTACCCAAAGTACAAAATCTAGTCTTTCATTGATGGTTACTTGTACACTACCCTTCAACTTACCTACCAAGCCATGCTTTGACATGACAACGGAAGAAAAAAATCAAAGGTAGGAGAGAGAGAGAGAGAGAGAGAGAGAGAGAGAGAATTCAGGTGAGGGAGAGGAGAGAGGGAGCTTTGGCCTACAAATAGCACACTCAGTACAAGTTATTCTCACACCTTCACTCTTTGCTCTCACTTCTCTCTAGAATTTCTAAGCTTTCTTAGTTCCAAAATTCAAGTTTCTTTAAGTTTCTTTAAGTTCTTGAGAGCTACCACTAAATCACCTCCAAAAATCACCCATAGATTTTTAAAGTAGCCTAGTTTAGTTAGCAATGTTATTTATAGGAAGAGAAAATTCATCTCTCTTCCTTTCGAAGCAATTCGGAGCCGTTACGCCACCGATTCGCAAAACTGACGACCAATTCTCAAAACCGACCAACCGCCAAGAAGAGCGGTAGAATGTCCTTATTCTCTAGTTCTAAGTATGATGTAAAATACTTCTAACCACTTTCTCTAAGGATAAAGTTCATATATATAGACTTGTTCACGTTTTGTGTTTGAAACTAAAGTAAACTTGTTCTACTAAAAACGCGAAGAGAAATATGAGCATGATGAATAACTCGACTTTTGCTTTAAATAAACATGTGTTGTTTTGTACTTCTCCAAAAGACAGAAAGAACGGATTTTTCAAAACATAAACTTGATTGGAAGTATTCATATTTTGATCTTAAAGATGGTTATGAGAATGCATATATGTTTGCTAGAATTTCTTGCGTTACTTGTGGTTGTGTAATAAAGTATAAGTGGTCCCCACTTCAAAGGTGTCCGTACATGTGGCGTTATGCTTTAAGTTGTAAATTTGAACTTGATAGATAATATAGAGTTGGATGATCTTGCTAGTTTAATTTCAAGATTACAATGAATGATTTATGTGAAAAATCCTACCGCGGAGTCTATGTATGAAAATGAGACACAAAAATCGAGAAGTTAGAAACATGACACATAGGGTGTGTTAAAGACAATGTGTGTTTTGAAAAGGAAGATGTTTTGAAAACCGTAATGTGACAGGACTTGGTAGCCCATTATGTGGTGTGTGTGTGTGTGCACCAATGAGAACCCGGTGCGGCGGAACTATTGTGAGGATACTCGGAAACCCGGAACGACAGAACCGAGGTTGGGTGTGTAGCTTGGTTATTCACGGAGAGGAGTCAATGCAAAGTTTTGTGTGCCAATGGGAACCCGGTGTGATGAAACCATTGTGAGGATACTCTGGAGACCGGAACGGCAGAACTAAGGTTGGATGTGTTAAAAATGATTTTGGAAATGTTGATTTGGAAAAAGGTAGAGTGAAAATGATGGTACAGTCTACGATGAGTTGCGTAGAAGAAACACAGAAAATCATAGACACCAACATTAGTTTGGATGGTGAATGTGATTGTGTCATTGTTAACTGTTTTATTAGATATGCGTGTATTATATGAAAATCGTTAACCTTATAATCTATTGCTTGTAAGTTATGAGTTAGTGGGTATGAATTATTCTATTGAGTTCCTGTAGCTCATGGTGTTACCTTTGGTGACCCTGACATATTATATTGGTGGCGACGCCGGTATAATGTGTCTGATCTCGTAGATGATCAGGGTGAGCTGTACACCTTGGAAGTCTTCGGAGCCAAAGAGCTGGCAAGAATGGAGGAGGAGCCGGAGCTGTAGATAAGAACCTTAGTTTCCTTTCCCTTGTGTAATCAAAAGTACTCTTATGGGAGATATGATATAATAATGAGTCAAACTCTATTTAAGTTTTCAATAAAAATGTCTATTTAACATTCCCAAAATTAGGGGCGTTACATGTTTTACCTATTTTCTAGTGTTTGGTTATGTAAAAAATTAGGAAAATATTTTACATGTAAAATAGTTTCCATCAATTGGATGAAAATAAGTTACCTTAAATCTTCCGTAAGTTATTTTCCGAAATAAACCCGCTACCTTTTACTGCAATTCTCACTGCTCAGTTTCCTCGATCGTCAGTTCTGACCCACGTTCAATTCTAATATTCTTAGATCTCTCCACAGTTTAAGCCCCCTCTCTCTCAACACTATTTTGTTAATTTCTAAAAATATTTTTAAGTGTCAACCAAATACTGAAAATTAAAAGTTTGAAGTTTGTTTTCTAAAAAAACATTTTACATTGAAACAAACGGAGCAACAAAAGTCAATTTTTGCCTAAAAATTTGTTATTTCTCAAAATACTTGGATAAAAGTAAAAAATAATAGTTACTTTTCCGATTACACGTTTCGAGATAAATCAATTACCCATAAAAATTTGGCGTAAAATTAACAAATGCGAAAAAAATTCAAATAAAGACAAAATTCTCAAATTTAAGTTATGTTTAAGTTAAGTTCATGAGAATGCAGCCTAATGCAGACAATAATTTCATTATGGAGTAGCCCGTAAAGAGTTATTTACAGCCAAAGCCGGCCCAACCCCAAGGCCCAAGAAACCCGTGCCTTGGGCATCGCAAAAATACCTAAATTTTTAGGGGCACTCTAATATTTTTACTACATGAGTTTAAGTAGGAGTCTTTTTAAGTCCAATAGAAAAAATGTCCAATTGAAGGTAATGAGTTAGCCTAATAGAATGAAATATTTTAACTACTTGGGGTTGTGTTCGTATTTAATGATTAATAGAACTTTATATTGGTTTGACTTTCTCGTATTGTGATGGTTGCTGTAAAAATTGTTAAGTATTAACTTTTTAAAGGTACACTTTTTTTTATTAGGCCATGGGCACTAAAAATCATTGGGCCGGCCCTGTTTACAGCACTCATCTCCACCATCCAAAAGTGTTTTGAACGGTCCGAATTTTAATAAAAATTCGAACCGTTCAAAAAGTGGGGGTGCAGGTATTGTACTATGTCATTTTCATCACAGAGTATTGTTCAATAACACCGCACCACTATCAATAGAGGATTTCACTGCACCTATATTGGGACCGAAGTTAAGGTCTCACCACGTATAGATGGTTTTAGGAGTATGTTTAGCCCAATTAAAAAAAAAAACTGAGGCCAAATAGAGCCCCAACTATTTTCTTTTCTTTTCTTTTTTGGTTACAAAATGGAAGTATAGGTGTGTGGTACTCCGTCATCTTCGTCAAATTAATAGAATTGTTCCATCACACCGCACCACTATTTGTAAGGAGATTTTTCTGCACCTATGTTGGGACCGAAGTTAAGATTCCACCACGTGCAAGTACGAGTGTTATTAAAAATACGTTTAGCCCCCAATAAAGAACTATGAAGACGTGAACCTAGGCATTGTCCGATCAAGTCCAAATTTCCGACCTACTACATTTTAGGAGGGAGACTATTCCTTCTGGCTAACCTACCGGCACTATCATTATCTCTCTAAAATAAGTCAAATCGCCTCTGCTGATTCCCTTGGCAAGGATTGTGTACATTGTACACCAGGCTAAGCAATCCGGAAGCTTCTGTGATGGCTGGTTGAATCCGTGATCCCATCCCCTTGCCCACACAATGGGCAACTTCCTCCTGAGGTTGCATCATCGTGAGCTGACCCTTTATTACTATTCAATTTCAAACATCACAGATTCACACTAGCAGACGCACGGAGCGTGCCTCTTATTTTTCAGCTTCCAGGGTCAACCGCAAGCACAGCTGCACATATACTTGTTTGGAAAGAAAATGAGACAGCGATGTTTGGACACTGATTCAAATACAATTGCATTCAGAGTTATCCCATGTGTACAGTAGTGACTGCAGGAGTTTGGGAGCACGAGGTCATTCATACGTTTATAAGGTTGCTAAAGTTGATAATTTTTTTCCAGAAAAAACTTGAATTCTAAAGCAAAATTGGATATTTTGTAAATGTCCTTTACCGATATTAGATTGAGTTTTTTTGTTGTAAGAACATAAAAAAATATTTTAAATAAAATGAGCGCCTCCGATCATTTTTTTGGAACCGAAACGGGTTCAAAAGGGGTAATACATATGCATCAAACGAAACGAAATGAGGAAACATTATTGAAGAAGATATACCAATGTGAAAAATTCTGAAAAAGCATATGTATAAACTTTGAGAACTCTCGTAATTCATGTTATCCTTCTTGTAACTCTTAAAATTTGAGCTACCAATTGAATAGAGTCACTTGAGAGCGTATTTTAAGAATTCAAAAGTGTGAGCCAACCTTAAAAAGATGTCCACATCAAACCATCACAATATTAGATGAGATTCGAATCGTTGGATGCACGATTCGATGATTTGGAGATGCGCAACACAATGCTATACACCTCACTACACAACACCAACCCGAAGCCTGCGATGGGGGAAGGGTGATTGAATTTCTGAGAAAAGGGAGAGGGGGAGAATTTCCAAAACAGTTTGAAACGATAATGGAAAGGTGCATAAATTTAGGGAGAATTTCCAAAATAGGCAGGAGGATCAATATTTTAATTACCCAAAAAGTTAGGGCGCGGCTATTTGCAGCCACGTATTTTCTCCCACAGCCCGTTAAAAATTTTCAATTAGACTCGACAGTTAGTTACCGAAATTGAGATACATGTTCAGCATCCAATTACCGAAATATGATATTTTTTTTAACAGCTATTTACCGAAAATGCATGTTTGGCAGTTGTCTACCGAAAATTGAATATATTTTTAACATGTAGTTACCGAAATATAATATTATTTTCAACATCTATTTACTGAAATGCTATTTATGATTTTCAACAACCACTTACCGAAATATAGTGGGTTATGAAAGAAAATACGTGGCTGCGAATAGCCGGCCCCAAAAGTTATTGGGTCCGCGCGCAGCAAAGACAGAGGAATTGGTTCTAGAGACGCAAAGTGAACATTGTCTAGAAATGTTGGGCACAAATGTAATTAGACTAAACTATTGGCCACTGCTGCAATTAAGCAAGGCTTCAAATCTGGCGCGGTTGTACCGGTTTTTTCCCCGCTAGTTCCGCCAGAGACCTGTTCGTTCGTTCATTCTTACCCTTAGAAAAATCAACTAGCTTGTCCCCATTTCATGCCCATCTCTCTCTCTCTCTCTCTCTCTCTCTCTCTCTCTCAAAATTATCAATTTAAGGATCTTTTCTCTCTCTCTCACCCCTCTCTCTCTAACAATCATCAGTTTAAGGAGCTTCTGATTCTGTAAAAGCTAGCTCTCTGGTGGTACTATCGCCATGGATGAAGAATACGACGTTATAGTGCTTGGGACTGGTCTCAAGGAATGCATTCTCAGTGGTCTCCTCTCCGTTGATGGACTCAAGGTAAGCCTAATCTTCGACATCTTTTTTTTCTTTTCCTACGCATTTCCGCATGTATTTATAGATTGTATATAACTTTGTGATGATCTTCATTAATGACGATTCCCAATGAGGATTTTTCTGATATTGGTTATAATCTGATTTGTATTGACATAAGATCTGGGATCAACAGCGTCCTACTAACTTGATCATCTCCTTCCGCCTCATAGCATAGAAACAGAAATATGTTAAGAGTAAGTCCAGAAATTTTTATAGAAAAATTCAAATTTTTTTCAGTTTACTTGAGACCAGTAAGTTCTTTTAATTTATCAAGAAAGTTTGAATTTTTCCCTGAAGAAAGTGTATTATTTTTAAGTACTCGTTTTGCGAACTAGATAAACGTTTGGTACCATTTTGGCACAATTTTGAATTTAGACTGTTTTAGATTAAACTCATCTCTTTTGTTGTGATGGACATCCATTCATCTGGGGTAGATTTGATAATGCCAAAGTAGCTGCAAAATTTGGAACCAAAGATAGCTTTGCCATTTTTTGGCAGCAACTTTGTCTTATTTGCCTAATTTTGGCTTTGCCACCCAAAATGGGGGTGGATTTGTTCTAATTTGTGATTTTTCTGTTCAAAATCCAATTCAAAGGTGACCAAACGATTGCGTTACTTGCCACCACTATTACTAATTGAAAACCGAGCAGGTTTAAGTGCAATTCCGGTGATGGAGGATAGAAGGGAAATTTATCCTAAAAATTGGAATGTCTTGATCTTCCGTATGGTTCACCCCTTAGTTCCGTCATGTCCGTCCCTAGTTAAAATAGAAATCTCATTACTAGAAAGTAAGTTCCTAGTTATCTAATGCCAGGGGTATCCTATATTTGGGTTAATTCAGGAATTTTATCCAAGTCTTTACTTGGAAACACTCATTAGAATCAGCTCTTTCTTGCTGTTATAGACTGAACTGGAATCTAAGATTACTATGGAAGGATGTCCGGATTAGGTTCCTGCATAGTTTGGGAAAGGATTATGGGATCTAGATTCATCTCATTCCCAATTTAGATTCATGCCAACCAAACTGCGCCTTAAGCTAATCAATCCCATATTGAGGTGTAGTTTGTGAACTATTCTGGTCCGTGATTGTTTAGCTATCAGCCATATTTTAGGTGAGGCAACAGTTTTCTTGTTCTTACATTTACTCCCGAAAAGGATATGTTGATTATTGAGCGGCAGAGGTCAGACCTTTCTGTTTGATCAACAAACCACTAGAATTTTTTGTATTCAAGAACATGACATCAATTATGTAATCATGTCGGTGTACCGAATTCATAAGAATTTTTGTGTGACTATTTCGAGTAGGTTCTGCACATGGACAGAAATGATTACTATGGAGGAGAATCCACCTCTCTTAATCTCAACCAGGTTGGTTATGTACTTAAAATTGATGCATTGGGTCATTGACACAGCTCTTCTGTGGTCATATGGTATTAACTTGTTTCTTTTGTGTCTCATAGCTCTGGAAGCGTTTCAGGGGCAGCGACAGTCCTCCAGAAAAATTGGGCTCAAGCAGAGACTACAATGTTGATATGATCCCCAAGGTACGGCTAGCTCATTAATCATTTCCAGCCTCTACGGAAAAATCATATGATCCGACGGTTTGTGGTCATGTATCAAATTTCCTTTTTGAGGAGTGGTGATATATTATTGCATGCACATATTTAACGACTTTATTTAGAATTGGAAACTTCATATGTTGGATAATATTTTTTATTAGAATCTCATAAGCCAAGAAGGATGAGTAGGTTCTGAAAAAGTTGCAGCTGAATTTCTTGATGAACAGGAGGGTAATCCAACATAGATAATTTTCCATTCCAGTAGCTGCTAAAGTAGAAATCATGAGAACTTGACAAAACATAATCCAATATTGCCTTTTCATTTAATAATAACAAGATTAGTTCTGCAAAGAGTAGAAACCAAGTGTTATATTGGGGGCTGATCTCCATTGATGGTTGATCTTTCGTAACTTTTTTCTAGTTAAAACGGAAAGAAAAGGATTCCATATCGAGAAGTTTTGTTATATTGGGAGTGTATAAAAGTAAGTGACATTAGTTGAAATATAGATTCTTATTAGTAATTTCTTGGTTATATTGTATTGGATTGAGTATGAATTTTGATGTCCCCGTAAAAACTATCTATCACGGATATAAAGTATGGATCATACCAATCCCCATATATCTAGATACTCAAAAAAATATAGATCATAAATGATTAATGATTTGCGGGCTATAGCCCCTAGCATTGTTTTAGTGTGATTATTATCTTGATAATTGTGGCGATTTATTTCCTTTGATAGTTCATGATGGCTAATGGAGCCCTGGTTCGTGTTCTGATCCACACCGATGTCACTAAGTATCTCAATTTCAAGGCTGTAGATGGTAGTTATGTGTACAATAAAGGGAAGGTAAGATGGCCATTGATTGTTTTTGTTTAACATCGAGTTAGCAAGTCTGATTTTTCACAAACAATGTGTCATTCAAACTTCATTTGCGATTAACAATAATGGTTTGTCCAGATTTACAAAGTACCTGCAACGGATGTGGAAGCACTTAAATCCACACTGATGGGATTGTTTGAGAAGCGTCGTGCTCGAAAGTTCTTCATTTATGTGCAAGACTATGAAGAGAATGATCCGAAATCCCATGAAGGACTTGACCTCAACAAAGTTACAGCTAGAGATGTTATTTCGTACTATCTCACTTCTATCTTCTTCTCCTTTCCACCTTTCAGACTTTGCTTCGTAAAATATTTATTATCTTCAGTAGATTTACATAAAGATTATATTTATCCCTGCTATATCAGCAAGAAAATAGAGCCAATAGAATATCTAGTGTTGATTTACTTTTCTCCCGTGCAAGATGAACTATATTTGTGCTGAGTTACTATGATTGATGATATAATGGTCATTAGTTGTTGTCGTGGTAGTGTTCTGCATTATTACTTTTGGTACTGAGATATCGTGCAGTTTGACTTCTTTTTTTTTATCATTTTTCTGATCAATTTTTTTTATATAGCAAGTATGGGCTAGAAGATGATACAGTTGACTTTATTGGGCATGCATTGGCACTCCATAAAGATGATAGTTACTTGGACCAGCCTGCTACGGATTTTGTGAAGAGGGTTAAGGTGATACACTTGGTTTCATGCTTTCACTTTTTTCCCTATACATTGTCTTTGAAGAGGTTGGAATGATTCCTATCTTACTCAGGCTAAAGTTGAGTTTGACCCATCTGCATTGGTTTCCGTTTTTCCATTTCAAATGCACCACCCCTTGTTCAGACCTTATAGTTCTTGGAGTTTTCATACATAGCTCCGGGGCTCCTAGCTATGGGATCAAACTCATAAACTGTATTGGCAGAACAAGATTCTTCAAGTGAAGAAATTTTGGTTACGTTCATGTCATAACAATGACCAGTGCATGTTTTGGCCCCTAGAGAAGAGCTTCTAAAAAATGGCATAAAATTGATTGTCATCCCCCTCCCATCCCTGAATAGAGACTTCACACACTAGAACTAATATGTGGATGATGAGGATGTTCCTTGTATAAGGAACTGGATGAACATATTCAGATTGAGAATGTATAAACTATCTCCGAGTATGTAGGGAGAGAGAGACAGAGAGAGAGAGAGAGAGAGAGAGAGAGAGAGAGCATACAAAGATATAGAGAAAATGCTCTGGAAGTTAAGTGGTTGCATGATAAAACATATGTATCTATGTCTTATTCTATTAGCAACTAACCAGTACGTGAGGACTCTTTGGATGAATATGGAGCTCTGAACTAGTTTATAAAAAAAATTCCTACAAGGACCTAGTCAGTTGTAATTTCCTGTTTGAATCTCATGGGACTAGCTTTCTTTTCCAAATTGTGAAGTTAAAACTTGGGTTTCTCAGAATGGGTGGGGAAATGGGATGTGTTGCCAAGGGCAGAACCATGCTTGATTTCTTAAGAGTAACATCGTCGAATTGTTTAATTGTTGATTATTACCCCTTGAACGAACATAATTGGAAGTGTCATAAGTGCATTCCTTCTGGTCATTGTTTTGGTCCTTGATTCTTCCTGCAAATAATCTTCAATCTTCTTTAGCACTAGTTAATGACCGATTCGCAAGAACAGTTCACACTTGTGGAAATTTTTTGGATAGGACGATGCATATACTCATTTTCCAAAGTTCATGTTGCAATGTACGTTGCGCTTAAATTCTTGTTCTTTCTTTTCATGTTCCTTGCTTTTTCTCAAAATTCATAAAGCTACCAAAAACTTTGAAGAGCCTTTATTGCGGCCACATGATTCCTATATTAACTTATTGTCCTACCTCCTCAGCTAACTAATATTTCTTAGTTGTTAGATTTTGTGAGTTGACAACTGTCTTCCATTCTCCAAGTTTATTTGAACAAGGAGGTTTCATTTTCAAATTTCTCAGTTTACACAGGTAAGTGTCATGATCAGCTAATTTTCTGTTGCCTTTTGTTTTTAAAAGCTATATGCAGAGTCCTTGGCTCGCTTCGCGGGAGGATCTCCTTACATCTATCCACTGTATGGACTGGGCGAACTACCTCAGGTATGTTGTTAAGTGTCATTGAAATGGCAAGATGTATAAGATGCTCCGAACCTATTTTCTAAACTTTGAGCGTCATTATTGTCAGGCATTTGCTCGTTTGAGTGCTGTCTATGGCGGCACTTATATGCTCAACAAGCCAGAATGCAAGGTAATTTGTTAATGATTCTAATAAGTCATATCCATTTTCTCGGGGAGGGGAGGGGGTCATACGCCTTATAACTAGGCTTGTAGTTCTGGTAAGCCTAATGTTTTTACTGGGATGAAGGTCAATTGTACCAAGTGATTGGTTCTAGAAATTTTGGGGAGAAAAATGATGGATTTGTTTTTTGGTAAATGAGAAAACTAGTGGATTGGTATGCCCCAGACTTGGTTAATTCCATACATCCTCCAATGTAATCGTTCTTGTAGTAAGCGAAAATCAACGGTCTTCATTATCCCAAATTCATCGTTTGTAATGTGGGCAAGAGGAAGAGGATGTGGCGCACTATAAAAACAGGATTGATAGAAGGAGAAGTGTTTTATAGAGTGTTGTGCAATAGTTAAATGCCATGCAAATGCAGGGGAAATTTACAAAATGGCTACAATAACAGCAAGACAATGCTGCATGGCAATTCAACTTGTTTAAAGGGCATGAAATTTGACCACGGTAATAAAGGAGATGAATGTAAATACAAAGATGGTTTGCTGAAGTTCAAAAAAATTAAAACTAAAGGCAATGGTAGTACAGAAATGCAAACTTATCTTTTAATGTTTGGGTGTAATCATAATCATACTCATAGTTGTAATCGTAGCAGTTCGATATGTGGATTCAACTCCACGAAAACCACTGGACCAACCCTTGGGGTTTCTGTACATACATGTAGTACGTCTATGAACGGGAAGTCCACCCTATCCCACACGTATATCTTTTACGCATAAGTTAATAGAAGTATTATAGAACCAACATAGAAGGACTAAAACTATTATTGAGCTGTATTTAAGCTCATTAAGTTTTGTTTTTTAGTTGAATAAGCTAATCAAGTTATTCCCCAAATTTTCAACATCGAGTTCGCTGATGTTTGATGTCGCCCATGACAGGTGGAATTTGATTCTGATGGAAAAGCCTTTGGAGTGACGTCAGAAGGAGAAACTGCAAAATGCAAAAAAGTAGTTTGTGATCCTTCATATTTGCCTAGCAAGGTAATTAATCTTCAAGGAACTTTGAATCAGTAGCAGGAGAATGTTTTTTTGAAAACACCTTTCAAACCTGAGACCTTAAGAGGGAGCAAACTCCTAAATCCAAGGCCATGCCAGGCCAACCCCTTGGAATTATTATAGTAGCCTGAGAACGTTGAATTTGAATGGTTTCAATTAATCTTCAAGGATCCTACTGTTTTCTGTGACAGGTAAAGAAGGTTGGGAAAGTAGCTCGTGCTATATGCATTATGAGTCATCCCATCCCTCACACCCATGATGCTCACTCAGTCCAGGTTATTCTGCCCCAGAAGCAACTTGGTCGTAAGTCTGATATGTACGTACGCCAAACTCTTGATCAATTGTTTATTTGTGCAAATATGTTATGCCCATGTAAACCTTCATGGGATGGTCGGAATAGCGCCAATAGAAGATAAGATGAGAGACAATAGAGGTGGTTTGGACATGTCTTAGGAGGGGTGGTAGAGGGTAGGATCAAGGGGAGAGGTAGACCAAATTTAATGTAAAGGAGGTAGCTCAAAAGGATCTAGGTTTGTTGGCTATTACGGAGCACGATTCTCTTGAAAGAGCTCAGAAGAGGAAACATATTTATGTAGCCGACCCCAATTGATCGAGACTTAAGGCTTGGTTTGGTTTGGTCATAGTAGTAAAGGAATTCATCTTAATTGTGCATATAAAGGGATCACCATTATTGAAGAAAAAAAATAGAATCTGATGTGACAAAAGACAAGTGAATTATATTTGTTGGACCAGTTGGTTTTAGATGTACTATATAGAGGCCAAATTTTGAAAAATTATTTGGTCTAAGAAAAATGTCATTGCTTTTTAACAAAAAATCTACTATTTTCTCCTATCGACTACCTCACCATGCCCGTGCATGTATTGTTGGCACTCTGGAGCAGGATCGCTGTTTTGTATTTGTGATTGAATGTTTAAGCATAGTTTCTGGTTCAGACACCCTTTGAGTTACTTGGAACTGCACAAAGGGTTTGATTTGTGCTGTGTAGATTTGATTCAGATAATGGAGGACCTATTCAGAAAGAAGTCTTATTTGCATGAGAAGCATTGAAACAATTTTAAACATGCTTGAACAGCAGAAAAGCAATGAGAAAGCTTTCATTTTTGTTGTGTATGGTTTACATACAAAACCGTAGGGTGGAAAATTTAGAATAAAATCGACAAGATTGGATTCAGGTAATGAAAGCATATACTTGGAAAGAGGTCTTATTTGCATGACAAGTATTGAGACAGTCATGAACATGCTTAAACACCAAAAATGATGTGGGAAAAGCAAATGATAACAAGACACTCTGAAGAGTTTCCCTAATGCTCTTCTTCTTTAATTTGTTGCAGGTACCTGTTCTGCTGCTCCTATGCTCACAATGTAGCTCCAAAAGGTAAATTCATTGCCTTTGTTACGACAGAAGCAGAGACTGATAATCCTGAAGCGGAACTGAAGTCTGGCATTGAGCTTCTTGGACCAGTGGACGAAATATTCTTCGACACATATGACAGATATGAACCCACTAACCAGAGTTCCGCTGACAACTGTTTTATATCTACTGTAAGTGTACACTAAATATTTCACACTCCTTATGTTTTTTTCTCTTTCATTCTACAAGTTTAAAATGACCATTCAAATGCTATAGCCATAGACAACGTTCTTTAAAAGGTGTTTATTCATGAACTTGACTTATTGGCTATCGCCTATCAACACCTCAATTTTTATATGCATCTTTAGAAATGGAGGAGTGGGGAATTGGATGGTAAGATTCTCCTTGAATGAGGAGTTGATGAGCCTTTTCTGACTTCCTAGTGAGTATCCCGCCCTTGCAAAATTATTTGATTGTTGAAAATTGACACATACTGAAACTTGATTTTGAGAAAATTTCCATAATAACTTACTTTTACAATGACACCGTATTAACGGTTTTAGATTCTTGAAATCTATAACCACCCAAAATCTGAATACATTATGAAATGACTTACTAGTATTTATGTTTTCAAAAATAGCTTTCTGAAATTTCCAAGCGAAAACTGCTTCCGAAACAACCACCAATTATAGCTAAGTTTCAAGACTCTTATGCACCAGGATTTTCTCCACTCACAAATGACCATGAGACCCTTTTTCCCTATTCCCTTTTCTTTATCATATCGAATACATTGACAAATGCGCCAAAGATCTTACCTAGTCCAAAGGAACTGGAGGTCCTTCTCTTTTCCATTTCCATTCAAGAGTTCTTATGTGTTTTCTTGAATGCCAATGACTTTCAGAGTTATGATGCAACAACGCACTTCGAGTCCACAGTAAAAGATGTGATCTCCATGTACAGCCAGATAACTGGAAAGGTAAATTTCACAGCTGAACTTACCGTACAATTCTGGTTCTCAATTTCAATATCGTACTTTCCTCACTATCATCTGCTAAGTTTTCACTCTAAATTAGAGGCTAAAGTTATAGTCTCTATAGAAATGAAATTTACCTAACAATCCTCTCCTGCATCAGACTCTTGATCTAACTATGGATCTGAGTGCCGCCGGCGCTGCTGCTGAAGAATAAAATTCCGGGGTCAAAGCGGTTTAGAAGAACACAAAGAAGAGCTGCTCAAGGAACACTCTTTTCCATGAAATTCTTTTGAATGCAAATGATAGCAGTCCTCTCTTCAAACACTGATCACCTTAATATGAGTACATGACCCAAAACTTGCCTTTCATTTTAGCAGTCTTTCTTTTACCTTCTGCTGTGAAGTTTTTCATTTCGCCACGTTATTCTTTCTATTATTTTAAATAAGCATTCAGATACGGGAATAAAACATGAAATTTCCTACTTCTTTGAACTGAGTGGCTTGCTTTTTTCCATTACTCTCACAGCAAAAATATATGATTCAGATAATTCCACTAGTCTGGAGACTGAGACTCGATAGAATCTCAGAACTCCTGGAGAGCTTTCCTCCATGTCTTTGTATACGTTTCTAGACATTATTAAGCACTAAGTGGCCACAAAAAGACATTCAATTTCTCCTATGTAGCACGGACACTTCATCAAAGTTCATGTACCGGTATCGGTCAATTTTTGGACATTGACACTCTCCGAACACTTTCCAGACAAGTGTCCAACACTAAAATCTGAAGTGTCCTATTTTTTCTCAATGTTTTTTGTGCGGACACTCCGGGGACACTCTAAAATATGCTTGGGACACCCTCGGGGCGCTCTCAAGAGACGTCGAGGGAGTTAACGAAATAGGTAAAACTCTTGTTAAAGCTTAGAGAATTCTTTCCTCTTTGTGTGACTATTGATTGTAAAGACACATACATAAAGCTTATTGTTGGAATACTTTTGTGAATGTGTGCTGATACAAAATAAGATTTCAGGTATATATGGTGTTGCATATGTAGAATTAGAGCAGGTGTGATTACACAATCTTAATTCTTTAAAAATCCTCTTTATCCAAATATAATAGAACTTTATGAGATTTAAAATGGAAGAGATGAGAACATTTTACTGAATTAAATTTTTTTTTTTGTCACATTGAGGGTAAATTGGTAATATCTTTTGATGCACAAATAACTTTTGATTCAAACCACTTCGGTTAGAATCTGGACTCAACAAGCTTTTTAACGGTACAAACCTTGCAAAAAACAGAGTTCGCTAGCGTCCGGGACGAACCCGCAAAGTTTGGCCAATTGTAGAGTTTTAGTGCGCCCTAGGTGCATCATCAAAATTTCAAAAATCGACCAAACTTTGTAATCTTGCCACGGACACTCTCGATTTCGGATTTGCACGTGGTTTGAACCGTTGAAAAGCTTGTCTGGCATACTATCTAACCAATTTAGTTTGGCTCCAAACTTATCTATATTTTAACGGATATTACGATTTTTCCCAAAAGATGGTGAGGCCGAAACATAAAACATATTTTATTTTTGTTCATGAAAAGTTGGTCAAAAGTAGACCAATTCAAGGTCATTGGAGCAGCTAAGGCTAAAACACTTTTCTGCGCCTTCCTACGTATTCTATTTTCCATTTGGTGCTCGCATCCCAAGTTCTACAGTATTACTTTATTTCTTAAGAGTTCTAGTGAATTCATTGGGATTTTCTCACTTCATCAAAGCACACAGAAATTGCTTAATCATCGGGATTCGCCAGAAATGTATGCCCAGTGCAAATATGGCTTTTACATTATTGAAGCGAAGTTATGGTTTCCACACCCCAACAAAAGCCCTTGACCACTACAACTACCAATTTCAGGACATGTTTGTGATCAAGGTTTACGAATGAAACTCAGAAACGAAACGATTCACTTCAATTTTTAGATGTAATATATTCAATCTCGAAATGGAGCTTCTTACTACCGACTTTTCATAAACAAAACTTTATTATTAATAAGATGTGATTACACAATCTTAATTCTTTGAAAATTCACTTTATCCAAATATAATAGGTCTTTATGAGATTTAAAATGGAAGAGATGAGAGCATTTACCGAATTAATTTATTTTTTTGTTAGATTGAGGGTAAATTGGTAATATCTTTCGATGCACAAATAACTTTTGATTCAAGCCACTTGGGTTAGAATCTGGACTCAACAAGCTTTTTAACGGTACAAACCAAGCAAAAAACGGAGTTCGGTAGCGTCTGGGACTAACCCGTGAAGTTTGGCCAATTGTAGAGTTTTAGTGCGCCCTAGGCGCATGTGCATGCGCCCCAGGTGCACTACATTGCGCCCGGGCGCATCATCAAAATTTCAAAAATCGACCAAACTATGTAATCTTGCCACGGACACTCTCGATTTTGGATTTGCACGTGGTTTGAACCGTTGAAAAGCTTGTCCGGCGTACTATCGAACCAATTTAGTTTGGCTCCAAACTTATCTATATTTTAACGGATATGACGATTTTACCCTCAACATGATGAGCCACACCAACTTTAAAATGGATTGAAACCTATTGTATATTGAAAAAGAGGGTATTCAAAGTCCTAAAAGATGGTGAGGCCGAAACATAAACATATTTTATTTTGGTTTATGAAAAGTTGGTCGAAAGTAGACCAATTCAAGGGTCGTTGGAGCAGCTAAGGCTAAAACACTTTTCTGCGCCTTCCTACGTATTCTATTTTCCATTTGGTGCTCGCATTCCAAGTTCTACGGTATTCCTTTATTTCTTAAGAGTTCTAGTGAATTCATTGGGATTTTCTCACTTCATCAAAGCACATAGAAACTGCTTAATCATTGGGATTCGCCTTAAATGTATGCCCAGTGCAAATATGGCTTTTACATTATTGAATCGAAGTTTTGGTTTCCATACCCCAACAAAAGCCCTTGACCACTACAACTACCAATTTTAGGACATGTTTGTGATCAAGGTTTACGAATGAAACTCAGAAACGAAACGATTCATTTCAATTTTTAGAAGTAATATATTCAATCTCGAAATGGAGCTTCTTACTACCGACTTTTCATAAACAAAACTTTATTATTAATAAGATGTGATTACACAATCTTAATTCTTTGAAAATCCACTTTATCCAAATATAATAGGTCTTTATGAGATTTAAAATGGAAGAGATGAGAGCATTTACCGAATTAATTTATTTTTTCGTCACATTGAGGGTAAATTGGTAATATCTTTCGATGCACAAATAACTTTTGATTCAAACCACTTGGGTTAGAATCTGGACTCAACAAGCTTTTTAACGGTACAAACCTTGCAAAAAACGGAGTTCGGTAGCGTCCGGGACAAACCCGCGAAGTTTGGCCAATTGTAGAGTTTTAGTGCACTACATTGCGCCCGGGCGCATCATCAAAATTTCAAAAATCGACCAAACTTTGTAATCTTGCCACGGACACTCTCGATTTCGGATTTGCACGTGGTTTGAACCGTTGAAAAGCTTATCTAGCCTACTTTCTTATTAATTTAATTTTGCTCCAAACTTATTTGTACATCAATAGATATGATGATTTTACACTAAATTGGTGAAAAAACAAATTAGTATGGGAAGATCTTTGAATCTCACCAACTTTAAACAGGATTGAAACCTTTTGTCTATTGAGAAAGAGGGTATTTAAAGTCCTAAAAAATGGTGGGGATCGAAACATAAAAATAATAGATTTTGGTTTATAAAAAGTTTGTTGAAAGTAGACTAATTCAAGTATAGTCGAAGCTATAAGGCTAAAACAGGTTTTCGCGCCCTCCCACCCATTCCAATTTCCATTTGGTACTCGCATTCTTAGTTTAAGGTATTCGTTTATTTCTTATGAGTTCTAGTGAGTTTATTGGGCTTTTCACACTTCCCATTCTACGTCCCTCCTGGTGTCTCCATGCAAATTCCCTGTTTGAATTGGATCCACATCACAATCAATTTCTGGCAACATGAAGTAGCTTTTGGGTATATATGGTCTATATCTTAGCAACTATTTATCATCACTTAAGAATAATCAAAGGTGTTGGAGTGATACAGAAATCATCACATCATGGATGCAACTTGCAAGTGAGTTATGTTGAAAATATAATAAGCCCCATGCACGTAGTAAGGTACTGGTGCCAAGATCCTTCCTGAAACAACAGAATAACTGAACCGCAAATCTTTTGGGGTAAATCCTGAACTAGAAATTTGACTGAAGTGAAGACAATAGCATAAAGCTACAAGAAAATTATTGTTGTACCAGTTTTGGGCAAACTCAACGGCTTATGAACTTTAAATTCTGAGATGACGAGGAAGCAAGAACGAGACTGAAAGGATTCGGAAAACAAAATCACATTCTTTTGAATTTAAACAAACAAGTCTTTTTTTTTTTTGTAAAATAAAGGAAATAAAGGGAAGGGGAGGACAAGAAACTGACCCGAGTAAGCAAAAGCGTCCCAAATGCTTGGAGCCCTATCTAATGCTGTGCCCTCAGGCTATTTTTTACATACAGGCACATGGATATAATATAAGACACCAACATTCATCAGATTATACTAATGGTTTGTTCCGTATTAAAACTATGAAAAGGCAAAGAACGAAACAATGTACACTAGTGTTTACTATTAGAGCAACGCTAGGAATACAATTTTAAAACACATCTGCATCCGGAGGCTTTCGATGCACGTGGATCCACATACATTGAAGGAGTTGCGGACACAGTTGTGCTCCTGGACTTATTGTTACTAGTAACCTGATAAGTAGGATAAAATAAATGGAAGAAAACAAAACAAAAAAAAAAAAACCTGATAAGCAAAAGTTACTAAACCGAAGACAAAGTCAGGTGGAAGTGGGAATTCACTTCTGCTCAATGTGTCGGCGCTCAACACTAACAATGGCACTAAATTCAGTAGGAGAAACAAGAGTGGGGAACAACACTTATCAGAAGACATCTATGTACTCTTTGCATCAACATTTGTATTGCTACAAATGCGTATCAGAAATCATTTCCACATCCCAATTACTCTTCCTGGCTACTATCTGGAAATGAAAAAAAAAAAAAATTGAAACTCTCAAAAGCCATGCCCCGCATGTCCGCCTCAAGCAGCGGAATAATGTCGTCGGGTGGGATAACATGCGACATCATCTTGTCCTCTTGGTTTACACACATATTGGCGAGTCTATCCGCCACTTGGTTTCCCTCATGGAATGTATGCTTGAGAAGACATCCTATTGCCACTAGCTGCACCTTTCACTCTAGGATCAGCACTTTGTGTAGGGAGTGGTCAGGATACTCCTTGGTTGTCATAGCAATGGCGGTTGCTGAGTTGGTGTCGATTTCCATAGCCTCCATACCATGCTTTTGGATCATCTCCAGGCCTCTAAAAACGCCCAAAAGTTCGGCCTCAAGGCTCATACTGTCTTCCACACATCCTAGAAATCTCAGCACCCAATGCCCTCTCTCCTCTCGAAAAACTCCTCCAAACCCAGCAGGTCCCAGATTTCCATCAGTGTTTAACTTCGGCTTTTCTGTACCTAGAAAATTCCATGCAATCAGTCTAATTTGTCTAGGTTTAGCACAAGAAACAGATGTAAAACTCTTCACAATTTCATGGGCAAATTTAGCACTAGTAAAGCAAATATCAAATGAACTAACAATGACATCATCAAAGACTTTTCCATTTTTAGCAAGCCAAATTTTCCAAAGTGTAACTAAAACTAGGACACTTAAGAAATAACCCCGTGAGTTTGTTCTGGAGTGGTTGACATTGGTATGAAGCCACTCTTTCCATTCCTCCATGCTAGCCGTGAGGGCTCCTTGGATTGCGGCTAACTGCAACCAAATGTTAGCACTAAGAGGGCAGTCAAAAAATAGGTGCTTGAGATCTTCTCTCTCCAAATTGCAACGAGGGAAAAGATCACTATCTGGCAAATTACGGATACAACGCTAATGATTAGTAAGGATCTTTCCATGCATCAACAGCCGTAGAAAACTTTTGAGTTTGGCAGGAATTCTTAACGCCCAAATCCATTTCCAATTGAAATGTGGGGAAGAATGGTTTGCCAAGAACTGATATGTAGCTTTCACAGAAAAGGTACCATTGCTGGAAGAGGTCCAGCAAGGGGTATCCTATTTATCAAACCACTTTGGGATAAGAATGCTTAAGAGTCTACTCGATGGCTTGTTGACAGATACTAGCATTTATTTAAAAGAAGCCAAAAGGGGTGCATAGCCTCATCATTGCATGAGAGCAAAATCAAACGCCAGCCAATATGCTGTAATTTAGCGATAAAAAACCGCTATCAATTCGAGCTCAGCTGAGCTTGAATTAAGATTCTTCTATGTCATGTTCAGTAGTTAAGATTCTTCTATGCAGTTGAGGGAAAATATGCTAAGGTGGTTTGAGCATGTCTATCGTAGACCAGAAGATGCAGTAGTTAAGAGAGTGGATATGATAGCTCTAGGTAGCAATGTCACAGAGAGGGGTAGACCTAAATTGACATTAGATGCTGTAGTGCACAAAGATATAAGTATAATGGGTGTGTGTGAACAAGTGGCTCTTAACAGAGCTCAATGGAGGAAACGGATTCATGTAGCCGACCCTAAGTGATTGGGACGCAAGGCTAGGTTTGGTTTGGTTTATGTCGTGTTCAATGCATTCTTCGACCTAATAGAGAAGATGATCGAAGTGTCAAACTGCTAGTAAAACGTAGGAAGATTCTCTTAAATGAGGTTTAGAATTTTCGCTCTATAATCTGCATTTTGCAAAGAAACAGTGTCTGGTTGGATGACTGACATTTAACATACGTCATTATTGGGAGATACGAAGAGGGGCTCAGCTGAGTTTGAATTAAGATTCTTCTATGTCGTGTTCAATGCATTCTTCGACCTAATAGAGAAGATTATCGAAATATTAAACTGCTAGTAAAACGTAGGATGTTAGAAATCAATGGTCTTCCAGTAAAGTTCAACTATGTTTTGGAAGAAAGATGATTAATTTGTAAGCAAAGTAGCTGCCTGATGCTAATTGAGTTATTAGGTTTTGGTGTAGCACTCCGCTAAATGGGTTTTTTTTAGCACAGATATTTCTATGGATTGTGGCATTTTAATCTGTATCGAGAACCAAGGGAATTTGAGTTGATGGTTAAAAATTGAGGTTTATCGTACCTGAAAATGTGAGGCCTTGTACAGGATTGACGTTGAACGAACATTCATCAATGAAATACAATATGCATATATATATATATATATATATATATAGAGAGAGAGAGAGAGAGAGAGAGAGAGAGAGTAGATAAATCTTGGGAGAAATGGGGACGACGACGCCTGGAGTTCGGTGATTAATACTTCTCATCTTTTCCCTGCGAAGTCCTTTAAAACCAAGTTGACAGGGATTTGATCAAATTGTGATCTCATTAGGATTTATACCTATAATTGAATTTGTTCATCTTGTAGAGATTTTCAGGAAGATAAACCATGTTCAAGATCATTTCAATCTAACACTTGTTGATGTATGGTCGAAATCATTTTGAGTGAATTTATTTTCGTGAAAATAGATTTGGCCACACTGTATAAATCACTCCGACGAAGAAACGACGCCCCTCTGGTGTATTGAGACCTCGAAACGCGAATTCGTCAAATTGTGATCTCTTTCTTATTTATCTCCATGATCGAAAGGGTTCATCTCGTAGAGCTGGTCAAGATGATAAACATTGTTGAAAATCATATTAATCGAACACTGATCGGCACATAATCGGGGATCATTTGTGTGAAGTTGCATCTGTGAAAATAGACTTAGCCACACTGTATGAAACCCATTTTAGCAAAGAATGAATTCACTCCGACGAAGGGGCGTTTCCCAACGGAGAGAGAGAGAGAGAGAGAGAGAGAGAGAGAGTGAGAGTGAGAGTGAGAGGGGGGGAGAGAGAAAATGTGGTTTTTCGGCACAGAAGGCCCTCTGGATTCTCACTCCATTATAACAGGTCCGCTAATTCGATTTTTGTATAGCTTTCATTTTTCTTGGCAATAATACTTGATCCAACGAAACTGCTGATGATCTCTTTACAGCTATTAAACTGCGACAACAAGGAATTTCTTTCTCCATTAGTTGCATGTTTAAATTGAGGCAATTGTCAAGCACTTTGTGTATAATTGTACCAGCTTGTGCGAATTGGTTTTTGCTAGAGATTTATTTAGGTTCTTAGAATCGAAGTGATTGCTGGTTTTTGCTAGAGATTTATTTAGGTTCTTAGAATCGAAGTGATTGCTTTCAGTTTGGAATTCATCCCTTGAAGTTACCTTTTTTTTTTTTTTTTTGTGAACTTCCAATTTTCGTTCTACATACGTAATTAATTAAAGGTAGTGATTTTGCCACACACTGCAAGTGTATTTTTTGGTGCAAATATACACTTGCAGGGTGTGACATTATCAAAAAATAGTATGACAATATCATTTCCCTTAATTAATATGAGCAAAAAGTTACAGGGGGAAAGTAAAGCCTTCATTTTTTGAAGCTCGTTAGAGGTTCAAAGTTCAAACTAAACTCGAATAAGCTACTACTTGGCTCGTTTGGTGTGCATGGGTGGAATCTTTAGTGCGAATTGAGGAGGCAGGGCGAAGGTATTAAGCTCCCCCACCCCAACTTCAAAACAAAAAAAATTCTGGGTCTCTCTCTCTCTCTGTAGGTATTATATCTTGGTACTCTGGCATCATATTTTCAGGTATGCAACGGCTCAATTTTGATCCGAGTTGTATACGATTCAAATTAGTCAATGTATTTCATCATTTCATCTTAACTAATTTAATTAAGGTCGTCTTCTTTGTCGGTGTTTGGATTTTTTTTTGGTTTGGCAAAACCAAAACTAAAAACTACTATCATTTTCCCTTTGTGGCTTTCTCGAGTGTTTGTTTTGTTGTCCCGTTTGTAAAATGAAAAGCTCAGGCGAGGAGTATTGCATTGTCAAACCACATCACTATCTGTAAGCTACTCCATCACATCGGGGCTAAAGCCAAGGTCCCACCACGTGTGGTTGGTGTTAGGAGTTTGTTTTGCTCCAATAAGGGGGTACGAGGGCTCAAACGTGGACCTTGTCCAATGTCCAACCTAGGCCGAGCTTCCACCATTGACCCAACTCATTGTCCTATTACCACAGAAAAAGTTTCCAGTTAACTTCTGTTTTCCCTCGCACCAAACAGCAGAGAAAATATAGAATACGTCTCCCATATAACCGAACAGAGTGCAGATCTCAAATTTCTCTTTGATCTTAAAGTAGAATTTTGATAGTTCACTCATTAGTTTACAAGAATTTTGTTTTGTGTGGTTTATGAACTGCCATAGTACAATAATGTTGGATGGACATGATTCAAGGAATCTGGGTTACAATGGTTGAGAGAGCAGACGGGGCCGGTACGTCAAGAACCAGCACTGTTTTCCACTAGCATTTCTGGGAACATTCTTGTGTATGGTAAAGAAGAAGCAAATATGGATCAAATCGCTAAAGCTGCAAATACACATTCTTTTGTTCAACATTTGCCTGATGGTTATCATACTCAGGTAGGTGGAGAGTACAGCAATGTCCAATGGCACAATGATAGTTGTTGCACACAGATTATCTACTATCCGCGATGTAGATTCGATCATTGTCCTGAAAAATGGACAGGTTGTCGATAGGGTGTCATTTGGAGCTGATATCCAAAGGTGGAGAGTATGCAACTCTAGCAGGCTTACAAGTATCAGAACACGTAAAAAGTATAAGTCTTAACTATTCTAATGGAACTTCTAGTTTTTTTCACGAATACACAGAAAGTGAAGATCATCAGCAGGATTTCAAGTCAATCAACATAAAGGAGATACAACCAAGTGATCATAATGTGGCCTTATCAATATCTGCTTCAGTGCCAACAATTGGGATTCAGTTAAACTAAATGCACCAGAATGGCACTATGCAATGCTTGGTTCAGTGGGGGCTATTCTAGCTGGAATGGAGGCTCCTCTTTGTGCCCTTGGAATTACGTATATATTGACTGCATTCTATTCTCTGGATTCCGCCCAAATCAAACAAGAAGTCCAACATGCTTTCATAAACTGCACTTTATTATTATTTAGAATGGAAGAGATGCGAGTGTTTTACCGAATTAGTTTATTTTTGACACATTGAGAGTAAATTGGTCATACCATTTGATGCACAAATAAATTTTTTATTCAAACTACTTAAGTTAGGATTTAGACTCAATAAGCATTTTAACGGTACAAACCTTGTGGAAAACGGAGTTCGGAAGCGTCCGGGACAAACTCTCAAAGCCAATTGTGTAGTTTTAATGCGCCCCAGGAGCAAAAAAATTACGCCTGGGCGCATCCTTAAAATTTCAAAACTTGACAAAACTTTGGGGTCTTGCCACGGATACTCTCAATATCTGATTTGCACCTGGTTTGAACCATTGAAAAGCTTGTCTAGCATATTTTCTAACCAATTTAGTTTGGCTCCAAATTTATTTATACATCAAAAGATATGACAAATTTTACCCTTAATAGGTCGGAAAAAATTTTTTTATGGGAAAATCTTGGATCACCAACTTTAAACCGGATTGAAACCTATTGTATATAGAGAAAGAGGGTATTCAAAGTCCTAAACGATGGTGGGATTGAAACAAAAAAATAATAGATTTTGGTTTATGAAAAGTTAATCGAAAGTAGACCAATTCAAGGATAGTCGGAGCCACTAAGGTTAAAACACGTTTTCGTGCCCTCCCACACATTCTAATTTCCATTTGGTACTCCCATTTCTAGTTCTAAGATAATCGTTTATTTCTTAAGAATTCTAGCGAGTTCAATGGGCTTTTCGCACTTCGTCAAAGGACCAAAAAATTGCTTAATGATCGGGATTCACCTAAAACTTACGTCCAAGACAAGGCTTTTACATTTACAAAGCCAAATTTTGGTTTCCATACCCCAACAATAGCTCTTTACCACTACAACCAATTATAGGACATGTTACTGATCAAGGTTTACGAAAGAAACTCAGAAATGATTCACTTCAAACTCTAGGTGTAATAATCTCGATCTCAAAATGGAGCTTCTTACTACCCACTTTTCATAAGCTAAACTTTACTACTATTTATAAGGTGTGATTATAAAATCATTTAGTTCTTTGAAAATCCTCTTTATCCATATATAATAGGTCTTTATCAGATTTAAAATGAAAGAGATGCGAGCGTTTTACCGAATTAATATATTTTTTGGCACATTAAGGATAAATTCATCATATCTATTGACGCCAAAATGATTTGTGATCCAAACTACTTGGGTTAGAATCTAGACTCAACAAGTTTTTTAACAGTGCAAAAAATTCGAAAAACGGAGTTCCAGAGCGCCTGAGACAAACCCACGAAGTATAACCAATTGTACAGTTTTAATGTTTCCCAGGCGCACATGCACGCGCCCCTGGCGCACTGAATTGCTTTCGGGCGCATCCTCGAAACTTCAAAAATTGACCAAATTTTGGGGTCTTGCCATGGACTCTCTTGAACTCTGATTTGCACATGGTTTGAACCATTGAAAAGCTTGTCTAGAATACTTTCTAACCAATTTAGTTGGCTCCAAACTTAATTATACATCAAAAGATATGATAATTTTACCCTCAATACTCAATAGGTCATAAAATAAATTAATATGGAAAAATCTTTGATCACACAAACTTTAAACCGGATTGAAACTTATTGTATATCGAGAAAGAGGGTATTCAAAGTTTTAAAAAAAGATGGTGGGATAAAAACACTAAAATAATAGATTTTGGTTTATGAAAAGTTGGTCAAAAGTAGATCAATTCAAGGATCGTTGGAGCCACTGAGGCTAAAACAGGTTTTCACGCCCTCCCACTCATTCTAATTTCCATTTGGTACTCCTATTCCTAGTTGTAAGGTATTCGTTTATGTCTTAAGAATTCTAGTGAGTTCATTAGCTTTTCGCACTTCATCAAAGCACGCAAAAATTCTTAACGATCGGGATTCACCTAAAACGTATGTCCAAAACAAGGCTTTTACATTTACAACGTCAAATTTTTGTTTCCATACCCCAACATTTGCCTTTGACCACTACCACCAATTATAGGACATGTTACTGATCAAGGTTAACGAAAGAAACTTAGAAATGATTCACTTCAAATTCTTTGTGTAATATTCTGGACCTCAAAATGGAGCTTCTTACTACCCGCTTTTCATAATTAAACTTTTCTACTATTTATATGGTGTGATTACACAATCATTTAGTTCTTTGAAATTCCTCTTTATCCATATATAATAGGTCTTTATTAGATTTAAAATGAAAGAGATGCGAGCGTTTTACCAAATTAATTTATTTTTTGGCACATTGACGGTAAATTCGTCATATCTTTTGATGCAAAAATAATTTTTGATCCAAACTACTTTGGTTAGAATCTAGACACACCAAGATTTTTAAAGGTAGAAACCTTGCGAAAAACAAAGTTCTGGAGCACCCGAGACAAACCCACGAAGTTTGACCAAATAGTTTTAATGCGCCCCAGGCGCACGTGTTTGCGCTCCAAGCGCACTAAATTGCGCCTGGGCGCATACTCGAAATTTCAAAAATTAACCAAACTTTAGGGTCTTGCCACGGACACTCTCGAACTTAGATTTGCACATGGTTTGAACTATTGAAAAGCTTGTCTAGCATACTTTCTAACCAATTTAGTTTGGCTACAAACTTATTTATACATCAAAAGATATGACAATTTTACCCTCAATAGGTCTAAAAACAAATTAGGGTAAATTTCACTGACCTCCCCTGAGGTTTCTGACAAATGCAGAAACCTCCCTTGAGGTTTCCGAAATGCCACTAACCTCCCTTACTTTTGCTGACAATGTTGAGATTCCCCCTTTTGTTATTTTTTTGTCAAACGGTGTTAAATTGAGCATTGAAGGGACAAAATTACCCTCTAATAACCCTTTCCATCTGTCCTATCTCTGTATCCAAACAACCAAATAATTTAACTTTAACCTGATGATAAAAACAAGAAGATGGTATAACTTCATCATCCCAAGAATCCCAACCAATACAATACTCACCTTGCTCCCTCCCTCCTTGTCGACCCAGTACCAGTACCACAAGAAATTTTTCAATGCCGAGTGGGTGTATCCCACGTGGTATTCGCTCGGCACATTCGGGCCGTTCAATACACTTTTATATGGCTCGAATTGAAACATTAATCTCTTTCCTCTCTTCCCAACACTTTTTCACTCCCTTTTTTCTCGTCAAATTTAAGCCGTCCAAAAATACAATATTAGGCTCGAATGCACTGAACGGACACCACGTGGTATCCACCCCACCCGGCACTGAAATTTTTCCCAATACCACACCCTCACAACCATCATCTCACTTTTTCATGTGCTTTTCAATTTATCCCCCCAATCCTCCCCAACCAAACCAAACGTGTTGTCTTAATAAGTTTTATAAGAAAATTATTATTTTTTTTCATATGCAGACAATTGTTTTCGATTAACACCCAAAAAAAATTCAATGGTGAAATTGGTTGCTACTGAGTTCGTTTACTCGAAACTCAAACTCAAATCAATCCAGTTTTTTTACTCTCAAGAAAGAAAAATTAATTCTACGGTCACAAACACTTTATGCACACTCACATTTATTTATGGATCCCACACACACTAGAAGTGTAGTGTGTGTAGATCCCATTTGAATATGAACGAGTTTGTGAAAATATTTGTGTGATTGTAAGAGAGATTTTTTTTTTGTGGTAAATTGGTTGTAGAAGAGTTCAAGAAATAACCAAGCTGATAAAATTGTGAAATCTATCACAGAATGGTACTTATACTTTTGGGGTGAGTGGAATCGACTTACTTTTTTCTAGTTTTGAAAAATCAGAGCACAATAAAAACACAAAACTTTTGATTCCCACAAACAAAATGGTCTATAATAATTTATGCATCTTTCGACTTGCAAAAAAAAAAAAAAATTGGTTTAGATTCTACCTTTTCGCCAAACGAGCTGATGGTTCAGATTATTTATCTTTGCCTTCCTTTTATTCTTTTCCCCAACATCCTAATCCCAACACACCCAGAGATTGCTCCAGTGGTAAGGGCGAGTGTCAGACTTGGGGGCTAATCCCCTTGGTCTACAATTTGATTTCCCACCGAGTGAGTACCTTGGTATTTAAGTGGGGGGCCGCGGCAGGTGTGGTGTAGCTAGTTCTCTCCGAGGTATGGGTTGTGCAATTGAGTCCATTAGGTTGTGCAGTCGGGTCCATTTAATAGCCTGGTATTGTTCCTCGGTTACCACAAAAAAAAAAAAAATCTTAATCCCACCCCAATGAAAATCCAGAATATTACTATCCAATACTGAAAATTTTATTCTCTAAAATCAGAAGGCGGAGGGAGGGGAGATCCATTGGTGTGTAAGGTCGTTTGGTTATCCTTAATAGGTTATCTTTTCCTTGGAATAGAATCAAATGAATTAAAATGATTCTGGTATTGCTTGAGGGTGTTTTCGTCATTTCATTGCTAAACTTAACACTTTTAGTGGTTAATTTTAACAGAAGGGGGAATCTCAACATTGTCAGCAAAAGTAAGGGAGGTTAGTGGCATTTCAGAAACCCCAAGGGAGGTCTCTGCATTTGTCAGAAACCTCAGGGGAGGTCACTGAAATTTACCCAACAAATTATTATGGGAAAATCTTTGATCACACCAACTTTAAACCGGATTTAAACCTATTGTATATCGAGAAAGAGGGTATTCAAAGTCCTAAAAGATGGTGAGATCGAAACATAAAAATAATAGATTTTGTTTTATGAAAAGTTGGTCGAAAGTAGACCAATTTAAGGATCGTCGGCGCCAGAAGGCTAAAACATGTTTTCGCGCCCTCCCACTCTTTTCAATTTCCATTTGGTACTCGTATTCTTAGTTTAAGGTATTTGTTCATTTCTTACGAGTTCTAGTGAGTTAATTGGGCTTTTCGCACTTCACATTCTATGTCCCTGGTGTCATTACCTGTTTGAATTGGATCCATATCGCAATCAATTTCTGGCAACATGAAGTAGCTTTTTGGTATATATGGTCTTTATCTCAGCAACTATTGATCATCACTTAAGAATAATCAAAGGTGTTGGAGTGAAACAGAAATCATCATGTCATGGTTGCACATGGCAAGTGAGTTATATTGAAAGTATAATAAGCCAAGATACTTCTTGAAACAACTGATTAACTGAACCGCAATTCTTTTGGGGTAAATCCTGAACCAGAAATTTTACTGAAGTGAAGACAGTAGCATAAAGCTACAATAAAATTATTGTTGTACCACTTTTAGGCAAACTCAACGGCATATGAACTTTAAAATCCAAGATGACGAGGAAGAAATAAAGAGACCGAAAGGAATCGGAAAACAAAATCACATTCTTTTGAATTTAAACAAACTAGTCCTTTTTTAGTAAAATAAAGGGAAGGGTGTTAAAAAACTGTAATTTGTAATCTTCTAGAATAATGTAATTTGTAATCTTCTAGAATAATGTAGAATAAGTATTTAAATATCTAAGTTTAAAATAATAAGAAGTGTGTAGAAGTAATAGATGAAACTAGAAGATATTTGTATGGAATAGTCTAGAAGTTGTGAGAGATATTTTGTAATTAATCACATGGGTAGAATTAGATGATTCTAGAAGATAGGAGATCTTTCATGTAATTAAGCATATGTGCTTATCTCTAGACAATTCTAGAGAAGTGTAGGATGGTGTAAGTGCTCTATAAATAGAGCCTTGTTGTACTCATTTTGATGCAATGAAAATCCATTAAAAGCCTTGCACAACTTGTCCTTGTAACACCTCTCACTCATCCTCTCTTGTCCAATTTACTACAAAATCTAATCTAGCACCCCAACAATTTTGGTATCAGAGCTAAGTTAACCGATCCATCCTTGTCCTTCTTTCAACCACCATGGAGTCCAACTCTTCCACTTTCAACTATGCACAAAATCTCATCCCTATATTTGAGGGAGAGAGCTATGACTATTGGAGCATCCAAATGCAAACTTTATTTGTCTCACAAGAATTGTGGGATCTTGTTGAAAGCGGATACGAGGCACCGGCAAATGCCGAAGAAGAAGCAACTTGGACGGAAGCAAGGAAGAAGAAGTTCAGGGAGAACAAGAAGAAAGATGCTTTGGCTCTCCTCAACATTCAACGTGGGGTAAGCAAATCTATCTTTCCAAGAATTATGGGTGCAAAAACTTCAAAAGAAGCATGGGAAATATTAAAAATTGAATATCAAGGTTATGATAAGGTTATCTCCATTAAACTTCAAACACTATGGAGAGACTTTGATAATCTAGCAATGAAGGAAAATGAATCCATTCAAACGTTCTTTTCCCGAGTTGCTGGAATTATCAATCAAATTCGAAGTTATGGAGATACCCTTCCGGATAAAAGAATCGTCGAAAAGGTTCTAAGGAGTTTGCCTCCAAAGTTTGATCATGTTGTAGCTGCTATCGAAGAATCCAAGGATTTATCTAAACTTACTCGACATGAACTAATGAGTTCTCTCGAGGCCCATGAACAAAGAATGAGCAGGTTCACAAATCAATCCTTGGAGCAAGCATTTCAAAGCAAAATCAATTTTGGAGGAAAGAACCAAGAAGAACAAGAGAAAGGATCATCTCGAGGAGGAGCCATGAATGGACAAAGACGTGGAGGCCAAAATACATTTCAAGCCCGGAACAAAGGAAAAGGATATGACAATCAGAGGAATCCTAATGGCGGTAACTCTAACTCTTCTTGCATTATTTGCAAAAAATCTAATCATGCATCCAAAGATTGTAGATTTAAATGCAAGAGATGCAAGATTTCTAATCATTCTGATCGAGATTGCTGGTTCAATCAAGAAAAAAACAAAGCTAATTTTTCAGAAGAAAATGAAGCTGAACACCTATTCTCTTGCATGAATGCTCAACAAGAGTCAGATAACATTTGGTATCTGGATAGTGGATGCAGTAATCATATGACAGGCGATCATAAAAAGTTCGTGCAGCTTGACGATAAAATCTCTTCACAAGTAAAGCTGGGAGATGGGAAGCTGCAAAATGTGAAAGGAAAAGGAGTTATCGCTGTCTACACAAAGGGAGGTAACAAAAAATTAATTTCAGATGTCCTTTATGTTCCTGGGCTTACTCAAAACTTATTAAGTGTGGGGCAATTACTGCAAAAAGGCTACACACTTAATTTTGATAATGATGAATGCACCATCATAGACAAAAAGAAAAATTTTAAAGTGGCAAAAGTCAAAATGACTCCAAATAAAGTTTTTCCGTTAATAATGCCACTTAATGAAAATTTTGCCCTTAAAGGAGAAAAAATTGATGACTCATATCTGTGGCATCTAAGATATGGCCACTTAAATTACAAGGGCATGAGATTGCTAAAGGAGAAAAATATGGTAAAAGGGCTACCAAATATTGATAAGATTGATAAAGTTTGTGAGGGATGTATATATGGAAAAATGCACAGACTCCCATTTCCAAAGTTCGCTTGGAGAGCTAAAGCGCCTTTGGAATTGGTGCATTCTGATATTTTTGGCCCTACTAGAACACCATCTCTTGGTGGAAAAAGATATTTTCTCCTCTTTGTTGATGACTATACAAGGATGATGTGGCTATACATCCTTGACAAAAAATCAGAAGCTTTCTCTGTATTTCTCAAATTTCAAGCTTTGGTGGAGAGACAAAGCGGAAGACAAATAAAGACACTTCGGACAGATCGTGGTGGCGAATTCATCTACACTCCATTTATGGACTATTGCAAGGAAAAAGGAATCAAGAGGCAACTTACAATTCGGAATACACCTCAACAAAATGGAGTGGCAGAACGGAAGAACCGAACAATTGCAGAGATAGCGCGAAGCATGCTTAAAGGTAAAGGGCTTCCAAACACATTCTGGGCCGAAGCTGTCAATACTGCTGTTTTCATCCTCAACCGTTCTCCCACTAAGGCCGTTCGAAACAAGACACCATATGAGGCATGGAACAAAGAGAAGCCACAGGTAAATTTTTTAAAAATTTTCGGATGCATTGCATATGCATTAGTTCCCTCAGAAAAAAGGGAAAAATTTGATGAAAAAGGAGAAAAATATATTTTCATCGGATATAGTGACGAGTCTAAGGGTTATCGTCTCTATAATCCAAACACAAATAAATTTATAGTTTCTCGAGATGTAATATTTGATGAAGCTGCTGTGTGGAAGTGGGAGGACAATTCCTTCCAAGACCCAAAGTTTTTTGAGCCTGATGATGCAGGACATGAGCGAGAAACCTTAACTCCGGACCCAAGTCCAAATCAAAGCCCACGGACCAGTCCAGAGAGCTCATCATCGGATGATCTCAATCCGACAAGAAAGGTACGTTCCTTACGAGATATATATGACTCGTGTGATTTTGCCTTCTTCACGTGTGAACCACATAATTTTGAAGAAGCTGCAAAAGAAGAAATTTGGCTAAAAGCAATGAATGAAGAAATTGCAACTATCGAGAAAAATAACACGTGGGATCTTGTGGAGCTACCAAAAGGAAAAGACGTAATTGGTCTCAAATGGGTCTATAAGACAAAATACAAAGAAGATGGATCAATCCAGAAGCACAAAGCACGCTTAGTAGCAAAAGGCTACTCACAGCAGCCTGGAGTGGATTTCAATGAAACATTTGCTCCTGTCGCTCGCATGGAGACCATCAGAACAGTTCTTGCCTTGGCAGCACAACACGAGCTTCCCGTATATCAGCTCGATGTCAAATCTGCCTTTCTCAATGGTGAACTAGAAGAAGAGGTTTATGTGGAGCAACCTCAAGGCTATATAGTCAAAGGAAAAGAAGGCAAGGTATATCGACTTCGGAAGGCGCTCTATGGCTTAAAGCAAGCACCGCGAGCTTGGAATAGCAATATTGACAAGTACTTCTGTCAAAGCGGATTTGAAAGAAGCCAAAGCGAACCATCTCTATATGTCAAAAAAGGAGGTACGCAGGATTTTCTCATTGTTTGCCTCTATGTCGATGATTTAATCTACACAGGCACCAATGTAGCAATGCTCGATGAATTTAAAAATGCTATGATGAAGGAATATGAGATGACAGATCTAGGCCTTATGAGATATTTTCTCGGCATTCAAGTAAGGCAATCCAAAGGAGAGATTTTTATCTCTCAAGAAAAATATCTTGAAGACTTATTAAAGAAATTCCGCATGAACAACTGCAAACCAGTCTCTACTCCACTCTCTTTAAATGAGAAGTTGCAATTAAATGATGGAGCAGAGAAAGTCGATGCTACGGCCTATCGAAGATTGGTTGGATCGCTAAATTATCTTACTCATACAAGGCCAGATATTGTGTACTCTGTGAATCTTATCTAGAAGCCACCGAGCAAGCTACACAATGCAGCAGCCAAGCGGATCCTCCGTTATCTTCAAGGAACGAAGAAACTTGGCATCAAGTATACAAAAGAGAAAGACAGCAAGCTTATTGGTTACACCGATAGTGATTGGGCTGGATCAATCGATGATCGAAAAAGCACATCTGGCCAAGTATTTTGCTTGGGAACTAAAATTATATCTTGGAGTTCCAAAAAGCAAAGGACAATCGCCTTGTCCTCAGCAGAAGCAGAATATATTGCAGCAACAGATGCAGCATGTGAAGCTGTATGGCTTAGAAGAATACTTTCTGATATGGAGCATAAAGAAGAAGGGCCTACAGTCATCTACTGCGATAATATGTCAGCCATAGCAATGAGCAAAAATCCAGTCTTTCATGGTAGGACAAAGCACATTGAGCTCCGACATCACTTCATCAGAGACTTAGTGCAGAATGGAGAAATTCAGCTTGAATTTGTCAATACGAAGGAGCAACTAGCCGACATAATGACCAAAGCAGTAGCAGCAGATAAATTCTCTCAGTTTCAAAAGATCATGAAGATTACAAATTAAGGAGGAGTGTTAAAAAACTGTAATTTGTAATCTTCTAGAATAATGTAGAATAAGTATTTAAATATCTAAGTTTAAAATAATAAGAAGTGTGTAGAAGTAATAGATGAAACTAGAAGATATTTGTATGGAATAGTCTAGAAGTTGTGAGAGATATTTTGTAATTAATCACATGGGTAGAATTAGATGATTCTAGAAGATAGGAGATCTTTCATGTAATTAAGCATATGTGCTTATCTCTAGACAATTCTAGAGAAGTGTAGGATGGTGTAAGTGCTCTATAAATAGAGCCTTGTTGTACTCATTTTGATGCAATGAAAATCCATTAAAAGCCTTGCACAACTTGTCCTTGTAACACCTCTCACTCATCCTCTCTTGTCCAATTTACTACAAAATCTAATCTAGCACCCCAACAAAGGGGAGGACAAGAAACTGACCCGAGTAAGAAAAAGTGTCCCAAATGCTCGAAGTCCTATCTAATGCCGTGCCCTTAGACTATTTTATACATACAGGCACATGGATCAGATTCTACGAATGGGTTGTTCCATATTGCAACTATGAAAAGGAAAAGAACGAAACAATGTACACAAGGGATTACTAGTAGAGCAATGCTAGGAATATAAGTTATACAACTTGAAAACACATTTGCATTCTGAGGCTTCCGATGCACGTGGGTCCACATACATCGAAGGGGTTGCGGACACAGTTGTGTTCCTGGACTTTGTGTTACTAGTAACCTGATGGGTAGGATAAAATAAAAGGAAGAAAACAAAAAAAATAAGCAGAAGTTCCTGAACCGAAGACAAAGTCAGGTGGGAGTGGGAATTCACTTCTACTCAATGTGTCGGCGCTCAAAACTAACAGTGGCACTAAATTCAGCAAGAGAAACAAGAGTGGAGAACAGGGTTTGTTGGCCGTGAGTTTCTTGGTCTCTCATCTTCTCCTTGGCCTCCAGTCAGGGCTTAAGAGTCTACTCCATGGCTTGTTGAGATACTAGCTTTCATTTATATGAAGCCAAAAGAGGTGGATATAGCCTCATCATTTACATGAGAGCAGAATTAGTAATTTAGTGATCAAAAACCACTGCCATTTGGATAGATCAGAAAAAAAGTAACATCGACCAATAAGAATTTGATTTACTAATCCACTGATATCTTGGCTCTGGCAGAAAAGAAAATTCATTGAAAACAACTCTTACTTGACCATAGTAACTGTTCCAAACCAACATTGACATTGTAAAAACAGTCGGTTAATATCTTTATAATAGGAAAAAGGTGGGAGTCATGGTACTGTCAGTCAGTTCATAAGAATGAGTAGCAAAATTGCATTTTTGTCCTTCCCAAGAGAGGTTGGTTCTACATCATCCCACAAATATCACTCTCTTATAACTGGAAAAAGGTGAGAAGGTTCATGTGCCTTTTTTGGTGGTTTGGGTGATTGCCATGCCCCTTTCACAACATTTCAACTTCTGCTATTCTGAAAGAATTCCATAACAGGACAATACAATTTTGATCACGATACAAGGTGCTACTTTTGACTTTCAATCACAATACAGCTACATTGAAAGGAAAGCTAGTTAAAGTGAAATGAAGCATACTGAGAAACCAACCAATCCAGGGAGATTACACCCTTACTACAAAAAACAGATCCATCAATGGAGAATAGATCTTTCAGAGAGGCCCCAGGTAGCACATAACAGCCTGTTAGCTAACATTCACGGAGCCCCTTTTGTTGAACTCAGGAAAGCTTCGATAGAATTAATTGTCGTTTGAACCACACGGTCTGCTGGCAAGGACTTTTGTTGAAAGACTCTGTAGTTCTTTTCCCTTCAGATTGCATATACAGTAGCAGCTAAAGAACCTTTCATGGCTCCACCTTAGTACCTTGAAAATCATCCTTCTTTACATTAAGAGTAAACCATTCCACCACATCTGAGAGCTGCAAAAGAGCCACTGCAGAAGATAATTTGCCCCACACATTAAGCCAAACGGCTTTAGAAAAAGTGCAATCAAAGAGCAAATATTGGTGGGATTCATCGGCCTGAGAACATAAAGGACAAGTCCCATCAACAATCATCCCTCAGCTAACAATCCGGTTTTTTGTACTTAATCTCTTCTTGAAAGCCAACCATAGGATAAACGCCCAGCAAGGAACATTCTTCTTGAACCACACAACTTTAGGCCACTGTTGAACAGGGAAGCTGTTCTGGACAACTAAATAAAGTAGCATCAGTTTGGGCAGCATTATTATGAATAACTCTATTTCTGGGCAGCAATATTCTGAATAACTCTATTTCTGGCCCTTGGCCATCACCACTGTCCAAGGTGAGTAATCAAAGACACCTTAGCTTGCGAAGATCTTCCAGCATGATACACAACTTCCTCCCCAAATCGTTTATAAAGTGGACCAAGGGAGTGCCAATTGTCAAACCATAGGTAAATAGATTGACCATTGCCAATTCTATATTGAATTAGAGGTTGACCAATATCCCTTAGACCAAGCACCATTCGAATAGTCCATGATGCACCAAAGTAAGAATTGAAGCAGAAATCTTATGGAAATTTCAAAGATACTAAAGATAGCAGAAATCTTCTTGCAACTGAACTTAAGCTAAAAGCTCTATTCAAAGGCAGAAGTTAAAAAAAATCAAAATATAGCTTCTTAAAAAAAAAAAAGCTTTTAAAGCCTTCTAAAGTTTTTTTTTTCTTTCGTAAAAAAAGCTTTTAGCTTAAGTTATAAGCTGTGGCAGAAAAGTCGCGGCCCACATCAAACTCCAACTTAGTAATCCTTCGAGAAAAACCATATTTGATACCTGGTACGTTTTCCTATACAGTTTTGCAGCCGATGCGCGTGCAAGCAAGATATGATGACCAGCAATGTATGGCTCAGTTGAGGAGTCGCCCTTAGAACAATTGCCTACCCCAAATGGGGAAGAGTGTCGCTGAGGTGGTGTTTCTCCTATATCATGACCACTTATGGTAAATACATTGGCCTCATTCAGGGTAGTCCAATGCAACACCCTATCACCAAATTCTCTAAAGCACACATAGGCATTTGCTGTGAAGTCTTTCCCTGCATTGCCACATAATTGGTGAGCTTCGTTACTTATACATCGTACATTTTCTACTTCAATCAGGGTACCCTAAGCTCTAGAAGTGAGTGAAGTTAAAGGTGGCGGAAGTTGAGAATCATACAAAATTTGTCTACTGAGCCATCCACCATATTCATCTTCAAGAATCTGAGGGAAGAAGTCAATGTGCATCAATGTAACATGTGCTTGGATTCCTGCTAAGAAAGCCGTATCAATAGCAGAGAGAAGGGGAGATATCATTAGGTTGTCATTTGACTTGACAAGGTCATTGTCCAGTTTTCTTGCTTTCGCATGAAAATACAATTTAAAATCAGGTAATACGAAATGTTGAAATGGATGTCCTAATTTGAATCACGTACAATTCGGATGAAAGTGAGCTTTTGCATACTTGAAATGTGAGGCCAGAATCAATTCGCAGGATCAAAATTCAGGGGATTATCCACAAAAACCAAAGCTCGTCATTTGCAAACTTATTGAAGCATCCAACTCCAAACCAATTGGCAAAGAGTGGAGAGGCCGTCCAGGTTCATATACTAGTTTTGGAGGAGATAATTAACCAATGTAAATCCCAACACTCCCCCGCACGTGCGACCCCCGATTTACACGTGGAGAGGTCAACAAAGGATCCGGAACACACGGATCACAATGAAATAAAGTGCAACTATGGCACAAACAAAGGGGAAAAAGCTCCGAAAGCCTAGCTCTGATGCCATATTAAAGCATCCAACTCCAAACCAATTGGCAAAGAGTGGAGAGGCCGTCTAGGCTCATATACTAGTTTTGGAGGAGATAATTAACCGATGTGGGACAAATCCCAAAACAGTTTTTGCTAGCGATCATTAGCAACTCTAAAAGCTAAATCAAAACTCACATGCATGGTTCAGCAGGGGTCTGGAACGTTTTTTTGAAGTGGTTACCTATGACAGCAAGGATGAGAAGGGTAAAACATGGAAGAGTTGGCGGCCAAATCTCAAAGAGAAGCGTGCTTTAGCTTCACGGTTTACGAATGAATAGAAAAAGCCTGCTGCGTAGGGGCACTTCTACAATATTTAGCGGCCAAGAGCAATATTTAGCGTCCAGGTGCAATAAATAGCGTCCAAGTGTAAAATTTAGCGGCCAACGGAAAAAAGTTTGCGACCTCGTTTAAATAACTAGTAAAGCGTGATGCGTAGGTGCGGTCTAAAATAGTTAGCGGCCATAAGAAATATTTAGCGTCTATGTGCAATAAATAGCGTCCAGGTGTAAAATTTAGCGTCCAACAGCAAAAAGTTTGCGACCTCGTTTAAATAACTGGAAAAGTGTGATGCGTAGGTACGCTTCTACAATAGTTAGCGTCCAGTTGCAATAATTAGCGGCCATGTGTAAATATTAGCGTCCAGGTGCAATAATTGGGATGTTCATTTTGAATTGATAATAGTTGATGACTGAAGTCCTGGTGGAACTAAAACCCTGGTCATAAATGATTTACTTCAAATTCATTGTGTAATATTCTAGATCTCAAAATGGAGCTTCTTACTACCCATTTTTCATAAACTAAACTTTTTTTGGCACATTGAGGGTAAATTGATAATATCTTTTGATGCACAAATAATTTTTTATCCAAACTACTTGGGGTTAGAATTTAGACTAAACAAGCTTTTTAATGGTACAAACTTTGCAAACAATGGAGTTCGGGAGCGTCCGGGACAAACCGGCGAAGTTTGGCTAATTGTAGAGTTTTAATGCGCCCTAGGAGCACGTGTGTGGCGCACTACATTGCGCCCGGGCACATCCTCGAAATTTCAAAAATTTACCAAACTTTGTGGTTTTGCCACGGACACTCTCGAACTCAGATTTACACGTGGTATGAACTGTTAAAAAGCTTGTCTAGCCTCCTTTCTAACCAATTTAATTTGGCTCCAACTTATTTGTACATCAATAGATATGATGATTTTACCCTCAACAGAATGAAAAACAAATTATTATGGGAAAATCGTTAAATCACACCAACTTTAAACCGGATTGAAACCTTTTGTATATTGGTTCAAAGTCCTAAAAAATGGTGGGATCGAAACATAAACATAATAGATTTTGGTTTATGACAAGCCATGCCCCGCATGTCTGCCTCAAGCAGCGGAATAATGATGTCGGGCGGGATAACATGCGACATCATCTTGTCCTATTGGTTTTCATACATATTGGCGAGTCTATCCGCCACTTGGTTTCCCTCACGGAATGTAAGCTTGAGAAGACGTCTTGTTGCACTAGCAGCTCCTTTCACTCATGGATCAGCACTTTGTGTGCTCCGCAGTTGTCATAGCAGTGGCGGTTGCTGAGTTGGTGTCGATTTCCATAGCCACCATACCATGATTTTGGATCATCTCCAGCCCTCTAAAAATCCCCAAAAGGTCGACATCAAGGATCGTTGTAGCCACTAAGGCGGCTAAAACACATTTCTGCGCCCTCCCATGTACCCTATTTTCCATTTGGTACTCGCATTCCTAGTCCAAAGGTATTCCTTATTTCCTAAGAGTTCTAGTGAATTCATTGGGATTTTATCATTTCATCAAAGCACACAGAAACTTCTTAATCATCGGGATTCACCTAAAACGTATGCCCAATGCAAATATGGCTTTTACATTATTAAAGAAAAATTTTGGTTTCCGTAACCCAACAAAAGCCCCTGACCACTACAACTACAAATTTTAGGACATGTTAATGATCAAGGTTTACAAATGAAACTCATAAACAAAACGATTCAGTTCAATTTCTAGGTGTAATATATTCAATCTCAAAATGGAGCTTCTTGCTACCCACTTTTCATAGACTACCCACTTTTATAAGGTGTGATTACACAATCTTACTTCTTTGAAAATCCTCTTTATCCATGTATAAAAGGTCTTTATCAGATTTAAAATGGAAGAGATGCGAATGTTTTACCGAATTAATTAATTTTTTTTGTCACATTGAGGGTAAATTGGTAATATCTTTTGATGCACAAATAACTTTTGATTCAAATTACTTGGGTTAGAATCTAGACTCAACAAGCTTTTTAACAAAACAAACCTTGCAAAAAACGGAGTTTGGGAGCGTCCGGGAGAAACCCGCGAAGTTTGGCCAATTGTAGAGTTTTAAAGAGCCCTAGGCGCACGGCATTGCGCCCGGGCGCATCCTCAAAATTTCAAAACTCGACCAAACTTTGTAATCTTGCCGCGGACACTCTCGATTTCCAATTTGCACGTGGTTTGAACCGTTAAAAAGCTTGTCTAGCATACTATCTAACCAATTTAGTTTGGCTCCAAACTTATTTACATATTAATGGATATGATGATTTTACCCTAAACATGAGGAGCCACACCAACTTTAAAATGGATTGAAACCTAAAATATGGTGGGACCGAAACATAAACATATTTTATTTTGGTTAATGAAAAGTTGGTCGAAAGTAGACCAATTCAAGGGTGGTTGGAGACACGAAGGCTAAAACACATTTTTGCGCCCTCCTACGTATTCCATTTTCCATTTGGTGTTCGCATTCCTAGTTCTATGGTATTCCTTTATTTCCTAAGAGTCCTAGTGAATTCATTGGGATTTTCTCACTTCGTCAAAGCACACAGAAACTGCTTAATCATCGGGATTCGCCAAAAACGTATGCCCAATGCAAATATGGCTTTTACATTATTAAAGAAAAATTTTGGTTTCCATACCCCAACAAAAGCCCTTGACGACTACAACTACAAATTTTAGGACATGTTAATGATCAAGGTTTACGAATGAAACTCAGAAACGAAACGATTCAGTTCAATTTCTAGGTGTAATATATTCAATCTCAAAATGGAGCTTCTTACTACCCACTTTTCATAGACTAAACTTTATTATTTATAAGGTGCGATTACACAATCTTACTTCTTTGAAAATCCTCTTTATCCATGTATAAAAGGTCTTTATCAGATTTAAAATGGAAGAGATGCGAACGTTTTACCGAATTAATTAATTTTTTTGTCACATTGAGGGTAAATTGGTAATATCTTTTGATGCACAAATAACTTTTGATTCAAACTACTTGGGTTAGAATCTAGACTCAACAAGCTTTTTAACGGTACAAACCTTGCAAAAAATGGAGTTCGGGAGCGTCCGGGAGACCCCGCGAAGTTTGGCCAATTGTAGAGTTTTAAAGCGCCCTAGGCGCATGTGTATGCGCCCCAGACGCATGGCATCGCGCCCGGGCGCATCCTCAAAATTTCAAAACTCGACCAAACTTTGTAATCTTGCCACGGACTCTCTCGATTTCCGATTTGCACGTGGTTTGAACCGTTGAAAAGCTTGTCTAGCATACTATCTAACCAATTTAGTTTGGCTCCAAACTTATTTATATTTTAATGGATAAGACGATTTTACACTCAACATGATGAGCCACACCAACTTTAAAATGGATTGAAACCTATTGTATATTGAAAAAGAGGGTATTCAAAGGCCTAAAAGATGGTGGGACCGAAACATAAAAATATTTTATTTTGGTTAACGAAAAGTTGGTCGAAAGTAGACCAATTCAAGGGCTGTTGGCGCCACAAAGGCTAAAACACATTTCTGCGGCCTCCTACGTATTCTATTTTCCATTTGGTGCTCGCATTCCTAGTTCTATGGCATTCCTTTATTTCCCAAGAGTTCTAGTGAATTCATTGGGATTTTCTCACTTCATCAAAGCACACAGAAACTGCTTAATCATCGGGATTCGCCTAAAACGTATGCCCAATGCAAATATGGCTTTTACATTATTAAAGCGAAATTTTGGTTTCTGTACCCCAACAAAAGCCCCTATACCCCAACAAAAGCCCCTGACCACTACAACTATAAATTTTAGGACATGTTAATGATCATGGTTTACGAATGAAACTCAGAAACGAAACGATTCACTTCAATTTCTAGGTGTAATATATTATTCAATCTCAAAATGGAGCATCTTACTACCCACTTTTCATAGACTAAACTTTATTATTTATAAAGTGTTATTACACAATCTTACTTCTATGAAAATCCTCTTTATCCATGTATAAAGGTCTTTATCAGATTTAAAATGGAAGAGATGCGAACGTTTTACCGAATTAATTAATTTTTTTGTCACACTGAGGGTAAATTGGTAATATCTTTTGATGCACAAATAACTTTTGATTCAAACTACTTGGGTTAGAATCTAGACTCAACAAGCTTTTTAACAGTACAAACCTTGAAAAAACAGAGTTCGGGAGGGTCCGGGTGAAACCCGGGAAGTTTGGCCAATTGTAGAGTTTTAAAGTGCCCTAGGCGCATGTGTCTGCGCCCCAGGCGCACTTCATTGCGCCCGGGCGCATCCTCAAAATTTCAAAACTTGACCAAACTTTGTAATCTTGCCACAGACTCTCTTGATTTTCGATTTGCACGTGGTTTGAACCGTTGAAAAGCTTGTCCAGCATACTATCTAACCAATTTAGTTTGGCTTCAAACTTATTTATATATTAATGGATATGACGATTTTACCCTCAACATGATGAGCCACACCAACTTTAAAATGGATTGAAACCTAATGTATATTGAAAAAGAGGGTATTCAAAGTCCTAAAAGATGGTGAGATCGCAATACAAACATATTTTATTTTGGTTCATGAAAAGTTGGTCGAAAGCAGACCAATTCAAGGGTTGTTTGAGCCACAAAAGCTAAAACACATTTCTGTGCCCTTCTACGTATTCTATTTTCCATTTGGTGCTCGCATTCCTAGTTCTACGGTATTCCTTTATTTCTAAAGAGTTCTAGTGAATTCATTAAGATTTTTTCACTTCATCAAAGCACACAGAAACTGCTTAATCATCGGGATTCGCCTAAAACGTATACCTAGTGCAAATATGGCTTTTACCTTATTAAAGCGAAATTTTGGTCTCCATACCCCAACAAAAGCCCCTGACCACTACAACTATAAATTTTAGGACATGTTAATGATCAAGGTTTACAAATGAAACTCAGAAATGAAACGATTCAGTTCAATTTCTAGGTGTAATATATTCAATCTCAAAATGGAGCTTCTTACTACCCACTTTTCATAGACTAAACTTTATTATTTATAAGGTGTGATTACACAATCTTACTTCTTTGAAAATCCTCTTTATCCATGTATAAAAGGTCTTTATCAAATTTAAATTGGAAGAGATGCAAACGTTTTACCGAATTATTTTATTTTTTTGTCACATTATGGTTAAATTGGTAATATCTTTTGATGCACAAATAACTTTTGATTCAAACTACTTGGGTTAGAATTTAGACTCAGCAAGTTTTTTAACGGTACAAACCTTGCAAAAAACGGAGTTCGGAAGCGTCTGGGAGAAACCCGCGAAGTTTGGCCATTTGTAGAGTTTTAAAGCGCCCCAGGCGCACTGCATTGCGCCCGGGCGCATCGTCAAAATTTCAAAACTCGACCAAACTTTGTAATCTTGCCACGGACTCTCTCGATTTCAAATTTGCACATGGTTTGAACCATTGAAAAGCTTGTCTAGCATACTATCTAACCAATTTAGTTTGGCTCCCAACTTATTTATATTTTGGATAAGACGATATTACCCTCAACATGATGAGCCACACCAACTTTAAAATGGATTGAAACATATTGTATATTGAAAAAGAGGGTATTCAAAGTGCTAAAAGATGGTGGGACCGAAATACAAACATATTTTATTTGGTTAATGAAAAGTTGGTCGAAAGCAGACCAATTCAAGGGCCGTTTGAGCCAAAAAGGCTAAAAAATATTTCTGCGCCCTCTTACGTATTTTATTTTCCATTTATTCACATAATTTGATCATATTATTATACGAAACGTATCCCAACAAGTTGTGTCCTCCAATATTTTGAAATTTGCGCATCATAGTGTCGGTGTCATGCCGCATGTCGGTGTCGGTGTTAGATAGAATTTGTCAATGTAAGTTTCTGAAAACTGGCTGGGAATGTCTGTAAAATAGTGGGTTGAAAATGATTTTGCGCCCAAGAGAATGCATGCTGAACTTTCACTAGGAAGCATCTGAGTTTCCCCCCGCAGTATTTCTTGAGCTGTGCTACTTGCAAAGTTTGTTTTTTTTTTTACACGGCACATACATTTTTGTGGGGCCCATATCGGTTCTGTAAAGATGATCCAAACCACTCATCTTTCTTATAATACTCCTATTATTTTGAGGGTTGCTGTTAAAAATTAACTCCAACAGATATCGGTAAGGACTTTTTTAGAAATCGTAGAGCAAAATAGAATGATTCGCCTTAGAATTTCTGAGAAAGTCCTTACCAATATCCCTGAGAGTTGATTTTTTACAGAAACTTTTCAAATATATTAAAGAAAATAAGCAATTCGGATCATTTTTGTGGCGCTTAAGATGGACCCCACAAAAATATATGCGCATGATCCGTGCTACATAATCTGTGCCGAAAGGTTTTTCGTTCTTAGCAATAGGAAATACTGAGACCAATTTACAGCACTGATGGGTTCACCACCACCGGGGGGGGGGGGGGGGGGGGGGGGGGGGGGGGGGGGTGAGGATTGGGTCACCACAGGAAAAGCCTGGCAATAGATATGCCCAATAGACAGTGGGAGAAATTAATTTTATTGTAGAACTCATTCAAGCATGGTTATATGGCTTTAACTTTCTTGTTAAAAACACAGGAAAATTTTTTTAAATAAAATTTTCTTGTGAAAGTTGTCATTTCTTATGACACTGTCCATAATTTTTGCTCATATCGTGGTCCATATTAAATGTTAATGGTAAGTTTGTAACTATAGATATTTCTTGCAAGAATCTTACAAGTTACAAAGTTTTCATTTCAATCAAACACATTAAAGAAAATAAATTTTCTTTTCACTTCACTTCTTTCATTTGTACTTAGCCATCATAATTTTCTTCTAATCAAACATACTCTTATATTCACAATCCGGCATATTGCCAGCGCCTCTAACACCTTGCATCATCATGTGCAATCCAGTACTATCCCGTCTTGTCTGTGGAGATGCAAACTCCAAACAAAAAGTGAACCAAATGCAAAAAGAGCAGACGAAGAGAAATACAAATAGAGAAACTTGAAGTCAAACACCATATTAAGTTACCAATTGATCCAAGAGCTCAAACTGTGGAAAAAAAAATGTCCAAAAATGTATATCAAGCTACCCAACTAGTCTACCTTGTTACAATTGAAACTTAGATGGGCCCACAACTACATAAATTTGCAAGTAATCCCTCAAAACGGGTCAAGTCATAATCGGACTATAACCCCACCGAAGGACATAATGGGAAGGAGAATCCTCCGCACATAATCTTTCAAAATACCCTTTGTAACATAATCTTTCAAAATTCCGTGCGCTTTTGCTTTCAATTCTCACACCGCGCTCGCATTTTCAATCATCGCTTTTGCGTATTTTAGTATTTTGTGATGTGTTTCAATGACCTTTTCACACTCCCCAATGCGAATTATGCGACTTAAAGAGAACCATGACCTCTTGCCCACAAAACCACAAGGTAGTTGTCAACCAAACAACCAGCTAAGCCTATGTTAAACCTGCTCCTCATTATAAGCTTGTCAAAAAGTCTATCCTAAAGCTGTATTCTTTTAAATGACCATCCAACTCTAGTAGCATTAATTGTGTAAAGTGAGAGTCTCTAGAAGGACTTGAAGACTTCCATACCAATTTTGGCCTAAAATTGTACTCTACCTCAGTTTTCTACTTCTTTCTTTGCATTGAAATGGACAGTTAAACAACCAAGAATCCGATCTCAGTCCCTTCTTTAGTTATGGTCAGGTTTCCATTGAAAGTAAAAACAGCAGCTTCTTTAGGCTCTGTTTGGAAAAAATTTTATTTCCAGTTTTTTGTTTTTGTTTCAGATATTTTTTGAAATAGACACCATAAACATGTTTGTGTTACTAATTTGATAAACAAAATACATAATTAATTCCACTAGTTTACGAAAATTCTAGAAGCACGAAAATTGCGTTTTCATTTGTTTTGAGAACACTTTCGACAGCCCAAAAAACAAATAAACAAAAACTATTATAATCACCAAACATATTTTTTGTTTTTATTTTCTAATAGTTTTTATTTTTTAATAAATAAACAAAAACTCATTTCTTGTTTTTTATAAACGAAAAACAAAAAACTAGCAATTTTACCGAACAGATCCTTAACTTTTTAGTCTCTGAAAGGAGGCAAAGACAAGTATTTTCATCCTAGAACCACTATTGGTTAATTTGGTTTCCATTTATCGTTCCTATGGATTCCCTTACTCCATCAAACACGAATCTTTCAGTCTAGACAACATATTATAACACAAACATTCTGGAGCTATGGAGCTACAACGTTATTGAATCTTTCGCGATGCATAAAATATTCATCCTAGAGTAGCTTGTAATGCGAACAAGTGAAATTCCATTATAGCATTTCAATACGTTCAGCGTGCTTCACGGGTAGAGGAATACATAGGATTCAACATGGTATGATAAGAAATCAAAAGGTTTGGTTGAAATTGTTTGTTTAATCTTTATTTACATTGCTAGTCTGCTACACAAATGAAAACCAGAAACCACGGCTTAGAGAATGTATGCCTCCATTTTACACCTTTAATTTTGAGAGAGCTCTAGTTCTTTGTCCAATCATATATGTGTACATGTGAGAGCTGCCTGCAACAGAACACAACCTCAGATGATTGAATATATATTTGCTAACTAATGTCAAGCCATACCTGGGAAGTAGATTCCGAGGACAAGATTTGCAATATAGAAGGAATCCAAAGAGAAATTCAATTTGTTAGGCATCCGTATCGAATATTTTCCTGATTCCTGCAGACATCATTTTAACTGGTGCACATCATGAGATATGTCCGTTTGCAAAAAAAAAAAAGTATTTATTTTTTGTGTAACGTCCGAAATTAATAGAAGAAAAAAGATGGAAAATGTACAAAAAGATACTCCAATCCAGGGACAAGTGTTACATTTTACAGTGAGCATGAGGAGTATAATTTGATGTAATAGTGCAGCAAACAGTTTTTATAAGCAGAACATAATTGAAATCAGCAGAAATGTACTTTTTTTTTGGGTCAGCAATCAGCAGAAATAAACTTGCCACATTTGTACTAAGTATTTTAAAGGTAGGCTAGAAAATCGCATAGAAGCTTTATTGTCGCCGTGGCATAAAATGGGATGAGCTCAAGAAATGTACAGTTTCAACAATAAAAGATGTAGTGAAAGTACAACAATGCATGCATCACTGGATTACCTTAATGTAAGGCAGGGCAAAATAAATTAAGCCAACTCACTAGAAATGCCGATTGGATACAAGAACAAAAAAGTGCTATACCTACACGACATAAACTCAACATCATTTTGGTAAGAAGAAGATGAGTACCCAATTACTTAAATCAAATGAGCCCAAATTGCAAGTTTCATACCTAAGCCACATGATCCAGGAAGGCGCAAAGCCAAAAGCCTCTTTTGTGCCAAAGAAAGAATACCGGATGATCTAAATAACAGACAACCCAACAAGTGATCAAATTGTGCCAAAGAAAAAATACCGGATGATTTAAGATAACAGACAGCCAATAAAGTGATCAAAATGATTGTAGAAGGTGCTTTGGTATAAACTTGTCCAAACACCCTAGCATCTTATCCTCTCTCTCATCTTTCTTTCTTTCATCCCTCTTCAGGCAAGTATAAAAGTGTAACCTCTCGCCCAAAGCGCAGAGTTAAAAGGAAAAAATTTTGAATTATTGATGGGCATATGTTAATAGCCTACTCATACGAATATACTTGTACACTTGCACCATCAGTTTAGAGAACAAGTACATGTGCCCATTTACCATGTAAACCAAAGCACAAAAGTTCTAGCCGAAACACATTATTCTTGCTTACACATACTTCTCTGGTTGCAAATTTTGGTGAACTAATTTGTTGATAATACATTGTTGCCATCCTATTCAATGTGGTTTGGAAATTGCAAAACATCACTAAATAACAAAAAAAGCACTTCCTTGAAAGCACAAAAAATATCAAGAAACAGTAACATAAAGGAGTGCGGATTGTAAGAGTGCAAATAAGAAGCATGTAAATGCAAGTTTGAATGAGGATTATTTTCACTCCATTCATGTCTCAGATATTGAGTTTGCAGCGGCGGAGGTCGCTACGCAACCGCTGCAACTCCGTTGATCACCTGCGAAACTTCACCAGCCCGATTACCGAACCCAATATCAAGGGTTCTTCCATACCCAACCCAAGAGGCATCCTAGCGGGCCTGTTAGTTGGAACTTCTAGAATTTGAAATCCAGAGACCAGATATTCCAGCAGGGTCATCGGTTTACATTATGGAGCAAAAGACCTGTATGCTACGACAGATATTACTTAATCCAAGAGGACCAAGGCCCGATTCCCCAACCCACAACCCCATCTCCATAGGGGTTGTCCTTGAAATAGAGGATTGGTTGATAGCTCCGGGATCTGATTGTCCCTGAGAATATATAGGATAAGGATCACTGGTTAATTTCTCATTACTTTTACGGATCTATTGTCCCTCAGAACAGATAGGATCAGGATCACTGATTCATGTTTCTTTAATTTGATCCTAAAACTTGTTAGTATCATGCATTATGGAGAGTATAGAAGCAATGGAGTTATACACAGGTAAAATGAGAAGCAACAATTTTCAAGATAGAACCACCTAGGTAAAAATATAAGTTCCTGTGACATAAGCAAGTAACGCATGCGTCAACAACTCAAACCATAGCAGGTAAAGCAAAAGGCAACTTGAAATAAAAACCATGTGCATGCTAACCTCTGTGATGGACCAGCTTATAACCAAAAGGCTAACAAGTAAGTGAGTCCGAGTCTGCCAAACACAAAGTAGATTTCATTAGTCCCCTCATAATATATTAGCTGAATATAAGAGAGACATACAGTAGGGTTTCTAACCTCGGGGAAGCTCCACAAGACGCCCCAAGTTACAGCCAACCTTGAACTTATTTGTGGCACTGTTGCTGTGATTGGAGACCTTACTAAACCTTTTTGAGAAGAAAAACAGAAGCAAAATTGGTTTAACCCAAAATTTTCTCTGCCATGGAACTAGGGATGGCAATGGGGACGGGTCGGGGACGGTGGGTATTACCTCCACCCCCTACCCATTACCCCCTACCCCATCCCCATCCCCGACCCGATCCCCAATGGGGATTTATTTTTTTCCTCCATCCCCGACCCAAACGAGGAACGGGGATCCAAACGGGAATTCGGAGATTCGAAATTCGGACACCTGTATTTCACAATTTCAGCACCTAACAGCATATACTAGCATGTGAAAGCCGAAAGGACTTGGATTGTGTTGTATTTTTTTTCCAGGGAAAAGGGTTGAGGAAACAGTACTAGTAACGGTTGTCGGTTGGCCAGGAAGTTAGGAGCCAACAAAGCTCCACAAATAGAATTAGAAAAGCCAACAAAATAAAATAAAAAAAGGTGTCAAGAAATGAATGGAAAAGAAGAGTGGACTGAGTGGTGCACTGGTGCGGCGGAAATGAATGAAAAAGAATGAAATTATGAGAACCCTAAAAAAACATACTATTGAATGGGTATGTTTTAATATAGTATATATTTATTTATTTTCATATATAAATATATATATTTCGGGGATTCGGGGACGGAGCAGGGCGGGTAACGAACGGGGAACGGGGACGGGTAGGGTTCGGGGCGGGGCCAGACCTATCCCCGTCTCCTACCCGATCCCGGAATTTAAAAAAAAAATTTCCCCATACCCTACCCAATCCCCAAACGAATCCCTGAAGTTCGGGGATTTCGGGGCGGGGAACGGGGAGGGTTCGAACGGGTTGGCCGAGATTGCCATCCCTACATGGAACTAGAGCTCATCACCAAAAAAGAGTCCTCACCTACAAGACCGTGGAGTATCTGTTCTGCCATTGAATTTTAAAAAAAAAAAAAAAAAGCCCCCACAAAGGAGAGCAAACAAATAAAACACATAACATAGGCAGAAAACCGGAAATTCAAGAATTTGCGGCTCTGTTTGGTGCACATAATTACATACCAATGAATTTGTTAGAATGAGACAAGAAATTAATAATTGGGTATACCTCTATCCATCTATAGAAGACAGATTAAATTAAACATGAGAAAGCTGAATAATTCCTCCCTCTCTCTCTCTCTCTCTCTCTCTCTCTCTCTCTCTCTCTCTCTCTCTCTCTCTCTCTAAACTTTGAGAAGACAATTTGGTCAAAAAGTTCAATTAATGATTTTTAGTTGCCCATGATCGAATTTATCATGATTGCAAAACTTTTTTCGCCAAGAACCTCAAGAACTTGGTTCCATACTGTCCAGGGCAAGATATTCTTAGTTAATTTTTCAATTTTTTCTAGTGAAACAAAAAGAGCTAACACATGAGAGAAATTACTTCAAAATGTAACCTACAGAGTACAGACCTCCAATACGGCTGCAGATGAGCAAGAAGAAGAGGCTTTTCGACAGCGTGGTAGACATATCCGTGGCCTGAGTCCTTCAGAGTTTTCAAAGCAAGATATAGCACTTGAAACCTGCAATCAATAAGCAACAAAATAGTAAAAACGCACATATACATGCTAATTAGATC